>CM077148.1:130652191-131270648 GCA_039583875.1 Platanthera guangdongensis | reverse complement strand
TTTATGTTTGTCGTAAATCTTTGAAAATTTATATCTCGAAATGGCTCGTCGGATTTTGTTTGGGGAGGAAAGGGGAACTTCGTCGTTGTGTTCGCAGCGTCTGTGTTCGCCTACGCGTGATTTCGTTCCAATTCGGCGGCTTGTTTGAACATTTTACTATTAATGTGTTGACACAAGTCCTGGTTGTCGGCACAGTTCTTGTAGTGGTGTCGACAAGCTTTTGAATGTGTCGACATATCTCTTCAATTTGTCTCGACACAACTTCTATGGAATGTGTCGACACAAGTCCTGTGTGTCGACACAGTTGTCTTCAGCCTCGACATAACTTGTATAGAGTGTGTTGATACTAGTCCTGAGTCTTGACACAGTTGTCTTCAGTCTCGACACATCGTGATTGGAGTGTGTCGAAACTAGTCCTGAGTCTCGACACAGTTGTCTTTAGTCTCGACGCAGCGTGATTGGAGTGTGTCGACACTAGTCCCGAGTGTCGACACAGTTGTCTTTAGTCTCGACATAGTATGTCGACACAGTTGTCCTTAGTATCGACATAGCTTCTTTTTGTCTCGACACAACTTGTTCAGTGTGTGTCAACACAATTGTGAGTGTCTCGACACTTTATACTTATTTTATTTACCTGCACATATGAACTTAACATCCATCAAATACAACAATATATATATCATTGAGCTGAGAAGACTTTTCAAAACAAGTACATTGAGACCAGTGTACTCAACAATCTCCCCATATTTGGAGAAGTCATAACCCCAATTCAATGATATACACCATGATACTACAAAATAATGATAAAGACATTTAAACTTCAGTGCAGTTCAGTATGTGAAATAACACAGATAATCACACATATTTAACAATAATACTGAACAGAAGATAAGGCAAACAATTTCATTCCTAATAACAACACATAAAATGTTGAATAAGTCGGGATTTCAGTAATTGTTTTCATAATGTTTACTGATACAAGCTTATTACAGATCAAGTTGCTCATAAGAAATAGAAAACTTAGATATCTTAAGACAGCTCAGGTTCCTTGATAACTATTCCTTTCCCAGAGTGTATCTTGGCTTTCACCTCAGGCTCTTGTCCTCAACAACTGCCTTTCCTTTGTCATTCTTAGCTTTAGCTTTTGCAATAGCTTCTTATTTCAGCCTTTGCCTCTCAAAGTAATGATATGACTTTGGAAATTTTGCTAGGCTCTATAGACTTAGTAGCAAGCTTTCCTCTCTTCATATCATGTTTGAATTTTTGAATAACATCTTGCTGCTTCAAGTATTTGGCCCATTAATTCCTGTTCAGAATACCATTTCCCTCTGTCTGTGATATTAACATTTACAGCCTTTCATGCAGTACGAATTATGGATCTGGAGGTTGGACTCCATTGATCAAAATCAGGTTTAGTCTCAGCTAGTTCTCTAAACTTTTCTTTGATAACTTAGCTTCTGTCTCTGGAGGAGAGATGGCTTGTCCACTTTTCTCAATATATTACATTCTTATCTAAGCCTTGAGGAGGACTGTACATGTGTTGAATAGTTGCTTGAATAGATTCAAAATTTGCTGGTGCTTCAGGATGAAAGAATTCAGCAGGAGTGCTTCAAGTTCTGGTGTTTGACAACCAGATTCAGCAGTTTGATCACCCTCATACCATAGGGGAGGAAAGCCTAAGGTGTCTCTGATATTGTTTGCTATCCAGGTAGTTTGTTCAGCACTGCTTTAATCAATACTATCCCCCTTTATGACTTCTCTTTCAATATGACCTCTGAGACCATTCTTATGAAATCGTACCTGTCCATCAAGGTAATTGATTCCTGAAGTCACAGTATTCTTTACTCTCAGTAAATTGTTGTCCAAGTTTTTGTTTGAATGAATAATCTTCTTCAAGTATTTCCTTAATGAGAGATTCTAAATGACTGTGCAGTTTGTTATTGATATCTATGCAGTAAAATCTAGTTTGGATTCCAAAACAGTGGTTTGGTTCTTATTTCTCCCAATGTTGTTTCATGCATCACAATCAGATTTTCATTCAGTCGATTTTGATTTTCAAGGGCACAACCTTGCTTGATTGCCAAATCATCTTGTAGTTGCTTGACTTCCTGTTGTTGCTTGGCTAGATAGACTACTGCATGTGCTCCTTTCTCAAAGAATGTAGTCATTTCAGTTTTCAAGAGATTTACTTCAAATCTTATGGACTTGATGTCTTGTGCCATCTGAAATTGCAATTACTTGTTGCTTTCATCTACATACTTCTCAAGATCTTCTCTTTGCTTATCAAGCATGACCTGTAGTTGAACTAGCAAAGAGTTATGATCCATTGTAGGAACTGATGGTGGTCTAGATTGAAAATATTGCTTATAGCTATTGCTCCTCTTATTAATTTCAGAAAACTTCCTTTTCTTCAGTTGAGAAGCTTCAGCAGCCTCAGATTCAGAAGAACTGATCTCATCAACTTGAGGTGTCTCTTTAATTTTCTCAGTATCAGGGGCCAACTCCCCTCAATTCTTGTACCTTCCTTATCCATATTGATATTGTCCAGTGTAATATCTGCGTGTTGAATTTCAGCATCAGGTATCTTAATCTGATAATCTTCAATTCTCTCCTCCTGGTTGTTTAATTCTTTTGACAGAAGAACTTTTTTTCATGCTCTTGTTCAGAGATTTGATGTTCAGGATCTTTGGATTTCTCTAGGTCCTGAACAACATCCATTATTATTGAAGTTGCTGTATACATTGGTAATGCATTGAGGCGATCCCTCAGCTAGTTCTTTATCTGGAATATTCTCCCCCTGCACCTGTACACTGGTCTCAGGGAAAGCCTAGGAGATCTGCCTTGTTCTTCCACTGCATTGTCATATGAACTGAAGTGTACCTCTTCTTCAGAATCAATAGAGGATACAACTTCCTCAACCACAGTTTTCTTTCCTTTTACCCCTTTGTCCTTTGAGGTTCTGATGTCTCTTTAGTCAAGACTCTGTCCCATCTAGACAGGATTCTCAGGTCCATTCTCCTCATATGATTTATCTTAGTTCCATTTTTTTGAATGATATTATCTGGGATGACCTTTACTACATATAAACTAATTATTCTGCCCATATTGAGCTTCTGAATTCCTTCTGCAATCTTATCAAATACCACCCTATTCCAGTTAGTGGTGATCTTGAAGATAATTCTTGTCATCAGGTTAAACATGATTTTAGAAATCCTGTCATGTGCTCCAGTCTTGCAGAGGAGCACCTTTCCTATTATTTCAGATAAGAATTTTCCTTGGGAATTATTCCCTTCTTGTTTAAAGAATTTCCAATACTAGTGGTTGGAGCTAGTCTACACCAATCTAGGGCATCAACTGTCTTGTTTGAATCCAGTTCATCATCCTGTGCTGTTCATGGAATCTAAAAGACCTTAGCTAGTCTTTTGGGTGTTATCTTTATCCTTGCTCCATTAACATAGGATTTTATATTATCTGACTTAGAGTTTAATGAGGCATTAGAATAAAATTCAGATGCCTCTTTCTTCCAAATTTTTGTCGGTTCTGAAAGAAGATACTCTAGACCAGCCTCATTTACTAGGTCAATTACCTTCTTTATATCATCAGAAGCAGAGTTGAATGCATTGCGCACTAGCTTGTATCCCTCGTTGATGTTGTTGTCCATCTTTGGTGCCATTCTTGTTGAAAGAACTGGAGTCTGTGAGGTGTCGATTATGGATTTCTAGGTCTCAACACATAGTGATTAGAGTCTCAAGATTTCTGGCGACTGAAGTCGACAAAACCTAATACCTCCTATTTATAGTGTCAGTCTTTTGAAGGTGAAAAGGTGCGCTGCATTAAGTAATTTTGTCATTATTTGGAAATATCTGGTGTCGACAAAGAAGACCTAATCTGTTGTGATGTGTCGACATAAGTCGACATGAGGTTTTTGCTTCTTGACACAGACCTTAAGGTCTAGACACTAAATTTTAATGTCTCGACACATATCCACTAATCAGTATCGAAACACAGTCTTGCGTCTCGACACACCTTTTCTGATAGTGTTGACACACACTGTGGTGTCTCGACACACCTGTACTAATAGTGTCTACGCACACACTGGTGTCTCGACACAATTCTTTGACTTAGACAAATTGTGTTCTGAATAATATTTCTTGACTAATTAAAGTTTTTCTTGTTGTTTTTTTTAATATTTGTATACATAATTAGTCATCTTTTTAAGAATTGTTCCAACTTTTGTTACAATTAATTGGAAGTATTTATTCAATATTCAACATACCTAGTTCAAATTTAAAATGATTGAACTTACTTTCATCTAGAGGTTTTGTAAAAATGTCAGCAATTTGTATTTCTGTTGGAGTATACTGTAAGCTTATATTTTCTTTTTCAACATTTTTCTCTGAGAAAGTGATATCTAATTTCTATATATTTAGTTCTACTGTGAGAAACATGATTATTAGCAATAGAAATTACACTAATAGAATCACAAAACATAATAGATTTACTTAAATGTATACTGTAGTCCAGTAGTTGATGTTGAATCCACAACAACTATACACAACAAATCCCAGCAGATATGTACTCTGATTCTGTTGTAGAGATAACAACACTTATTTTCTTCTTGCTACTCCAACAGATAATTCTTTTCCCTAGAAACTAGCAAGTTCTAGAAGTACTTTTTCTGTCTTCTTTACACCCTGTAAAATCTGCATATGTTTACCTAGTAAGTTCAAAATCACTATCCCTAGGATACCCAAGCCCAAGATTGGGTGTGCCCTTAAGATATCTCAGTATTCTCTTAACAGCAGTATAATGAGACTCTTTGGGGGCATGCTTGGTACCTAACACAGACACATGTTGAGAACATAATATCTGACCTACTAGCAGTTAAATATAGGAGTGATCCAATGATGCCTCTATACAAGGTTTCATCAACTGGTTTTCTAGATTCATCCTTGTATAGTGACATTGTAGAACCCATTGGAGTTCTCATGGTAAAAGAATTCTCCATACCATATCTCTTAATCAACTCCTTAGTGAACTTAGATTGAGAGATGGATATTCCATCCTTAGATTGTCTAACTTGGAATCCTAAGAAGAACTTTAGCTCATCCATGATGCTCATTTCAAACTTACCTTGCATAAGCCTTGCAAATTTGCTACACATCTTCTCATTAGTAGACCCAAAAATTATGCCATCTACATAAATCTAGACTAAGATGCTTGAACCTTTGATGTTCCTAAGAAATAGTATCTTGTCTATCTTTCCTCTAGAGAACTTGTTCTCTATAAGAAAGGTAGACATGGTCTCATACCAGGCTCTAGGTGCCTGTTTTAACACATACAAAGACTTGTGCAATTGAAAACATAGTTTTTGTGTTTAGGGTCAACAAAACCTGGTGGCTGCTCTACATAGAATTCCTCCTTTAGTGTACCATTTAGGAATGCTGAATTTACGTCCATCTGGTAGACCTTGTATCCTTTGAATGTTGTATGGGATAAGGACAATCTTATGACTTCTAGACTAGCTACATGTGCAAAGGTTTGGTCATAATCTAACCCTTCCTCTTGTCTATATGCTTTAGCCACTAATCTTGATTTGTTTTTAACTATAACCCCATATTCATCTAATTTATTTCTATAAATCCACTTAGTGCCTATGATATTGTGATCACTAGATCTAGGTACTAGACACCAGACTTTACATCTCTCAAATTGATTTAGCTCTTCTTGCATAGCCATAATCCAGTTAGGATCTGAATTGGCTTCTTCAAACATTTTTGGTTCTACATGAGCGAGAAAACTAGTGTATAGAACCTCATTGTGATGTCTACTTCTAGTAGTCACTCCTAATCTGACATCGCCTATTATTTGATCTATAGGATGATCTCTAAGGTGTCTAACTGCTAGTGGAATATGTCTATCATCACCTAGTACTGCAGGAGGATTAGGGTGATTCTCTTCCTCCCCCTGAGCAGTTGCAGTATCTTTTATAGGAATTTCTATATTGTCTCTAATGTCTAACTCTATGTTAGGAGAGTCACTTATTTTTAGCTTTTCTATTCTAGAGTTTACAACACCTAGACTAGAGCTGTTAGAGATCTTATTACATAAAATAGATGATTCACCAAACATTACATTAATAGATTCTTCTACAACCTGATGCTTCAAGTTGTAGATCCTGTATGCTTTGCTATGAAGACTATAACCTATAAAGATTCCTTCATAGGATTTCTCTGAGAACTTGGTTAGATAAATTTTCCTATTGTCCATAACATAGCACTTACGACCAAACTTTTAAAGTAGGACAGATTTGATTTTCTGCCTTTCATTAGTTCATAGGGAGTCTTGTTGTGATACTTGTTGATCAATGCTCTATTTTGAACATAGTATGCTGTGTTTATAGCCTCATCCCAGAAATATTCTGGGAGAGATGAATCACTCAACATTGTTCTGGTTGCCTTAATAAGATTTCTATTTTCCTCTCAGCAACTCCATTTTGCTGTGGTGTTCTTGGAGAGGAGAACTCCTGAAAGATTCCTAGTTCCTTATAGAAATTTGTCATCCTTTCAAATTGAAATTCTGTACCATGGTCACTTCTAAGATTATCCACAGAACATCCCATCTCATTCTGGATTTGTTTGACAAAGTCATCAAGGATGTCTAGTGTTTCAGACTTTCTCCT
Source organism: Platanthera guangdongensis (assembly GCA_039583875.1). NCBI lineage: Eukaryota > Viridiplantae > Streptophyta > Magnoliopsida > Asparagales > Orchidaceae > Platanthera > Platanthera guangdongensis. Next base: position 131,263,966 of record CM077148.1, on the reverse strand, counting down.
TAAGAAGAATACCCAAGCAAACCTGGAGTGATCATCCACAATCACATAGGTATATGACTTCCTACCCATACTAAGAATATGCATAGGACCAAATAGATCCATATGAAGTAAGTACAGACACCTCTTAATGTCTTTGGACTGAATGCTCTTAAAGGAGACTTTTGTTTGTTTGCATTTTTGACATGCAGGACATAATCCTTCTTTGGAGCATTTTAGTTATGGATTATTTCTAACTAAATCGATAGAGAATAGTTTACCCATAGCTTTGTAGTTTAAGTGAGCCAGCCTCTTGTGCCATTATATACACAAAGTGTCTTTCTTACTAGCTACAAGATATACATGTGATTGTTCATTAATGCAAAGGAAATTTAGAGAATAATTGTTCCCACTCCTAGTGCCTGACAAGATGATCTCTTGATCACTTGAATTCCTTATAAAACACTTGTCATTATGGAAAACAATTTCACATTCTATATTACAAAGCTGACTTATGCTTATCAAATTATGGTTCAATCCTTCCACATAAGCAACTTTAGTGATGGGAACTAAGCCATTAGAAATGTTCCCATATCCCTTGGTGAGTCCTTTCTCTGACCCTCCAAAGATGACTTTTGATCCATTCTTAACTTGATTGTAATCTCTTAGTAAACTCTTTGATCCAGTCATATGCCTGGAACACCCACTATCCAAGTACCATACTAGCCTATTAGTGGTACTTGGCTCCACCTACAAACAAAAATTTAGTTCACCTTAGGCACCCAACAAGTTTTGGGGTCTTGGTTCCTATTAGGCTTTGTTGTGTGAAACAGAGCCGTCTTTCTAAATAAGGCTGGTTGAAATTTATATGAAAGAGCTGTTGGATTATACCAACAATCTAGGGCAAAATACCCAACCTTCCCATAACACCAACACTCAAATCTGTTGTATCTTTTATTTGGTTGCACATTTGAAGTTGTTCTTTTGTGCAACACAGAATTGTCATCCAATTTCCAAGGTAGAGGAGCAAAATTCACACCCTTACCTTTCAGATTTAAGTGGGATACACTGGGATCAGCTCCAATAATTCCTTGGATTCTTGGATTGATCACCTTTTGTGGTTGTTCTTAGCCTATATTGCCTTTTGATATCTGATCCTTCTAGCAAGGCTCTTTATTGACCTTACTAGTAGTGAAGACAAACATCATGTGTCCAGAAACACATGATTTCAAACATCTGTTAGAAGGCAGATACTTGACTGGTTGCCTATCTCGACCACTTGGAGTTTTACCCTTGGGTACAGACTTCTTATTAAAATTTTTATTCTTACCATACCCTACACCACTTCTAAATGGTGCAGAAAAGGTATCTATGATAGGTAGTACTGACTTAGGTTTTGAGAATTGAGTCAGGAGCTGTCTTTCCTGAGCAAGCTTTGCTTCCAGGTCTTTGACAGTCTTGACCTATTCTATTATCACCTCTGTCTGGGTATCTATCTTGTTAGTTAATTCTATAACTTTCTCTTTTTGTAGGTCCCACTTTGTGTTGGCACTTATCAATTGAGAAGATACTCCTCTCAAGGATTCTAATTCACTGGCCTGATCCTTAACAAGCTATCTGCTTGTAATCAAGTCCTTTAGTAATTTCCCATATCTGTTGATAAGGGAGTTAAAATATGCTTCAATGTCTGAATCATGTTCTTTACTATTAGAAGAGTGTGAACATGATTCATTTTCTGATGCTGAAAAAGAATATGACACTAAACAATGAGATATTGATTTTACCTTAGCAGGATCTGAACAATCCTGATTTTCTTCTCCTGGTTGAGTTTCCTCAATAGCTATCAGGCCCATGAGAGCCTCCTCCTCTTCTGATCCTGATGAACCAGACTCACTATCAGACAGTGTCAACTGTCTTTTTGCCAAGAAGCTTTTGTCAGCCTTCTTGTGTTGTCCATCCTTCAAGTTCTCTAACTTTTTCTGATTTCTTTTTGCTGGGCAATCATCTATGATATGCCCTTTTTTGTTGCAACAATAACACACTATATTAGTTTTAATATATTTGTTCTGAGAAGAGCCATACCTGTCCCCAAAATTCTTCTTCCTGGGTTTCTCTGGATGATTGATCTTTTTGTGAGAAGAGTCTCCAGCTTGACCCTTCCACCTGTCTTGTTTTCTTCTCCTTAACATCTTTTTGAACTGTTTAGAGAAGAGATACAGTTCCTTCTCAGTTAGTTCCCCTTCTGTTGAGGATGATTCTGAACAATCAAAAGCAGTTTCCAGTTTTTCTAAGTGAGTTGGCTTCTCTCTGACTTTTCTGGATGACTCAGCCTTTAGAGCCAAAGTCTTTTCTCTATTATGTGCTCTGGATGATTCTTCTTCAGACTTTCTGAGATTGAGCTGTAACTCATGAGAAAAAGCTTTCCATATAGAGCCTGGGGGTCTATGTTGGCTAAGTTTCCCATTTCTCTTATGACACAGATCTTAGGTCCCATTCCTTGTTCAGAGATCTCAATAACTTGTCATTAAGTTCATAGTTAGTAAAACTTCTGCCATAAGTCCTCAGGTTGTTTACAATTCTAAAGAACTTTTCAAAATAGTCAGCCACTGAATCTTTCTTATCTTGTCTGAAGGCTTCATACTATTGATTTAGAAGAGATTTTTTATCATCTCTTATATCTTTAGTTCCTTCCATGTAAACTATCAAAGACTCCCACATTTCTTTGGTTGTCTTACAATGAATCAGATTCTGAAAAGTAGAATCATTTATTGCACTTACTATAATATTCTGAGCCCTCTTGTCCATAGAGGCCATAATGATTTTATCCTTATCCATTTCCATATAAGACTTGGGTGTCTTGATGTTTGCATCAAGAACTGATACTTTCATGGGAATGAAAGGTCCTTCAATCACTGTGATGTATATTCTTGGATCTACTGCCTCCATGAATAATCTGACACTTTCTTTGGAATTGTTTTCCCTCTGCATCATGATATATCTTTCTTTGTAATCCTATGGATTCTCACTAGGCTGTTATGCCTTTTTCAGTCAACCTGGATCTGATACCAATTGTAAATGTTTATTTTAGGATTACTAATGACCTAGAGGGGGGTGAATAGGTACAATTTAAATTATGGCACCCCTTTTGCAGTGATCAGAGTACTACTTTGTTTATTATGATTAATTCAGTCAGATAATCAAGATAGACTTAACAGTAATTAGGAAAATAAACACAGCATAACAAATCAGCACACACAGCACAATGCACAAAGATTTATAGTGGTTCCCTAATTTATGGGTACATCCACTTCCCCCTTCGCCTATCTAGAAATGAACTAGATTCAACCAAACTCCTTCTCTTTCCTTTACTCAGATCCTTAGATCTTACAGCTTAGAGCCCACCTGGCTCCTTCAACTCAGACTATACAAGTCTTACCACTCAGATCACCAAGATCCTATACCTCAAGTTCTTCCCAAGTACTCTACCTCAAAATGAATCTACACTCCTACTTCTTAGGCAACACTTGCCCTACACCTCAGAGAATATCCAACTTCTCCTACCTCAGGCAATCCAAGCCCTACCTTAGCCTTTATAACATATACTTACAAATAGATTGAGAAAAGTTCTTCTCCACTCAGATCTCCAGTAGATCTTACAATAAAAGTAGGTAAAAGAAAAATTGAATTATAAAATGTCACCCAATAAGAGAGATCTGAGTAACAGCTTCTTGATCTGATCTTGATGAATGTGTTTCTTTTGATCTTTATCAAGATAGATCTGATCAACCCTTCTTAGCTTTTCAAAGCTTCTTGAAGTAGAAATTAGGGTTGATCTAGGCTGGAGAGATGTTGAAGATGATTCTTGATCAGAGCTCTCTCCACCTTCTAAATTGTAGTTGATGCTTCAGAATTTGTCTTCACAAAATTGTGCTGCTTCTTCTTTTTTCTTTCATTTTTTTCTCCTCTCTATTCCAATCAGATCCACCTTTTTTTTGAATACTAGATTCCTTCAAAATAGTCTCTGATAGGAGTAACCGGCTGATCCGGTTAATAACTGTTGAAGTATTAGACCGGGCGGCCTTGCGGTCTTGTCTGGCGGTTTGGTGACCGAGCGGTCTGGCGGTCTCACTCAGCAGCCTGGAGACCGGGCAGTCTAGCGGTCTCCTATTGCATCTTGTTCTTATCCAGCTGGAGTTGTCGAGCGGTTTACCCATCTGTCTAACCGCGCGGCCTGTGCGGTCTCTTTAAATCTAGCCGCTCAGCCCTGTACTTGTTTAGTCCCACATTGTTTGTTTGTACTCTCTCATATCTCCTCCATTCTATAAAAGGGAGGTCATACCTTTGTAAATGATATCTTTTTGGATAATAAAATTTCAATTATTCAAATTTCTGTCCATTTCTTAGCTGCGTATTCGCTACATTTACATGGTATCAGAGCACTCGGTCCTTTCCACCTGACTACGCTCTCTCTGATCTCGCGACTTCTTCTTTCTTCTCCGCGGCCTGTTTTTGCGGCTTGGTTTCTCTTCTACCCGCTGCTCTTGTTCGCGCGGCTTCCCCTTCCCGCGACCTGCCTTCGTGGCCTATTTCTCCTTTCCGCGGCCTGTCTTCGCGGCTTGGTTTCGTTGCTTCTCTTCTCTTCTGTTCGTTTGGACTCTTTCAGTTCGCGCAACCTCTTCCCTGCACTTTGGTCTGCTTCCTGACCGCTGGTATCCTGACACCGTGCCGCTGCAGCTTCTTCTCTTCAGCCCGCTGCGGTTTCTTTCTCGCGTCCTGGCCTTCTCCTTAGGTCATGCGGCTTGCTCTCCGTTTTTCTCTCCCGTGGTCTATCTTCTTCTCGCGCGATTTCCTGTCTTCTCTATGGCCACTTCCGGTCTCTCCACTCCCATTATCTCTACGTCCACCGCTCCTGCAACTCCTGCTCCTCCTACTCCTTCGGGCAACCTTGGCACGCTTTCTAAGCTTGTTGGCTCCAATTATCCCGATTGGAGCGTTTCTTTCACCTTTCTTATTCGCTCTCAGCGCAAGCGTCATCACCTCACCGATGACCCTCCTCCTCGTAACTCTCCTGAATTTGATGACTGGGATGCGAGTGATTCCCTTGTCCGCACTTGGCTGGCCAACAGCCTCTCTGATGAGTGCCTTCTCGTCATTCGCCATGATGAGACGGTCAAGGCCGCCTGGCTTCACCTAGTTGCTCTCTATTCTAAGGGGGGGGGCAGACATCCTGCATTTATACTCTTTATGCAGACCTCTTTGCCCGCCCCTCAATGTCTCCTACTACCGCTTACCAGCAGGTTCAGGCTCTTGGCGCAGAGATACTCTAGAATCGCCCCTTCTCCGCGGACTTGGCCACCCAGCACAAACACTTCCAGGAACTCCTGGCTGTTTGTTATCTTCTCCGTCTTCCCGATTCCTATGATATGGTACTCCAGCAGATCTTGGGTGAGGCGGAATATCCTACTTTGGATGTCACCGCGGCTCGTATTGCCGCTGTTACTTCGCTGCTCCAGCGGCCTCTGTTGGCCTCCCCCCTTCCCAGGACTCCTATGCTCACCAAGCTCAGAGGGGGGGCCCTAGTGGCCGCAACCACTCAGGCGGGCGTGGTTCGTCCAGGTTCCTCTGCTCTCACTGTGGTCGTACCGGCCATTCTGTTGACCGCTGCTGGCAGAAACATCCTCATCTTCGCCCTTTCGATGATGCTCCTTCGGCCTCCGCCTCCTCTCGGCCGTCTGCCTCTGTGGCCACGACTTCAGGTAGTGCCCACGTCGTTACCCAAGGTAAATGTGAAAGATATGGTACCTAAACACCTAGAGGGGGGGGGGGGTGAATAGGTGACCTAATCCTTTTCTAACTTTACTGGCAGCAAACAGTTTATTATCACAGATTTTTAACTTTTGCACAGCAAACACAAAGTATTCACAGCATACACAGCACAATCACAGCACAACACAGTGGTTTATAGTGGTTCCCCAAGATATGGGTACATCCACTTTCCCCCTTCGCCTATCTAGCAGTGTACTAGATTCGGCCAAACTCCTCCACTGTCTCAGAACCCAAATTGGTTCCTACACCTCAGGCCCAAAGCCTTACAACTCAGCTTTATCCCAAAGCCTACACTCAGCCAATCAAGGCCTACACTCAGCCAACCAAGGCCTACACTCAGCCAACAAGGCCTACACTCAGAGATCTCTATCTCCTACACTCAGGCTAACAAGCCCTACCCTCAGCCTTTATAAATACAGGCTTACAAATCACTCAGATCCAAAGGATCCTACAAGTTAAAATGTATTACAAATAATAACTCTACAACTCAGAAATATAAGAGGGGAGTTGAGAGTTTCTTGATGAGTTCTTGGAAGAACTCAGCTGGATTCACCCTGACTTAGCTTTCTTCAAAGCTTCTTGAGTAGAACTGAATAAGACTGAATCCTCCTGCAGTAGTTCCTTGACCTCTGCTACTTAAGATCCAGAATTGAATCTGAATCCTTCTTCTCAGCCTAGTTCCAGAGGCTGATTTCTTGGAAGGAGCCCTCTCTCTCCAACTTCTTAGATCTGCACTTGGACTGCAAGATCTTCTTGTGTTAATACTCTTGTACCACTTCAATAATTTGTTTTTCAACAAACTAAACTTTTGAACAATAATCTGATCCACTTGATCTTGAACCACTTTCTGAACCAGTTGTTTCTGTAAACTGTAGGTGCCTATTTATAGGCCTTCTTCATGGTAACCGGCTGGTCCGGTCCATAACTGACTTCTGATATCTCTGACAGGTGCTGTAGACTGGCTGGAACGGCAGCTGTCAAGTCATTCAGTCATTTCTTGAAAATCTCTAACTGTCTGTAAGTGTCGAGACTTTCTGTCTTTAAGTGTCGACACTTATAGTCCAAGTGTCGACACATGTTGTGTAAGTGTCGACACAAGTCTACAAGGTGTCGACACATTTCCTTGTATGTCTCGACACAGATTCTTCTGCATGTGTCGACACTGAAATTGAGTGTCGACACAAGTACTTGTTCTTCTAGCTTTTGCTGAATTCTTCTAAGTGTCGACACATCTCCTTTGTGTCGACACAACTTCTTGTGTTGTATCTGTTAAGTGTCGACACTGCTTCTTGGTGTCGACACATAGTCTTCTATGTTGATTCTTGCTGAGTGTCGACACAGCTCCTTGTGTCGACACACCATCTTCTTGTTGAGACTTCAGCTAAGTGTCGACACATTCCCTTAGTGTCGACACTTGTACTTAGAATATTTTGGAAATAATTCTGTTCTTTGCTAAGTGTCGACACAGCTCCTTGTGTCGACACTTTCTTCAAGTGTTGAGTCTTCAGCTGTGTGTCGACACATTGTTCTGGGTGTCGACACATACTTCAAATGCTGACTCTTCTGTTGAGTGTCGACACATTGTGCTGGGTGTCGACACTTACTTCAAGTGCTGACTCTTCTGCTTAGTGTTGACACATTGTGTTGAGTGTCGACACTTGTACTTAGTCTCTGCAGACTTTTGCTGAGTGTCGACACAGCTCCAAGTGTCGACACTTTCTGGTGTAGACACAGCTTAACTGGGTATCGACACAGCTCCTTGTGTCGACACATTCTGTCTGCACTTTTCTTCACTGAGTGTCGACACAGCTCCAAGTGTCGACACTTTCTGTCTGGTGTCGACTCTGCATCCCAGGTGTCGACACAATGACTCCAAGTGTCGACACTGCTTGTCTGGGTGTCGACACAAGTCTTCTTAAGTGTCGACACTTTCCCTCTGGGTGTCGACACATGGACTTAGAAACTTTTTGCTTCAGTCCAGTGATTTCTTAACCTGCACAAGTAAACTCAACATACATCAAATACATTATGATGTATATCATTGAGTTGGGTGAGGCTTCTTCAAATCAGGTACATTTGACCAATGTACCTAACAATCTCCCCCTATTTGGAGAAGTCATAACCCTTAGTCAATGATATACACCATTCATAATTAAAGATTACAAAATGATGTAAAGCAGATTATTTACAGCAGGGTAAACATAAACATGTAATAATTCACACATGTATACACATTCATCATTCAGAACAAGAAATAGACACATTCACAGAACAATCATGAAATATATTTATCATATATTGTTCTAACATTTTTCTAATACACCTTCAAAAAATGTTTTACAAAAATGTTTTACATTTAAAAGATTACAAAATAATCTTCAAGTAATTTCTTAATCTATTTCTGGTCTGGTTCTTTGATAACTATGCCTTTGCCAGGTTGGACTTGAGCTTTGACAGTGGCTTCAGCAGTTTCAGCAACAGCAGGCTTCTTGCCTTTTAGATCTTTCTGTTTGAGTGCTTCTGCCTTGATCTTCTGCCTCTCAAAGTAGTGATATGGCTTGGGGAAGTACTTGCTAGGCTCCACTGCAGTAGGAGGTAACTTTCCCATCTTAGCCTTTCTTCTGAATTGAACAATGGCCTCTTGTCTTATTTCATGTTTTCTCCATTCAGCTTCAGAGAACCATTTGTTCCTGTCATGTGTATTGTCCTTGGCAGCTTTCCAGGCAGTTAAAATTATATTCCTAGAGGTAGGGCTCCACTGTTCAAAATCTGGCTTTTGTTCTGCTTGTTTCCCTAAACCTCTTCTTGGACAACCTTGTCTCTTCCTCTTTCTGTAGAGCCTCTTGCATAGCTTCAGATATAGGTTGAACAACCTTATCAATGTGGACATTGTCCTTGCCCTCAAGTGGGCTATACATTGTGCTCACATCTGCTTGAATCATTTCAAAATCTGGAGGTGGATAAATGACCTGAGCTACTTCTGGTTGCTCACCTCCAAAATAGGCAGGGTTAATGCCTGATTCAGCAACTTCTTGGTCATCACACAGAGGAGGGTATCCAAGTGTAGCCCTGATTGAATTTGATATCCATTTGGCATGCTCAGAACTTGCCTTGACTAACACTCTCTCCCCCTTTATGACTTCTCTGGCCATGTGATCTCTGACATCATCCTTTTGAAATCTGATCTGTGCATCCAAGTATCTGATTCCTTCTTTAAAGTAAGGTTTAAGCTTTGTAAGTTGTTCAGATATGACCTTCTGGGAGGCTTGGATAGCAGTCTTGACAGCAGAAATTTCTTGTTGATAGGCTTTGTCAAATTCTATTTTAGCAGCAGCAGCAGATGTAGAGGGTTCAACACCCTTGGTCTTCAACTCAGTGACTATAGCATTATGTGAAGCAGTCAAATTGTCATTCATTCTTATCTGATTTTCCAGGATATACCCTTGCTTCAATGCTATATCATCTACCTGTGCCTTGATCTTCTCTTGGTGTGTTGCCAAATACACCACTGCATTTCCACCCTTGTGGAAGCAGTCTGTCATCTCCTTCTTGTTGAGATTCATCTCAAACCTTATAGATTTTATATCTTGGGCAAGATCAAACTGTAATGATCTGTGCCCTGCATCAACATAAGCCTCTATGGATTTCCTTTGTTCATCCATTTTAATCTGCAGTGCAATCAGTAAAGCACTATAGTCAACAGTTGGAGCTTGTTGAACTATAGGCTGTGGGGCTACAGTTTGCAGAGACTTCTTGTAACTCTGGCTCCTTCTCTTGAATACATAGAGTTTCTTTTTCCTTGCCCTTGCAGTCTCCTCATCTTCAGAGGCAGAAGTGCTGGCAATATCAACCCTCTCCTTAGGGCTTTGAGGCTTGTCAGCTTGCACATCTTGTGTCTTCTCAGTTTCTTGCCTTATAGGCTCCTCCAGAACTTGCATTTGCTCCCCCTCAGCAGCAGCGTCTCTCCTTCAGCAGCATCAATTTCCTTGTCAAAATCTGCTTGATCCAGATTTAGGAACAAGTCTTCCATTGTGTATTCAGGGGTGAAGAAGCTGGAGACATTCTTTGTTCTTCAACTACTGGAGCAGGAATCTCTTCTTGTACAGCAGATGTGTCCTCTCTAACAACATCTAGAACTTGACTAGGCAGCTGTGTTTGCTGAGGAACATCAGACAAATCAGCATCTTCTATAAGATATTCTAAAGTTTTTAGATCAGTGAGTACCTCTTGAATGATGGTTGTGGCTTGCTCACTGTCCAGTGTAGATGGTGCTTCTACAACTGGAGGCTCCCCCTGGCTTTGATCCCTGTGGATGGGGCTAGCTGGAGGCAGCTCCCCCTGGATCTCAGCATCAGCTTGAGGAGCAGGAGACTTCACTGCTGGCACTTCCTCATGATCATCAGGAGTGAAAACAACCTGTTCTTCACTCCCAGAACTGCTGGAGGACTCTTGTTCAACTGGAGCTATCTTCCTTTTCTTCTTAGGAGGAGTGACTTTCTCAGTAATTGTCTTCTCAGGGGTTGACATGTCCTTTGACAACACCCTGTCCCATCTTGAAAAGATCCTTAGATCCATCTTCCTCATGTGGTTTATTTTGCTACCTGCAGCTGCACTCATCACCTCTGGTATGGTACCAGCTAGGTAGAGACTAATGATCCTGCCCAGATTGGGCTTCTTCAAGCTCTCCTTAATCTTGTCAAATACTATGATTGACCAATCAGTTCTTAGATTAAAGATAATTCTTGTCATTACTCCAAACATATTGGCAGACACTCTGTCATGCCCTCCTGGCTTACTGAGTAAGACTTTTCCCACAATCTCAGACATGAATTTTCCTTGAGTATTCATGTCTTTCCTGTTAAAGATAGATCCTATCTTCAATTTTGGATCAAGACCACACCAGGTTAAAGCTTCCCTGGTCTTTGAAGCAGTAACCTCTTCTTCATCTTGAATTTTCGGTAGCTGAAGTACCTTCCTCAGACTCTTAGGTGAAACCTTAATCTTAGTTCCATGAACTCTGGATTTGATTCTGAATCTAGATTCATCTACGGCAGCTCCATTAAGAAATTCAAGTACTTCCTTCTTCCAAATCTTTGTAGGTTCAGACAAGAGATATTCTAGTCCAGAATCGGCGACTAGGGTTACTACGGCCCTGATTTCTTGATCAGCATCGTCGAACGCGCCGCGCACAAGCTCATAGCCTTCGTTAACGTTCTCCTCAAGCTTAGGTGCCATTAGGGTTTGTAGAATTTGTCTTTAGAAAAGAGAGGTGTCGACATAGTAGTTTTGGTCTCGAAACTTTGAAAGCGTGTCGACAAACAAAGACAGAACCCTATTTATACCTTTCTGATTTTGAAGATGAACAGGCGGGACAGCTAACTTAAAATGTGTCGACACTGGCAACAAGTGTCGACACTGACTTATAATGTCTCGACACATATGTGTCGACACAAGTTTAGTCAACAGATTTTATGTGTCGACACATGGTTATGTGTCGACACAACATAACTCGACACATTGTCGAGACTTTACTTAGAAAAATTCTGAGTAAAACTTAAGTGTCGACACCATATTGGATGTGTCGACACCTACTTGACATGTGTCGACACTAACATTCTGAAGTGTCGACACCACATTCCTAGATGTGTCGACACCTTTTTCCTGAAGTGTCGACACCACTATTCTGTGTCGACATAGACTTGTCTATGTGTCGACACCTTTTTACTTAGTCATTTTCAAATCTGTAAACTTACTCTAAGTTTATCATTCCTAGTTCAATTTTGAATCTATTGAACTTAGCTTCTTCTAGTGGCTTAGTAAACATATCAGCTACTTGTTCATCTGTTTTAACATATTCTAATAAAATATCTTCTCTTTCTACATGCTCCCTAAGAAAATGATATTTAATCTCAATATGTTTTGTCCTACTATGGGATACAGGGTTATTAGCTATTGAAATAGCACTTGTAGAATCACAGAAAAGTGGAGTTCTACTTACCTGAAATCCATAGTCCTCTAGCTGATGTTGAATCCACAGAAGTTGAGCACAGCAACTTCCTGCAGCCACATACTCTGACTCAGCTGTGGAGATAGCCACACTGGTTTGCTTCTTGCTACTCCATGAAATTAGTCTCCCACCTAGGAATTGACAGGTTCCAGTAGTGCTCTTTCTATCCTCTTTGCATCCTGCAAAGTCTGCATCTGAATAACCTGTTAGATCAAAATCTCCATTCCTAGGGTACCAGAGGCCTAGATAGGGAGTGCCCTTTAGATATCTCAATATTCTTTTGACTGCAGTCAAATGAGACTCTTTAGGGCAGGCTTGATACCTTGCACAAACACATGTAGCATACATGATGTCTGGTCTACTAGCAGTCAAGTATAATAGGGAGCCAACTATCCCTCTATACAAGGTTTCATCTACAGGTTTCCCTGCATCATCCTTGCTAAGAGACATACTTGACCCCATAGGAGTCTTCATGGTACTGGATGAATCCATACCATACTTCCTTATGAGTTCTAGGGTGAACTTTGACTGACAAATGGACAAACCACTCTCAGTCTGTTTAACTTGGAGACCCAAGAAAAACTTCAGCTCTCCCATACTACTCATCTCAAACTGACCTTGCATAAGTTTTGCAAACTTTTTGCAAAGGCTGCTTTCAGTAGACCCAAATATAATGTCATCTACATATATTTGGACTAGTATGACTTTGCCTCTAGATTCCCTAAGGAATAGAGTCTTATCTATTTTCCCCCTTGAGAACTTGTTCTCAATGAGGAAACTAGATAGGGTTTCATACCAAGCCCTAGGGGCTTGCTTTAACCCATATAAAGCTTTCCTAAGTCTATAGACATAATGAGGTAGAGTTGGATCAACAAAACCTGCAGGCTGTTCCACATAAACTTCTTCCTTAAGATTACCATTTAGGAATGGTGACTTGACATCCATTTGGTACACCTTGAATCCTTGATAGGTTGCATAGGCCAAGAACATTCTTATGGCTTCCAGTCTGGCTACTGGAGCAAAGGTTTGATCAAAATCAATACCTTCTTCTTGCCTATATCCTTTAGCAACCAGTCTAGCTTTATTCTTAATGATGACCACTTGTTCATCCATCTTATTCCTGTAGATCCACTTAACTCCTATTACATTGTGATCTTTAGGTTTAGGAACAAGTTCCCAAACCTTGCACCTCTTGAACTGATTAAGCTCTTCTTGCATTGCTTCAGTCCATTGTGGATCTTGTATTGCTTCATCAAACTTTTTAGGTTCAACTTGTGACAGAAAGCTGGAATAGATTGCAGCATTCTGATATCTGCTCCTTGTTTGAACTCCTTGTCTTGGATCTCCAATAATCAGCTCTACTGGATGATCTCTAAGATGCCTGTGGGCTGGAGGCATCCTAATCTCTGGTTGAACCACTTCAGCATCTGCTTCATGCTGTACACCTTGTATTTCTTCAGCAACTGGCACATGTAGTTCTCCCCCTGGACAACAGCTACTCTCTTCTCCTTGCTGTCTTGCAGCAGACACTTCTTCTATAGTAAGCTTGTCCATTTTCTTTGATAAACCTGTGGGGCTGCATACACTGCTAGACAACTCATTATTAATAAGTTTAGTCTCATCAAAAACTACATGCACAGATTCTTCTACAACTTGTGTAGTCAAGTTGTAGACTCTATAAGCCTTACTATTATTGCTGTACCCAACAAAAATTCCCTCTTGGGACTTGGCAGCAAACTTAGTTAAGTAAGACTTCCCATTGTTAAGTATGAAGCATTTACAACCAAAGATCCTAAAATAGGATAGGTTTGGTTTCCTGCCTTTCACTACTTCATAGGGGGTCTTGTTAAGCCTTTTAGTGATGGTAGCCCTATTTATAACATGGCATGCAGTGTTAACTGCTTCAGCCCAGAAATACTCTGGCAGTGATGTATCACTCAATAGGGTTCTACCAGCCTCTATCAAGGTTCTATTCTTCCTCTCAGCAATGCCATTTTGCTGAGGTGTTCTAGGTGAAGAGAATTCTTGAAATATCCCAAAGTCTTCACACAGTTTTGTCATGCTATCAGACTGAAATTCAGTACCATGATCACTTCTAATTTTGACCACTATACTATTTAGTTCATTCTGAATTTGCTTGACAAAGCTATAGAAGACACTAGGTGTTTCAGATTTCTGTCTTAAGAAGAACACCCAGGAAAACCTTGAGTAGTCATCTACAACTACAAAGGTATAGACCTTCCTGCCTAAGCTGTAAACTGGCATTGGACCAAAAAGATCCATATGCAAGAGGTATAAACACCTCACAACATCTTTGTTCTTTATGCTTCTAAAGGTGGATTTAGTCTGCTTGCCCTTTTGACAAGCTGAGCAAATGCCATCTTTGACACACTTAACTTGAGGACCATTCCTCACTAACTCTTTGCTAAAGAGTTTGCTAATAGTCTTGTAGTTAAGATGAGCTAGCCTCTTGTGCCATTTGACACAATGAGAGACTGTCTCATCAGCTACAAGACAAACTGGAGAACCATTGTTCTCAATCATAATGTCTAGGCAGTAGACATTCCTCTTCCTATATCCTGTCAAAATGATCTCTTGATCACTTGACCTCTTGATATGACAACCATTTTTAGCAAATGAGATGTCATACCCTACATCACTTAATTGACTTATACTTATTAGGTTGTGTTTCAACCCTTTAACATAAGCCACTTGAGTAATGGTAACTAAGTTTGTAGAAATGTTACCAAATCCTTTGATGATTCCTTTTTCAGAACCACCAAAGTTACTTTTGGACCATCTTTTACTGGAATGTAGTCCTTTAGTAATCTTCTTGTTCCAGTCATATGTCTGGAACATCCACTGTCCAAGTACCATGTTGGGTTATGGCCACTTGGACTTACCTGCAAAATAGATTTAATGAACCTTAGAACCCAAAGAAGTCTTGGGTCCTTGGTACATGTTAGTCTGCAATCTGACAAAATTACCTACTGGCTTTCCACCAGGTAGCTTGCTACTCACCTTGGCACTGACATTGTGCCAACAGTCCACTGCAAAATGGCCAATCTTGCCACAACACCAACATTCAAACTTGTTGTACCTTTGCTTAGGTACTGCCTTGGCTGTCTTGTCTACAGCAGGCTTGTTGAATGTTGGGGCTTTGCCCTTGGACTTAGACTTGGACTGCTCAGTCCTTGCAGGTCTAATAAAGCCCAGCCCAGCCTTGCCTTTATGATGAGCAAAATCATCAATTAAAGGTAACACTGACTTAGGTTTAGAAAACCTAACAACTAAGTCCTTTTCCTTCTGAAGATTGATCTCCAGATTCTTAATTTGATCATTCTTAAATGATATAGTACCCATCTGAATCACTGTTATGTGTTTCAGCCTAGCTATCTCATTCAACTTTTGATCAAACTGCTTCTCAAAATCTGTTGCACCAGCTTTAAGTTCAGCAATTTCCTTTGCCTGACTTTTGGCTAGGGATTTGCTTTTCTTGTAAGCTTGCAACAACACCTTATATTCATCTATAAGCTGATGAATATCATCCTCAGACTCAGATATATTCTCATCACTTGATGAAGAAGAATCTGAATCTGAACTAGAACAAGAAACTGAACTTGAACATGAACCTTGTACCTGACTAGGTCCTGGCTGCTCCAGGATTTTGGCACTCTCTGTCAAAGCCATTAGTCCTTGGCACTGACTGTCTTCTTGTTCATAAATAGACTCCATGATCTGCATGAATTCATCCTCTTCTTCTTCTTCAGCAAACAGCCCTATGTAGGCTTCAGCCTCAGACTCAGTTTCTGAAGAGGAGATATCTGATAGAGTCTTCTCTTTCTTGGCTACAAAAGACTTCTCTTTCTTTCCTTTGAAGTGAGTCTTTTTCCTGTCACCAGATTCCTTTCTCTTCTCTGGACAATCTGCAATAACATGGCCCTGTCTATTGCAGCAGTAGCACACTATCTTAGATCTAGTTGCCTTGCTTGACTTTGTCCTCTTCCTGTCTTTCTTTGAAGGCTTTTTCTCCTGATAAAAGACTTCCTTTCCCTTTGAAGAAGAAGGTCTTGACCTCCACTGTTTCTTCTTCAAGAATTTCTGAAAGTGCCTAGTGAAGGCAGCAAAGTCTTCATCACTTTCACTGCTCTCACTCTTTGTGCTGACTGACTCATCAGACTCTGAATCAACTACCTCTGGAGGTGGAGTTGATGACTTATTCCTGCACTTTTTGGGAACTTCTGTCTTGAAAGCAACTGATCTTTCCTTGTGTTCAATCCTTGTTGATTTCTCCTCCTCTTTCCTCAATGTCAATTGCATCTCATATGACAATAACTTGCCAAACAGTGTAGGAGGAGGAATTTCCCCCAACTTAGCCATTTCTCTTATGGCACAGATCTTTGTGTCTCAATCTTTGGTTAGGGACCTTAAGAACTTATCATTTAGTTCATAGTTACTGAACTCTCTTCCATAAGACATGAGTTCATTAACTATTCTGTAGAACTTCTTGTAGCACTCAGTTATGCTATCACCTTTACCTTGTCTAAAGCTCTCATACTCCTGATTTAGCAAGGATTTTCTATCTTGCCTGACTTCTTCAGATCCTTCCATATACACTATAAGAGTGTCCCACATCTCTTTAGCTGTCTTACAGTGTATAAGATTCTGAAAAGTTGCATCATCTATGGCACTTACAATAATGTTTTGTGCCCTCTTGTCCATTGTAGCTAGGACAATCTCATCCTTAGTCATCTCAGAGAAATCCTTTGGAGTTCTCTGATTTGCATCCAAAACTGAAATCTTCATTGGCACATAAGGCCCTTCCTTTACTGTGATGTAGATTCTAGGGTCAGAGGCTTCCATAAATAGCCTTACCCTTTCTTTCCAGATCCCAAAGATCTCTTTCCTGCATATGGGTAATTTCATGGAACCCAATTCCTTGTGATTCTCAGAAGAACCCATGTTTCTTGATTTTCTTGAATTTTTGAAACTGTATTTTGTCTTATACTGAATCTGCCAAACAGGATCTCCTCAGACTGTTAGTCCTTTTTTTTGAGGAACCTGGCTCTGATACCACTTGAAATATATGGTACCTAAACACCTAGAGGGGGGGGGTGAATAGGTGACCTAATCCTTTTCTAACTTTACTGGCAGCAAACAGTTTATTATCACAGATTTTTAACTTTTGCACAGCAAACACAAAGTATTCACAGCATACACAGCACAATCACAGCACAACACAGTGGTTTATAGTGGTTCCCCAAGATATGGGTACATCCACTTTCCCCCTTCGCCTATCTAGCAGTGTACTAGATTCGGCCAAACTCCTCCACTGTCTCAGAACCCAAATTGGTTCCTACACCTCAGGCCCAAAGCCTTACAACTCAGCTTTATCCCAAAGCCTACACTCAGCCAATCAAGGCCTACACTCAGCCAACCAAGGCCTACACTCAACCAATAAGGCCTACACTCAGAGATCTCTATCTCCTACACTCAGGCTAACAAGCCCTACCCTCAGCCTTTATAAATACAGGCTTACAAATCACTCAGATCCAAAGGATCCTACAAGTTAAAATGTATTACAAATAATAACTCTACAACTCAGAAATAAAAGAGGGGAGTTGAGAGTTTCTTGATGAGTTCTTGGAAGAACTCAGCTGGATTCACCCTGACTTAGCTTTCTTCAAAGCTTCTTGAGTAGAACTGAATAAGACTGAATCCTCCTGCAGTAGTTCCTTGACCTCTGCTACTTAAGATCCAGAATTGAATCTGAATCCTTCTTCTCAGCCTAGTTCCAGAGGCTGATTTCTTGGAAGGAGCCCTCTCTCTCCAACTTCTTAGATCTGCACTTGGACTGCAAGATCTTCTTGTGTTGATACTCTTGGTACCACTTCAATAATTTGTTTTTCAACAAACTAAACTTTTGAACAATAATCTGATCCACTTGATCTTGAACCACTTTCTGAACCAGTTGTTTCTGTAAACTGTAGGTGCCTATTTATAGGCCTTCTTCATGGTAACTGGCTAGTCCGGTCCATAACTGACTTCTGATATCTCTGACAGGTGCTGTAGACTGGCTGGAACGGCAGCTGTCAAGTCATTCAGTCATTTCTTGAAAATCTCTAACTGTCTGTAAGTGTCGAGACTTTCTGTCTTTAAGTGTCGACACTTATAGTCCAAGTATCGACACATGTTGTGTAAGTGTCGACACAAGTCTACAAGGTGTCGACACATTTCCTTGTATGTCTCGACACAGATTCTTCTGCATGTGTCGACACTGAAATTGAGTGTCGACACAAGTACTTGTTCTTCTAGCTTTTGCTGAATTCTTCTAAGTGTCGACACATCTCCTTTGTGTCGACACAACTTCTTGTGTTGTATCTGTTAAGTGTCGACACTGCTTCTTGGTGTCGACACATAGTCTTCTATGTTGATTCTTGCTGAGTGTCGACACAGCTCCTTGTGTCGACACACCATCTTCTTGTTGAGACTTCAGCTAAGTGTCGACACATTCCATTAGTGTCGACACTTGTACTTAGAATATTTTGGAAATAATTCTGTTCTTTGCTAAGTGTCGACACAGCTCCTTGTGTCGACACTTTCTTCAAGTGTTGAGTCTTCAGCTGTGTGTCGACACATTGTTCTGGGTGTCGACACATACTTCAAATGCTGACTCTTCTGTTGAGTGTCGACACATTGTGCTGGGTGTCGACACTTACTTCAAGTGCTGACTCTTCTGCTTAGTGTTGACACATTGTGTTGAGTGTCGACACTTGTACTTAGTCTCTGCAGACTTTTGCTGAGTGTCGACACAGCTCCAAGTGTCGACACTTTCTGGTGTAGACACAGCTTCACTGGGTGTCGACACAGCTCCTTGTGTCGACACATTCTGTCTGCACTTTTCTTCACTGAGTGTCGACACAGCTCCAAGTGTCGACACTTTCTGTCTGGTGTCGACTCTGCATCCCAGGTGTCGACACAATGACTCCAAGTGTCGACACTGCTTGTCTGGGTGTCGACACAAGTCTTCTTAAGTGTCGACACTTTCCCTCTGGGTGTCGACACATGGACTTAGAAACTTTTTGCTTCAGTCCAGTGATTTCTTAACCTGCACAAGTAAACTCAACATACATCAAATACATTATGATGTATATCATTGAGTTGGGTGAGGCTTCTTCAAATCAGGTACATTTGACCAATATACCCAACAAAATGGCTGATTGACTCCGGTGCTACAAATCATATGACTGGCAACCCTCATTGCTTCTCCTGTCTTGAGACGCATGACCACTTGCCCCCTGTTTGTGTGGAGGATGGTTCACCGTCCCCGGTTCATGGGACGGGCATGGTTCAACTCACCCCGTCGCTTTGCTTGGAGGACACTCTCTATGTCCCGAAGTTCCCGTGCAATTTATTATCTGTTACTACTTTATGCCGGCAACTTCAGTGCTCCGTCTTATTCACTCCGACTTCTTGTTCTTTTCAGGACCCGAGGACCCAGCGGACGATTGCTACTGGGACTGAGAGTGGCGGCCTCTACTTCCTCGACGATGTTTCCGCTCTGTCCTCCTACTCCTCCTCCACAGATCTCCTTCAATGGCATCTTTGCCTTGGACATCCTCCTCCTCGGATTCTTCGCCAGCTTCTGCCCCACTTACCTCCTACCAGTTCTCCGCTCAACTGTGATGCGTGTCAGCTTGGCAAACATCATTGCTCCTCCTTCCCACCGAAGCAAGGCCGTGGCTCCTCTCGCCCGTTTGATCTTATTCATTCTGATGTATGGGGTCCTGCTCCTAACCTCACTGTTGGTCGGGGCAGTTCCTATTTTGTCACTTTTATAGATGATTTTTCCCACTGTACCTGGGTGTATCTGTTAAAAGATCGCTCTGAACTTTTTTCAATTTGGCAATCCTTTTATTTTATGATTCAGACTCAATTTGCTAATTCTATTAAAGTTTTACGTTCTGATAATGCCAAGGAATATCTGAATCATGAGTTCGCCTCTTTCTTTCACCAACATGGCCTGCTTCATCAAACGACTTGTGTTTACACCTCCCAGCAGAATGGGGTGGCGGAGCGTAAAAACCGTCACCTGCTTGATGTTGCTCGTACTCTCATGACGCAGATGCACGTCCCTCGCTCATATTGGGGCTAAGCTGTGCTCCTCGCCTGCTATCTCATCAATCGCCTTCCCTCCACAGTTCTCCACGGCCAGACTCCCTTCTCCATTCTCTACCCTCACAAGGAACCTTTTCCTCTCCCTCTCCGTGTCTTGGGCTGTACGGCCTTTGTTCACGCTCCCTCCGCTACCCGCGACAAGCTTTCCCCCCGCTCCACCAAGTGTGTCTTTTTGGGGTACTCTACTACTCAAAAAGGCTATTGCTGCTTTGACCCCCTTCTCCGCAAGCAGTTTGTCTCCGCGTGGATGTGACCTTTTTCGAGAATGCTTCCTATTTCTCTCCTACATCTTCTCTTCCTTCTCCTCTCTCCGTTCCTTCCCCGCCTCTCGACGTTTTCCCACCTCCATCTACTCCTCCACCAACTCCTTCCCAGTCCGTCTCCCCTCCCACCCCTACACCCTCCTCTCCGCTGCCGTCTCTCTCTAGTCCCGGGCCAGCCTTCTCCGCCACGGACGCTCCGGTCGCTGACGCTCCAGTCGCTAACGCTCCCGTTGACCTGGATCTTCCCATTGCTCTTCGCAAAGGGGTGCGGGCGTGTACTCAACACCCGCTTGCGGCAGTTGTTTCCTATGATCGGCTTTCTCCTTCTCACAGGTGTTTTGCCTTGGCTATCTCTGCTACTTCTACTCCCCGCACCTACCAGGAGGCTCTTGCTCTCCCTCATTGGAAGTCGGCCATGGATGAGGAGATGGCTACTCTTACTGAACGGGGTACCTGGACCCTGGTTCCTCCTCCTGTGGGCACTGATGTGGTTGGCTGTCGCTGGGTCTTCGTTGTGAAGTTTCGCCCCGACGGCACTGTGGATCGCTATAAAGCCCGGCTGGTGGCCAAGGGCTTCACTCAGACTTACGACATTGATTACTTTGATACCTTTTCTCCGGTTGCTCGCCTCAGCACCATCCGGGTTCTCCTTTCTGTGGCTGTTAACCGGGATTGGGCTATTTCCCAGCTTGATGTGAAGAATGCCTTTCTCTATGGCGATCTTCAGGAGGACGTCTATATGGAGCAACCTCCTGGGTATGTTGCTCAGGGGGAGACACGTGTATGTCATTTGAAGAAGGCCATTTATGGCCTAAAGCAGAGCCCTCGGGCATGGTTCGACAAGTTCAGTGGTATTGTGGCTACCATCGGCTTTCGCAGGAGTTCGGCCGATCACTCCTTATTCATTCGCAAAACGGCCTCGGGACTGGTGGTTTTGGCTGTATATGTGGATGATATTCTTCTTACTGGCGATGACCGAGATGGAGTGGACTTGACGAAGAAGCACCTCCGTCAGCACTTGGTCACAAAGGATATGGGCTCCCCGAAATACCTTTTGGGGATAGAAATCTCTCGAAAACTTGACTCGTTGGTTCTCTCCCAACGGAAGTATACCCTTGATCTTCTACAAGAAGCAGGACTGACAGGTGCCAAACCGGCTCGGTTTCCCATGGCTATTGGAGAAGACAAAACGTGGACGGATGACTCGCCTCTTCTATCTGATGTCACAAGGTACAGACATTTGGTAGGCAAACTCATCTATCTCACGGTGACTAGACCCGACATTGCCTATGCTGTAGGCAAGGTCAGTCAGTTTATGCAAGCTCCCAGGGACTGCCATCTTCAGTCCGCCCTGAAGATTTTAGAGTATATCAAAGCAGCACCAGGCAAAGGGTTACTCTTTCAGAAGAATGGTCATCTGAGGGTTGAGGCCTACTCAGATTCAAGTTACGCGGATGACAAAGGCGATCGTAAATCCACATCAGGTTTCTGTACCTTTGTTGGAGGTAATCTCGTGAGTTGGAAGAGCAAGAAATAGTCTGTTGTCTCCAGATCCAGTGCAGAAGCCGAATACCGGAGTATGGCATCAACCACGTGTGAGTTAAAGTGGTTGCGCGCTCTCATGCTTGACCTGGGCGAGGTATATGACTGTCCTCTCCCTATGTTCTGTGACAACAAGGCCGCTATATACATATCCAGAAATCCGGTCTTCCATGAGAGAACAAAGCATATAGAGGTTGACTGTCACTTCATTCGGGAAGAGATTTTGAAGAAACAGATTTGTACTCCTTTTGTCACCTCTGACAAGGAATTGGCAGATATCTTCACCAAGCCGGTTTCTACTTCCTTCTTCCACATTTGTGACAAGCTGGGCATGATTGATATCTATGCTCCAGCTTGAGGGGGAGTGTTGAAGTATTAAATCGGGCGGTCTTGCGGTCTGATCAAGCGGTTTGTTGACCGAGCGGTCTGGCGGTCTCACTCTGAAGCCTGGAGACCAGGCGGTCTATCGGTCTCCCATTGCGGCCTGTTCTATCCTGCTGGAGTTGCCGAGCGGTTAACCCATCCGTCTAACCGCGCGGTCTGTGCGGTCTCCTTTATTTCTAGCCGCTCAGTACTGTAAATGTTTAGTCCCACATTGTTTGTATACTCTCTCTCATATCTCCTCCATTCTATATAAGGGAGGTCATACCTTTGTAAATGATACCTTTTTTGGATAATAAAATTTCAATTATTCAAAAGTCTATCAGTTTGTTCTTTCTTATTCGCTACTTTCTACACAGATCAACCCACCCTAGTGGTGTAGCAGGCCGGGTTTACCTCGTGCTTCCCAGGCGTGCTACCAATTGATCTCTCAACATAACCATGAGCTTATTCAAAGCCTCCATACATCCATAATCACCATCCATACAGTCGTATAGCCATTCAACAAAGCATAAACTTTTCATAGCATCAAATCCACGGAGTCTTCTCCGGTTATCCAATAAGCATCACCAATCCAGACTAACCGTCCAGATGGGCTTCACACAGCATACCTATGCTGTACTCCACACTTCCGGCTCTAGATGCAGACTCAACCAAGGAATCACTTCCGCGATCCACCTCTTGATGGAGGATTCCATGCATATGCATAAGGAAAGGAGTTCGATGTCCAAGAAGGAGATCGTTACCCTTGAAGACCGCTTTGGCACCATGAAGTAGCCGGATGGAAGTCACCGCCTCGGCTTTGCCTTCATGAATCCGCTCTAGGATCTTCGCTCCACACTCCGCAGCTCCTCCAACAGCTGGTTTCCTTCTTCCTCCTTTCCTTCCCTTTCCCTCTCTCTCTTTCTCTCTCTTGGAAAGTGAGATGAAGAAGATGATGATGAAATGAAGAGCTAATTCTTCATTTTTGGCCTTATAACAGCAAGGAGAAATCTGAGCCATCAGATCCCATAGGAAGAAAAGGAACGGCCAGAAAATTCCCTAAAAATAGCTCTCTCGGGTCTGACACGCCCTGTGATACGCCCGTGTCACAGGTCGTGTCCCCTAAGCGGTGCACGAACCGCCTTATCCAAACTTATCCACGCTAAGGTGACACGCCCATGTCATGCCCGTGTCAGCCTAGTCACACCCATGATACGGGGCGTGTAACCCACTCGAGACCTACTCGAGAGAAAACCAACTACTCGAGTACCCGGGTAGGACACACCCGTGTCATAGGGATGACACGCCTGTGTCACCACCCTCTTACTTGAATACTTTTCCACCTACACGAGAACTACTCGAGTATGAGCGGGACATGGCCTGTGACACGCCCGTGTCACAGGCCGTGTACCCTCTTTCTCGAGTATTCGTCGACCTCAACTACTTGAGAGAAAATCGTCGACCAGGGGAGTACACGCCCTAGGTCACGCCCCCCGACACGCCCATGTCATAGGGCGTGTACCTCCTGAAGAATTCGTCGACCGAAATTCATCGAACGCGCAACCAAATGCTCAACCCGAGCAGGACACGACCTGGGACACGCCCGTGTCCCAGGCCGTGTCACCCAATATTTTCCCATTTCTCGAATTTGGGCTGTTATACCAAGGACCCAAACAAGTCTGGGTTCCTAAGGCAAATTGATTTGTGATTGCAGGTATGTCCAAAGGCCACCAAAACTCCTATCTGGTATTTGGACAGTGGATGCTCTCGGCATATGACCGGGACAAGAAGCCTTCTCCAGAATTATTCTCCAGTCATGAACGGGTCAAAAGTCATCCTTGGAGGTTCTAATCGAGGAATTACTAAAGGCTACGATATGATTACGAATGATAGTGTATCCTTCTCGGATGTGGCTTATGTTGAAGGATTGAAACACAATCTTATAAGCATAAGTCAGCTTTGCAATAAAGGATACATAGTAGAATTTCATGCAGACAAGTGCTTGATAAAATCGGTAGACAATATGGAAACAATTCTTTCAGACACTCACAGCAGGAACATATTTTGTTTGAATTTTATTTATATAGACTCTTCTACACCAGTGTGATTTTTGGCTAAAGATAATGCGTCTCTTGGTGACTAATGACACAAGAGACTAGCACATATTAATTTCAAAACTATAAATAAATTATTTTCTCTTAATTTAGTACGTGATGTCCCAAATGTCAAGTGCGCTAAAGATAGACCATGTCACGCATATGTAAAAGACAAGCAAACAAGGGCTGCCTTTAAAAGCATTATTGGCAAAGACTCTAATAGCTGTTTACATCTACTTCATATGGATCTGTTCGGTCCACTGTAAGTTAGAAGTTTGGGAGGTAAGGATTATACATTGGTTATTGTTGATGATTACCCGCACTTTGCGTTGGTGTTGTTTATAAAACACAAGTCAGATACTTTTGATATCTTTACTAATTTTGTCAGATAGGTCCAGAATGAATACAACTGTTCCGTAGTCAAAAATAGAAGTGACAATGGAACAGAGTTCAAGTCTGGGGCCATGACAGAATTTTGTAAAAGCCTAGGTATCTTTCATGAGATTTCCTCTCCTCGTACTCCTCAGCAAAATGGAGTAGCTGAGAGAAGGAATAGAACACTCATAGAGGCCTGCAGGACCATGTTGAGTGATGCCTTACTACCAAAATACTTCTGGGCTGAAGCCGTCAACACTGCATGTCACGTGCAAAATCAAGCACTCATAAACAAAAACCATAATAAGACCCCTTACAAACTACTAAAGGGCAGGAAACCGACTATTTCATATTTTAGAATTTTTGGTTGTAGATGCTTCGTCATTAAAAATGGCAAGTATCACACTACTAAATTTAGCAAAAAGAGCTTTGAAGGTATTTTTGTAGGGTATAGTAGCTATAGTAAGGCATATATGATTTTTAATAAGAAAACTCTGGTTGTAGAAGAATCTATTCATGTTGTATTTGATGAGACGAGCTTGCTGCAAGGTAGCTCTTCTAGTGTGTTTATTAAAGATGCAGGTTCAAAGATACAAGAATTGAACTTGGATGAGCCAACTGAAGAAAAAATGAAAATTTCATCAAGATCACCACTCCAACCCCTATTAGAGAGGTTTATACCATGATGAAGAAATCATTCAAGTTGATGAAGTCACTCCTGTGGTTGAAGAAGTTCCAGATGCAAGGACTCTAGAGCTCAGACATTTGAAGGATCACTCAATGGACCAAATCACAGGAGATCCCCGGGATGGTGTCAGAACTCGTAGAGACGCAGATTTTGCAGGAAGCAAAGATGATAGAAAGAGCACTTCCGGTACTTGGCAATTTCTTGGAAGGAGGCTCATTTCATGGAGCAGTAAAATGCAAAATTGTGTCGCTATCTCAACGGCCGAGTCAGAATACATTTCTGCCGGCAGTTATTGTGCACAATTCCTTTAGATAAAGAACCAACTGTAAGATTACAACCTGAAAGTCCAAGACATCCCACTGTTTTGTGACTCCTCCAGTGCAATTGCAATAGCCAACAATCCAGTCTCTCACAGCCGGACAAAGCACAAAGAGTTGCGATACCATTTCATCCGGGAGCATGTGGAGCATGGCGACATAAATCTACAATATGTCCCACCTGACAGACAAATTGCAGATATTTTCACAAAGCTGCTGGACGAGGTCAAGTTCTCATTCTTCAAAACAGAACTTGGCATGCTCAACAAGGATGAAGAAGAATGAAGAAAAAGGTGACAGTAAGTTCATGTTCTGGCTACACTTCAAAATCTAAGAATTTTCAAAGTATGGACTTGATTTCTCGAGTACAACACTTGTACTCGAGAACAACAGATTTATATGGACTTCATTTCTCGAGTATAACTCTTGTACTCGAGAACGACATAATCTCTCTCGAGAACAATAATTACTTCTCAAGAACAGCAGAGTTACCTCTCGAGAACAAAAGTTCTACTCGAGTTCGGCTGTATAATTTCTCGAGAAGAAGTTCAAATTAGTCGATCAGAGTTCGACGTTCGTCGATCAATTTTCGTCAATTTCCAGGTATTTCTAATATTATTTATTTATTATAGCATAAAAAATTAGAGGTAAATATAAATAGAAATCGGTCCAAGAAATTTTATTCTCGATTTCAAAACCCTTCCTCTCGAGAAAAGTCGCTTCATCTTCCTCCATCTCCGCCGTCTGCCCAAGCCAGTTTCTCCACTCGCTGGCCTGCCAAGATTGATTTCTCCACATCAATGGCTTCTTCTTCAATGCTTGGGATCGGCAATGAACTCATTTCTACAGGGATTGCAGAGATTTCAGACGATTTCAAGAATGTTCTTCTCTTGCTCGAAACCTCCGGGTTGTCATTTATTTTGGAACATCCATGTCGTATTCTAACCTCTGATGTTGAAGAGTTCTTCCCTCCACTCAGCCTACAACTTTTCCTGAAAATTCTATTCTAAGCAAGATTGATGCTTTGCTGACTGCACAAAGAGCTTACTTTGATTCTTTTCTTAAGGTTGTCATTGATAAAATGATTGAATTAGAAAAGGAAATAAGTCGAGCATTTGCTGAAATCCAAAACAACACAGATGAATTTAAGAGACTCTTGCAAATAGGTGGAAAAGCTATTGATCATACAATTACAAGCATTGGTACTGTTATGAAGCAATCAGTCACCCTTGCTCATAATCATATTCTACTAGACAAGAGAGCTGATGAAAGGAATTTCAAAACTTGTGAAGAAGTTGGAAAGTTTAAAGAAGATGTCATCAGCACCCTCTCCCTAGAAGTCAGAAAGGGGGAGGATAAAGTGAAAGAACTATGGGAAAAACAAGCTCAGACTATGAAAAATCAGTGGGAAGATCAAATGAAAGATTTTCAGACATCTGTGCTTAAAGAAATCAAAAGTACTAAGTTATATACTTATGATACTTCTATATGGATGCATAATCAGCTATTTCTTGAACTAGCTTTGGATCCTTCTGCACCTCCTCCTACTCACCTGGATGTAAACAAGCCAACCTTCTCTCCACCTCCAGAGTATTTTGAAGGACCACCTCCAGATTACTTTGAAGGACCACCTCGTGATGTATATGAACAAGTGTGGGAATCAGAACATGCAGGTATGCCTACTCAACCGCCTGAAATTCAAAAAGCAAAAAGAAGGAAATATGGGGATAGAGCCTCAGCTAGCAGAATAACTCCACATCCTGATGTTGACAAAATGAAAAGACCTCAAGAGTTTACTGAAGTTTGGAGTCCAACCTCCAAATCTCTTATTTTGGAAACCCTGAAGCTGGTAGTTGACTTCAATGAAGACAGGAACCTACATTACAACCCTCAGGAATGGGAATTATATGAAAAGTCCCTTACCAAGAGAAGGATTTATGACAGGGAATATGGGAGGAACAATCCCAAAGCTCCTCCCAGACCTCCAAAGTATTTCCCTAAACCATACAACTATCAAAAGAGACAACATGAAAAGTTAGAAAGATAAGAATAACAACAAGATCAATAGAAGTTGAAGATGTGTTGAAAGTTCTTATTATTTTTGAAATTGTGGAATTTAATTTTCCTTTGACAAATTACTATTTATATGAATTTTTAGTTTTGCTGATCTGATTTTTCTTCATCATAGCTTTTATTCCATGATTGATAGTTCTTTACTTGTTTTATCTTGATGTAATTCACCTTATTGTAGGGGGTTTTGACTTCTACAAATCGGGGGAGATTGTTGGGTATTGCATCCACAATAACCCAGATTTGTCTGAAATCACCTTTGAACTAAGATGAATTAAGTTTGTATTTGATGCTCTGTTTAGTTGAGTGTTTGCAGTACTTAATTTCCAAGTGTAGACCAATGTCAGCCTACAATGAGTCACCAAACACAGGACCATACCATATAATCCCTTATTGTGTGATCCATGATGTTGACTCATGTGTAGTCTCTCTATTGGGAAACACTTCTTTTTCAAGCATTGAGGACAAGGGAAAAGTTGGTTGCTGATTTTATTTTGAAGAAATCATGTTTTCAGATTTCAGAAAGTTTCTCTAAGTGTTTTTCTCGAGTACTATCTTTTGTACGCGAGAAAAACTAAAGATTGTACTCGAGTAAGACTTGTCTTAATTTCGAGTTGTAGAAACAGTTCTCGAGAAGGCTTATTGTTGTTCTCAAGAAGGCCTTCTGTACTTGAGTACTGCATAACACTTCTTCTCGAGTTACATCTTTCCTTTACAAATTTTCTTCTAAGTATTTTTCTCGAGAAGACTAAATTTATTCTCTAGAAGACTATGCTTAATTCTCGAGATGCAGAAGACTTTTCTCGAGGCCTAGATTTCTTTTATCGAGAACCAGACATCTGTTCTCGAGAACACTTATTTGTTCTCGAGTACCAGATTGTTCATTCTCGAGAACTAATGTACTTTTTTCCTCGAGTACTTCCTTCATTCCTGAGAATGCTGGATTCCACCTCCACATTTTTTAAGTCTTTTTCTCGAGATCTTCATTGTTATTCTCGAGAACCAGTAAGCGTTTTCTCGAGTACTATCTTTTCTCTCGAGAACTGATGTACTATTTTTCAGAATTTTTTCTAAGTCCATACAGACGTAATTTCAAATGTCATTAGCACGTGATTTGTCCACATGGCTATCAGTAATTATGATTATGACAGTTGGCAAGTCCTATAAAAGGTCTTGTCATTTTCGACCAATCCTAAAAAAAGAATAAGAAAAAGATATTCTAAGAATTATGAATCCCTAATTCTCTTTCCATAATCGGAAGCGCCGCCGCTCATCATCTTCATCGCTAAAATCGCTTTCGATCCATATCAATTCAGAGCAGAGATTCAGAGATCAAGATATTCTACAATCTATAGATCCAATACTTGATCTTGCTGAGTGCAGATTTTCAGATCAGAGATCTTGCCTAGTCTTCTTCAACATATTTCTGACGAATCATCAAAGCTCAAGGAAGAAGAAAGGCAACAGCTTTCAGATCTAAGAGATAACACTGTTTGTATTTATATTTCAATTTATTCTTGTAGGAGATCCCTCTCCGAGTGTAGGAGCTTCGTTCTTCGAGTTGTTTTTGTAGGAAGTTTTATCTTTCGAGTGTAGATCCAGTTTTCGGGATCGAGTTGTAGGAATGTTGTTCCGAGTTGTAGGATTGGTTTCAATCCGAGATTAGTGGAGTAGCCGAGTCTAGTGCTTTGCTAGATCGGTGAGTGGAAAGTGGATGTACCCAAGGTTGGGGAACCACTATAACTCTTGGTGTCGTCTGTGAATGCTTGGTTAATTTTCTGTGCATAGCTCGTTAAATTTTTATTCCGCAAAAAGACGCACAACTCACCTATTCACCCCCTCTAGGTGATTTAGGTAAGACAACTAAAACATTTTCAATCATCTATTGCATCAGCAATGATGTTTTGAGCTCTCTTGTCCATGAAGGCAAGTAGGAGCTCATCTTTGTTCATTTCATCATAGGATTTAGGTGTCTGGATGTTGGCATCCAGAACTGAGGTCTTCATAGGGATGAAGAGTCCTTCTTTAACTATGATGTAAATCCTAGGGTCAGTAGCTTACATGAATAGTCTGACCCTTTCCTTCCAGAGGCCAAAGCCTTCCTTTCTACAAATTGTTAGTTTCATGGCTCCCAGTTCCTTGTAGTTTACACCAGACCCCATTCCTATATCTTGTAGCTAACTTTGGAGGTATACTCAGATTGTTAGATCCTTTTGAGGAACCTCCCTCTGATACCACTAGAAAGTTATTTACTTAAGGTTAGCTAGTCACCTAGAGGGGGTGGGGGTGAATAGGTCTTTGAAATTTCTAAGTCTTTTTGCTGATTTCTTATTAGGTGATCTAGAGCTTGTCCTTAGCACGTGCAATATAAAAGAAAAACAACAATACAACCAAGCACACAGTTGTTTGTAGTGGTTCCCCAATTGGGTACATCCACTTTCCCTCCCACCTATCCAACTATCTTGTTGGACTAGGCACAAACTCCACCAATATGCTCCTCAAAGTTTACACCTCAGGCCCTCAGCCTTACACTCAGGTTCTCTTCAGAACCCTACCTCAGAACCATAAAGGTTCCTACGTCAGAGGACTGTAGTGCTCCTACAGCACAGTGGTTCACTGACCACCTACCTCAGCCTTATCTCTAAGGCCTACAGCTCAGGCTTTTCAGCCCTATAACTTCAAGCATAAAGCTCTACTCTCAGAGTGCTACAACACTCTTACAACTCAGTTCCTATCCAGGTACCTACCTCAGTGCCCTTTCAGGCACCTACAATTCAGCTTCCTCCAAGGCCAACAACTCAGTGACACACTTGTTACATACAGCTTAGTGACTCACCAGTCACCTACCTCAGCCTTATTTTTAAGGCCTACTACTCAGGCTGGGAGGACAGCCATACTCTCAGATCCACACTTGGATCGTACCTCAGTACCCGAACAGGGCACCTACCTCAGTGACTAATTAGTCACCTACACTCAGGCCAAAGGTCACTACAACTCAGATTCAGATAAAGTCAATCCTATAGTAATTTAAACAAGTTAAGCAAAATGAAACACTGACTCAGAGATAAATCTCTGAGTATACCTTGCTGGACTGAGTAGATATCAGTCTAGCCCTCTTGCTGTAGAAAGAATGAGTCTTATTCTATAGCCACTGCTTCTTTGTTGTACATGCAAATAACTATCTACTATTGAAGGCTGACGACCCTTCACACAGCCAACCCCTTGCTGATTTGAAGAATTAGCTGCCTTGTTTTGGAGAGAACACTCTTGCTGAACTGGAAGGAGCTTCAGCTAACTTTCACTGCATTTTGGCTTGCACTACTGGACTTTGTTTTCAATCTTGTCGGGGAAGATGAAGTCCAGTCGCCTCTATTTTCCATATTTCCTTTGTATGATCTGCATTTGTTCTCCATAACCCTAATCCCCTTTTCTTTCTTCTTTTTATCTGTGTTGATTTGAATCAACGACACAATTTAAGTGTGGGCCCAGCCAAAAATGGTGAGTGTGACCTCCCTCAGAAAAGGACAAATAAGTTTTCGGCACTACTGCAGCTTTCCCGCAACGGTTTGATTTATTTTAACTTTGTTGACTTCTGGTGACGTCAGCAGTGGTCATCCTGTGCTGGTGTAGCTTTCCTGCAACGACATGAAGTACTTTGGCTTGTTGACTTTTGATGACGTCAGCAGTGGTCATCACCTTCTGGACTTAGACAAAATTCCAAATCTTCAATAAGCATTGAGTGATGTTAAGTCACTCAACGCCATCTGTCTTGGCTCTTCATTAGAAGCGTTGAGTGAATCCTGCGTCTCTCAATGCTTCTGGACTTAAAAAAATACTGCTGGCTTTGCCTCAGCGCTTCCTTCTCAACTATCTCAGCGGTTTATTCTTCACAGCTTAGACTATCTCATATCTCAGCGGTTTTTTCTTAGCGATCTCAGTAGTTTCTGATCCACATCTGAGACTATCTTCTGTCTCAGCAGTTTCTTCTCAATGGTCTCAGCGGTTTCTGCTTCATAGCTGAGACTATCTTCTGTCTCAGCGGATCTTCTCTCAACTGTCTCAGCGCTTCCTTCTTTATTAGAAGCGTTGAGTGAACCTGCTTCACTCAACGCTTCTAGACTTAGAGAAATTTCAGCTTGCTTTATCTCAGCGGTTATATTGAGACATACTTCTCAGCTGTCTCAGCTATCTCAGCTGTCTCAGCTGTCTTAGCGATTTTTCCTTAGTCAATTTGTCTGGCTTTAGTTTGATGAATGTTGAGCTGAGATCGACGATTTGTGGGCTGAGCTTGATGAATTCTGAATCCCAAATTCTAAAATTAGCTCGACGAATGGTGAGCTCAGCTCGACGAATGGTGTGCTGATCTCGACGAATTCTGAGTCCCACACTTCTGAATTTAGCTCGATGAATGGCGAGCTGAGCTCGACGAATTGTGAGCTGAGCTCGACGAATTCTGAATCTTCCAGCATACTCTTTTTCTTCACCTGTCTCGATGAATGGCGAGCTGCGCTCGATGAATTTTGAGCTGAGCTCGACGAATTCTGAATTTCCAGCATACTCATTTTCTTCACCTATCCAATCATGGACTATCTGCATGCATGAAATTAAGCACACATCAAATACATTATGTGTGTATGTCATTGACCAGTTTGACTTTTTACAAATCTATGACATGGGATCAATAGACCCAACAACCTCCCTTTTAATGACCGTATAATATGGGTTCGGTCGGGGTCCCACAACATACAGACGCAACAACTTAAGCATTAAAAGATGATATAAACTACCCAACTCAAAACTCAAACTATAAACAGCGAAAACAAATAACAACACTAGAGGTTATCCACTGGCACAAGAGTATCAAATCAGCTTTAAGGCCTTATAACATTCAAGAGTCTAAACTGAAACAATAACATATCAACGTGCAAAAGCACCCTTAGGCTACCTCAGCATGCAAGCCGGAATCACAGTGCACTAAGCATAACATTCACCAAAAATAGAGCTACCAAACAAGAGATCACTTTATGAGGCTTAGATATTTTTGGCCGGCAAGCTTGCTCCCGCTTGCGATCCTTTGTAACACCCCAAATCCCAGGATTGGGAAAGAGTTGGGTGACACGGCCTGGGACACGGGGTGCCCCAGGGCGTGTCCTACTCGGTTGAGCAGCTGGCGAGTGGTCGATGAAAATTCATTTCTACGAAAAATGAGGGAACACGCCATCTGACACGGGCGTGTCAGAGGCCGTGTCCTCCTCTGGTCGACGAAGTCAGTTTGACGAAGTTGAGTTGGGGCGTGTCTGCTGCCGTGTATGGGCACACGGCCTGGGACACGGGCGTGTCTCACGCCGTGTCCTTTGCTGGATGTTCTCAAGGCATTGAAGCTGGATGAACACGGGCACGACACGGGTGTGTCTTAAGGTACATGTCCTGTGACACGGGCGTGTCACTGGCCGTGTCCCGATTGGGTTGAAGTTGGTTTTGTGTTGCCTAATGTACACGGCCACAAACACGGGCGTGTCTGAAGGCGTGTCCAGTGACGCGGGCATGTAACATGGGCATGTACTAGACTGGATGAGTCGGTTGTGTGCCGCTTAAGGTACACGGCCTGTGACACGGGCGTGTCACAGGCCGTGTTAGGCAGAATTTAGCCTTCTGTGGCAAAATCGTGGCCATCCATTTTCTCAGCTGAGATCTGATGACTTAGGTCTCTCCCTCTTTTCCTTAAGGCCGAAGATGAGAAAGGAATTCTCATTTGATTCTTGGCCATCATCTTTCTACAATCGTAGAGAGAGAGAGAGAGAGGAATAAGGAGGAGGAGAGCCGACCACCAGTGGAGTTGCGGAGTTCCGTTTCAAGATCCGAGGCTAGCGTTGTGGAGGCAAAGCCACCTCGGTCCTTTCCAGTCGGCTAAAAGTCCATGGCTCCGAAGCGATCTTCAAGGGTAACGATCTTTCTTCCTAGCCATATGAAGGCTTCTGTTTTGGCATATGCATGGGATTCCCCCACCAGAGGGTGGCTTGTGAAGGGTTCCCTTGGGTTGATTCTTGGAATCCCCACTAATTTGGCATATAGATCCGGAAATGGAGTACTGAATAGGCATGCTGTGTGAAGCCCATCTGGACAGGTTGGTCTGGATTGGTGATGTTGCATATACGCACCGGAGAAGACTCTATGATGAAACATGTAGTTTAGGAGTCGATGGGTTAAACCTATAAAGGGAAGTAGCAGGAAGTACTTGAGTGATAGTCCAGGAAAATACCTTATAATGCTTGTGCTGCATGGGTTGTACCTGTGAAGGGTAGTAATAGGAAGTACTGGATTGGAAGTCCAGGAAATACCCTTGTAATGCTTGATGCTCATGGGTGGTACCTGTGAAGGGTAGTAAAAGGAAGTACTGGCGTGGTAAGTCAGGAAAATACCCTTGATGCTTTTGTTGCTTGCTTGGTTGTGCCAATGAAGGGTAGTAGCAGGAAGTATTGGTAGGAAAGCCCAGGAAAATAACCGCAAATGGTTAGAGCTAGGGATGGAAAATGAGTTCTGTCGCTACCGTTGAGCGTGGCACCTAGCTAACCTGTGATTGTGAAGCCTATCCTGTGAGGACACCGTGGCTATTTGCTGAACAAACAAGGGGATGCCAACCCGCGTTAGTCTGGTTATAGAACTAATGATTTGAGCAACGAGAAAAGGCTGAACTGTATCTGCGTTATGGTTGTCTACCATGGGTGTTTGGATGAATTGGAATTTGACAGAAACGCATAGCAAGAGTCTTAGGCCTGCACGCCATGACACAATGGGGGGCTACGGGCCAATCCCGGGTCATTAAGACTAAAATCTCTGACTGCACATCATGGAGTAAAATGCTCAAGATTGCCGTTGGGTTCCAGCCCTGATACGGTGGCGGGCAACTGGTTCGCCGGTACACCAATAATGTGCCCTGAGTGCACAGACCGTTCGGCCGCGTGGCTGACGGTTATGATGGAATGTATGTGCGTGAGAGCATAATGTATGATATGTCTATATCTGCCTGTGAAATGCTATGCCTGCAGGGAAGGAATACCACTGCCTCGGGAAAGGGGTAGGGTCGTTATAAAATTAGTCAGCTGAATGCTGACCGTTGCCTTGTTTGCCACCTTTGGGTGGAATGTCCTTGTACAGGTGTTGGAGAGCCGAGTGGGACATATAAAGGTTGAAGTCCCTGCTGTTGTTGCTGCTGCTGTCGCTAGCCCTTGAAGGCTAAGCTTAAAATGCTATGTTTTGCTTATTTGTGGCTGGCCTGCGCGCCAATATTTGGAAGCCACTGTTACAAACGGACTTGTAAGGCCATAAGGTTAACTGACTTTGTATTTGATGAACATTCCTGTTATATATAAATATGGATCGTTATATGGTGGACATTCATGTTTAGAGTTCCGTTGTGTGTTATAGGCTTCCGCTAGAATGAAATAAGTTAGGATACGCAACTCTGGTATCACTCCGTGACTTCGCTGTCTGTTTTGTGGTATATGTTGTGGGGTCCCGGCCAGACCTTCTAGTATATACTATATGAACGGATGAAGTCGTTACATTTTTGGTATCAACTGTCTCGGTCTTTCCCTTTCGAATTTGAGGTCGAATTATTTTGTGGGGTGGCGGACACGTGTACGTGCGAACCGCGTGAACACTAAGGAACTCTTGAATGTCCACTTTAGGAATGCAAATACATGTGTTTGAGGAACCTGCGCGTTCCTATTTTGTTGTGATTGCTTGTGTGCGGTCACTAATGTGCGTGCCTTGTTCACCTATAGGTGATGCGGAGTGGTGCTGGATAATTGGAGCCCCAACGTTCTGATGAAAGTACGACACTAGCTGAGATGACTACACCTCTGCCTTCTACGGAAACTGTACGATTAGTTGTTGAGGTCTTGTTTGCGATGATTCAAGCACAGCGTAATGGGCAGGCGCAAGGGCAGGCGCAGCTGGCATTGAGGCTAGAACAGGTTTCGGCGAGGCCAGAACCTTTTGCTTCTGTGGCACCTCGAGCAGCTGAGAGGAAGTTGAAGTAGTTCATGAGCTTTAACCTGCCTACGTTTTCGGGAGTAGGATCTCCTATGCAGGCTGAGGATTGGTTGTCGCGCGTCAACCAGATAATGACGGCGATCAGGACGGAGGAAGATCAGAAGGTCACTTTAGCCACCTTCTTACTGGAAGGAGAGGCGCTTTTATTGAGGGACGAGATGGAACTACACCACTTAGCTGGGAGGCCGTTAACACAAGTGTCGATTGAGGAATTCTCCCGACTCTTCCTGGCAAAGCACCTCCCAGCAGCACAGCGCAGTGCCATGGAAAAGGAGTTCCAAAGGCTGACGCAAGGAGAAGGCAGTGTTGACACTTACCTGCATGAGTTCACGAGGTTGGGATGGTATGCGGGTTCAATCTTCGCCGATAAGCAGCGGAAAACGAACAGGTTCTATGAATAATTGTGGGACGAGGTGCAATTCCTGCTTTCAAGTTTAGTGAACCAAGGATTCCAGGTGTTGGTTGACACTACATGCGCACTGGAAAAGGACATGAAGAGGGTGCAAGGGAAGAGGGCCTTGGCTGTGACACAATCGAAGTTCAAAGTGCCCCGACCTGGGAAGTCATATTACAAAAAGAAATGGGGGCAAGAGGTCCAAGTCGGTTCGACAAGCTCCTACTATGGTTGCATCGGGTGCAACGTCGGGGGCCTCTTCAAGGCCGGAGACTCGTACCAGTTTTACATGTGGAAAAGTGGGGAATATCGCCTGTCACTGTTGGGTTGTTCTGCCGAAAAGAGAAAAGAATGTGGGAGCGTCCTATGCTGAGTAAGGAAAGGCAGTGGTGGAGTCCTCTGCCTCCCAGGCGCAGCCCCGAGTCTACAACCTTGGCCTGTAGGAGGCCATTAAGCAGAGTGATGTCGTCACAGGTACGAGTTAAGTTATTGCATTGTTTTGCTTATTGCATGCTTTGTTTATTGCATATTTATATGCGGCTTGTGTGTGTGACATGGTTGTCACAGGCTTTGTGATGATTCGGAACACGCTAGCACGAGCACTGTAAGGGTTCTTTAACTCCCTTCAAAAGTTATTCCTTGGTTGCAAGTCTCCTGATCAAAAGACTTGGGTTGGTTTTTGAGCACCTGATCAAAAGCTTATTGGTGGCAGTCACCTGATCAAAACCTGCTAGTGGATTCCTACCAGGGTGGTAGAAGAGTGGATGTACCCAGGTTGGGGAACCACTATAAAAGTTCTTGTGTTGTCTGGTTGCCCTCTTTCTTTTTGTTCTTACTGTTCCTGTGTTAGTTTTGTTTTGCGGTGACTGTGTTAGATTAATATTAGGTTGTTCTTTTTGCTTTCTATTAATATTGGTATCTATTATTTGCTTTACTCTGAAAATCTTATAAACATCAAAAAGTTTTCAAGATACTCTATTCACCCCCCCCCCCCTCTAGAGTATATCAGGTCTAGCCATCACTTTCAAGTGGTATCAGAGCAGTGTTCCTTTGGTTGTACAAGCTAACCCTTGAACCAAAAGATCCTGTGTTAGATCTGACCTTTTATTTCTCTTAGGATTTTTTTCACAGCATGACCCAGAACAAGGATTATGCAAGCACCAGACCTCTAGTGTGCAACTTGAATAAGTTTGCTATCTGGAAGGAAAGAATTAAACTTTATATGAATTTCATTGATGAGGACATCTACAATTCTATCTTGACAGGTCCTCCTCAACCAAATGCATCTACATCTACATCAACATCAAGCACACATGTTATTCCACCACCTGAGTGGACAAATGCTTAGAAGAAGGCCAAGATTGCTGATGCAAAGGCCATGAATATTCTGGCTCAGACTATGTCTGATGACATCTTCCAGAAGGTGGCTGAATGCACATCATCCAAGGCTATTTGGGACTCTCTCAACCAGATGGTAGCTGGTTCTGCTGATGAGAG
Organism: Platanthera guangdongensis; assembly: GCA_039583875.1. Taxonomy (NCBI): domain Eukaryota; kingdom Viridiplantae; phylum Streptophyta; class Magnoliopsida; order Asparagales; family Orchidaceae; genus Platanthera; species Platanthera guangdongensis. The sequence continues at coordinate 131,226,319 of CM077148.1, read as the reverse complement.
GAAAGATAGAAGATCAACTCTCATCTCCCAATATGTGAACTTCAAGAAGGATGAGTCAGAATCTGTGGCTGACATGTACAATAGATTGAGCTCAATAATCAATGAGCTGAAGACTTTAGAAAAGGACATCACTCTTACTGAAGTGAATGATAAGATCATGTGCTTCCCAAGCTCATGGGATTCCAGGATCTGGCCAATAAAGGAGGCTAGGAGTTTAAATGAGATTTCCACAGAATATGTATTGGGAAATCTCAAATCCTATGAGCAACTGATAAAGTCTAGAGAAGCTGCAGAATAAAGGACTCCTCCACCAGCTAGAAAGGAGCAAAATATAGCATTCAAAGCTGCTGAAGAGATAGAAACTTTAACAGTTAATGAAGAACTAATGAGTCTCTTTGCCAAGAGATTCTAAAAAATGGCAAGAAAAGAATTCAGGAGAAAATCATTCAGGCAGGATGATAAACCAAGGTATGATAAAACTCCCACTAAATAAATAGTATGTTTTGGGTGCAATAAACCTGGACACTTAATCTCAGAATGTCCAGAGAATCAGAGGAAAGAAAGAAGAAAAGAGAAGGACTCCAAAAGAAAACAATACAGCAGACCTTCCTCCAACAAACAGAAAAGAAAGGAGAAGGGCTTTGTTGCTGATACCTGGAGTGACATAGAAGATGAATCCACATCTTCCAGTTCCAGTGAAGAGGAAGAAGAGGCAAAGGCCAGGGAAGTCTGCCTCATGAACATCAATGCCTCTAGCAGCCCATCAGATGATGAAGAAGAATCTGTTAATGAAGAAGCTTTAGAATTAGAAGCTGATCAGGTACTGTCATCATTTGGCTATAATTCTGAAAGTTTTAAAATTGAATTTAAAATCATGTGTATAGATTTAATTAACTCTGTAAAAGAAATCAAAATACTTAGGAAAATACTGTCTAATCAAGAGAATTTGACTTCTTAAAATGCTAAGTTAAAAGATGAACTAACCCTAGCAAGTGAACAAATTATATCTTTAAAATTTGAACTGACTGAGGCAAGGAAACTTGAAGAATCCTTGAATGGGAGAAACATCAAGTTGATGGACATCACTAGCATAATGAATGTCAAACTTAATGGCAAACTGGGCTTAGGTGCTTCATCAAGCCTACCCCCACTCATTCAGAAAAACATATTAACCACCCCAATAAAATTTGTTTCTGAAAAGGGTAAGGAGAAAGTAGAAGATAACAATCTTAATCAAACTGAAATTACACACAAGAATAAGAAAAGAAGAAAGAATAAAAAAAATAATAACCAGAACAATGTTCAGCAGTTTTCGTCGAACTCCGATCGACGAAACATGTACTTTTCGTCGACCTCAGAACGACGAACTCTGAACGCCAACTGTAATAATAGTTATTCTTCGATCCATGATCTATGAAACCAGTCTAGTTCGTTGAGCAGAGATCGATGATATTGGTGCCCTAAGAATGAATACTTCCATTCTTCGAGCAGAGATCGAAGATCTTATCCCAATTCGTCGAACCCAGGTCGATGAACGTACCAGAGTTTGTCGATCCCAGATCAATCTTATAGAAACTTCAACTCTCATAGAAAGTATTATAATCATCTCAATAAACCTAGGGCAAATATTAACCCATTCACCCAATGGGTAATTCCTCCCAGAAGATTTCACCCCTTAGGGTATAAAAGTCAGCCTGAATATTCTTATATTTCAAGTTTTTCTTATGAAAAGAAACAAGGACCCAAGGTGACCTGGGTCAAAAACATCTAAATTGTTTCCTTGCAAGTGAAGAACTATCCTATCACTCAAAATAAGTGGTATGTGGATAGTGGGTGCTCAAAGCACATGACTGGTTGCAAGGATTTCCTAATCAATTTCAAGGCAAAGCTGGGTCCAAGAGTGATCTTTGGAGATTCCAGCTTTGGATAAACTGAAGGCTATGGAGACTTCAATAATCGAGCTATCACTTTCAGAAAAGTGGCATATGTAAGTGGTCTCAAACATAACCCAATATCCATAATCAGTTATGTGATGCAGGTTATCAGTTTGCTTTACTAATTCCAAATGTATCTTTTCTTCAAATAACCAAACTGTTTTAACAAGTTGTAGACAAGGGAACATATACCTAGTAAACTTTAACTTTGCTAATTCAGAACTATGCTTATTCAATCAAGTTAGTAATAACAATATTCTTTGGCATAAGAGACTAGGTCATGTTAACCTTAAGAACATATCTAAGCTATCTAGGGACAACTTTCTCAGAGGATTGCCTTCTAGCCCCTACAAGAAGGAAAGCCTATGCAAGGCTTATCAAGAAGGCAAGCAAACTAAAAACAGCTTTAAGTCAATTAATAAGAGTGATTCACCTAAGATTCTGTACTTACTAGATATGGATCTCTTTGGACCCATTATTGTACAAAGCTTAGGATTGAAGTCTTACACTCTAGTTATTGTAGATGACTTCTCTAGATTCTCTTGGGTGTTCTTCTTGAGAAACATGTTAGATAACTTTAAAGTCCTTACAGACTTTCTTAAGAGCATAAGGATTGAGTATTCTACTCCAGCTGTATTGATTAGAAGTGATCATGGTACTGAGTTTGAATCTCTTCCCATACAAATATTCTGTGAGGAGGAAGGTATCAGACATTATTTCTCTGCTCCTAGAACTACTCAACAAAATTGGGTAGCAGAAAGGAAAAATATAACCCTCATTGAATCTGCAGGAACATTGCTTGCAGATGCACACATGCCCCTATCCTTTTGGGAAGAGGCTATGAGCACAGCAAACTATATGCTGAATAGAAGTTTGATACACAAACTTAAGGGTAAGACCCCCTATGAATTACTCAAAGGGAAGAAACCTAAAATTGATTACTTTAGAATTTTTGGGTGTAGATATTTCATTCATAATAATAATAAGAAACACATTAGAAAATTTGAAGCTAAAGCTACAGAGGGAATATTTCTTGGATATTCCCAAGTTAGCAAGACTTATAGGGTTTTTAATAAATCATCCCTAAAAAGGGAAGGATCTGTACATATTTCTTTTGATGAAGCTAACATGTATTATAAGGAGAAGGACTCTTCTACCTCAGATATTTTGTAGGTACCTCACTTGTGTGAGAAATTGGGTGAGTTGAACCTTACACAAGAGGTTATATCACCTCCTCCTCCACGGGCTGATGAAGACAATGAAGAAGAATTTTTGGAAGTGCTTGAACCTCCTTCAACAGCAGACATTATTCCACAAGAGGAATTAACTCCAAATGCTATTGCTGAACCAACTCCACCCACTGACCTTGTCACACTAAGGGATCACCCTAGATCTCAAGTGATTGGGGACATGTCAGTAGGTGTACAGACAAGGCATCAACTCAACCAAGATGTGATGCATGTCTATTTCATATCTCAAGTTGAGACTCAATCCATAAATGATGTAGAGCAAGGTCTCCACTGGATTATTGCAATGCAAGATTAGCTTAATCCATTTGAGAGATGCAGAGTTTAGGACTTGGTTCCAAGGCCCAAAGGCTATTCAGTAATTGGAACCAAGTGGGTATTCAGAAAAAAACTTGATGCCTTTGGTGTAATTGTGAGAAACAAGGCTAGGCTTGTTGCTCAAGGCTATAGGCAAGAGGAAGACATTGGCTATGATCAAACCATTGCTCCTGTTGCAAGGCTAGAAGCAATCAGGATTTTTCTTGCATATGCTGCATACAAGAAGTTTAAAGTCTATCAAATGGATGTCAAGAGTGCCTTTCTGAATGGAGAACTTAAAGAAGAGATTTATGTTGAAAAACCTTCAGGTTTCATCTCTCCAACTTATCCTTCTTATGTCTTTAGATTCCATAAAGCTCTTTATGGTTTAAAGCAAGCTCCAAGATCTTGGTATGAGACCTTAGCTAGCTTCTTGATAGAGCATAAATTTACTAGAGGCATTGCAGATAGGATATTATTCACTAGGCACCATAAGGATCAAATATTGTTAGTACAAATTTATGTATATGACATTATATTTGGGTCTACAGATTCAAAACTATGCAAAAGGTTCTCTGACCTCATGCATTCAAAGTTTGAAATGAGTAGCATGGGTGAGCTCTCCTACTTCCTTGATCTCCAATTGAAGCAGCTACCTGATGGCATCTTCATATCCCAGGCTAAGTATGCTAAGGAGCTTCTTAAAAAGTTTGGGATGGCTGATGTCTCAGCAAAGAAAACACCCATGGCCGCTAATGCTATAATAGACTCTGATGAACATGGGAAACCTGTTGATCATAAATTTTATAGGGGCATTATTGGGTACCTACTATACCTTACAGCAAGCAGACCTGACATAATGTTTGCTACATGTCTTTATGCTAGGTTCCAAGTGAACTCTAAAGAATTTCATCTAGTTTTCTTAAAAAGAATTTTGAGATATATAAAGAGTTGTCCTAGTCTAGGACTCTGGTATCCTACTGAGTCAGAGTTTGAGTTAACAGAATACTCAGATGCTGACTTTGCTGGATGTAGAGTAGACAGAAAAAGTACCTCAGGAACATGTCAGTTCGTTGGTATGAGATTAGTCTCATGGTTTAGCAAGAAGCAGTCATCCGTGTCTACATCAACTGCTGAAGCAGAGTATATAGTTGCTGGCAGTTGCTACTCCCAGATGTTGTGGATTCAGAACCAACTTCTAGACTATGGGTTCAACTTAAATAATTCAACTCTATTATGTTACAACACAAGTGCTATATCCATAACACAAAATCCAGTTCATCACAGTAGGACCAAGCATATAGATATTAGGCATCATTTCATTAGAGTGTGTGTAGACAAAAATAAAATTAATCTTGTCTATATCTACACTGATTTACAAAGGGAAGCTATCTTCACCAAACCTTTGGATGAGAGGAATCATTTGTTCTTCATAAATCAGCTTGGTATGATAAATGGAGAAGACTTAATTTGATTTATGTTTATGCTCGGCAAATTTTTCTATAACGCCCCGAAAATCATTATTGAGCTGGTCGCGTCCAAAAGAGATTTTGGTGCCTGTATAGGGGTACACGACCTAGGACACGAGCGTGTCCAAGGTCGTGTCTTACTTGGTATTTTGGTCGGCTGTATCTAGAGAAGGACATGGCAGGAAACACGGCAGACTGACATGGGCATGTCATCTAACACGGGAGTGTGTCTACCCGTGTCAGTACCCGTGTTCCCGAGAGACGTGAAGGTTGGCGTGACGGTTATACGTGACACGCCTCCGGTCACGGGCATGTCGAGGACCCGACACGGGCATGTCAGGTTGAGACCCGCGCGTGTCTTTGCCGTGTGGTTTTTCTACATTCGACGATCGTGCCTGGATCAAGGCATACAGCCTGGGACACGGCCGTGTGCGAGGCCATGATCGGCCTAGGTTTGGGGATTTATGTACAGATCTGAGCCGTTCGTTTTCTTTAACTAAGATCCAACAGCCCAGATGAGTCCCTGCTCTGTTAAGGTCAGAAATAGAGGGTCAATTCCTCATTTATCTCTTAAGCACTCTCTTTCAAGGAGTTAGAGAGAGGATGAAGAAGGAGGAGGATTCCGGCCACCGGCGGAGTATCAGAGCACCGTTTAGTGAACCGAGAGCGGATCTGTAGAGGAAATCCCGTTGCAAAGACTTCTATACGTGTAATTTTCCATAGCGCAAAAACGTACTACAAGGGTAACGATTCTCTACTTGAGCATGTGAAGCTCTCTTCCTTTTTTGCATAGGGAAACCCGCTTCCGCGAGTGTGCGGCGAGTGTGCAGTGTTGCTTGGGTTGACGGGAATAGTCCCCATTTTGTTGCATATAGAGTTCAGAATCGAAGTACGGACATAGGCATTATGTGTGAAGCCTACCCGGACATGTTGGTCTGGATCGGTGATGTTGCATTTGTTATGGTTTGCCGGAGAAGACTCCGTGCTTTGGGTTTTCGGGTTTCTACGCGGTAGATTGCAGCATGGATCCTTGAGGATTAACTCCAAGGCGCACCCGGAAAACTGAGCGGAATCGTTGTTCTGCTAACTTGGCGGTCTGGGAACCGGCCTTGAACATAACTGGATTATGTGATTGTTTGGAAATGTCAGGATCCGAGAGAAGCTTGGCTCATACATACGTCTTAAGGTGTACTACGCATTGTGAGCAACGGGCAAGTGGAATCAAACCTGGGCTATGTGGTTCGGTGTGAGAGACCCGAAAAGGGGACTGGCCATTGGCATAGTAAGGAGCCTTAGACAGTGGTCAAAAAGGCTAAAATGCTTACGTTGTTGCCATCTCGGGGGTGGTGGTGAAGACGCTAAAGTGTCAGGATTCACCGATAATGTGCCCTGAGTGCACGGGGTGTTTGGCCGTGCGAGCCTACACCTGTGGCGAAGCATGTTTGTACTTTATTGTTTAGCTGGGCTAATGAATTGCAGGGAAGGAGCACTGCCGTCCCGAGTTAGGGGCGGGGTCATTATAATTTGGTCAGCTTTTGGCTGACCGTTGCTTTGTTTGTCACCGTGCAGTGGAATGTTGCTTGCAGGTGCTGCAGAGCCGAGTACCAAATAGCGGGTTGGAGCCCATGTTGCTGTGCTGGCCCTAGAAGGCCAAAGCGAATAGTTGTACTTTATTTTGTCATGTGTGGCCGGCCTGCAAGCCGATGTATGGAAAACATTATATTATTAAGTGAACTCATGTAAGGCCATAAGGCCGTGTATCTTTCAGTGTATTTGTAATTCATTCCAGTGGTAGTGGTTGTGGACATTCATGATTTTTTGGATTCAAGTTTTGGTTCTTTCAACTGTTTAAAAGTTTCCGCTAGAATGCTCTATGTTAGGACAAGTAGTCTTAATTGGATAGTTTGGTTATTCATACGTAACCCTTCCGACTGTCTGTGGTATATGGTGTCGGGTTCCAGCTGGACCTTCTACTATATGCCATACGACGGATGGGGGTGTTATATTTTGGTATCATACTTCTGGTTACAGTCAAGCTTAAATGAATTTGTGGGCAAATTCTTTTATGGGGTGGTGAGCACATGTGTGCGTCATCGTTATAACATCAAAAAGAACCCATGAATGTCCACATAGGAATGAAAAATACACTTGTTTTGTGGAACCTGAGTGTTTTAATGATTGCTTTTAGCAAAGTGTGTGTCGTCTAATCTAGGTTCTTTGCAATTATAGGCAGCTAGGAGCGGTGCTGGTCAATCAGAGCATCTGCAATCGGCGGAAAGTAGTGCACCGAGGGATGCGCCTACAACACCTCCTTCAGCGGAAACCATCAGGTTGGTGGCTGAACTAGTTTTTGTCATGATAAATTCCCAACTTGCAGGGCAATTTCATCACGCACCGCCTATGAATGAGCAATAACCGGTTAGGGCAGCAGAGCCAAGAGTGGTGGAGCGCTTGGCAGTGAATCAAGTAGAGCCGAGGAGGGCTACGGAGAGACAGCTCAAGCATGTAATGGGCTGTAATCCTCCGAGGTTCGATGGGGTTGGAATGTCAGCTCAAGCTGAGGATTGGCTCTCTACGATAAAGAGGGTCTTGATGGACACGTTAACTGAAGAGTGGCAGAAGACCACCATAGCGACCTTCCTTTTGGCTGGTGAGGCGAGGCTGCGGTGGGATGAGTTGGAGTTTCATCTCTTAGTGGGAAGGCAGCTTGCTGATGTGCCAATGGAGGAATTCTCAAGATTGTTCTTGGCCAGATATCTACCCTCTGCTCAGAAGCATGAGATGGAAAATCAGTATCTTGGGTTGACTCAGGGAGCCAGAAGCGTGGACGAGTATCTCCACGAGTTTACACGGTTGGGTCGGTATGCTGGTGCTATGTTTACGGAAGAAGAGAGGAAGACCAACTGATTTTATGAGGGTCTACACGGTGACCTACAGTTACTCCTTGCTGGGCCTAAGGCGCAGGGCTTCCTAGCCTTGGTCAATTCGGCTCGGTCATTGGAAAAGGTTGTAAAGAAAGTCCAAGAGAAGAAGGACCTAGGGGAAAAGAAGGTAGAGTTCAAAGTACCAAATGCAAAGTCAGGATTCCGCAGATGGAACAAGAAGCAGAAGACTTCGAACTCCACCATTCGTCTGGTGTGTCGGGGGCAACCATAATTCGAGTTCCAGGAGCTTGCTACAATTGTGGGAAGATGCGGCACTTTGCTCGTGAATGTTGGAGCGGATGTGCAAAGTCCGAGAGGAAGCCTGGAGCGACCTATGAAGAGAAAGGGAAGGTGGTGGAGTCAACCGCATCCCATCATTCTCTAGCCCAGCCTAGATTTTATAATCTTGGTCTGCAAGAGGCCATGAAACAAGCTGACGTGGTGACAAGTATGAGTTAAATTATAACAGTTTAACTTTATATAGTTGTTACCTTTTTATATGTTAGCTTATATCTGTTGGTGCTAGGCTTCATGTTGATTTTCGATCGTCCGGCAAGAGCCCTGTTTGATACGGGAGCATCACATTCCTTCTTGTTCGAAAGGTTCATATATCACATCGGGGTCCCTTCCTCAATGGCAAAAGACAGGTTGGATGTGTTGTTTCCCAATGGGTGCTCAATGTGAGCGAATTAGTTCTGTGTGGTAAAGATTCAGATTGGGGACCAGGAGTTTGATTTGCGGGCGTTGGTTCTACCGTTAGTGGAGTTCGACGTAATCTTTGGTATGGACTGGCTCTTGGAGCAGCGAGCTTACATCGATTGCAACCGAAAGGAGGTTAATTTGGGGTTACATACTGAGCGGGAGACTGTGTTTGCGGGCATGAAGGGGTCAGGTAAAGTTTTGATGTCGGCCCTACAAGTGATTAATGCATTTCGGTCTGGTGCAGAGCTGTTTGTCACCTTAGTGCAGGCTTCAACGCCTAGGCCAAGTCTGGACAGTATCCCAGTTATGTCCGAGTATCTTGATCTGTTCCCAGATGATCTCCCAGGAGCCCCTCCTCAGCGGGAGATTGATTTTACCATTGAGCTGGTACCGGGCGCCAAACCGGTGTCACGCTCTCCGTATCGGATAGCGCCGCGAGAGATGGCAGAGTTGAAGGTGCAACTGCAGGAGTTGTTGGAGCAAGGGTATGTGCGTCCAAGTTCGTCGCCTTGGAGCGCACCGGTTCTTTTCGTTAAGAAGAAGGATGGGAGCTTGCGACTCTGTATTGACTATCGGGAGTTGAACAAGCTTACGGAGAAGAACAAATATCCGATCCCCAGGATTGATGATCTATTTGATCAATTGGTTGGGTCAACAGTATATTCGAAGTTAGATCTGAAGTCCGGTTACTACCAATTGAGGATAAGGGAAAGCGACATCCCAAAGACAGCATTCAGCATGCGGTTTGGGCATTACGAGTTCACGGTCATGCCGTTTGGGTTGACCAATGCGCCATCCGTGTTTATGGATTTGATGAACAGGACGTTCAGAGAATACCTGGATCATTTCGTGATAGTATTTATCGATGATATCTTGGTATACTTGCAGTATGAGGAGGACCATTACAAGAATCTACATATGGTGTTGGAGACCTTGAGGAGGAATCAGTTGTATGCTAAGTTCTCCAAGTGTGAGTTCTAGTTATCTTCAGTAGCGTTCCTTGGTCATGTTGTTAGTGGAGAAGGGATAGCGGTGGATCCGGCGAAGATAACAGCGATACGGGAGTGGCCTGTATTGTCTTCAGTGGCGGAAGTTCGGAGCTTTTTGGGGCTTGCCGGCTACTACAGGTGCTTTATAGAGAACTTTTCGCGGATAGCGTTACCACTCATGACGTTGAGAAGGAAAGATCCAAAGTTCGTGTGGTCGCTGGAGTGTGAGCAGGATTTTGAGGAATTGAAGAGGCGGTTGACCACGTCGCCTATTTTATGTTCGCCGAGTGGAACCGAAGGGTTTGAGATTTATAGTGATGCTTCAGGCAGTGGTTTGGGATGTGTTCTTCTACAGCATGAGAGCGTGATAGCCTACGGTTCACGATAGTTGAAGGTTCACGAGAGGAATTATCCGGTACATGACTTAGAGTTAGCAACTGTGATATTTGCTCTAAAGCTGTGGAGTCACTATCTGTACGGGGTAAAGGTCGATATATACACCGACCATAAGAGTCTGAAGTACCTTCTAGATCAGAAGGATCTGAACATGAGATAGCGGAGGTGGATGGAGTTCTTGTGGGACTATACCTTCAAGATACATTATGTACCTGGGAAAGGAAATGCGGTGGCGAATGCATTGAGCTGCAGGGCTCCTGCACAGGCCAGTTGGTTATCGGTACATGATGAGAGATTGGTCTGTGATTTGGAGGCGTTAGAGATTTCCTGCGTTAATAAGCAGTCTCATGCCGGGGCGATATTGTGTTGGATAGAGGTGCAGTATGACCTCGCTGATAGAGTCCGACGGGCTTTGATTCAGGATAGCAACATGAAGAAGATCTTGGCTGAATCTTTGGATGTGTCAAATTCCCAGTTTGTGGTTGAGGATGGACTGCTAAGGAAGGACGGTCGTCTATGCATCCCTAGTGCAGATAATCTTCGGGAGGAGTTGATGTACGAGGCTCATCAGACCAAGTTCTCAATCCACCTGGATAGCACGAAGATGTATAGAGACATGAAAAAGTGATTTTGGTTGCCAGGATTAAAGAAGGATGTAGCACTTTATGTGGCCAAGTGCCAAACTTGTACCTTGGTGAATGCGGAGTGCCAGAAGCCCGGAGGCTTCCTAAAGTCCTTGCCTATCCCGAAATGGAAATTCGACGACATTTCTTTGAATTTTGTGCATGGTTTGCCAAAGTCGCAGAGGGGAAACGACGCCATCTGGGTGGTCGTAGATAGGTTGACAAAAGTGTCGCATTTCATCCCGAATAGGAAGGAAGATCTAGTGGAAAAGTTAGACAAACTCTATGTGGATAATATCGTACGGTTGCATGGTGTGCTGCGCAGTATTGTTAGTGACCGAGATGGACGCTTCACGTCGAAGGACTGGAGGCTGGTGCATAATTTGTTGGGAACTAAGCTGAGTTTCAGCACAGCCTTCCACCCACAGACGGACAGTCAGACCGAGAGGGTCAACAGGACGATGGAGGACATGCTTCGCATGTGCGTCCTAGATTTTGGAAACTATTGGGAAGATTACCTGTACATGGTGGAGTTTACGTATAACAACAACTTTCAAGCGAGTATTGGAATGGCACCTTTCGAGGCCTTGTATGGAGGAAGTGTCGTACGCCGTTTTCTTGGTTGGAGACAGGCGAGTCGAAGTTGTATATGTTAAAATTCAACAAACCGCAGACGCCCCCTTGGATACCCTGTTGAAAACTCAACAAACCGAAGGAGGACACGCCCACTTATAATGTTGAAAGTTTTCCCGGATCGTGGAGTTCGCAGGAGTTATCTCAACAAAGCAGTAATAACCAGCAACACATGCAGCACAAGCTTCTTTATTGATCAAGAGCAAACTTCTTTACAAGGCGAGACATACATGGCGAGACATGCTTCACCACAACCCAACACCGGGAGAGCAGAGACAGTTACAAAGACAAGAACAAAAAACAAGCCGCGCGGACTCAATCAACAAGCCGCCGACCTACTGCTGTGGAGTCCGCTCAGTCCGCAAGGTCGCCAGACCGCAACCCAAGCCGCGCGGACTCACCCTTATTCCAATGCTTAGCTCTTCACCGCCGATCTGCAGGCCGCCTGACCGCGAGGTCGCCTAGCCGCCAGACCGCACAAGCTGCGTCACCGAATGGAACAGTCCGCCTAAAGCAAGTGACTTCCTGAACCCGAACCAAGTTGCCAAAGAGAAGACCGCCTGGTCGCAATCCGCGACCTGCTGTTTACCGCTTGTTGCTTAACCACAGAGTCCGCACTGTCCCTGACCGCAATCAGAGCCAAGTCCTGGCTTTCCAGCGCTATCCGCACAACCTGCACAGCACAGCCGGGTCAACTCTCTATCCGCGCGGACACCAAGGTCCAGACCCCAGCAACTTACGCGAGCTCAAATACTGTTCACTTACTTCGGTCTAGGTCCGTTACTCCTGATGTGACATGGGTCCTATTTATAGGCACGATGATGAGTATGGTCACCGCCCTAGCCGATAGGATCACCGCCACATCCCGCAGCTAGAATAAGTGTGTCCGCCAGCCCGCGGACACACATTCCAGTTCGCCGCTCCTGTGCAGATAGCCAGTCCGCCCCAGCTTATCTAAGGCCGGACTCCAATATCCAGCCCGCCTTGCCGCCAGAGACCAAGCCAGGACCACCACAGCCGGACTCCACAACAGCTGTGTCCGCCATTCTGCGGACAAGGCATCAGCCCGCAAAACCCGAGCCCGCAGCCTCGCCATCAAGGCACCTGCCGGACTCAGCGGACACCCGGCTACCGTCCGCATATCCCAAGTCCATTGCCTCATTGCCAAGGCACCTCCGGACTTAGCGGACATGCCAATCCAGTCTGCTAACAACAGACTCCAGTCCGCAACTCCTGAGTCCATAACCTCATCATAAGGCTAAACCGGACTCAGCGGACTCTGGCTCCAGTCCGCACGCTCCTGCACAAGCAATTCTCCAGTCCGTATTTCCCCAAGCTAGCAAACAAGGCAACAACACTTCTACTACGCTTGGCGGACTGAGAAACCAGCCCGCGCTCCACTGCGCGATCTCCCCGGACTGAGCCATCCTGGACTTGGTTCAGATCACACCAAGTCCAGTCCACTGGCCACAAGGGCCAGTCCGCACTTACTGGCGGACACTGGATCTAGCCCGCCATACCGGGCGACCTCCAGTTTCTGTCCGCGCTGACCGGCGGTCTCCGCGGCTTCCCGCTGCACCAGAGCAAGACCAAAGCAACTGCCAAACCGGTCTGCCGAGCTCCAGTTCTTCAGTCCGCTTTATGCCGGACTCCGCGGATAACATTTCTATCCGCCTGGTTACTTCCTGGGAGTCAACCGCCTGCTGAGCATACACTGGCCTGTCAGACCGCTGCTGCTGTCCGTATAGTCCGCGCGCACAGACTGCCCAGGCCGCCATAGAGCAAACCGCCTACAACATCTCTGCCGACCTAGCAGTCTGCCAACCCAGTCCGCGTAGTCCGCGCGGATAGGTTTCCCAAGCCTTCCATTCACCCACTTTCACTTCACAGAATTCAACACTCCCCCTTGAAGTGAGAAGTGGTGAATAACTCCAGCAGCTCCCGTAACCTTGCACCTGGTCCTTCCGATAGCATTTACGAAGAGATGTCCAAGACATAGTCCTCGCCCCGCATATCATGGACCATGAGGGAGCCCTCCAGCATCTCCCAAAAAGAGCCATGCTTCCCTCTGCCTTCTTCAGCTTCAACCTCCACTCATGCATCACAGGAGTATCACCAACTTCCTTGGACACAGAAGCCCAAGCCTTGTTATCTCTGAGAGAAGTCACCTCTTCAGCCTTGGTGTCAACCACCTCCTTGATTCTAGTGGGGTCATCACAGCCAGAAGAACCTTGCTCGACCTGAGGGCTAGCAAAGAAACATGGGACCAAGTCCGCCGTGTTTCCTTCGCTATATCGAGCTGGTGGCTTACTGATCCTCTTCGATCTCCGAAGAACCTGATCATGGCTAACCATCTCCGCTGCTTTTGAACCAGCTCCGTTCCCGGGCAAACCCGGAACAATGCTCCATTTGCTCCCTGACCAAGATGCCTCCTTACTGGAACCAAGAGCACCTGGAGCAACGCTCCCCCTGTTACCTGAATCAGAAGACTACCCTCTTGAACAAGAACGACCTGGAACATCGCTCCCCTTGCTTCCTGAACCAGAAACCTCTGCCTTCGAGCCAGAAGATCCTGGAGCATCGCTCCCCCTTCTTCCCGACTCTGACGCCTTTGCCCCGGAGCTAGAACAACCTGGAGTACCTGGTGACTCAAGCAACTCCACTGCCTTAGCAGCAGCCTCCTTCAGCCCACCATCTGACCTGCTTATCTCTAGCTCCACATAAGAGCTACCCCAATACGGTGTCAACTCATCAAAACAATGTCTCTCGACACTATGAGTTTCTTCGTCGCAGGATCCATACACCTCCATCTTCTTCTCTGCTCATCATACCCAACAAAGACTAGCTTTATCTTGAGAGCACCCAGAGAGTGTATATAGCAGGTAGATCCAAACACCCGAAGGTGCTTCACTGAGGGCTTCACTCCGAACATCAGCTCATAAGGAGTCTATACTATGGTCGGATTAAGAGGCATCCGGTTGATGACATGAGTAGCACAGGCTATTCCTTCCGCCCAAAGAGCCTTCAGAACGCCTTTACTCTGAAGCCAACACATGCAGGTCTCCGTTAACCAACGGATCATCCGAGCTGCAATACTACCTTGTTGTGAAGTATGTCCACAAGAAAGGTCCATCCGGATCCCTTGCTTCCTACAAAAGCGTGAGAACTCGGTTGAGCCAAACTCACCACCGATACTTGTCCTCAACACCTTGATCCTCCGGCCAAGCTGGCCTTCCACAAGCTTCTTGAACTCCACAAACAAGCGTACCATGTTGGACTTCTTCTTCATAAAGTATACCCAAGTATACCTAGAATAGTCATCAACCAATATCAGCATGAACCTGCTGCCTCCAAGACTGGCCGTGACGGTCGGTCCCACCAGAGCACAATGGACAACCGCCAATGGTGCATTACATCTGGATTGTGCTTTGTCAACCATGAAGCGATAGGCTCCACTTTACTGACATCCCGCACACCCCCGATCATCGCCATAGGATGACAATCTAGGCAAGCCTCTTACGAGTCTTCTTTCCGCCATTGCTTTCAGCTTGTCCATCCCTACATGCCCCAGTCTTTCATGCCAGATAGCTGCACTATCACTGGCATTCATCCGATCAGCTCCAGAACTTGTTGATATCCCAACCACGTTCTTCTCCTTCCTCCCTATATGAGCTACATTCGTCGAGAGCAAGACAACCTTGCACTCCTTCCGAAGATGACCTTGCTGCTTGCATTTATAGCACCTTGGTCCTTCCTTCCTCTTCCTATCATGCCTAGGAGCAACACTCCTTTCTTCCTGATACGAAGTAGAGGGACCAACTTCCGCAACAGTCTTCACCTCCTTTCTGAACAACCCATCAAGGGAAGTCAAAACCTCCGCAGCTGACCGACATCCACTGATGTGTCCCAAGAGCTCCGATGAGATCACCTGCTTGAGAATAGACTGCGCTTTCGCATTTGCCTCCTTCCAAGCTCTCATCGCCTCAGCATTGCCAGCAGTATCCTCTTGTCTTCCTGCTCCGCATACAACCTCCCAAAGTTCCTCGCCAAGAAGAAAGCTCTTCATACAGGACTTCCACCGTTCACAGTTTGTCTCTGTAAGAAGATCAATACCAAGACAACTTGCATCCTCCACTGCCATGGTTCTACCACTGGTTTCCTCTACAGACGAGCAACTACTTCCATTGAGCACTGCTTGACCACTCCAACAACCTCCCTCTGATACCATGTTAAAATTCAACAAACTGCAGATGCCCTCTTGGATACCATGTTGAAAACTCAACAAACCGAAGGAGGACACGCCCACTTATAATGTTGAAAGTTTTCCCGGATCGTGGAGTTCGCAGGGGTTATCTCAACAAAGCAGTAACAACCAGCAACACATGCAGCACAAGCTTCTTTATTGATCAAGAGCAAACTTCTTTACAAGGCGAGACATACATGGCGAGACATGCTTCACCACAACCCAACACAGGGAGAGCAGAGACAGTTACAAAGACAAGAACAAAAAACAAGCCGCGCGGACTCAATCAACAAGCCGCCGACCTACTGCTGTGGAGTCCGCTCAGTCCGCCAGGTCGCCAGACCGCAACCCAAGCCGCGCGGACTCACCCTTATTCCAATGCTTAGCTCTTCACCGCCGATCTGCAGGCCGCCTGACCGCGAGGTCGCCTAGCCGCCAGACCTCACAAGCTGCGTCACCGAATGGAACAGTCCGCCTGAAGCAGGCGACTTCCTGAACCCCGAACCAAGTTGCCAAAGAGAAGACGCCTGGTCGCAATCCGCAACCTGCTGTTTACCGCCTGTTGCTTAACCGCAGAGTCCGCACTGTACCTGACCGCAATCAGAGCCAAGTCCTGGCTTTCCAGCGCTATCCGCACAACCTGCACAGCACAACCGGGTCAACTCTCTATCCGCGCGGACACCAAGGTCCAGACCGCAGCAACTTACGCGAGCTCAAATACTGTTCACTTACTTCGGTCTAGGTCCGTTACTCCTGATGTGACATGGGTCCTATTTATAGGCACGATGATGAGTATGGTCACCGCCCTAGCCGATAGGATCACCGCCACATCCCGCAGCTAGAACAAGTGTGTCCGCCAGCCCGCGGACACACATTCCAGTTCGCCGCTCCTGTGCAGATAGCCAGTCCGCCCCAGCTTCTCCAAGGCCGGACTCCAATATCCAGCCCGCCTTGCCGCCAGAGACCAAGCCAGGACCACCACAGCCGGACTCCACAACAGCCGTGTCCGCCATTCTGAGGACAAGGCATCAGCCCGCAAAACCCGAGCCCGCAGCCTCGCCATCAAGGCACCTGCCGGACTCAGCGGACACCCGGCTAACGTCCGCATATCCCAAGTCCATTGCCTCATTGCCAAGGCACCTCCGGACTTAGCGGACACGCCAATCCAGTCTGCTAACAACAGACTCCAGTCCGCAACTCCTGAGTCCATAACCTCATCATAAGGCTAAACCGGACTCAGCGGACTCTGGCTCCAGTCCGCACGCTCCTGCACAAGCAATTCTCCAGTCCGCATTTCCCCAAGCTAGCAAACAAGTCAACAGCACTTCTACTACGCTTGGTGGACTGAGAAACCATCCTGCGCTCCACTGCGCGATCTCCCCGGACTGAGCCATCCTGGACTTGGTTCAGATCACACCAAGTCCAGTCCACTGGCCACAAGGGCCAGTCCGCACTTACTGGCGGACACTGGATCTAGCCCGCCATACCGGGCGACCTCCAGTTTCTGTCCGCGCTGACCGGTGGTCTCCGCGGCTTCCCGCTGCACCAGAGCAAGACCAAGGCAACTGCCAAACCGGTCTGCCGAGCTCCAGTTCTTCAGTCCGCTTTATGCCGGACTCCGCGGATAACATTTCTATCCGCCCGGTTACTTCCTGGGAGTCAACCGCCTGCTGAGCATACACTGGCCTGTCAGACCGCTGCTGCTGTCCGCGTAGTCCGTGCGCACAGACCGCCCAGGCCGCCACAGAGCAAACGCCTGCAACATCCCTGCCGACCTAGCAGTCCGCCAACCCAGTCCGCGTAGTCCGCGCGGATAAGTTTCCCAAGCCTTCCATTCACCCACTTTCACTTCACAGAATTCAACAGTATAAACGTCAAGTGGTGGAAGATGCCACTTCAATGGTACGTACAATTTAGGAAAGCTTGAGGATCGCTCAGGACATGCAAGAAAAGTACTATAACGCCAAGCATAGGAACGTGGAGTTCGGTGATGGCGACTGGGTTTATTTAAAAATCAAGTCGTTCAAAGTTGTTTCGCGGGTTCGACGCTTGAAGAAGCCGAGTCTGAGATACCTTGGACCATTTGAAATCCTGGAGCGTGTTGGTGAAGCAGCGTATAGATTGAAGCTGTCGGTGGAGTTGAGTGGGCTACACAATGTGTTCCACGTATCGGTGTTGTGGAAGGCGGTGCAAGAGCCTTCGCAGATAGTCGCGGTTGATCAAGTGCCAGTGGATTACGAGGTGACGACAAAGGTCAAGCCTATACGTATAGAAGACGTTGAGGTCAAACGACTCCACAATAAGGAAATCCGAATGGTTAAGGTTCGTTGGGATAACTACGGACATGAAGAGCTTTCTTGGGAGCGAGAGCAAACTATGTTGGAGGAATACCCCGAGTTATTCCACTCAGGTAACATTTAATTTTTGTATACCTTTACTTAATTTCGGGACGAAATTCCTTAAGGGGGGGGGGAGATTTGTAACGCCCCGAAAATCGTTATCGAGCTGGTCGCGTCCAAAAGAGATTTTGGTGCCTGTATAGGGGTACACGGCCTAGGACACGGTCGTGTCCAAGGCCGTGTATTGCTTGGTGTTTTGGACGGCTGTATCCAGAGAAGGACACGGCAGGAAACACGGCAGACTGTCATGGTTGTGTCATCTGACACGGGCGTGTGTCTACCCGTGTCAGTACCCGTGTTCCCGAGAGACGTGACGGTTGGAGTGAAGGTTATATATGACATGCCTCCGCTCACGGGCGTGTCGAGGACCCGACACGGGCGTGTCAGGTTGAGACACGGGCGTGTCTTTGCTGTGCGGTTTTTCTGCGTTCGACGATCGTGCCTGGATCGAGGCACACAGCCTGGGACATGGTTGTGTGCGAGGCCGTGTTCAGCCCAGGTTTGGAGATTTCTGTACAGATCTGTGCCGTTCGTTTTCTTTAACTAAGATCCAACGGCCCAGATGAGTCCCTGCTCTGGTAAGGTCGGAAATAGAGGGTCAATTCCTCATTTCTCTCTTAAGAACTCTCTTTCAAGGAGTTAGACAGAGGAGGAAGAAGGAGGAGGATTCTGACCGCCGGCGGAGCATCGGAGCACCGTTTAGTGAACCGAGAGCGGATCCGTGGAGGAAATCCTGTTGCGAAGACTTCTATCCGTGTAATTTTCCATAGCGCAAAAGCATACTACAAGGGTAACGATTCTTTACTTGAGCATGTGAAGCTCTCTTGCTTTTTGCATAGGGAAACACGCTCCTGTGAGTGTGCGGCGAGTGTGCGGTGTTCCTTGGGGTTAACGGGAATAGTCCCCCTTGTGTTGCATATAGAGTCCGGAATCGAAGTACGGACATAGGCATTGTGTGTGAAGCCTACCCGGACATGTTGGTCTGGATCGGTGATGTTGCATTTATTATGGTTTGCCGGAGAAGACTCCGTGCTTTGGGTTTTCGGGTTTCTACGCGGTAGATTGCAGCAGGGATCCTTGGGGATTAACTCCAAGGCGCACCCGGAAAACTGAGCAGAATCGTTATTCTGCTAACTTGGCGGTCTGGGAACCGACCTTGAAAATAACTGGGTTATGTGATTGTTTGGAAATGTCAGGATCTGAGAGAAGCTTGGCTCATACGTACGTCTTAAGGTGTACTACACATTGTGAGCAACGGGCAAGTGGAATCAGACCTGGGCTATGTGGTTCGGTGTGAGAGACCCGAAAAGGGGACTGGCCATTGGCATCGTCGGGATCCTTAGACAATGGTCAAAAAGGCTAAAATGCTCACGTTGTTGCCATCCCAGAGGTGGTGGTGAAGACGATGAAGTGTCAGGATTCACCGATAATGTGCCCTGAGTGCACGGGGTGTTTGGCCGTGCGAGCCTACACCTGTGGCGAAGCATGTTTGTACTTTATAGTTTAGCTGGGCTAATGAATTGCAGGGAAGGAGCACCGCCGTCCCGAGTTAGGGGCGGGGTCGTTATAATTTGGTCGGCTTTTGGCTGATCGTTGCTTTGTTTGCCACCGTGCGGTGGAATGTTTCTTGCAGGTGCTGCGGAGCCGAGTACCAAATACCGGTCTGGAGCCCATGTTGCTATGCTGGCCATAGAAGGCCAAAGCGAATAGTTGTACTTTATTTTGTCATGTGTGGCCGGCCTGCGAGCCGATGTATGGAAAATATTATATTATTAAGTGAACTCCTGTAAGGCCATAAGGCCGTGTATCTTTCAGTGTATTTGTATTTCATTCTAGTGGTAGTGGTTGTGGACATTCATGCTTTTTTGGATTCAAGTTTCGGTTCTTTCAACTGTTTAAAAGCTTCGACTAGAATGCTCTGTGTTAGGACGAGTAGTCTTAATTGGATAGTTTGGTTATTCATATGTAACCCTTCCGACTGTCCGTGGTATATGGTGTCGGGTTCCAGCTGGACCTTCTACTATATGTCATACGACGGATGGGCGTGTTACATTTTCAAAGTTCGTCGAACGGAGATCGACGAACTAGGAAAAGTTCTAGAGACATTCGTCGAACGGTGTTCGACGAACTCTTTGTGAGTGAAGTTATTTTCGTCGAATGGAGATCGACGAATCCGCTTCAGAAAATTTTCGTCGAACGGAGCTCGACAAAATGTTTTCAAATCTTCTGACTAAGATAGACGAATTTTTTAACTATAGAATATTTCGTCGACCTCAGGTTGAAGAAT
The DNA here is from genome assembly GCA_039583875.1 of Platanthera guangdongensis. Taxonomy (NCBI): domain Eukaryota; kingdom Viridiplantae; phylum Streptophyta; class Magnoliopsida; order Asparagales; family Orchidaceae; genus Platanthera; species Platanthera guangdongensis. Next base: position 131,206,176 of record CM077148.1, on the reverse strand, counting down.
TTTTTTAATTTTTCGTTGAACGGAGTTTGTCGATTCATATTCTGAAAAACCATATATCTAGGTTTTTCTTCGACCTCCGTCCCGTGCTTTCAGTTCTCTTGCACTTGATCTCTTTTGTGTTTGTTGCAGACGAACTCATGGCGATTCCAACATGCATTCTTGGAGCGATGAAATTTGATACAGGTTTTGATATCGACTTCGAGTCGTTCCAACACTCTGATCCCATCTTCCTTGACATTCTGCAATTGTTTTAAGATCAATAGTTAATGCATCCGATGACCACAAGAATAAAGATAGCTGATGCAGAAATACGAGAATGGGTGTACACCTCCTCCTCCCCAGATGAGAATACCATGACAGGAACCATATCGGGTAATGAAATATCTCTTACCCCCGCCGTCTTAACAGACATTTTTGGATTGGTTAATGTTGAAGAAGAATTGGAGATTGATAGTGATGAATTTGATGAGATGTTGAATAAGATGGGTTATTCTGGACACACACCCAATAAACTGCTAAAGAAACATTTGTATGTTGAATACAAGTTTCTTGCAGATGTCGTCGGCAAGATACTGCTGGGAAAACACACAACCCATGACTACATCACTAGGCATCAATTCCTTGTGATGTGTGGAATTGTGAATAAGAAGCCTGTGAACTGGGCTAGTATCTTGTTTGAGATGGTCCGGAAGAAAAACACCAAGAAAGAGGAGTGTTTTGGAAGGATTCTGGGCATCTTCCTTAAAGCCAAGGCTGCTGAATCCCTGGTCACATCGACCATATTCATTAATGCCTCCAAGAGGATTACTTATGCCCTCTTTGGCAGGTGGGAGAGGACTATCACCAAGCCATCCAAGGCTCCCTCCTCTTCCTCCAGACCTTCTGAGAGTACAAGGGCTATTCCAGCTACTCCCCATCCTGCTGAAGATGTTGCACCTCCACCTCCTCCAGCCTCCCCAATTCATCTCTCTTCCCCAGTTCATACCACAGTCCATACTCCTACACCTCCAACCTCTCCAGTGCACCATCCACAAACTCATATTCACTCTCATACATCAACCCCATCACTCCATGATACACCAACTCCATCACAAACTAATATTCACTCTCATACACCAACTCCATCACACCATGGTACACCAACTCCATCACACCCTGGTACCCCACCCTTCTCTCCTCTACCAACACATCTAGACAACTTACCCCTTTCCAACCTCCTCTCACTCCCTTCTTTTGCCCTACTGTCATCCCCCCTTCATACTCCACCACCTGAAGATGAGCACATGCCAGATTCTCCTCCTTCCCCTCCACCATCATCTTCCATCCACCCTTCTGTATCCAATCAGACAACTTCTGAGTTCATGCCATTGGACTCTCCTTCCATTCCATCTCTTCTGGAAATTCTCACTCCCCTCAACAAAAACCTCATAGCAGAGGATATTTCACCTCTTGCTTCTTCCATCTCATCCGTTGTTGCTCAAATTTCTGCCCTCTCTGCCCCTCCTTCTTCAGTCAGGGGCCTGGCTCTAGTATCTACTGAAACCAGGCATGGGGAGATACTCCATGAAGAAGTAGCTCCATCCCTAGCAGAAGCAGCAGTAGTAGCAGTAATAACAGTAGCAACAGTGGCAGAAGAAGCTCCAGACACAGCTATTCCTTCTGATTTAATTGATTTTATTGAATCTGATATGGATATGGATGAGACAGTTATAGATGAAATAAACACTGTTGGTGATTACATTATAAATCCCACAGTAAATATTTTGAGTTTGCTAAATATATTTGATACAATTTATTTAAACTTTCTTCCAAAAGACAGCCCTAAGCCTTCTATGGCTATAGTTCCCTACACCTCCCCAATAAGCCCCAAAGTTGTCATGCAACTCAAGGCCAGTTTTGCAAGAACAGAGGCTCCAGTTATTCCATCTCCACCAAGAGAAGATTCTTTCATTATTTCATCCCCTCCCAAAGCCATCTCTCCTCCAACATTCAAGATGGATGATAGTCCCATGCCTCATCTAGATGAGTTGATCATGACAGATATTGAAGAAGAAAATAAATTAGGTTCTGAAAGCACTGTTGTACATAGTCCTCCAACTCCAGCTCCAGCTCCTCCTCATGCTGAAAAATTGTTGATATCTGCATAAGCTCTAAAGGAAATAAATGCCTTATATGATAATCCCCAAGGATCTTCAGATGATGATGATGATGAAGATGATTCATATGACAGTCCTTCCGCAAAGAAGAAGATCTCTAAGAAAAGGAAATCCCCTCCAGCAGCTGCTCCAAAACCAAACCCAACTCATGATACCCTATATTATATTCTTCAGAATATCACTCCTTACAAGGGCATGCCAGCTTGGATGTGGCTGCCAAAGAATGAGCAGAAAGCTAAGAATAAAAGCAGGAGAAACTCTCCTCCTCCACCTTCTCAAAGATACAGGAAAGATCCTCCTCCTCCTCCACCTGCTACTGGTGCTTCAGGCACTTCTTCTCAGAGATCTACCCAATTTCAAACTTATCAGAGACAGCAGGGTAGATCCTCATCTTACTCTGGTAGCAGCCAGTACAGGTACTCCTCAAGCACGCAACATCAACGACATCAACATCAACAACCTCAGCAACATCTACAACGAGCTCCAGAATCTCAGAAAGTTGATAGTCCAAAGAAGCCTAAATCTCCTCCTGTTCCTTTTGAAGATCCTGAAACAACAACCACTTCTAGAATGGCCAGATTTCAAGAACTGGTTGGATTATCTATGATAAACAAGGCCAAAGCTAAAGGCAAGGACCCCTCACAATACTCAACAATGTCAAAATACAGGAAAGAAGAATTAAACAGGCTTGCAAAAGCTAATAAGTTTTTTAATGTAGATGATTATATGAAATTACATCCAGAGGCTGTTGTGCCACGGGCTACATCCCTCAACATCATTGGAGCTGTCGATATGACTATGACATAGAGTCAAGCAGCTAATCCTAACAGGGAGATCAAATTCACTCAACCTGCTGATAAAGCAAAGGAGGATAAGCAAAAGGAGATAAAGAGGAAGAAATGAGTATAAACTGTTCAGTTTTTTGTATGTCTTAAATTGTTTATATCCTGTCACAAAGCTACACTGTATAAATATCTGCTACATATTTTCAATTTTCCTGCCAGATATATTTTCCTGCTTTGTGATTGTTTTTATTTTTGTTTGTATTAGTGACCTCACCCAAATAGGGGGAGATTGTTGGATCCCTAGTTTGATTTGGGCTAGGTTCACTAACTATGATTATTGACCCAACATGTATAGGCAGGGTCATGTCTGTGTCCTAGAGTTTAGGCTATGTTTTTAGATCAACATTGCGTGGACCAGCCAACAAAAGACTGCAGAAGACTCCAAACTTAGAGAAAATCAATTTCAGGAAAGTGAGTTCGACGTTCGTCCAACTCAACTCGACGAAAGTCGTGCTCAGCTCGACGAACTCAGAGACAATTCTATGAGTTGAGCTCGATGATATTCGAGCTCAGGTCGACGATTTCTGGTAGTTCAACTTCAACATTCTAAGTCCAGAATCCTTTCTCTGAACTCCAGTCCACGAAGTTATGTTATCATCTCGGCGAACTTATAACACAGAATTGGCAAGTTTTATCAGAAAAAAGTTACCTGTTCTCAGGACGATGAACATGGTGCTCAGGCTGACGAACAGGAATTATCTGGTCGAAGATCTCTGGACTCAGGTCAACGAAATCTGTTCTTTGCTCGACGAATTCTGCGCATATCCAGATTTGGATTTCTCCTTCTTTTGTCCTTATTACAATAATTCCTGAATAATCAATGCTTAATATTCTCTGAATATAACTGTTAGAAGGAGCATTGATTATGGTATTCATCAGGATTATTACTTGCTTATTTTCAATAGGACAGTTGGGAAATCCATTAATGCAGATATTCTATCCAGCCGTATTTCATTCTCCAGGCCCTCAGCAATTAATGAAGAAGGAATTCAAAAATTCAAAGGAGAAATTCGACTGATCATATAAAAGAGATTTTTCTTTTCTTCTCCAAGAACAACAGATACACAAGTAAACAAGATAGTCCATACCAGAAAGATAATACAAGGCACACAGAGAAGATCAACAGTAATCACATTCTAATCCTTCTCTATACAGAAAATAATTTGGTTTTCTTCTTGACATTGTTGAAGAACAAGAAGAACATTCATTCCAAATCAAGAGTCTTCTTCAACCTTCACTCCAGGATTCTTCAAGGACAACAAACTTCTATTAGTCAAGAAGTTCCTGGATCTTCTCAAATCAAGGCTGAAGATAGAAGACCTACACCCTGAAGCAAAGCTCCAATCTTCCTGAGTAATTCAATATCTCAGGGGGAGCTTTGACAACATCTAGATCCACTTGTCTTCTCAGTTGTATTGAGAAAGATAAGACACCAAAAATCTCTCACCCCCTCACTGACAAAGGGTTTTTTTAACTCCCTTCAAAAGTTATTCCTTGGTTGCAAGTCTCCTAATCAAAAGACTTGGGTTGGTTTTTGAGCACCTGATCAAAAGCTCATTGGCGGCAGTCACCTGATCAAAACCTGCTAATGGATTCCTACCAGGGTGGTAGAAGAGTGGATGTACCCAGGTTGGGGAACCACTATAAAAGTTTTTGTGTTGTTTGGTTGCCCTCTTTCTTTTTATTCTTGATGTGCATGTGTTAGTTTTATTTTGCTGTGATAGTGTTAGATTAATCTTTGGTTGTTCTTTTTGCTTTCTATTAATATTGGTATCTATTTCTTGCTTTACTATAAAAATCTTATAAACAGCAAAAAGTTTTCAAGATACTCTATTTACCCCCCCCCCCCCCCTCTCTAGAGTATATCAGGTCTAACCCTCACTTTCAGCCCGTGCGCGAGTAAAACACGCGGTTCCACTGTATTTTCTTGATTTCCTGCGCTCTGTCGCTACCCGTGTAATTTCCTTCAAGCTGGGGCGGAAGTGCCCGTGTACGAAGTAAAATGCACGGTCAACGCTTCATCTTCCGCAAGCTGGGCCCGCAAGTTAATAACGCACGGTTAGCGCATGGTCGTGCGCCAAACCGTGCGTGCCTATTTTTCTGACCTGCTTCGATTTAAAGCGCAGATTTTCCTCCATTCAAGCATAGTTTTTTCTCCACCGTCATTTTCCGCCTCCAAGGAAGGGTTTAGCCATTTCCCTTCATCTTCCACCTTAGGGAGGTGCTCCGGGCAAGCTTTCAACGTCATATTCAAGCCCGAGCTTCCTCTCGGCCTCCTCCTTCATCGTTGAGCTTCAAGAAGAGTTAGATCTAGCTTTCTCCATCAAGCTAGGAGAAGTTTGTGTCATCCTCCACTGAATCGTGACATGAAGAAGACGGGTCCATTGGGAGTTAGTGACAGCCTCCTCTACCTTGGACGCAGTTAAGGACCGAGCTAGGACACGGATTGACAACCCAGAGATTCCTTTCTTGAATCCTCCGCAAGACTTCGGATTTGGTCGATTTCGCACACTCTCTTCTTGTTTTGTTGTTTATAGCGTAGTTCGATCTCTTTGTATATGGTGAAGTATGTTTAGTTTGTAAAATATTTGTATCCAATCATGTCTTTGTGATTTCATATTTATGTTATTTGCTTGATGTGCGCCTTTATTTTCCATTCGCCACCACATCCGTTTTGCCGCACTAGCAATTTCTAGTGGCATGCGTAGAGAAGAGGTGCTCACGACCCTCATTCTGCCATTCTAACCACCTCATCCGCAAGCCTACTCGTCCATCCGCCTAGCGATTCGATGCATAGTGACTCATGTAGTCTTCCATCCTGCCTGGCGAAGCATCACATAGCGGCGTTGCATATGAGTAGTTTATAGTGTTTTATTTTCTTTTTCCGTATACACCAAAACCCCCCTTAGATAACTCCGACCTAAGGACTTCAATCTCAAGTCCTGCTCGAAATTAACTCCACCTTACCGTGTTCCTTGAAGAGATCGATACTTGGGGAAATTCACCCATTTTATATTACTTGTGAGACCGGTACACTTGTCTTCCAACACATCAGTGGGGGCAGTCAGCAATAACATGACCTGCCTTATTGCAGCAATAAAAAACGAAGTCAGTAGAAATATGTTTGTTCTGTTTAGTAGTATACCTGCCATGGCTGCTTGTGCCTTTTCTGTGTCGATCACCATCATGGCGTGATCTTCTGTAAGAGGCATCCTTGTATTTCCATTGTTTATTTTTGTTCAAGAATTTCTTGAACTGTCTTGAGAGTAGAGAGAACTCTCCTTCAGATAGTTCCGAGCCTGAGGTACTTGGCTCCGAGGTTTCTTCTTCACTTACTTCTTGTGCTGGGGCAGGAGAGGAAGCCTTGGAATTCCTTGAGGTGTCTGCCTTGAGAGCTATAGACTTCTCCTTGGATGAAGACTTGTTCTTCTCTTCTTTAGCTTTTCTTGAATTATTTTGTAGCTCATATGACATAAGCTTTCCGAAGAGATTTTGCGGGTCCGTCTCAGCTAGCATGTTACAGTATAATGCCCTATCCTTCAGCAGGTAGTATGTTGATTTATACATGACCCTCTTCTTATCGAGATCCCCCTCAGGAAGTTGTCCCGAGGTCAATAAGGCAATGAAGGGATCCATCCAAGACCCTTGTTGGTCTATCTCCATAAGTTCTCCTTCTTCTATGGACGGTCTGAAGAGTTCCATCACCGTTCCTCCTGCCCAGGGGCCGTATTTGGCGAGCTGGTCAGCCTGAGCACTTTCATCCCTCGGGACATGTCAAATCGAAAAGCTGCGGAATTTCCCGATGATGTCTTTGACCTTCACTAGGTACAATTGGAGGATGGATTCTCTTGCTTCAAACTCTCCTTTGACTTGACCTGCAACTACCATGGATTCCATGAAGACCTTGATGTCTTGTATGCCCAGCTCCCGAGCTAACCCGAGTCCTGCGATGATTGCCTCATATTCTGCTTGGTTGTTAGTGATTGTGAAGTGGATCTTTAGAGCTTGCTAAATTCGGGTCCCTTCTGGAATTACCAAGATCATTCCTCCTCCAAAAGAATTTTTCCCGACAATCCATCTATTATTATCTCCCAGGCAGCTCGAGTGGGTGCTTTAGCCTCTTGGATCTCGACTACGTAATCTGCTAGGAAATTGGCCACCGTTTGTGCTTTGATGGTTATCCGAGGAGTAAAAGTGAGGTCGAACTCACTGAGTTCTATCGACCATTTGGCCAACCTCCTAGAATGATCCACCACCTCCAGGATGCACCGAAGGGTGTGATCTGTCACTACCTGAATCGAATGGGCCTGGAAGTATGGCCTGAGCTTCCTGGCTGATATGATGATAGTGAAAGCCAGCTTTTCGAGGATAGGGTACCCAAATTCCACCATCCTCAGGACCCTGCTTACGTAGTTGATTGGGAACTACCTTTTTCCTTCCTCTCGTAAATGAACCGAACTCACGGCCCCGGTCCCCACTCCTAGGTACAGGAACACACCCTCCCCTTCTATTAGCCCTTGAAGTAGAGGCGTCCGGGTGAGTTGTTGTTTCAGGGCCTGAAAAGCTTCTTCGCATTCGATGGTCCACTCAAATTTTTGGCCCTCTCTTAGCTTTCGGAAGAAAGGCGAGCATTTCTCCCCAGCCCGGGAGAGAAACCTGCTTAGCCTAGCCAGCTTGTCGGTGAGACGTTTGACTTCCTTGACATTTTTTGGAGATTTGAGTTCTAGGATTGCTTTTACCTAATCGGTATTGGGTTCTACTCTAGAGGGAGTTAGGAGATGCCCTAGAAGTTTTCCCCTGTTGGCTCTGAAGACACATTTCAGGGGGTTGAGTCTCATCTTGTATTTCCTTATGGTTTCAAAGGTTTCCTCAAGATCCAAGATCTGAGACCTGAGAACTCAGCTTTTGATCTTCAGGTCATCCACATAAACTTCGACGTTCCGCACTTTCTGCTCTCGAAAGAATCGATCCATCATTATTTGATAAGTCTCCCCCACATTCTTCAATCCAAAGGGCATCATATTTAAACAGAAGCACCCATCCTCCGTGACGAAGGTGACGTCCTTGACGTCCGACGGGTGCATGCGTATTGGTGGTACCCTGAAAATGCATATAGAAAGCTCATTAGTGAAAAACCGATGGCTGAGTAAACCAGCGCGTCGATTCAAGGTAGAGGGTAGCAATCCTTAGCGCATGCTTTATTCAAAAGAGAAAAATCCACACACATTCTCCATTTTCCCTCCCCCTTTTTCACCATTACAACATTACTCACCCACCCCGGATATTTACATGTAGACACGAACCCTGCCTTATGCAGCTTCTCTATTTCTTCTCTGATGGGTCCGACCATTTTAGTTGTGATGGCCCTCTTCTTCTATTGTATAGGATGAGCATTGGGGTCGAGGTGGTGGCATGCCACTGTTGGAGTTACCATTGTGATCTGGAAGTGATCAAGCATGTAATCTCACTGCCAACGCGATATGAGCCTACAGGGTCGCACATAAGAGATGTGGAGAAGTTGGATGACTGACTGTGTTGGTAAAGGTTACCAATCACCGACCTGAATAGGGTTATGGGCAAAGTGTTGCCTTATAGGATCATCGGGTTGGGCAAATGTTGCCTTGAAGGGCTGGTTGGGATTGTCGTCCGAGGGTCGATGACATTAGTCGAGAATCGTCTTCTGATTCCCGCCGATCGGCGAGAATCGTCTCTCTGATTCTCGCCGATCGACGAGAATCGTCGAGAATCAATTGTTGATTCTCGACGATCGACTACTTCGACAATTGTCGTCGACCGCGGCTCGACTATCGTCGAGTATCATTGTGTATCGTCGAGCGCGGCTCGACGATCGGCGAGAATCGTCGAGTATTGTACTCTGATTCTCGCCGATCCTGTATGATACTCGTCGACTGATTCTCGCCGAACCTGCTCAGTGATTCTCGCCGATTGTCGCCGATTCTCAACGACTGATACTCGCCGATTCTGAACCCTATTTTCGGGTGGTCTGCGGATAGTGATTTTCCTGGGTTTATTTATACCTTTGGTATAAATAGGACACTTAGGGTTTTTGGGATCAAGCGCGCTCGCGATTTTCTCCTGTAGCGAATCGAACCCGACGGAAGCCGTTCCGCCTTTCGCTCCGCCGATCCCGATCCCCGCCGCCGACGGAAGAGTTCCGCCGCCGCCGTGTTTGCTCCGTCGACCGCCTCTTCTCCAGCGACTGTCGCTGGTGCTGCTCTTCCTGGCGCGGACCTAGCAGTCCGTGGAATAGCCGAGATGCAGTCTTCTCCTTCCCGATCTTCCGTGTGACGGAAAGCCCGGTGTTCTCCCGCTCGTATGGACTTCTGCAGAAACGTGGATACTATTCCACGTAGAACTCGCCACCAGCAGAAATCAAAGTTTGGAGCATCTCCGTTGGGTTGTGACTCAACGCCACTGAGGTAATTTTTTCCTAGTTTTGCTAACTTCTTGATTCAACGTTCATAGCCCGATCCACATCTCTTTGGGTTTTTCTTGATGTTTATTTTTCTGCTGCATGCACAAGCGTTGTTCCAACCCTATAGAGAAACCCAACAGTGGTATCAGAGGGAGGTTGCGGCCATGATCGTTGTTTTGGAAGTTTGTTATTCCAGTGCGTGTAAACCTAGGGATTTAGAAGTGTTCTAAATGTCTAGATTTAGTCTTGGTTCCCGCCAAGAACGTCTGGAATTGCGTGGGAATTTCTAAGTGTTAGAAATTGTGATCTCCTTAGCAGTAACCATCCCTCGATTTTGTTTTGGATTTTGAATCCAACAAAGAGAGATGAGCTTGTCTACTGCTTTAAGTTGAGCTGTCTTTGCCTTTGTCCAATGCATGTAAATCTGAGGATTTGGAAATTTCCGGATGTTCAGATTTAGCCCTTCCTTCTATCAAATGTTGATGGTGTCAAGATGTGCACATAAGGGATGCATGTGGTTTTAGAAGAATTGTTTTTCTTTGGATGTGCACGTCGATCAAATGTTGATCATTGTTAATTGTTAACCTATATTTGAAATCCCTTCATCAAATATTAAGTGTTCGGATGCCTTCCGATGGATGACACTCTTCCTGCCTCGATCGATGAAGTGTGGGCTTGCCAAAGCAAGGTGCATTAATCTATCTTGGTAAGGGTGCGAGCGGATAATTGTGATATCCCACTGTCGACATCGGGTCCAGCTTAACTAGGTGACCTCAAAGGTTGAGTGCCTAGAGGCATAGGGTTGGCATGCACCATATGATGGATGCGAATAAGGAGTTATTCACCAACCATACAAGAATTGCATGAGGATGCAATTGGCAAGCGTTGCCTACCTAAATAACCGCATCGTGAGAGGAACGCCAAAGCGGACTCATAGTGTTGGGGAAATACGGATCTTGTCCACTAAGAGAGTAGCTCGCATGAACTCTCCGAATTGTTAGTGAGGGCTATCATTTCGAATAAAATAGTGGGTGTATTTTAATTGAAGTCCTAATTAGAATAAATTGTAATTGAAATTTAGGTACTGATTTTATTCTGCATAAATTCTTGTAGAATTCCATGGCAAGCGTTGCGCACTCCACGTTGTCTCTGAGAGCCATCCTTGAGAAGGATAAGCTCAGTGGGACAAATTATATGGACTGGTATAGGAACCTGAGAATTGTTCTCAGGCAAGAGCGAAAGCTCTATGTCTTGGAAGAAGAAGCCCCCGAGGTGCCAACCGGGAATTCTTCCCGTGCTGAGAAAGATACTTATAAGAAGTATACTGACGATGCTTTGGATGTCGAGTGCCTTATGCTTGCCACCATGAACTCTGAGCTTCAGATGCAATATGAGAACATGGGGTGCAAGGAGATTGACGAGCATCTCAAGAAAATGTTTCAAGGGCAGGTTCGTCAAGAGAGGTTCGACATCACGAAAGCGTTGTTTCAGTGCAAGATGGGAGTTCGAGACTCAGTAGGGACTCACGTACTCAAGATGATTGGGTATATCGAGAACCTTGAAAGGCTGGGTTTTCCTCTTGGTCAAGAGTTGGCCACGGATCTGATCCTGCAATCGTTGCCGGACAGTTATGAGCAGTTCGTCTTGAACTACAACATGAACGAGATAGACAAGACACTGCCCGAACTCCTAGGCATGTTGAAAACTGCCGAAATCAATATGAAGAAGGCCAAGCCTGCCAGCCCCATACTGATGGTGCATAAGGGCAAGGGCAAAGCCAAGGGCTCCAAGAAGACGAAGGTAGGACCTAAGTCATATATTGAGCCCAAGTCTTCAGCACTGATGAAAAAGAAAAGCATGGTGAAGGATGGGAAATGCCACCACTGTGGCAAGGCTGGTCATTGGCGGAGGAACTGTCCTTCGTATATTGAGGGTCTGCAGAAATTGAGGGGAGGTATGACTTCCGCTTCTAATATCTACGTTATAGAGATAAACCTTTCTGCTCCTTCATCTTGGGTATTGGATACCGGATGTGGTTCTCACATTTATACAAATGTGCAGGAACTGGGAAGGAGAAGATTGCTGAGTAAAGGGGAGGTGGACCTCCGCGTCGGCAATGGAGCAAGAGTTGTTGCTGTAGCCGTAGGAGTTTACCGTCTTTCTTTGCCTAGTGGGCTTGTAATAGAACTAGATAACTGTTATTTTGTTCCGGCGATAACTAGAAACATTATATTTATTTCATGTTTGGACATGATTGGATTTTCTTTTATAATTAAGAACAATTGTTGTTCTATATTTAAGAATGATGTTTGTTATGCTGTAGCCCAATTGTTTAATGGTCTTTACGTTTTGAACTTGGACCATCTGATCTGTAATGTAGAAAACAATAAAAGACTAAGAACAAATGATTCGAACCCTACTTTTCTCTGGCATTGTCGTTTGGGCCATATCAACGAGAAGCGCATATCCAAGCTCCATAGAGATGGACTTTTGGACTCATTTGATTATGAATCATTTGTGCGATGCGAATCTTGTTTGTTAGGCAAGATGACTAAAGCTCCTTTCACTGGTTATACTGAGAGGGCTGAGGATCTTTTGGGTGTTGTACATAGTGATGTATGCGGACCCATGAGTTCCATGGCTAGAGGTGGGTATTTCTACTTTGTTACATTTACTGATGATTTCAGTAGATACGGATATGTGTATCTTATGAAGTGCAAATCCGAGACCTTTGAAAAGTTCAAAGAGTTCAAGAATGAAGTAGAAAACCAGTTGGGTAAAAGGGTTAAAGCACTCCGATCTGATCGAGGTGGCGAATACCTGAGTCATGAGTTCCGTGATCATCTGAAAGAGTGTGGTATTGTATCACAGCTCACTCCACCTAGAACACCACAACATAATGGTGTGTCTGAGAGGAGAAATCGTACTCTGTTAGACATGGTACGTTCGATGATGAGTCATGCAGACTTGCCTGTTTCCTTTTGGGGTTTTGCTTTAGAGACTGCTGCAATGACATTGAATCGCGCTCCAACTAAAACGGTTCTGAAGACACCATATGAGATATGGACTGGGAAGCGTCCTAGTATGTCGTTCATTAAAATTTGGGGCTGTGAGGCATACGTAAGACGTCAAATGCCTGACAAGCTGGAACCCAAATCGGATAAATGTTATCTGGTGGGATATCCTAAGGAAACGAAAGGGTATTACTTTTACCTACCGTCTGAGGGCAAAGTGTTTGTCGCAAGGACTGGTGTCTTCTTGGAGAAGGAGTTCTTATCAAGAAAGACTGAAAAGGGAGAGCTTGAAGAAGTTCAAGAACCACATGTAGTGAATGAACCGGAATTGGATTCTGAGATAGGACTACAAGATGTTGTAGCTAGAGAACCTGCTCAGGGAACACAAGTCCTACGTAGATCTGGTAGACCGAGGTTTGAGCCTGAGAGATATGGATTTCTCGTGTCTCAAATAGGTAATGTGTTGCTTATGGATCATGATGATGAACCATCAACCTACCAAGAGGCTATGAATGGACCGGACTCCGACAAATGGCTTGAGGCTATGAAATCCGAAATGGACTCCATGTATGCAAACCAAGTTTGGAACTTGGTGGAACCACCTGAAGGGGTACGAACCATAGGGTGCAAGTGGGTCTTCAAGAAGAAGACCGACATGGATGGGAATGTACAGACATTCAAAGGGCGACTGGTGGCTAAGGGTTTCAAGCAAATTCATGGTATTGACTATGATGAGACCTTTTCCCCTGTTGCTATGGTTAAGTCCATAAGGATATTGCTTGCTATTGCTGCGTATTATGACTACGAGATCTGGCAGATGGATGTCAAAACGGCTTTCCTTAATGGAAACCTCCTTGAGGAAGTGTATATGTGACAACCCGAGGGTTTTGTATCCCCAGATGAAGCTAAAATATGCACTAAAATATGCAAGCTGAATAAGTCCATTTATGGACTGAAACAGGCCTCTCGAAGTTGGAATCTTCGTTTTGATGAGAAAATCAAAGAGTTTGGTTTCATCAAGAATGAAGATGAGCCTTATGTTTACAAGCGAATCAGTGGGAGCATTGTTATCTTCCTGATATTGTATGTAGATGACATACTGTTGATTGGGAATGACATTCCTACCCTGAAAGTTGTTAAGAACAACCTAGGGAACTGCTTTTCAATGAAGGATTTGGGTGAAGCGACTTATATACTCGGTATTAAGATCTATAGAGATAGATCGAAGAAGTTGCTGGGTTTGACCCAGAGTACGTACATCGAAAAGGTGTTGAAGCGGTTCAACATGCTTGAGTCCAAGAAAGGATTTTTGCCCATGTCTCATGGTGTAAATCTCTCTAAGGACCAGTGTCCAAAGTCTTGTGAAGATAAGGACCGCATGAAGTTGATTCCATATGCTTCGGCAATTGGATCAATTATGTACGCGATGTTATGTACTCGACCCGATGTCTCCTTTGCTTTGAGCATGACTAGCAGGTATCAGTCAGACCCCGGTGAGTGTCACTGGATTGCAGTCAAGAATATCCTGAAGTACTTGAGAAGGACTAAGGACGTGTTCTTGGTGTATGGTGGAGAGGAAGAGCTCGTTGTAAGTGGTTACACGGATGCTAGCTTCCAAACTGATCGAGACGACTCCAAGTCTCAGTCAGGTTTTGTGTTTTGCCTGAATGGAGGAGCTGTGAGCTGGAAGAGTTCCAAGCAAGAGACAGTTGCTGATTCTACAACAGAGGCCGAGTATATCGCAGCAGCTAATGCGGCGAAGGAGGCTATATGGATTAGGAAATTCATCGGCGAGCTTGATGTAGTTCCTAGCATTGTTGGTCCCGTAGTTCTCTACTGTGATAACAATGGTGCAATTGCACAATCTAAGGAACCTAGATCTCATCAGCGCTCCAAGCACATACTCCGGCGTTTTCATCTTATTCGTGATATTGTCGAACGAGTAGATGTAAACATTTGCAGAGTGCCGACTGAGGAAAATATTGCGGATCCGCTGACAAAGCCTCTCGCGCAGAGAAAGCATGATGGTCATACTAGATCGATGGGTATACGATACCTAAATGATCAACTCTAGCGAGAAGCTTGTGGGTTGCATGTAATCTTGTATTTTGTTGGCTTTTTGTTCATATGATGAACTGTGTACCTAGTTTTTCTTTTACAATTAATGGCAAGTTCTTTTATTATGTCTTTTTTCTATATGATAGTTAAATGTTAACATAATAGATACCCTTAGAATGTTCGCTTCCATGGGACATCAAGTACGTGACTTGAATGTGAGAGCCCATGATTTATTTGAAGCTTCATTCTTAAAGGTCCCTGGTCGAGTATCATCATAGAAGCTAAGGGTGATGATGGTACATGAAGACTAGCACGTGTGTTGACTGATGACTGGTTCTCACAGGTCATGATATTGTGATATCAAGTCATCACGTGGGTACTTGTTAGTAAACAAGTTGTACTGGACAGACCCAACCTGAGACTACTCTGTGGATTGTCATCCAATCGTGTCACGAGTAGGTCTCAATTGACAATGGTGTTGTGATCCTTTGACCTGAAGTCACAGCATTCATCAAGTGAGGAAGAGCGTGCTTTGATGCCATCTAAAGTCTTCCTTGAGAAAGGTTGATGATAAGGGTGGTTGTTGGGCATGTTACGAATCATTTGGGTGTTTGTGTGTGAGCAGATATGGGATTTGTCCTCCTGTATGACAGGAGTTGCATCCATGGGCCCCTTGATGGAACTGGACTGAGAAATGCATGGCCATGCTTGGTTGAGTCAATATGTGATATTGGACTCACCATTCTCTAGAAGTCCGTCCTGGATCAAGAAACTTGGATTGAGCTATTACGAGGGTGACACGGTCCATACCTCTAGTTCTTTCCGGATGTAAGGGACAAAGGGACAAAGACAACGCTGATACATTGGTCATAAAGGCTTATGAGTTATAAACTC
This sequence comes from Platanthera guangdongensis, assembly GCA_039583875.1. NCBI lineage: Eukaryota > Viridiplantae > Streptophyta > Magnoliopsida > Asparagales > Orchidaceae > Platanthera > Platanthera guangdongensis. Next base: position 131,190,773 of record CM077148.1, on the reverse strand, counting down.
ATATTGCTTGGGGAGCAATGATGCATTGCTAGATGCCGCTCATTGTTTGTGAGGTTTTTGGTTTGATACTTTCGAGATCAAGTTGGAGTCTGTTGGAGTTACCATTGTGATCTGGAAGTGATCAAGCATGTAATCTCACTGCCAACACGATATGAGCCTTCAGGGTCGCACATAAGAGATGTGGAGAAGTTGGATGACTGACTGTGTTGGTAAAGGTTACCAATCACCGACCTGAATAGGGTTATGGGCAAAGTGTTGCCTTATAGGATCATCGGGTTGGGCAAATGTTGCCTTGAAGGGCTGGTTGGGATTGTCGTCCGAGGGTCGATGACATTAGTCGAGAATCGTCTTCTGATTCCCGCCGATTGGCGAGAATCATCTCTCTGATTCTCGCCGATCGACGAGAATCGTCGAGAATCAATTGTTGATTCTCGACGATCGACTACTTCGACAATTATCGTCGACCGCGGCTCGACTATCGTCGAGTATCGTTGTGTATCGTCGAGCGCGGCTCGACGATCGGCGAGAATCGTCGAGTATTGTACTCTGATTCTCGCCGATCCTGTATGATACTCGTCGACTGATTCTCGCCGAACCTGCTCAGTGATTCTCGCCGATTGTCGCCGATTCTCACCGACTGATACTCGCCGATTCTGAACCCTATTTTCGGATGGTCTGCGGATAGCGATTTTCCTGGGTTTATTTATACCTTTGGTATAAATAGGACACTTAGGGTTTTCGGGATCAAGCGCGCTCGCGATTTTCTCCTGTAGAGAATCGAACCCGACGGAAGCCGTTCCGCCTTTCGCTCCGCCGATCCCGATCCCCGCCGCCGACGGAAGAGTTCTACCGCCGCCGTGTTTGCTCCGTCGACCGCCTCTTCTCCAGCGACTGTCGCTGGTGCTGTTCTTCCTGGCGCGGACCTAGCAGTCCGTGGAATAGCCGAGATGCGGTCTTCTCCTTCCCGATATTCCGTGTGACGGAAAGCCCGGTGTTCTCCCGCTCGTGTGGACTTCTGCAGAAACGTGGATACTATTCCACGTAGAACTTGCCACCAGCAGAAATCAAAGTTTGGAGCATCTCCGTTGGGTTGTGACTCAACGCCACTGAGGTAATTTTTGCCTAGTTTTGCTAACTTCTTGATTCAACGTTCATAGCCCGATCCACATCTCTTTGGGTTTTTCTTGATGTTTATTTTTCCGCTGCGTGCACAAGCGTTGTGCCAACCCTATAGAGAAACCCAACAGCCACATCCGCGTCAACCCCCGGTATGTCAGCTGTGCTCCAGGCGAAGCCGTCAATGTTCCTCTGTACGCATGCCTTGATCTCCTCCTGGTCCTCTGAACTGAGCTCGCCACTGATTTTCACCTTCACTTTCCTCCCTTCTTTGGTGAGGATCTCCATCTCTAGCACCTCCACATCCTCCTTCAGCCTCGAAGGCTCCTCCTCTTTCTCCTGCTCCCCCAATATATTCCCATGTTCACTGGATTCATGGTTCGTTGCCTCGTGCTCCGTAATAGCTACAACCATTTCCTCCTGAAACTTCTCCACCTCCACCTCGCTTGTACTTCCTTCTTCCAGCAGTGAACTTCCCCTCTTCTTCAGCCGGGCTCCGCCCCCCCCCCCCCCCCGGACAATTCTCACACTTCCTTCATCCTTCATTTTCATTTCCTCCCTCCTCCACTTTCCTTCGACTCTATCTCTCTTCCTTTTTCTTTCCCTTCTTGCTCTCTCCCTCCTCCTGGTTCTCTTGATTCAACCTCCATCATCTTTGCCAGCTTTCTAGCAAAGGCCGGGTTTGCCGCCTCCATTGTTATTTCTTTCGCAGCCTTCTCCATGAATCCTTGAAACAATAGTGGTGCCTTCTGAGTGAGGCTCATCTTAAAGAAGCCCTCCCGTAGTCCAACGGTGAAGGCCATCTGGAGGGAAAACCAGGCACCTCCTGAATATCCAAGATCTCCTCCTGGAACCTGTCTATATACAGGGCCAAGGACTCATCCGCCCTTTGCCGAATTAGAAAAATAGACTCCAGATTCTTCTTCCTTTTCTTTAAAGTTGAGAAACGTAACTGGAAGCTTCTACTTAGATCCTCAAAGCTGTATATTGAGCCTGTCGGGAGCTGATGAAACCAATCCCTAGCATTATCTTTTAAGGTGATGGAAAAAATACGACACCTGAATGCGTCTGTCATCAACCTGATGGAGACCGCATCTTCTAACCATTGTAGGTGCTGGAGAGGGTCGTCTTTCCACACGTAGTAGTTCATCTCGGGCTCCCTGAACCCTTTTGGGACTGGAGCTGATAGGATCAACTCATAGAATGGGGACCTCTCGCTACGGGTCTCACCGCTACAACTTGCGTGACGACATCTCCCGGCGAGACGACGCTCACAGGGCCTGGGAACAACTCCCTTCCCGCCAGGTCTCACCCGCCCCCTTTACCATCACTTCCTTTCCAGGTCGCCTCCCAGGAGCATCCTCTCCAACTCTTGCCGAGACGAGTTCATCTTGTTGCGCGAGAGCGAGCGCCTGAGGTAATGGGGTCGAGAAGTCGCCCTACCGCGAGAACCCTTGTAACATGTCCATAATGCCTCTAATGGACGCCATGAATTCCTACCTTCCTACGAATCCTCCCGGGTTCTCTGACCCATCCTCGTCTCCTTCTCCATGTCCTCCCTCCATGAGGTAGCTTAAGATTCTTCTATGTAAGCTGCGGTCCACGCTCACCGCACCAAAAATATTGAAGCCAGTTACCCGACTTTACCTAGATTTCGGACTGGAAGTTGCAGATCACACCTACTCTTCTGGAACCACCCTCTCGACGTGAGTCACAGAACCAGAAAAAGGCCGAGGGTCTCAGCTCGGAGGTCCCGCCTCTTACCAGGAAGAATGAGAAGTTCTCCCCCTCCCTAGGCAATGCTGAGCTAGGTGCCTTTGAGGAAGAAGATAGATGTGTTCAACAACCTGTTCAACGCCCATTATCGGTCTATTTATTGACCTCTGAGTTTGACCTGCCAATAACCAAACTAAACCGACCTGAAATTACCAAAATACCCTGTGCTGGGTCTGCCAACTTCCAAACTCCGCTATTCTGAAGGGCTATACACAGACCACCAAGGTCAAAAGGGTAAATTTACCTGGGGTAGAAGAGTAAAATCCCTCTTGGGGGTAAGAAGGTAAAAACATCTTTTTTTCCTCATACGGCGAGTGAGCAATTGGCCAGCGGGCGGGACGAGCCTCCGTGTTCGTCTCGCAAGTCTCCCGTCTTGCGAGAGTCATCTGACCACCAAGGGCCAGCCTGTGCCGCGAGAGAGATCTCGCCTACCCCGCTGCACCCCTTCTCACCTTCGACAAGTGGACCCCATGGTCCCACTCGCCCTTGCAGTTCCTCTCACCACCTTCTCAACTTCTATTTGAGTCGCCTCCAGCGAGCCCAAGGTTGTACAAATGCCAAATTAATTAGGAAAATTTCAAGTTTCTGGATTTTGACTAAACATGTCATGATAGTCCCCAAATAATTATATTAGGGCCTTTGGATGAAAATTTGGAGTATCTCCTGTCATGTACATCATCATATAGCTTAGATTGATCTGCATATAGTAAAACTGTGGAAATTGTGATAACATGTTGAATGGACTTAGGAAGATGGGGTTAATAGTTTACTGATTTTGGTGAAGTGAAAATGATTTCCTCATTAGGACTCATGATGTGGAAGTATTAGGTCGAGTAGTGTTAAATGATTCTCGGGATCGACAAAACATCGTCCTTCCTAAGGTGGGAGAAGAGAGTCAAAATACACTAGGGTTAGATTAAGTATAACTTTAAATGAGTTTTGTTATGGATAGATACCAATAATATTAAGTACTTTACAAAAGGGAGCTTTGGGCTTCAGCCCATTGTAGTTCCTAGTGCCGTCGAGATCCCTTCACAGGGAATGTCTTGGGCATTCTAAGGTTAATGGAAGCCGTAAGACTAAATGGATTACAAGAGTAATTAGAAATACTTTAGGAATACACGTACACTCACACTCCCTAGTGTTGTGGTAGTTAGGTAGGGTCTCACGAGCGGTAGGCTCGGTGGTTTTAGTGATGGGCCGGTTAGCCCGGTGAGCCGATGACTCGGATTATTTTGTGACGGACGGGATGGTCCAAGAAGCTTTGTCTCGGTGGGAAAATACATTAATGTTGCATGTGCATAAAATATAAGGTGGTGGGTCTTCTGTATTTGAGAGTCATCGCACTGACACCAATATGTTGACTCGACAAGTGTGGTTTAGCAATTAGCCAACTAAAATCTGATGCGCCAGCCGGCAAGAGTACGCAAGAGCTCCCCTTAGTGCACCAACGTTGATGCGTACGATAGTTATGACTGGTAGTGCTGATATCATTTTAGAGGTGGGGGAGGCCCAGCCCACCGCTTTTGTTTGCCACTACGGAGGTATCCTAGGAGGTTAGGCTCCAGAAAGGGGGAACTAAAGGTCTGCGTGCACAGAATCGGGGGTGTAAGTTGCACTTGCATGTTCATACCATAACATACTTGTATGACATAGCATAACTATTGTATATAACCCAAGACACCTATTGTATAATTGGTATAAGACTCTTTATACAATAGTCCTTTCAAAAAGACCCATTGGTCTATAGGTTTGTATGGGCATTCCTATAGGTCATGGTTACTTACTTAGTTTACCTTCTTATACATTACTTGTTTACATTATTGGTTTCTTGTTATAGTTCTTTTATACATACACTTACTAGGGTATTTATCACCTACTTGTTCCACTCTGCTTTGTTGTCCTCCGCTTTCATCCTCCCCGCACGGTGCCTAGGAGTCACGGGGGTAAGGCGAGGATGATAGTGACATAGTCTTTATGAATAATGGTCGGGGACCGCATCAGTTTAGGGGACCGAGCAGTAGGAGCATCAGTACCGGAAGGACAAGGAGGCAGGACATGATGAGCAGTTGTTGCGCACTACCACTACTACACAGTGAAGGGTCGAGGATGGATTTCAGTTTGCTTCCGCTTAGATGTTGAGAGTTGCGAGAGTGTTGTAGTGAGGACTTGATGTACCGGGCTTAAGCCCGTTTATATTTCTATTTGCCTTTCGGCTTCAGTACTTCTTTATCATGTGGACATTGTTGTTATTTCTATTTCATATTCTATATGATATGTGGACTTGAACTTATCTGTATACTTCTCTTTCTTTGGTGATCGTTAAGGCTGGCATGATCGACATTTTGTAGTGGCGACCCACCCGAGTGTCGGTTTCACCGCAAAATGACGATTCTGGTCATAAGACCCAGTTGTTTAAAAGAAAAAAATGGGGCCTTACACTGGATCTTTGGTATTTGACGGTCGTTCACACTGACGTCGATATGATGACTCGGCGGGTGTGGTTTACACTTATCCAAGGAAAGGACTGGCGGGTTTGTCAGCATTAGTATGTGGTGACACTGGTGTGTCCTTTAGAGGCGTACGTAAGTGCTAGGCCTTGTAGTGTGGATACCCGCCTAAGAGTGGGGTGGCCCAACCCACTATCTCCATTGACCACTACGAAGGCTCCTGGGAGTGAAGCTAGCTTCCAAAACTGGGGAACTAAAGGTATGTGCTCATAGAGTCGTGTGTTTGTTGCACTTGTATAAACCTATCATTAAACCCACATAACATAGCATACCATGTCATCATCATACTTTAACCCTTACCCCTAACGTATAAATTGGTATGAGACTTTTTATACGTTAGGCCTTGCAAAACAACCTCATAGTTTATAAGCTTGTGTGGACGTGCTTATAAGTTAGGGCTTACCTTCCTAGTGATTATCTGTTACTTGTTTTTATGATGCACTTTACTTTCTACTTTTCACTATTCTATTACTATTGTATTGCTTGCTCGCATTTCATTTTATAACACTATGAACATTACAATAAAACCGCTAGATTAGGACCACCGTCACCTGCTCTTGTTTACTCTTCACCATTATAACTTTCTTATCATTCCTCTAGTACGGTGCCTACGAACCACTGGAGGAGGGGTGGGGGAAATCAGGCTTAGTCTTTTGACTAATGGTCGGTGCACCAAACATTTCAGGGGCTCCGGATGGGAGACAGGGAGCAGTAGCAGGAGATGCAGCACCAGCGGAGTGCGGTGCACATTGAGGTGGGTCAGTCTAGCATAGGAGCACCACCCTCTGGCTCCGTGAGTTTTAATTCTACTTAGCTTCCGTGAGAGCGTGGTAGTGAGGACATGATGTACGGGGTATGATCCTGTTTATATTTCTATGTCATTGTTCTTTTTCAGTAGCTTTATCTTATCTGGACTTTACTGTGATTTACATGCTCATATACATATAAGTGGTGATTTTGTGGACTTGACTTGATTGTCTTCACTATTGTATCGATACTTCTTTGGTGATCATTAATGTCGGCAGGATCAACATTTTGTAATGGCGACCCTCCCGAGATTCGGTGTCACCGCAAAATGATGATTCTGGGCGTAAGACCTGGTAGCGTAGCAAAAAAAAATGGGGTCTTACAAACTGGCATCAGAGGTAACCTCGATCTGAAGAAAATAAGTCCACAAATCACTAGGACACCCCGAGCAAGCTTATTTTGAGGAGAAACTAGCGGTGGAAGCAATGGTGTGCCCATTAGGGAAGTCACATGTAACAGTCCATTTTCTCTCCAACGAATCTCTTCATAAACCAATTGATAATTGGATTCTCCTTTGGAGCCTGTGATGAATCATATCCCTCAGCAGGGTACACCCCAGGCACAGAACATGGTTCCACCCCCGCCGGCTCCGACTCCAGTCCAGCAAATGAAGATCAGGCAGACACTGACGGCTATTCTGGAGGCCTTCAGGGCTCTGCAGGCTACCACTCCACAACCAAATCTCGGTCCTAACTGACTGAGCGTCTTTCGGGGGCTTTCAACTTCATCCTACCTTGGGATAGAGTCTACAGTCCGTATAGAGGAGTGGCTAGACATTATTTACGAGATGCTGTCAGGGATTCGATGCCCGACGGAGGAGATAGTAGCCTTGGCAGTTTCTTGCTTGGAGTCGTACGAGAAGAGATGGTTGAAGTCACTGTTAGACACCACCTTCGGTGGAGTGGATTGCGCGGACATTTCTTGGGAGGAGTTCAGAGCAGCCCTATTGGAGCATTTTGTACCACAGTCGGTGAGAGATGAGTGGGAGGACAGGTTCCTGCAATTGAGGCAGGGTAGTAGGATGGTGTTGGAGTACAATCGGAAGTTCACACATCTAGCCCGCTTTGCGGACTCATACCAGTTGGGCGACGCAGGCTATACGAAGAGGTTGTACAAGGGCCTTAACGATGACATGAGGCAGGTGTAAGACCCTTTTTAAAAAAAAAACACCGGGGTCTTAGACCCAAAACCGCCGCTTTGTGGTGACACCTTCACGCCCGAGAAGGTCATCACTACAAAATACCGATCCTGCCGGCCAAATCGATCACAACTATAACAAAATAATAAAAAGGCAAGTCCACAGAAATCACATATATAGTAAATAATCACCACGAAGGAAGTGTCCACAGATATAATAAAAATACTAAAACTTGGGCTCAAGCCCAGTATATCAATGTCCTCACTACATATCTCTCATCGCGGAAGCAAAACCAAAACAACTACTAGAGATCAGGACTCACAGTCCCTGCTGTCTGAACTCCGGTACTAGACTGCCCCGTCTCCAAGCGTGCCGACCTCCGGGGCTGCTCCTCCCTGCTGGGCTCTACGGTCCCCTAAAATGATGTGATTCGAAAATAGTCAGTCTAAAAGACTAAGTCCTATCATCCCCTGCCCCTTCCCCCATGGCTCCTAGGCACTGAGCAAAGAGAAGGAAAGGAGAGGACATGAGAGTGGAGAATAACAATTATAAGCAGATGGCAGCAGAACTAATCTAGCAGTTCTATAGTGTTTAAGATAGAATGAAGATAAGAAAGACTGAACAAGAAAAAGTAACCTTAACTTATATGAAAACACATAAGCCAAGAGATATTTTGCAGGGCTCTTATCGTATAAAAAGTCTCATACCAATTTATACGATAAGGTGTCTATTTTCTAAAAGTACACATATATAATTATTGAATAAAAACCTTAACTTATAAGCACGCTCGCGCAAACTTATAAACCAAGGGGTCGTTTTGCAAGACCTATTGTATAAAGCTTCCCATACCACTTATACAATAGTTGTATGGGTTATATGCAATGGTTATGCTATGAAATTCAATTATGCCATGATGAAAACATGCAAGTGCAACTCACCCACTTGACTCTGTGTACACAGACCTTTAGTTCCCACTATCTAGAGCCGAACCTCGCAGGATACCTCCGTAGAGGAAAACAAAAGCGGTGGGTTGGGCCTCGCCCACCTCTAAACAGGTAATTGCACTACCAGTCAGACCTATCGTACACCTCAACGCTGGTGCACTAAGCGAAGCTCCTGCGTACTCTTGTTGGCTGGCGCACCGGACTTTATTTGGCCAAGTGCTAAACCACACTTGCCGAGTCAACGTATTGGCGTCGGTGCATCGACCCTCCAATACCGAAGACCCACCACCTTATACTTTATGCACATGCAACTTATGTATAGGCTACCGAACCAAAGCTCCCCGGACCAGCCCGTCCATCACAAGCAACAACCGAGCCAAAGCTCGTTGGGCCAACCTGCCCATCACCAAGTACACTAAGCCTACTGCCCGAGTGACCCATCCTAACATCCCGAGTCATCAAGGTGAGTGAAAGTGAAACCCTAGTTATACTAGTTACTCTTGCAATTCAGTTTTACCTACGGTTTGGGTTAGCCCAGGACTGCCCAAGATATTCCCAGTGAAGGGCTCTCGAGGGCACTAGGAACTATGATGGTAACTGAAGCTCATCGTTCCCTTTCGCAAGGCACTTACTATTATTGTTTGCTACCCAACTCCCAATCCCTTAAATGTTATACTGGATCTGACCCTAGTGTGTTTGACACTTCCTCTCCTACGGGGAAGACGATATTTCGTCGACCCCGAACACCACTTAACACAAGCCAAACTTCTCACTCCTCATCACGAATCCCGATGATAATCTAATTTCCCTTACCAGACCATCACACTAATATCCCAACTTCCTAAGTTCATTTTGCACCATAATTTGATTTTTGCAGTTTTTACTAAACGCAGACCATCCCAAGTCATATGATGTGTACAATGAGAGGTACTCAAAATAATCATCCAATGTCCATACGATAATTTCTGGGGGTCTATCATGATATATTTAGCCTAAATCCAGAAATTCATAATTTTTCTAATTTATCTGATAATTTATTTAATTATGCTATTAATCCAAAACCCCCAAGTTTGAACATGAAGTACCAATTTTAGATATGCAAATACTCCACAAAATTTAAGATAAATACAAGATGACTATTTAACATAGAAGCCAAAGTATCCCAATTTTCCATCAAGTTTTAGGCCTCTAATTCTAATTTTAATATAACCTATATTAATCGTTTTTAAGAGACAAGTACAACAAGAATACTTCCAAAATTTCTGAGAAAATGTAAACATGTACATAATGATCAATACACACAATAGGCCAAATTTTATAATTTTTCAACAAGAAATGAGCTCTGAAAGAATTATTTTACAAGTTTCTAAATTTATGAGCTTGTGAAGTAGGTACTGTAAATATGCATTTAAAAATTCTACTAAAATTCATACATGAGCAAAATGGTCTAAAACTCCCTATTCCTAAATTTTCATGACTTTCCAATGGATAATGAGGTCACAATATCCAAATAATTAAGTAGGCCTAATTCATGCATTACGAAGGGAGTACTAATATTATTGCTCCAAAATTCTCAATTAAATTTCCAGAGGTTAATACTATCTCTAAGACTACACTACCCAAGTTTCATCACTGTTAAATGAGTTTTAATACCCTATTCTATCACTACAAAGTTTGTGCCCTAAACTAGGGTTAGGTTCTTGAGGGGCCTACCTATTTCCAAATCCCCTAAGAGTTTTACCAGAGGACTTTAGCTATCCTAGTACCCTCCCTACCAAATTTCAAGTCCATACAAGGGCATTTGACCACATGCCCTTCACAAGACACCAAAGACCATCCTTAGGGTTTGGTCTTGGGACCTAGTGCAAACCTACCCCAACCAACCCCATCTTCCATTGGAGGGTGTTAAAAGTCATGCCAAGTCAGTGACCCAAATTTCAACCTTTGTTGAGGTGGTTTGGCCACTCAAAACCCAAAGTGCACTTTTGACCTAAATACCCTTTTTGTGGCAAGGCTAGGGTTTGCAAGAATTCAACCCAAATCATCTCCAAATGTGATGAAATTTTAACAAGAGTCTTGTGATGACACCAAGGACCACTCACCAAAATTTGGATGAGTTTGGAGGTCATTGATTCCCTTAATTAATTTACCGTATAGTAATTAAATAATTTCAAAAACTATAGAAACATTATCCCAAAAAATTTTCATTTTTGGGCAGGAGCTTGGGATAAACTAGGGTGACTCCCTATCCAAATTTCAAGCCATTTGGGCAAGATATGAAGTGAGGGCACTCATTTTAACTTCTGCCTAGCTCTATGTATAAACCCCACCAAAATGAGTGCCTTGGTCAAACCATGCACCCAAATTGGCTCAAACAAATTGTAAATTAAAGTAGACCCCTAAGGCTACAAATTATATGTTAACCATTTTCTCAGAGTCAGCCTGTAATTATTTTTAATAATTAAAAACATTAAATACTAAAAGTGTGATAGAAATGAAATAAACAGAAAATATAACATATAGTTTATTTTATAATAGCATGAATCTTGGCGTAATAATGGACGACATCTGGTCGTCGTCCCCAGCGTACCAATGGCCAGGATTGATTCTTCCTGGGCAATCTTCAAGCCGCTACCGTCGGCCACCCAGCCACCTCCCTGTCCAGCCACCTCCACCCACCTCCATCGAGGTGGTGGTTGTCGCCAGCGGCGGCACAGCCGCCGGAGGGGCCTATTCCGGCGAACCCGATAAGTTAAATTATGCGGAAAAATCTGAAGAAAACTTCTTCCGATCGGGCTCAGTTGAGCCCGATCCTTATTCCTAATGATTCCTAAGATCTACCCGTGGATGAAGGAGTGGGGGAGGACCTGAATTGCGGCCTGAGAGTGGGTGTTGTGCCTCCTTGCCATTGTCGGCCACCAAGCTTTGGCTCCGCTGCAACTTTTACACCAACTGTAAGGGAATAGATATGTGATCGGGGGAAATGCATTCTCTGACCCTGGTGAAGGTTCTTAAAGAAGGAATTGGGGAGAGGAGGCTTGTAACTCCCCAATTCATCAAAACACCATTAAGGCCATTAAAGCTAGTTCTTTCGGTTTCACCCAAATTGAGGGGCTGAGCCTCCCCACTGGATGACCACCTCCTGAAAACTCCTCCCCTGCCTCCAAGGTGTTAAAGCCTCATCAAAAGGAGGAGTTATGGAGCCTCCATGGCAATGATGGCCATTAAGCTCTACTTTCTCTCACCTCCAAATTTGGGTAACTCCCTCTCTATCTCCCTCCTAGTCACCAAACTCTGAATTTGGTGGGCCCAAAATGTGCCTCACCACCTCCTAGACCAATGGGAGACACTTGTAGGGGCCAAGCCCACTTGGATTTGTCTTGAGTTAGCCATTTAGGCTAGTTTGACCACTTTGACCCACTAGTTGACTTTGGTCAAACAAGACACTAGGGCTGACCCCAATGGGTCCTTGGTGACCCATGGGCCTCCCCTAAAGTCTAGAAGTACTTGGGTAGGGTTGGTTGGGCATCTTGGGGGTCACTTGACCCTTTTTAGGGCTAAGGTTGACTTTGGTAAACTTAGCCTCTTTGGTTGACTCCAATGGGTCCTAGGTGACCCATTGACATCACTCTAGGGTTAGGAGGACATGAGTTGGATCCACTTGGCTAAGGGAAGGTCAGTTGACCCTATGTAGGTTAGTTTGACCCATTTAGGGTTAGAGTTGACTTAGGCTAACTTAACCACTTTGACTGCCCTCCATGGGTCCTTAGTGACCCATTGACCCCACTTTAGGTCTAGGAAGACCCCGGTAGGGTTGGTTGGGCTTACTAGGGTTTTGTCATGACCTAGTCATGACAAAACCACTCTTAGGGGTCTAGTTGTTTGAGGGATGTTAAAGCAGGCCCTCCTCTTCGTTTCTGATGGGAGCTTGGCTAGGATTTTGGAGATGGCCAAGAAGTTGGAGGCAGACTAGCTTACAGTCCTGGGCCAGAAGAGACTGGATAATGACTCAGTGATCGGTGGTGTGAGAGACTAGACAAGAGGTCAGGTCATTGGGGAAAGAAGGACTGGGGATCAACCACGCCAAGATGACAGGCAGGAGCAGAGGAACCCAGTGGTGTTGGCCCCTCAGCCTTTACAAATGCGGGAAATGCCGAGGGAAGTGGAGGAGGTACCGACATACTTTCGGTGCAATCAGCCAGGACATTCAGAGGAACTGTCCCCTAAAGGAAGCTCCACTTCTAGCATTACAGGATGCCCCACCTACTTAGCAGCTTGGAATTCATGGTCGTGGCCAAAGACGTGGATTTCAGGGCTATGACCGTAGACAGTATAGAGGGCAGGTGTATACCCTGGACATGGCTAAACCCCGAAACCCGGAGAGGGTGATAGCAGGTATAATAGTAATTTTTAAATTGTTTCCTGGAGGCTATATGGTTGTATAATTGCTAGGAGTAGGAAGGAAATTATAACTAGACATCTAATAAACTCAGGGGTAGTGATGGTATGCGGCAAGCCTGCCCATACCATAATGGACATAGGGGGCATCACACAACTTCATCACGGAGGATTTTATCAAGGACCTGGAGGGCATCAGATATTACGAGGGAGTCACCGGGAGGTTCTGTCTCCCTAATGGGATGGAGATCCGGTCTACGACAAAATGCCTTCTAAGGGTGACCATTGATGGGTTAACCTCGAAGCTTCGGCGATGATCTTAAGATTACCGGATTTCGACCTTGTTCTAGGAATGTCATGGCTCACCTGGAACTACTCCCAGATAGATTGCCCGGCGAGGAAGGTCGTAATCAGATATGACAGCACTTATGTGACTTTCAAAGGTATTGTCCTATCTTCTCGCCTTCTACTCTCTTCTATTCAGGACGTCAAGGCCCATCTGCAGGGAGACGAGGTCTATCAGGTGTTGTTTGAGATGTTCGATGCCAAGGATTCCATTGCTAGTATACCGGTGGTACGAGACTTTGCTGAAGTATTTCTAGAGAAGTTGTCAGGGTTGTCGCCATATCGAGAGAAGGATTTCCTGATATAGCTCGTATCGGGGGCTAAGCCGGTATCCATAGCTCTGTATCGTATGGCCCCAAAGGAGTTGGTGGAATTTCGAAGCCAACTAAAAGAGTTAGTGGAAGCTGGGTTTGTCAGGCCAAGATCCTCACCATGGGGAGCTTCAGTATTATTTGTGAAGAAGAAGGATGTGACACTCCGACTGTACATTGACTACAGGGCACTGAATAGGCCGGAACACGTATCCTCTGCTGAGGATTGATGAGCTGTTTGACCAATTGGAGGGAGCTCACTAGTTTTCGAAGCTGGATCTGAGGTCAGAATACTACCAGCTTCGAATTCAGGAGGAGGACATCCCGAAGACCACTTTCAGTAGTAGATACGGGGTGTATGAGTTCACTGTGATGCCCTTGGGGCTCACGAATGCACCATCCACATTCATGAGTTTGATGAATCGGGTATTCGAGGCCTACCTGGATGTCTTGTCATAGTGTTTATTGATGACATCCTCATCTATTCGAGGACTGAGGATGAGCATGCACGTACTTTGGCACTGACTCTAGAGAGGCTCCGGGAGCACATTTTGTATGCCAATTTCAGCAAGTGCCAGTTTTGGCTGAAGGAGGTGGCCTTCTTGGGCGATATCATCAGTGGAGCAGGACTGGCAGTGGATCTGGCAAAGATCTAGGCAATACAGGAATGACCACCGCAGAAGAAGACCACTGATGTGAGGAGTTCCCTAGGACTTGTCGGTTACTACCGGAAGTTCATAGAGCAGTTCTCCAGGATTGCTCTCCTGCTCACATCTCTGGTGAAGAAGGAGACCCCTTTCGTTTGGGCACTGTAGTGCAAGGCTGACTTCTAGGAGCTGAAGGGCCGGCTTACCTCGTCTCATATTCTTTCACTTCCATCTGGAAAGGAAGGATTTCAGGTCTATATCACCGCGTCATATCAAAGGATGGGTGTCGTTCTGATGTAGAACGAGCACGTGATTGCATATGCCTCCAGAGAGCTAAATAAACACGAGCAGAACTACCCGGTGCTTGACTTGGAAATGGGAGCAGTTATCTTCGCTCTAAAGATTTTGCAGCACTACCTCTACAGTGTCCACTGTGAAATCTTCTCGGACCACAAGAATTTGAATTACGTGGACACTCAGAAAGAGCTGAATATCCGACAGTGACGCTGGGTAGAGTTTTTTTTCAGACTATTAGTATACCATGCACTATCATCCCAGGAAGGCAAACATGGTGGCAGATGCTCTCAGTCGGAGAGTCACTACATCAGGAGCAGGGCCACAGCTAATGGCTATGGAGCTGGTGTAGATGATGGAGGAGATGCAGATATCTCTGGTATCTGAGGATGATCCAGAGCTGTATGAGGAGTACCTGCCATCGATGAGCACCATCGATGACATCCGGGATCGCATCAGGGACGTGTAGAGGCTGGATGCGAGGATGGAGATGATTTTCAGGGCATTGAAGGAAGGCACGATAATGGATTACTCTTTGAGAGATGGGCTTCTGTGCTTTAGGGGTAGAGTTTATATACCGATACGAGGCTAGATACGAGAGGATATCATGGCGGGGGCACATAGCAGCCGTTACTCAGTACACCCGGGGATTACAAAGATGACAGCAGATCTGAAGAGGACTATGTTGCGTCCATTGTCCACAATGTTCCCTATATTTGATTTAAAAATGCATCTCCATCAACACTAAGAGCATAGTTGTATTTGATGTTGTTTAAGCTCATCAATTGCAGGATGTTCCATGGAACAAGTCTAGATAGGTTGTCTAAGTTATGTGATAAGTGGTCACAAAGTGAAGACGTTGGAAAGGCAGGAAGTAGCCTAAGTGGACAAGTCAGCTCATCATGTGCAGGATGTTCCATGGAACAAGTCTAGACATGTTGTCTAAATGATGTGACAGGTGTTCACAAAGCGAAGATGCTGGAACGGCAGGAAGTAGCCTAAGTGGCCAAATCAGGAAAACTCTTACCTATGTTGTGGGCTGACAGAAATCTGTATAAGTCCACAGGCATTGAGTGATGAAGACACACTCAACGCCATACAACAAAGGGCTGTTAGTAGAACTCAGTTCAGAAATTCGTCGAACTGAGTTCAGAGTTCATCGAGCTGAACTCACAATTAGTCAAGCTAAGATCACAGCAAAAAGGTTATAAGTTGAACATTGCTGAACTTCATAATTCGTCGAACTAAGTTCAGAGATCGTCGAGCTGAGCTCACCATTCTTCAAGCTAATATCACATCAAAAAGGTTGTGAGTTGAACTTAGTCAAACTTCAAAATTTGTTGATCTAAGTTCAGAATTTGTTGAGCTCAGCTCACCATTCATTGAACTGAGCTCACCATTCGTTGACCTAAAGTCAGAAGCTTGGGATTCAGAATTCATCGAACTCAACCCACCGATCGTCGAACGTGGTTCAACATTCGTCGAACTAAAGTAAGAAGAATTGACTAAGGAAAAAAGCGTTGAGACAGCTGAGACAGCTGAGAAGTATGACTCAACATAACCGCTGAGACAAAGCAGCTAGAATTTCTCCAAGTCCAGGAGCGTTGAGTGAAGCAGGTTCACTCAACGCTTCTAATGAAGATGGTAGAATTGAGACAGTTGAGTGGAAAACCGGTGAGATAAGAAATTGTCTCAGCTGTTAAAGAAGAAACCATTGAGACAGAAGACAGTCTCAGCTGAGAAGAAGAAAGTGTTAAAACCAAGGAGACAGGGTCTCAGTACAACCACTGAGATAAGTGTTGGTCTCAGCATAACCGCTAAGACAATTGTTAAGAAAAAAAAGCATTGAGTGGAGGTTGCTCACTCAACGCTGTCAATGCCTAGTGAAGACAAAATTTTTCTAAGGAGTTTGGCGTTGAGTGATGCTCACACACTCAACGTCAAGCAGCAGATAGCTGATAAAGCAAGTTGGCGTTGAGTGAAACTGAATCACTCAACGCCTATAAACAGATTTCAATTCTAAGTAGTTTGGCGTTGAGTGAAGGTTACCCACTCAACGCCATGAGATAGAAAATCTGTCTAAGTGTTTTGGCGTTGAGTGATGCTTACTCACTCAACGCCTATGCTAATGTTGTTTGAATTTTGGCTAAGTGCACAACTGTTGATGTCAGTAAGTCAACAAGTCAACATTTTCAAATTAGTGGTGGGATGGCTACAGTGCTTTGATACTTTCGAGATCAAGTGGGAGTCTGTTGGAGTTACCATGATGATCTGGAAGTGATCAAACATGTAATCTCACTGCCAACGCGATATGAGCCTGCAGGGTCGCACATAAGAGATGTTGAGAAGTTGGCTGATTGACTGTGTTGGTAAAGGTTACCAATCACCGACCTGAATAGGGTTGTAGGCAAAGTGTTGCCTTAAAAGGATCGTCGGGTTGGGCAAATGTTGCCTTGGAGGGCTGGTTAGATTGTCGTCCGAGGGTCGATGGGATTCGTCGATAATTGTCTTTCTGATTCCCGCCGATCGGCGAGAATCGTCTCTTTGATTCTCGCCGATCGACGAGAATCGTCGAGAATCAATATGTTGATTCTCGACGATCGACAACTTCGACAAGTATCGTCGACCGCGGCTCAACGGTCGACGAGATTCGACGTGTATCGTCAAGTGATTCTCGACGATCGGCGAGAATCTTCGAGTATTGTACTCTGATTCTCGCCGATTCATGGTGATGCTCGCTGATCGATTCTCGCCGATTCTCGCCGACTCTCGCCGATTGATACTCGCCGATTCTGAACCCTATTTCGGGGTGGTCTGCGGATAGCAATTTTCCTGGGTTTATTTATACCTGTGGTATAAATAGGACACTTAGGGTTTTCGGGGGTGTGCTTTTACTGCCGATCGAATCGATTTTGACGGAAGCTGTTCCGCAATCGTTTCCCCGATCCCGTATCCCGCCGCCGACAGAAGCGTTCCGCCGCCGCCGTGATCGCTCCGCTGACCTCCTCTTCTCCGGCGACCGTCGCTGGTGCTGCTCTTCCTGACGCGAACCTAGCAGTCCGTGGAATAGCAGAGGTGCGGTCTTCTCCATCCCGATCTTCCGTGTGACGGAAAGCCCGGTGTTCTCCCGCTCGTGTGGACTTCTGCAGAGACGTGGATATTATTCCACGTAGAACTCGCCACTAGCAAGAAGACAACGTTTGGAGCATCTCCGTTGAGTTGTGACTCAACGTCACCGAGGTAATTTTTGCCTAGTTTTGTAAACTTCTTAATTCAACAGTCATGGCCCGATCCACATCTCTTTGGGTTTTTCTTGATGTTTTTCCTTCCGCTGCGTGCACAAGTGTTGTGCCACCCCTTTAGAGAAAACCCAACAGTGGTATCAAAGCAAGGTTAGGTCATGACTGTTGTATTGGAAGTTTGTTATTCCAGTGCGTGTAAACCTAGGGATTTAGAAGTGTTCTAAATGTCTGGATTTAGTCTTGGTTCCTCGCCAAGAACGACTGGAATTTCGGTGGAATTTCTAAGTGTTAGAAATTGTTGTCTCCTTAGCAGTAACCATCCCTCGATTTTGTTTTGGATTTTGAATCCAACATAGAGAGATGAGCTTGTCTACTGCTTTAAGTTGATTTGTCTTCGCCTTTGTCCAATGCATGTAAATCTGAGGATTTGGAAATTTTCGGATGTTCAGATTTAGCCCTTCCTTCTGTCAAATGTTGATGGTGTCAGGATGTGCACATAAGGGATGCATGCACATGGATGCACATAGAAGGGAATGTGTCTGCACATTGGATGTGCACATTGATCAAATGTTGATCATGGTTAATTGTTAACCTATAGTTGAAAAATCCCTTCATCTAATATTAAGTGTTCGGATGCCTTCCGATGGATGACACTCTTCCTGCCTCGATCGATGAAGTGTGGGCTTGCCAAAGCAAGGTGCATTAATCTATCTTGGTAAGGGTGCGAGCGGATAATTGTGATATCCCACTGTCGACATCGGGTCCATCTTAATTAGGTGACCTCAAAGGTTGAGTGCCTAGAGGCATAGGGTTGGCATGCACCATATGATGGATGCGAATAAGGAGTTATTCACCAACCATACAAGAATTGCATGAGGATGCAATTGGCAAGCGTTGCCTACCTAAATAACCGCATCGTGAGAGGAATGCCAAAGCGGACTCATAGTGTTGGTGAAATACGGATCTTGTCCACTAAGAGAGTAGCTCGCATGAACTCTCCGAATTGTTAGTGAGCGCTATCATTTCGAATAAAATAGTGGGAGTAATTTTAATTGAAGTCCAAATTAGAATAAATTGTAATTGAAATTTAGGTGCTGATTTTATTCTGCATAAATTCTTGTAGAATTCCATGGCAAGTGTTTCACACTCCACCTTGTCTCTGAGAGCCATCCTTGAGAAGGACAAGCTCAGTGGGACAAATTACATGGACTGGCACAGGAACCTGAGAATTGTTCTCAGGCAAGAGCGAAAGCTCTATGTCTTGGAAGAAGAAGCCCACGAGGTGCCGACCGGGAACTCTTCCCGTGCTGAGAAAGATACATATAAGAAGTATACTGACGATGCTTTAGATGTCGAATGCCTTATGCTTGCTACTATGAACTCTGAGCTTCAGAAGCAACATGAGAACATGGGGTGCAAGGAGATTGACGAGCATCTCAAGAAAATGTTTCAAGGGCAGGCTCGTCAAGAGAGGTTCGACATCACTAAAGCGTTGTTTCAGTGCAAGATGGGAGTTCGAGACTCAGTAGGGACTCACGTACTCAAGATGATTGGGTATATAGAGAACCTTGAAAGGCTGGGTTTTCCTCTTGGTCAAGAGTTGGCCACGGATCTGATCCTGCAATTGTTGCCGGACAGTTATGAGCAGTTTGTCTTGAACTACAATATGAATGAGATAGACAAGACACTGCCCGAACTCCTAGGCATGTTGAGAACTGCCGAGATCAACATGAAGAAGGCCAAGCCTGCCTGCCCCATACTGATGGTGCATAAGGGCAAGGGCAAAGCCAAGGGTTCTAAGAAGACGAAGGTGGGACCTAAGTCATACCTTGAGCCCAAGTCTTCAGCACTGATGAAAAAGAAAAGCACGGTGAAGGAAGGGAAATGCCACCACTATGGCATGGCTGGTCATTGGAGGAGGAACTGTCCTTCGTACATTGAAGGTCTGCAGAAATTGAGGGGAGGTATGACTTCCGCTTCAAATATTTACGTTATAGAGATAAACCTTTCTGCTCCTTCATCTTGGGTATTGGATACCGGATGTGGTTCTCAATTTGTACAAATGTGCAGGAACTGGGAAGGAGAAGATTTGTTGGGTACATTGGTCAAATGTACCTGATTTGAAGAAGCCTCACCCAACTCAATGATATACATCATAATGTATTTGATGTATGTTTGAGTTACTTGTGCAGGTTAAGAAATTACTGGACTGAAGCAAAAAGTTTCTAAGTCCATGTGTCGACACCTAGAGGGAAAGTGTCGACACTTAAGAAGACTTGTGTCGACACCTAGACAAGCAGTGTCGACACTTGGAGTCATTGTGTCGACACCTGGGATGCAGAGTCGACACCAGACAGAAAGTGTCGACACTTGGAGCTGTGTCGACACTCAGTGAAGAAAAGTGCAGACAGAAAGTGTCGACACAAGGAGCTATGTCGACACTCAGTGAAGCTGTGTCTACACCAGAAAGTGTCGACACTTGTAGCTGTGCCGACACTCAGCAAAAGTCTGCAGAGTCTAAGTACAAGTGTCGACACTCAACACAATGTGTCGACACTATGCAGAAGAGTCAGCACTTGAAGTAAGTGTCGACACTCAACACAATGTGTCGACACTCAACAGAAGAGTCAGCATTTGAAGTATGTGTCGACACCCAGAACAATGTGTCGACACACAGCTGAAGACTCAACACTGGAAGAAATTGTCGACACATGGAACTGTGTCGACACTTAGCAAAGAACAGAAAGAACAACAAATTATTCTAAGTACAAGTGTCGACACTATGGGAATGTGTCAACACTCAGCTGAAGTCTCAACAACAAGAAGGTGTGTCGACACAAGGAGCTGTGTCGACACTCAGCAAGATTCAACATAGAAGACTATGTGTCGACACCAAAAAGCAGTGTCGACACTTGACAGATTCAACACAAGAAGATGTGTCGACACAAAGGAGATGTGTCGACACATAGAAGAATTCAGCAAAAGCTAGAAGAACAAGTACTTATGTCGACACTCAATTTCAGTGTCGACACATGCAGAAGAATCTGTGTCGAGACATACAAGGAGTTGTGTCGACACCTTGTAGACTTGTGTCGACACTTACACAACATGTGTCGACACTTGGACTATAAGTGTCAACACTTAAAGACAGAAAGTCTCGACACTTACAGACAGTTAGAGATTTTCAAGAAGTGACTGGATGATTTGACAGCTGCCGGTCCAGCCGGTTACCATGAAGAAAGCCTATAAATAGGCACCTACAGTTTACAGAAACTGTGGTTCAGATTTGTTAAAGTTGTTGAAAGAAGTTCAAAGTTGTTGATCAGATTATTGAAGTAATTATAGTGTTACAAAGAGGATCAACACAAGAAGATCTAGCAGTTCAAGTGCAGATCTAAGAAGTTGGAGAGAGAGGGCTCCATCCAAGAAATCAGCCTTTGGAACTAGGCTGAAAAGAAGGATTCAGATTCAGTCTGGATCTTAAGTGGCAGAGGTCAAGGAACAACTGCAGAGGATTCAGCCTTATTCAGTTCTACTCAAGAAGCTTTGAAGAAAGCTAAGTCAGGGTGAATCCAGCTGAGTTCTTCCAAGAACTCATCAAGAATCTCTCAACTCCCCTCCTTTAATTCTGAGTTGTAGAGTTAGTATTTGTATTACATCTTGTAACTTGTAGGATCCATTGGATCTGAGTGATTGTAAGCCTATATTTATAAAGGCTGAGGGTAGGGCTTGTTTGCCTGAGTGTAGGAGATAAAGATCTCTGAGTGTAGGCCTTGTTGGCTGAGTGTAGGCCTTGGTTGGCTGAGTGTAGGCCTTGATTGGCTGAGTGTAGGCTTTGGGATAAAGCTGAGTTGTAAGGCTTTGGGCCTGAGGTGTAGGAACCAATTTGGGTTCTGAGACAGTGCAGGAGTTTGGCCGAATCTAGTACACTGCTAGATAGGCGAAGGGGGAAAGTGGATGTACCCATATCTTGGGGAACCACTATAAATCACTGTGTGCTGTACTGTGCTGAAATTGTTGCTGTGTATGCTGTGTTTGCTGTAATAAACTAGTAAGATTGCTGTGATATAACTGATTGCTGCCAATAAAGTTAGAAAAGGATTAGGTCACCTATTCACCCCCCCCCCCCTCTAGGTGTTTAGGTACCATATCTTTCAAGTGGTATCAAAGCGAGGTTCCTCAAAACAAGGACTAACAGTCTGAGGAGATACTGTTTGGCAGATTCAGTGTAAGGCATTACACAGTTTCAAGAAAATCAAGAAAATCAAGAAACATGGGTTCTTATGAGAATCACAAGGAATTGGGTTCCATGAAATTACCCATATGCAGAAAGGAGATCTTTGGGATCTGGAAAGAAAGGGTAAGGCTATTTATGGAAGCCTCTGACCCTAGAATCTACATCACAGTTAAGGAAGGGCCTTATGTGCCAATGAAGATTTCAGTATTGGATGCAAACCAGAGAACTCCAAAGGATTTCTCTGAGATGACTAAGGATGAAATTGTCCTGGCCACCATGGACAAGAGGGCACAGAACATAATAGTGAGTGTCATTGATGATGCAACTTTTCAGAACTTAATTCACTGTAAAACAGCAAAAGAAATGTGGGATACTCTCATTGTCTATATGGAAGGTTCTGAAGAAGTTAGGCAAGATAGGAAGTCCTTGCTAAATCAGGAGTATGAAAGCTTTAGACAAGGAAAGGGTGATAGCATCACTGAGTGCTATAAGAAATTTTACAGAATAGTTAATGAACTCATGTCTTATGGAAGAGAGTTCAGTAACTATGAACTAAATGACAAGTTCTTAAGGTCCCTAACCAAAGATTGGGACACCAAGATCTGTGCCATAAGAGAAATGGCTAAGTTGGGGGAAATTCCTCCCCTACACTGTTTGGCAAGTTATTGTCATATGAGATGCAGTTGACAGTAAGAAAAGAGGAGGAGAAATCAACAAGGACTGAGCACAAAGAAAGAACTGTTGCTTTCAAGACAGAAGTTCCCAGAAAGTGCAGGAATAAGTCTTTAACTCCACCTCCAGAGGTAGTTGAATCAGAGTCTGATGAGTCTGTCAGCACAAAGTCTAAGAGCAGTGAAAGTGATGAAGACTTTGCTGCTTTCACTAGACACTTTCAGAAGTTTTTGAAAAAGAAACAGTGGAGGTCAAGGCCTTCTACATCACAAGGAAAGAAGACTCTTATCAGAAAAAGAGGTCTTCAAAGAATGACAAGAAAAGGACAAAATCAAACAAGGCAACTGGTTCAAAGATTGTTTGCTATTGCTGCAATAGACAGGGCCATGTTATTGCAGATTGTCCAGAGAAGAGAAAGGAATCTGGTGACAGGAAAAAGACTCACTTTAAAGGGAAGAAAGAAAAGTCTTTTGTTGCTAAGAAGGAGAAGACTCTACCAGATATCTCTTCTTCAGAAACTGAGTCTGAGGCTGCAGCCTACATAGGGCTATTTGCTGAAGAAGAAGAGGAAGAATTCATGCAGATCTTGGAGTCAATTTATGAACAAGAAGACAGTCATTGCCAAGGACTAATGGCTTTGACAGACAGTGCCAAAATCCTGGAGCAGCCAGGACCCAGTCAGGTACTAAGTTCAAGTTTAAATTCAGGTTCTTGTTCTAGTTCAGATTCAGATTCTTCTTCATCAAGTGATGAGAATGTATCTGAGTCTGAGGAAGATATTCATCAGCTTATAGATGAATATAAGGTACTGTTGCAAGCCTACAAGAAAAGCAAGACCCTAGCCAAAAGTCAGGCAAAGGAAATTGCTGATCTTAAAGCTGCTGCAACAGATTTTGAGAAGCAATTTGATCAAAAACTGAATGAGATAGCCAGGCTGAAACACATTACTGTGATTCAGATGGGAACTATCACTTTTAAGAATGATCAAATTAAGTGTCTGGAGAACAATCTTCAGAAGGAGAAGGACTTGGTTGCTAGGTTTTCTAAACCTAAGTCAGTGTTACCCATAATTGATGAATTTGTTCATCACAAGGGTAAAGCTGGACTGGGCTTTATTAGACCTGCAGGGACTGAGCAGTCCAAGTATAAGTTCAAGGGCAAAGCCCCAACATTCAACAAGCCTGCTGTAGTCAAGACAGCCAAGGCAGTACCTAAGCAAAGGTACAATAAATTTGAATGTTGGTGTTGTGGCAAAGTTGGCCATTTTGCAGTAGACTGTTGGCACAATGTGAGTGCCAAAGTGAGTTCCAAACTACCTGTTGGAAAGCCAGTAGGTAGGTTTGTCAAATTGCAAACTAACAATCACCAAGGACCCAAGAATACTTTGGGTTCTAAGGTTCATTAATTTGTTTTGCAGGTGAGTCCAAGTGGCCATACCCCTACATGGTACTTGGACAGTGGATGTTCCAGACATATGACTGGAACTAGGGGACTACTAAAGGACTACATTCCAATCAAAAATGGTCCTAAAGTGACCTTTGGTGGTTCTGAAAAAGGAATCATCAAAGGATTTGGTAACATTTCTTCAAACTTAGTTACCATTACTCAAGTGGCTTATGTTAAAGGGTTGAAACACAACCTAATAAGTATAAGTCAATTAAGTGATGTAGGGTATGACATCTCATTTGTTAAAAATGGTTGTCATATCAAGAGGTCAAGTGATCAAGAGATCATTTTGACAGGTTATAGGAAGAGGAATGTCTACTGCCTAGACATTATGATTGAGAACAATGGTTCTCCAGTTTGTCTTGTAGCTGATGAGACAGTCTCTCATTGTGTCAAATGGCACAAGAGGCTAGCCCATCTTAACTACAAGACTATTAGCAAACTCTTTAGCAAAGAGTTAGTGAGGAATGGTCCTCAAGTTAAGTGTGTCAAAGATGGTATTTGCTCAGCTTGTCAAAAGGGCAAGCAGACTAAATCCACCTTTAAAAGCATAGAAAACAAAGATGCTGTGAGGTGTTTGTACCTCTTGCATTTGGATCTCTTTGGTCCAATGCCAGTTCACAGCTTAGGTAGGAAGGTCTATACCCTTGTAGTTGTAGATGACTACTCAAGGTTTTCCTGGGTGTTCTTCTTAAGACAGAAATCTGAAACACCTAGTGTCTTCTACAGCTTTGTCAAGCAAATTCAGAATGAACTAAATAGTGTTGTGGTTCAAAATTAGAAGTGACCATGGTACTGAGTTTCAATCTGAAAGCATGACAAAACTATGTGAAGACTTTGGGATATTTCAAGAATTCTCTTCACCTAGAACACCTCAGCAAAATGGCATTGCTGAGAGGAAGAATAGGACTTTGATAGAGGCTGGTAGAACCCTATTGAGTGATACATCACTGCCAGAGTATTTCTGGGCTGAAGCAGTTAACACTGCATGCCATGTTATAAATAGGGCTACCATCACTAAAGGGCTAAACAAGACCCCCTATGAAGTTGTGAAAGGCAGGAAACCAAACCTATCCTACTTCAGGATCTTTGGTTGCAAATGCTTCATACTTAACAATGGGAAGTCTTACATAACTAAG
Organism: Platanthera guangdongensis; assembly: GCA_039583875.1. Classification (NCBI taxonomy): domain Eukaryota; kingdom Viridiplantae; phylum Streptophyta; class Magnoliopsida; order Asparagales; family Orchidaceae; genus Platanthera; species Platanthera guangdongensis. The sequence continues at coordinate 131,165,751 of CM077148.1, read as the reverse complement.
TTTGCTGCCAAGTCCCAAGAGGGAATTTTTGTTGGGTACAGCAATAATAGTAAGGCTTATAGAGTCTATAACTTGACTACACAAGTTGTAGAAGAATCAGTGCATGTAGTTTTTGATGAGACAAAACTTATTAATAATGAGTTGTCTAGCAATGTATGCAGCCCCACAGGTTTGACAAAGACAATGGACAAGCTTACTATAGAAGAGGTGCCTGCTGCAAGACAGCAAGGAGAGGAGAGTAGCTGCTGTCCAGGGGGAGAACTACATGTGCCAAGTGCTGAAGAAATCCAAGGAATACAGCATGATGCAGATGCTGAAGTGGTTCAACCTGAAGTGAGGATGTCTCCAGCCCACAGGCATCTTAGAGATCATCCAGTAGAGCTGATTATTGGAGATCCAAGACAAGGAGTTCAAACAAGGAGTAGAAATCAGAATGCTGCAATCTATTCCAGCTTTTTGTCTCAAGTTGAACCTAAAATATTTGAAGAAGCAATACAAGATCCACAATGGACTGAAGCAATGCAAGAAGAGCTTAATCAGTTCAAGAGGTGCAAGGTTTGGGAACTTGTTCCTAAACCTAAAGACCACAATGTAATAGGAGTTAAGTGGATCTACAGGAATAAGATGGATGAACAAGGGGTCATCATTAAGAATAAAGCTAGACTGGTTGCTAAAGGATATAGGCAAGAAGAAGGTATTGACTTTGATCAAACCTTTGCTCCAGTAGCCAGACTGGAAGCCATAAGAATGTTCTTGGCCTATGCAACCTATCAAGGATTCAAGGTATACCAAATGGATGTCAAGTCAGCATTCCTAAATGGTAATTTGAAAGAAGAAGTCTATGTGGAGCAGCCTTCAGGTTTTGTTGATCCAACTCTACCTCATTATGTCTATAGACTTAGGAAAGCTTTATATGGGTTAAAGCAAGCTCCTAGAGCTTGGTATGAAACCCTATCTAGTTTCCTCATTGAGAACAAATTCTCAAGGGGGAAAATAGATAAGACTCTATTCCTTAGGGAATCTAGAGGCAAAGTCATACTAGTCCAAATATATGTAGATGACATTATATTTGGGTCTACTGAAAGCAGCCTTTGCAAAAAGTTTGCAAAACTTATGCAAGGTCAGTTTGAAATGAGTAGTATGGGAGAGCTGAAGTTTTTCTTGGGTCTCCAAGTTAAACAGACTAAGAGTGGTTTGTCCATTTGTCAGTCAAAGTTCACCCTAGAACTCATAAGGAAGTATGGTATGGATTCATCCAGTACCATGAAGACTCCTATGGGGTCAAGTATGTCTCTTAGCAAGGATGATACAGGGAAACCTGTAGATGAAACCTTGTATAGAGGGATAGTTGGCTCCCTATTTTACTTGACTGCTAGTAGACCAGACATCATGTATGCTACATGTGTTTGTGCAAGGTATCAAGCCTGCCCTAAAGAGTCTCACTTGACTGCAGTCAAGAGAATTTTGAGATATCTAAAGGGCACTCCCTATCTAGGCCTCTGGTACCCTAGGAATGGAGACTTTGATCTAACAGGTTATTCAGATGCAGACTTTGCAGGATGCAAAGAGGATAGAAAGAGCACTACTGGAACCTGTCAATTCCTAGGGGGAAGACTAATTTCATGGAGCAGCAAAAAGCAAACCAGTGTGGCTATCTCCACAGCTGAGTCAGAGTATGTGGCTGCAGGAAGTTGCTGTGCTCAACTTCTGTGGATTCAACATCAGCTAGAGGACTATGGATTTCAGGTAAGTAGAACTCCACTTTACTGTGATTCTACAAGTGCTATTTCAATAGCTAATAACCCTGTATCTCATAGTAGAACAAAACATATTGAGATTAAATATCACTTTCTTAGAGAACATGTAGAAAGAGAAGATATTTCACTTGAATATGTTAAAACAGATGAACAAGTAGCTGATATGTTTACTAAGCCACTAGAAGAAGCTAAGTTCAATAGATTCAAAATTGAACTAGGAATGATAAACTTAGAGTAAGTTTACAGATTTGAAAATGACTAAGTAAAAAGGTGTCGACACATAGACAAGTCTATGTCGACACAGAATAGTGGTGTCAACACTTCAGGAAAAAGGTGTCGACACATCTAGGAATGTGGTGTCGACACTTCAGAATGTTAGTGTCGACACATGTCAAGTAGGTGTCGACACATCCTATGTGGTGTCGACACTTAAGTTTTACTCAGAATTTTTCTAAGTAAAGTCTCGACAATGTGTCGAGTTATGTTGTGTCGACACATAACCAAGTGTCGACACATAAAATCTGTTGACTAAACTTGTGTCGACACCTGTGTGTCGAGACATTATAAGTCAGTGTCGACACTTATTGCCAGTGTCGACACACTTTAAGCTAGCTGTCCCACCTGTTCATCTTCAAAATCAGAAAGGTATAAATAGGGTTCTGTCTTTGTTTGTCGACACGCTTTCAAAGTTTCGAGACCAAAACTCCTGTGTCGACACCTCTCTTTTCTCAAGACTAATTCTCCAAACCCTAATGGCTCCTAAGCTTGAGGAGAACGTTAACGAGGGCTATGAGCTAGTGCGCGGCGCGTTCGATGAAGCTGATCAAGAAATCAAGTCGGTGGTAACCCTAGTCGCCAATTCTGGACTAGAATACTTGGTTTCAGAACCAACAAAAATTTGGAAGAAGGAAGTTCTTGAATTCCTTAATGGCGCTGCTGTAGATGACTTTGGATATAGAATCAAATCCAGAGTTCATGGATCTAAAGTCAAGATTTCACCAAAAAGTCTGAGGAAGGTACTCCAGCTACCTAAAACACAAGATGAAGAAGAAGTAACTGTATCCAAAACCAGGGAAGCCCTTATCTGGTGTGGACTTGATCCAAAGATGAAGATAGGATCTGTCTTTAACAGGAAAGACATGAACAGTCAAGGAAAATTCATGTCTGAGATTGTGGGCAAGGTTATTCTCAGTAAGCCTGGAGGGCATGACAGGGTGTCTGCCTCTATATTTGGAATTATGACTAGAATCATATTCACTCTGAAAACAGACTGGTCAATAGTGGTTTTTGACAAGATCAAGGAGAGCTTGAAGAAGCCTAATCTGGGCAGAATTATAAGTCTCTACCTAGCTGGTACCATACCAGAGGTAATGAATACATCTGCAGGAAGTAAGATCAACCACATGAGGAAGATGGATCAAAGGATCTTTTCTAGATGGTACAGGGTGTTGTCCAAGGAACTGTCAACCCCTGAGAAGCCAGTATCTGAAAAAGAAATTCCTCCAAAGAAGAAGAGAAAGACTGTACAGGTGGTACAAGAGTCCACTAGTGATTCTGATAGTGAAGAACAGGTTGTCTTCACTCCAGTTGATCATGAGGGAGAGCCTGCTGACAAGACTCCTGCTCCTCCAGCTGATGCAGAGATCCAGGGGGAGCTGCCTCCAGCTAGCCCCATCCATAGGGATCACATCCAGGGGGAGCTACCAGTTGTAGAAGAACCATCTACTCTGGACAGTGAGCAAGCCACCATCTTCATCCAAGAGGTACTCACTGACCTAAAAACTTTAGACTATATTATAGAAGATGCTGATTTGTCTAATGATCTTCAGCAAACTCAGCTGAATACTCAAGCACCAGATGCTGTTAGAGAAGACACATCTGCTGTACAAGAAGTTATTCCTGATCCTGTGGTTGAAGAACCAAGAACATCTCCAGCTTCTTCACCACCTGAATATACAATGGAAGATTTGTTTCTTAATCTTGATCAAGAAGATTTTGATATGGACAAGGATTCTGCTGCTGAAGATAAGAGTGCTGCTGCTGAGGGGGAGCACATGGAAGTTCTGGAAGAGCCTATTAGGCTAGAAACTGAGAAAGCACCTGATGTGCAAACTGAGAAGCCTCAAAGCCCTAAGGACAGGGTTGATATTGCCAGCACTTCTGCCTCTGAAGATGAGGAGAGTGCTAGGGCCAAGAAGAAGAAACTCTATGTCTTTAAAAGAAGAAGCCAGAGTTATAAGAAGGCTTTGCAATCTATAGCCCCACAGCCTATAGTTCAACAAGCTCCAACTGTTGACTATAGTGCTTTACTGATTGCACTGCAGATAAAAATGGATGAACAAAGGAAAGCCATAGAGGCTTATGTTGATGCAGGGCACAGATCATTACAGCTTGATCTTGCCCAAGATATAAAGTCTATAAGGTTTGAGATGAACCTTAACAAGAAAGAGATGACTGACTGCTTCCACAAGGGTGGCAATGTAGTGGTGTATCTGGCTACACACCAAGAGAAGATCAAAGCCAAGTAGATGATATAGCATTGAAGCAAGGGTATGTGCTGGAAAATCAGTTAAGAATGAATGACAACTTGACTGCCTCACACAATGCTATTGTCACTGAAATGAAGAACAAGACTGCTGAACCTTCTACATCTGCTGCTGCAGTTAAGGATGACTTTGATACGGTATTTCAAGCTGAGATTACTGCTGTCAAGACTGCAATTCAAGATTCCCAGAAGGCCATCTCTGAACAGCTCACTAAGCTCAGACCTTACTTTAAAGAGGGAATCAGGTACTTGGATAGTCAGATTAGATTTCAAAAGGATGATGTAAGAGATCATGTTGCCCAAGAAGTCATAAAGGGGGAGAGAGTATTAGTCAAAGTTAGCTCTGACCATGCCAAATGGATATCCAACTCCATCAGAGCTACACTGGGCTATCCCCCACTCTGTGATGATGATAATGTTGCTGAATTAGGGATTCAAACTGCATATCTTGGAGGTGAGCAACCAGAGGTAGCTCAAGTGATTTATCCACCTCCAGATTTTGACATGGTTCATGCAGACGTAAGCACAATGTATAGCCCAACTGCAGGGAAGTCAAATGTTGTTATGGAAAAGGTTGTTCAACCTATTTCTGCAGCTATGCAAGAGGCATTAGAGAAAGAAGAAGAGACAAGGCTGTCAAAGAAGAGGTTTAGGGAACAAGCAGAACAAAAGCCAGATTTTGAACAGTGGAGCCCTACCTCTAGGAATATCATTTTAACTGCCTGGAAAGCTGCCAAGGACAATGCTCATGAAAGGAACAAGTGGTTCTCTGAAGCAGAATGGAGGAAACATGAAATAAGACAAGAGGCCATTGTTCAATATAGAAGGAAGGCTAAGATGGGAAAGCTACCTCCTACTGCAGTGGAGCCTAGCAAGTACTTCCCTAAGCCATATCATTATTTTGAGAGGCAGAAAATCAAAGCAGAAGAGCTGAAGAAGAAGGACTTAAAAGGCAAGAAGCCTGCTGATGCTGCAACTGCTGAAGCCACTGTCAAAGCTCAAGTCCAATCAGGCAAAGGCATTGTTATCAAAGAACTAGATCAGAAATAGATTAGAAATTGACTTGAAGATTGTTGTAATCTTTTGAATGAAATACATTTTTGTAAACCATTGAAGATGTATTAGAAAAATGTTAGAACAATAAATGAGAAATATATTTCATGATTGTTCTGAGAATATGTCTATTTCTCGTTTGATCTGCAATGTTGAATGTGTATACATGTGTGAAATATTACATGTTTATGTTTACCCTGCTGATTATAATCTGCTTTACATCATTTTGTAATTTTAATTATGAATGGTGTATATCATTGACTAAGGGTTATGACTTCTCCAAATAGGGGGAGATTGTTGGGTACATTGGTCAAATGTACCTGATTTGAAGAAGCCTCACCCAACTCAATGATATACATCATAATATATTTGATGTATGTTTGAGTTACTTGTACAGGTTAAGAAATTACTGGACTGAAGCAAAAAGTTTCTAAGTCCATGTGTCGACACCTAGAGGGAAAGTGTCGATACTTAAGAAGACTTGTGTCGACACCCAGACAAGCAGTGTCGACACTTGGAGTCATTGTGTCGACACCTGGGATGCAGAGTCGACACCAGACAGAAAGTGTCGACACTTGGAGCTGTGTCGACACTCAGTGAAGAAAAGTACAGACAGAAAGTGTCGACACAAGGAGCTGTGTCGACACTCAGTGAAGCTGTGTCTACACTAGAAAGTGTCGACACTTGGAGCTGTGTCGACACTCAGCAAAAGTCTGCAGAGTCTAAGTACAAGTGTCGACACTCAACACAATGTGTCGACACTATGCAGAAGAGTCAGCACTTGAAGTAAGTGTCGACACTCAACACAATGTGTCGACACTCAACAGAAGAGTCAGCATTTGAAGTATGTGTCGACACCCAGAACAATGTGTCGACACACAAGCTGAAGACTCAACACTGGAAGAAAGTGTCGACACATGGAACTGTGTCGACACTTAGCAAAGAACAGAAAGAACAACAAATTATTCTAAGTACAAGTATCGACACTATGGGAATGTGTCAACACTCAGCTGAAGTCTCAACAACAAGAAGGTGTGTCGACACAAGGAGCTGTGTCGACACTCAGCAAGATTCAACATAGAAGACTATGTGTCGACACCAAAAAGCAGTGTCGACACTTGACAGATTCAACACAAGAAGATGTGTCGACACAAAGGAGATGTGTCGACACATAGAAGAATTCAGCAAAAGCTAGAAGAACAAGTACTTGTGTCGACACTCAATTTCAGTGTCGACACATGCAGAAGAATCTGTGTCGAGACATACAAGGAGTTGTGTCGACACCTTGTAGACTTGTGTCAACACATACACAACATGTGTCGACACTTGGACTATAAGTTTCGACACTTAAAGACAGAAAGTCTCGACACTTACAGACAGTTAGAGATTTTCAAGAAGTGACTGGATGATTTGACAGCTGCCGGTCCAGCCGGTTACCATGAAGAAAGCCTATAAATAGGCACCTACAGTTTACAGAAACTGTGGTTCAGATTTGTTAAAGTTGTTGAAAGAAGTTCAAAGTTGTTGATCAGATTATTGAAGTAATTATAGTGTTACAAAGAGGATCAACACAAGAAGATCTAGCAGTTCAAGTGCAGATCTAAGAAGTTGGAGAGAGAGGGCTCCATCCAAGAAATCAGCCTTTGGAACTAGGCTGAAAAGAAGGATTCAGATTCAGTCTGGATCTTAAGTGGCAGAGGTCAAGGAACAACTGCAGAGGATTCAGCATTATTCAGTTCTACTCAAGAAGCTTTGAAGAAAGCTAAGTCAGGGTGAATCCAGCTGAGTTCTTCCAAGAACTCATCAAGAATCTCTCAACTCCCCTCCTTTAATTCTGAGTTGTAGAGTTAGTATTTGTATTACATCTTGTAACTTGTAGGATCCATTGGATCTGAGTGATTGTAAGCCTATATTTATAAAGGCTGAGGGTAGGGCTTGTTTGCCTGAGTGTAGGAGATAAAGATCTCTGAGTGTAGGCCTTGTTGGCTGAGTGTAGGCCTTGGTTGGCTGAGTGTAGGCCTTGATTGGCTGAGTGTAGGCTTTGGGATAAAGCTGAGTTGTAAGGCTTTGGGCCTGAGGTGTAGGAACCAATTTGGGTTCTGAGACAGTGCAGGAGTTTGGCCGAATCTAGTACACTGCTAGATAGGCGAAGGGGGAAAGTGGATGTACCCATATCTTGGGGAACCACTATAAATCACTGTGTGCTGTACTGTGCTGAAATTGTTGCTGTGTATGCTGTGTTTGCTGTAATAAACTAGTAAGATTGCTGTGATATAACTGATTGCTGCCAATAAAGTTAGAAAAGGATTAGGTCACCTATTCACCCCCCCCTCTAGGTGTTTAGGTACCATATCTTTCAAGATTGCTGAGTAAAGGAGAGGTGGACCTCCGCGTCGGCAATGGAGCAAGAGTTGCTGCTGTAGCCGTAGGGGTTTATCGTCTTTCTTTGCCCAGTGGGCTTGTAATAGAACTAGATAACTGTTATTTTGTTCCGGCCAAAACTAGAAACATTATATCTATTTCATGTTTGGACATGATTGGATTTTCTTTTATAATTTAGAACAGTTGTTGTTCTACATTTAAGAATGATGTTTGTTATGCTGTAGCCCAATTGTTTAATGATCTTTATGTTTTGAACTTGGACCATCTGATCTGTAATGTAGATAATAATAAAAGACTAAGAACAAATGACTCGAACCCTACTTTTCTCTGGCATTGTCGTTTGGGCCATATTAACGAGAAGCGCATATCCAAACTCCATAGAGATGGACTTTTGGACTCATTTGATTATGAATCATTTGAGCGATGCGAATATTGTTTGTTAGGCAAGATGACTAAAGCTCCTTTCACTGGTTATACTGAGAGGGCTGAGGATCTCTTGGGTGTTGTACATAGTGATGTATGCGGACCCATGAGTTCCATGGCTAGAGGAGGGTATTTCTACTTTGTTACATTTACTGATGATTTCAGTAGATACGGATATGTGTATCTTATGAATTGCAAATATGAGACCTTTGAAAAGTTCAAAGAGTTCAAGAATGAAGTAGAAAACCAGTTGGGTAAAAGGGTTAAAGCACTCCGATCTGATCGAGGTGGTGAATACCTGAGTCATGAGTTCCGTGATCATCTGAAAGAGTGTGATATTGTATCACAGCTCACTCCACCTAGAACACCACAACATAATGGTGTGTCTTAGAGGAGAAATCATACTCTGTTAGATATGGTACGTTCGATGATGAGTCATGCAGACTTGCCTGTTTCCTTTTGGGGTTTTGCTTTAGAGACTGCTGAAATGACACTGAATCGCGCTCCAACGAAAACGGTTATGAAGACACCATATGAGATATGGACTGGGAAGCGTCCTATTATGTCGTTCATTAAAATATGGGGCTGTGAGGCATACGTGAGACGTCAAATGCCTGACAAGCTGGAACCCAAATCGGATAAATGTTATCTGGTGGGATATCCTAAGGAAACGAACGGGTATTACTTTTACCTACCGTCTGAGGGCAAAGTGTTTGTCGCAAGGACTGGTGTCTTCTTGGAGAAAGAGTTCTTGTCAAGAAAGACTGAAAAGGTAGAGCTTGAAGAAGTTCAAGAACCACATGTAGTAAATGAACCGGAATTGGATTCTGAGACAGGACTACAAGATGTTGTAGCTAGAGAACCTGCTCAGGGAACATGAGTCCTACGTAGATCTGGTAGACCGAGGTTTGAGCCTGAGAGATATGGATTTCTCGTGTCTCAAATAGGTAATGTGTTGCTTATGGATCATGATGATGAACCAGCAACCTATCAAGAGGCTATGAATGGACCGGACTCCGACAAATGGCTTGAGGCTATGAAATCCGAAATGGACTCCATGTATGCAAACCAAGTTTGGAACTTGGTGGAACCACCTGAAGGGGTACGACCCATAGGGTGCAAGTGGGTCTTCAAGAAGAAGACCGACATGGATGGGAATGTACAGACATTCAAAGGGCGACTGGTGGCTAAGGGTTTCAAGCAAATTCATGGTATTGACTATGATGAGACCTTTTCCCCTGTTGCTATGGTAAAGTCCATAAGGATATTGCTTGCTATTGTTGCGTATTATGACTACGAGATCTGGCAGATGGATGTCAAAACGGCTTTCCTTAATGGAAACCTCCTTGAGGAAGTGTATATGACACAACCCGAGGGTTTTGTATCCCCAGATGAAGCCACTAAAATATGCAAGCTGAATAAGTCCATTTATGGACTGAAACAGGCCTCTCGAAGTTGGAATCTTCGTTTTGATGCGAAAATCAAAGAGTTTGGTTTCATCAAGAATGAAGACGAGCCTTGTGTTTACAAGCGAATCAGTGGGAGCATTGTTGTCTTCCTGATATTGTATGTAGATGACATACTGTTGATTGGGAATGACATTCCTACCCTAAAAGCTGTTAAGAACAACTTAGGGAACTGCTTTTCAATGAAGGATTTGGGTGAAGCGACTTATATACTCGGTATTAAGATCTATAGAGATAGATCGAAGAAGTTGCTAGGTTTGACCCAGAGTACGTACATCGAAAAGGTGTTGAAACGGTTCAACATGCTTGAGTCCAAGAAAGGATTTTTGCCCATATCTCATGGTGTGAATCTCTCTAAGGACCAGTGTCCAAAATCTTGTGAAGATAAGGACCGCATGAAGTTGATTCCATATGCTTCGGCAATTGGATCAATCATGTACGCGATGTTATGTACTCGACCCGATGTCTCCTTTGCTTTGAGCATGACTAGCAGGTATCAGTCAGATCCCGGTGAGTGTCACTGGATTGCAGTCAAGAATATCCTGAAGTACTTGAGAAGGACTAAGGACGTGTTCTTGGTGTATGGTGGAGATGAAGAGCTCGTTGTAAGTAGTTACACAGATGCTAGCTTCCAAACTGACAAAGACGACTCCAAGTCTCAGTCAGGTTTTGTGTTTTGCCTGAATGGAGGAGCTGTGAGCTGGAAGAGTTCCAAGCAAGAGACAGTTGATGATTCTACAACAGAGGCCGAGTATATCGCAGCAGCTAATGCGGCGAAGGAGGCTGTATGGATTAGGAAATTCATCGGCGAGCTTGATGTAGTTCCTAGTATTGTTGGTCCCGTAGTTCTCTACTGTGATAACAATCGTGCAATTGCACAATCTAAGGAACCTAGATCTCATCAGCGCTCCAAGCACATACTCCGGCGGTTTCATCTTATTCGTGAGATTGTCGAACGAGGAGATGTAAACATTTGCAGAGTGACGACTGAGGAAAATATTGCGGATCCACTAACAAAGCCTCTCGCATAGAGAAAGCATGATGGTCATACTAGATCGATGGGTATACGATACCTAAATGATCAACTCTAGCGAGAATCTTGTGGGTTGCATGTAATCTTATATTTTGTTCGTTGTTTGTTCATATGATGAACTGTGTACCTAATTTTTCTCTTATAATTAATGACAAGTTCTTTTATTATGTCTTTTTCTATATGATAGTTAAATGTTAACATAATATATACCCTTAGAATGTTCGCTTCCATGGGACATCAAGTACGTGACTTGAATGTGAGAGCCCATGATTTATTTGAAGCTTCATTCTTAAAGGTCCCTGGTCGAGTATCATCATAGAAGCTAAGGGTGATGATGGTACATGGATACTAGCACGTGTGTTGAATGATGATCGATTCTCACAGGTCATGATATTGTGATATCAAGTCATCACGTGGGTACTTGTTAGTGAACAAGTTGTACTGGACAGACCCAACCTGAGACTGCTCTGTGGATTGTCATCCAATCGTGTCACGAGTAGGTCTCAATTGACAATAGTGTTGTAGTCCTTTAACCTGAAGTCATAGCATTCATCAAGTGAGGAAGAGCGTGCTTTGATGCCATCTAAAGTCTTCCTTGAGAAAGGTTGATGATAAGGGTGGTTGTTGGGCATGTTACGAATCACTTGGGTGTTTGTGTGTGAGCAGATATGGGATTTGTCCTCCTATATGACAGGAGTTGCATCCATGGGCCCCTTGATGGAACTGGACTGAGAAATGCATGGCCATGCTTGGTTGAGTCAATATGTGATATTGGACTCACCATTCTCTGGAAGTCCGTCCTGGATCAAGAAACTTGGATTGAGCCATTACGAGGGTGACACGGTCCATGCCTCTAGTTCTTTCCGGATGTAAGGGACAAAGGGACAAAGACAACGCTGATACATTGGTCAAAAAGGCTTATGAGTTATGAACTCTTATTGCTTTGGGAGCAATGATGCATTGTTAGATGTCGCTCATTGTTTGTGAGGTTTTTGCTTTGATACTTTCGAGATCAAGTGGGAGTCTGTTGGAGTTACCATGATGATTTGGAAGTGATCAAACATGTAATCTCACTGCCAACGCGATATGAGCCTGCAGGGTCGCACATAAGAGATGTGGATAAGTTGGTTGATTGACTGTGTTGGTAAAGGTTACCAATCACCGACCAGAATAGGGTTGTAGGCAAAGTGTTGCCTTAAAAGGATCGTCGGGTTGGGCAAATATTGCCTTGGAGGGTTGGTTAGATTGTCGTCCGAGGGTCGATGGCATTCGTCGATAATTGTCTTTCTGATTCCCGCCGATCGGCGAGAATCGTCTCTTTGATTCTCGCCGATCGACGAGAATCGTCGAGAATCAATATGTTGATTCTCGACGATCGGCGACTTCGACAAGTATCGTCGACCGTGGCTCAACGGTCGATGAGATTCGACGTGTATCGTCAAGTGATGCTCGATGATCGGCGAGAATCGTCGAGTATTGTACTCTGATTCTTGTCGATCCATGGTGATGCTCGCTGATCGATTCTCGCCGATTCTCGCCGACTCTCGCCGATTGATACTCGCCGATTCTGAACCCTATTTCGGGGTGGTCTGCGGATAGCGATTTTCCTGGGTTTATTTATACCTTTGGTATAAATAGGACACTTAGGATTTTCGGGGGTGTGCTTTTACTGCCAATCAAATCGATTTTGACGGAAGCTGTTCCGCGATCGTTTCCCCGATCCCGTATCCCGCCGCCGACGGAAGCGTTCCGCCGCCGCCGTGATCGCTCCGCTGACCTCCTCTTCTCCGGCGACCGTCGCTGGTGCTGCTCTTCCTGACGCGGACCTAGCAGTCCGTGGAATAGCAGAGGTGCGGTCTTCTCCATCCCGATCTTCCGTGTGACGGAAAGCCCGGTGTTCTCCCGCTCGTGTGGACTTCTGCAGAGACGTGGATATTATTCCATGTAGAACTCGCCACTAGCAAGAAGACAACGTTTGGAGCATCTCCGTTGAGTTGTGACTCAACGCCACCGAGGTAATTTTTGCCTAGTTTTGTAAACTTCTTAATTCAACAGTCATGGCCCGATCCACATCTCTTTGGGTTTTTCTTGATGTTTTTCCTTCCGCTGCGTGCACAAGTGTTGTGCCACCCTTTTAGAGAAAACCCAACAGTTGTTGGACATTAAATGTGCGGGACCCACTGCTCAAGCTTGCTGCTGGCCATTAAACATGTGGGGCCCACTACTTTAGAGCTGTTGGGTCAAAATCAATAAAAGGAAAAACGCGTATAAAGGAAGAAAGGATTCAGGAAAAAGCAATCAAGGAATTTCTTCTTCTCTGCCATTGTTGCGGAGCTGAGGAACAGGAAGCTCAAGTATACAAGCCAAAGTGCAAGTTAGCTGTTGATATCAACATCATCAAGAGCAAGATAGCTGGTGTGATCTTCATCTACACCAGCAAGCAAGTCTAGAGTATTTCCCTGAGGAAAGAGGAAGCAGCCAAGGGCCGACCCTTGCTGCAAGTTCTTCACAGTTCCAATTGTACAAGCATCTTGAAGATTTTAATCTGGAAGCTGTGAAGAGGAGGAGATTGAAGAAGCAAAGATCTGAAAGAAGAATCAGGAGACTTTTCCTTAGGAGTTAAAGTCAGGGCTGAATCACCTCAGCCTAGGAAATGAAAAAACAGAGCCATATTTGTATGCAAAGTTAGAGCTGAGATTTTCTCAGCTCAGGTAGCAACAATTAATTGTAGTACCTTCACTGACCAGCATAAAGAATCCCTGGTGTTGAGAAGGAGTAGTTAGGGCTGAGCTTCAGTCTTAGTTCAGGAAGTGGCAGAACTTTATTATGCAAGTCACTTCCAGCTCAAGTAATTACTTGTTGCTGTGGAAGTAGTTAGGACTAAGTACTTCTTAGTTCAGTGAAGGTTGACTCATGAAATAAATTCCTGTAGTCATTGTTGCACTGAGTCTATATCAATCAAGAAGCTTGACACAGAGAAATATCTCTTGTGTCAAGATTATTCATCAACCCACCTTCATTCTGTAGGATCCAAGTGTGGATCTGAGCTGTAGGGCTTAATTTCCTGAGGTAAGAGAGTGCTGCTCTCTGAGTGTAGGGCCTTTGTGCCTGAGGTAGGTGACAAGTGTGTCACTGAGTTATAGGCCTTAGAGGAGGCTGAGCTGTAGGTGCCTGGAAGGGCACTGAGGTAGGTACCTGTTGGGTACCGAGCTGTAGGAGTGTTGCAACACTCTGAGAGTTGGGCTTTGTGCCTGAAGTTATAGGGCTGAAAAGCCTGAGCTGTAGGCCATAGAGATAAGGCTAATGCCACAACCCACATTTTCTCCATATTTAAATAATACATCAGAGTAAGAGAAAATAAGCACTGTGATGCCACGTCGTGCAGGGGACAACTGCAGACATTCAAGCAACCAAGTCCTCACATTTACTTTATGTAAAAGACTTATGAAATTAAGTTTAAAAAATACATATAAGTTCTTTGAGTTCCATAATGCAGTTTTGTATACTTGAAAGTAATTATATGCATTCTAACATAAATCCTTCCCAGACAGTAAGTATAAACAAGCAATAAGTAACAACAGTAAAAGTAACAAGTAAACTGTCATAAGAAGTCTAAGACTATGGGCATCAACAACTAACACGAACCCATAGAGTGACAGTCATGTCTAACAAAACAACTACCTCAACACTTTTAGGTGGAAACAAACGGCCGCAGCAACTCGTAGCACCAGAAGCACAACTCTGTCATCTAAACATGTTACTGCTCTGGACCTGAGGCATTCAAAAGAAGAACACCTCAGAAGCAAGTTACAAGTGGTGCAAAAGAGTAAAAGGAAGACCAGTAAACCTCGAAGTGAGTGAGGAATAACAAATCGACTGCAACAAAAGTCAATAACAAAGCAACATAAACAAAACATTAAATCTAGCTGAGTAAGAAAGATTAATCACAACAACTGGACTGAACAGAGTGTCAAACATCATAAGTTCATATATTCATCTTTCTTTATTATTCATGTCATTTATCATTTTAAATGAGATTGATCAACTCAACGGGAAATATAAGTACTGCCCCGGGAAAAAGGTCCACAACGCGCACAAACCTAGCCAAAATGACAATATGCCGAGGGAGAAACCCCAACGCACACAGACCAATAGCTAAGGTAATGTTCCGGGGATGAAAGTCCACAATGCGCACAGACTCAACCATAAGGCACTATGCCGAGGGAGAAACCCTAACGCACACAGACCATCAGAGTTTTCTTTAGTTACATATTTATCTACGGAGAGTTTCTTTTATTCAACATGGACTAACAGTCAACTAACTATAAAACGACCCTTAATGAAACAGATACACCAAAAGGACACTTATCAACTAGGACTTACCCGACGAGAATTCAAAGAGGGTCAACAAACAATTTGGACTGTATAAGGACATTGCAAGGGTTAAGCAAAGTGAGGTACGATCAAAACAACAGGACGCATAAGGTGTCACAACAATCATAATGACTCGATAGTTAAAGTGACACGACCACTACATTTGTTTACCCACCCTACGGGATAAAAATTGGGATTAATAGTTCTAGGTGAAACACACGTCATAATCCAAGAAAATAAATTAGAAATTCAAAGACAAGTTTTTAGGAAATTTAAGCATGTCAAACCCACAAAATATGAAAAAAATTTGGAAGAAAAGGAGCAAGAGAGGGGGCAAGAACACCACTTGCCTCTGTTTCTACTCCAATCAGTCTTCCAATTTACTCCACGTCGTGGATCTAGCCAAAAGATGGTGCGGGGAAGCAGAATCTTCAAGGATTTGGCCAAAAGAGAGGTTAGGGCCGAAAACCATAACGAAAAACTTCCACGAAATGAGAAATACTTACCACGAACGTGGAGATCTCGGCGAGAGCTTTCCGGATCTATGCTCGGTTTGCGATTCCGAGCAACGTAGCTCCGACGGCGGCGATCCGAAGCTTCACGACTTAGAACCCTCGCCGTCACTCTCGCTCTCTGGTTCGGTCAAGAAGAAGATAAAGTTGTTCTATTTATCCTTAAGTATAAGAATATATATATATATATATACTATATTAAAATGATTGATCATCATTTATTGTTTGCCTAACTAAATAAGACATTAGGAAAATCCTGACAGTCCATTAAAACAACTATTAATTAAATTTATTTTCGAACTCTTTAACGCGGTATTTCACGCGGTATCCCTCCCTCGAGTCCCTGCTCATCTTCCTCGATTCTCACTCGCAGACCGATTCCAAGCCCTACTCTCTCTATCCCGCTCCCCCTCACGCCGCAAGTCCTCCTGAGTCCCAATCTCTGGGGCGCTCTCTTCCATAATAAAATCATTCGCAGCGGCTCCCTAACCCTATCTCGCTCTCCAGCCTGTGTCGTCAACTCCTCTCGCAATTTCTACCATATCCCCCGTCATCGCCTCATCCCCCTCCATCGCCTCATCCTGCGCCTTCTTCTTCGCTGACCGCTTCGTTGCGCTCCCTGTGTAATTCGAACATAGAGCAGATCTCCACCCTCGAAGGCTGTACCGGCAGGGCATTCACACTCCGACGCTAGAGTGAATCCAACATATCACTGGCCATCTTCGGGAGTTCAGCGCCATAGACTCATCCCGCACCGTCGCCTTCTTCCTCATTCCTGATCTAAGACCACCGGCAGGGCTTGAGATGAAAGTAGATCTTTGAAAGATAGGGTTCTGATGGAGGGAGAACAAAACCTGGGAGATGCCGATCCTTGCTCTATCCTGCCATCCTATTTTTCTTCATCCATTTCATGTTGATTTAACTCCAAACTTCTCCTTATTTGCTTTTATTATGAAAAATTTGAAATCAAGAACGGGGTTTAGGAAATGTTCATCTTCTCCTATGTCGATTTTCCAACAGCTTTAGGTGGATAAGAGCTGGAATTTGATAATCTTGAACTAAAACAGAAATCTAATGCTATTTTTTTTAGAAATGGAATACGACATAGACCTACCTGTTATTTCTTCTGAGTTAGTCAACATATATAACTATATTCTGGTAAATTCCAATCCTCTCAACTGTCGGTGGCTCATGTTGTGTTGCTCTGAGGCTGTAAACTTTAGTGTCTCCCCTATATTTGTATGGTTGCAAAGATAGTTATCAGGAGTTGGAAGAAGAGAAACAATGGTTATGATCCATTTGTGTCTATGATCTTCGATGCGGGTCTTTGTGCCTCTAATCTTTGATGCGGGTCACTTGTATTCGTGAGCGCAGGCGAGCCAAGGTACTATCGCGGCCAGGGTACCGTCACGCGGGGCACGATGGCTTCAAGTTTGACTTGATTTGTTGAATTAATTTTTTGTTCTGTTTTTACTTGCAAAGTTCTATACCACACATCTCAATGCTTGACGAAATTTTTTGCAGCCCAAACATCTGCTTAAAAATAAACACTATTTCAGATTTCATTTTAAAACATCTACTTAAGGTCTGTGAGTATAATAACACGCCGCTTTCTTCCTTTGCACAGGGCGAGACAGCTCAACCTCCTCTAACTTTGACTTATTTTCCAATCACACTGACTGTTTGGCCTATAACTGTACTTGACAAGTTATTTTGGTTTTGATTTCATTTCTTTTCTCAGATTAAATTTCATTTAATGAATTTCTCCCATCAACCATTTTTATGTTAATGCAGTACTATACTAATACGTTCAAGACGCTCGCGTTGTGATTGGTGATAAGAATTCGACAACAGATTTGAGAGTACATCCTTTTCCTCCAATCATTTCAGGTACGATGAAATTCAATGTTTACTTATTGCAACATGTTACACTAGATGCTAACTTCCTCTGCCTTTTTCTTTATTCAATTATAGAGTTTTTGTGTATCTCTATTTTTAGTTATTACTTTCCTTGCATCAGAGTAGAAGATTTTGTTCTGATGAGAAAATTTTATTAGCTTTAATATTTGGTTTCAAAAATAGGGGTTTAGCTATATTTGGATTTAAGAGTTGTATTTTTGGAATATTTCTAGCACTTTCTCTCTTATTTTAATCAACTTTAGATGTCAACCACAAACCAATAAAATGTGTTCAATGCAAGTGAACATCAACATCATCCACTACATGCCGTGACAAATGAAAGCTACACCACAACCGAAGCAAACCAAAGAACAACCTATGTAGCCCCGCGACCGTCTCTACCAAGAGGAAGACCACCAATTTACACATTACCTCAATAATGACGTGATGAAGTTAATGCCCGACAAAGGGAAAGCAATTTTGTCACCGAACCTATTTCTTGCACCAAGACATATTAACTGAAACACTTTTGTTTTGCTATGCCAAGAAATTTGTTAATTTTATATACCCCTTCAATCTCAAAGAAGTTGTTTATTTTTACATGATTTGTGTTTAATCCATGTTGATTGCAATCACAACTGCATGTCCACCAAATCTAGATGCCAACGACCGCCCAACTTCTAGCACATGCTGAAAGAAGACACGAGCTTCGCCATCTACATGAAGCAAACACCACCGGCTTGCCACCGGGAACATA
This sequence comes from Platanthera guangdongensis, assembly GCA_039583875.1. Classification (NCBI taxonomy): domain Eukaryota; kingdom Viridiplantae; phylum Streptophyta; class Magnoliopsida; order Asparagales; family Orchidaceae; genus Platanthera; species Platanthera guangdongensis. The sequence goes on along the minus strand of CM077148.1, from coordinate 131,147,550 downwards.
TCGCCCAATAGTATGGCCATGAATGTATGCATTGTCTCAAGACCGACGTGACGCAACAAATGCTCGAAGAAGAGAAGCACGACAACTTCAACGACTCATGGAAACAACCGCTACAGTAGAGAATCTCTCCGAACAACAACAAACTAATAACATGCAAACAAGTAATCCCACAACACCTTATGTTCAACATCCACCTAATCCACATACACTAATAGGACTAACTTGGTCCCAAACCAACCTCATCTATTCAATTTTATTACACATGCAACTCTAACAACAAGAAATTTATTTAAACAAACATAAAACTCTTACCATTTTGTAGGTGTTGTAATCCCTCAAAGGGCGCTAACCAATACCCAACGACTAGAGTTCAGAGAACCAAGTACTAGAATACGTCAAGCAAACATACAAACATAAATTCAACGAAGAACTTCACGTCTACAAGAACAAAGAACTAAAAATGAAGCCAATGTAAAGATTTCTACGGGGCCGTCTAGCCTTCTTGGTAGTTTCCTTTATGCTTGTGCAATTTCAACATTTGGACCTATTCATCACATTTGTTGCGTAATAAATTCTCCATGTTAACATACAGGAAACAACCCAAATCGAAGAACAACAACTCATTTCACAGCAAGAAACTGTTACCCCGCACTTAATGTGCCCACAGTCACACTCTCTTCTCCTACTATTTGATCACATTGTCATGCAAAGCTTTTCCAAACCGAGACATCAACTTTATGCTGCAAAGGAGGTTTAGTGGATCTAACTAATATTACGGCACCGCCTTAGCTACTTGAACTGTACACTGCACAAACTATCGAAGCACGCAACTTTAGACATAATATACGTGCTTACAACTACGTATACTCCTCCACATATATGGGAGTCACATTTGATGAAAATCTGCCAGCATATAATCAGGGTTTCTATACTTTTAGAGCGCACGGTGCAATATATCACAAGATTGGCTCCCTCCTCCCAGAAAATGGTACTCGCCCACGTTACTTGCAAATGTTCATTTTTGACACTGAACATGAAGTTGAGAATAGGTTGCTCGAGAGTCCAGGACTTCATATCCTGACACTTGAAAAGATCTCCAGCATACTAGATGCGGTAAACCCCTTCATATAGACTTTCAAGAAGCTTGCAAAACAACCAAACCTTCAACAGTGCAGATTATTAATTATGGAGAGGCCTTCAGTTGAGCGTCAGTACTCACTCCCAATGGCATCACAGGTTGCGGCGATATTAGTAGGAGCTAATGACTTTATGGAAACCAACGATAGGGACAAACTCATCGAAACAACTTCATGCAATCTAATATCTATGAAGGAGTAACCTGGCTATTATGACCCTCTACAGTATCCGCTACTACTACCGCACGGGACATACAGTTGGCGTGGAGACGAACTACTTGATCGGATAAAACGAACTAGCTGCCGTGACTACTACTCATACTTGCTTCAGGTAAAACAAATATAACAGCATATATAATAGTAATCCAATTTTTTTATATCTACTTGCTAATTTAGAGATTTTATATGCATTAACGCAGAAACACACCTTCTATACTACTATATGCTGGACATTTACTACAACAATACGTGATTGATATGTACATAAAAGTTGAAACCCAAAAACTATGCTGGATTCGGTCCCTCCAAAGTGATATTAGGGCTGAGCATTATCAAGGTTTACAAGATTCTTTATATAGTGGTGAAAATGATGCAGGTACATATAAAATCTATTAAACTTGATAGAAAGTCACATTTTAATGCTTTGGGTTCTATGTAACTTATAAATTAATTCTATTTAATCATTTTTCAGGTACTATGGGACGTAGAACAATCTTACCATCATCTTTTATCGGAAGTCGTAGAGATATGTACCAGAGGTATCAGGATGCTACAACAGTTGTCCGCAATTTTGGCAAGCCAGATATTTTCCTAACAATGACGTGTAATCCTTCGTGGCTGGAGATAATCAACGAGCTCTCTCATGGACAAACGCCTCAAGATCGCACAGATTTAATCTCAAGAATTTTTCATGCAAAGCTAGAATGTTTAAAGGACGATGTTTTCCACAAATGCATTCTTGGTAGAGTGGTTGCTCACGTTCATGTTGTCGAGTTTCAAAAGCATGGACTACCACATGCACATATGCTATTTATTTTCAACGAGCACGATAAGCTCAATAGTCCAGACGATTATGACGGGGTCGTACGAGCAGAAATACCGATAGAAATAGAAGAACCCGAGCTATATAATGCAGTACTTAAACATATGATACACGAATCGTGTAGGAGATTGAGACCGAACGCGCAATGCATGAAAATAATGTTTGCAAAAAGGGATTCCAAAACCTTTCATTGAAAGAACAACACACAGAATTGATTCGTATCCCCTATACCGTCGTCGGGACGATGATAGGAGAATAACACTTGGTCATGATGACAACTTGGTAATCGATAATGACTGGGTCATTCCGTACAACCTCTGGCTTCTACTCAAATATGATTGTCATATAAATGTGAAAATATGCAGTAGTATTAAGAGCATCAAATACCTATACAAGTACGTATACAAGGGTCCTGACTGGGTCACATTCGAAGTATGCTTGGGTCAGAACTATGATGAAGTAAGTAAATACGTCGATGGACGTTGGATTTGCCCTCCTGAAGCTTCATGGAAGTTATTCAAATATCATATGTATCAAACATATCCTTCAGTTGTAAGTTTATAAATCCATTTACCTAATCAACATCAAGTTAGGTTTCAAGCTAATCAGATTGTCTCAAATGTGCTCGCTGATGAACGTAATTCACGAACAATGTTAACAGAGTTCTTCAAAGTATACAATGATGAGTTAGAATCCACTCAATATTTATATGTGGACTTCGCAAGACACTACTGATGGCTTACTCCAACAAGGAAATGGATAAAAAGACACTGGAATCGAATAGTCAATGGTCGCATTTATGCTGTATCACCAATGGACAGAGAGCGATTCTACTTGCGTCTCCTACTAAATCACATTCCAGCACCAACATCATTTGGTAACCTATACACTGTCAATGGGCATCGTTGTGCAATATTCAAAGTAGCTGCTGAGAAACACAGGTTGCTTGAAGAAGACAATAGCATTAGAGAATGTCTGGCTGAAGCCAGAAATTTCAGAATGCCTTCTGGATTACGAAGATTATTTGTAACAATAGTTTTGTATTGTCAGCCGACCGGGGTCAGGACACTCTGGGAAGAAAATCATATGGCAATGATTGAAGATTACAGTAGCACCAGCACTTCAAACAGTAATTTTCTAATTAATAGATTACTTTGTGAGCTAAACAATATTTTCAAATAATATAAAAAAAGCACTAAAGATTTTGACTTGCAAAGATTAAGTGACGGCATACAAAATTCGATAGACTTATCGGGTTTGATTGACAACGAACTCACAATTCCAATATCCGATGCAGATTTAGATTCGACGGCACTCTTGAATAATGGACAACAAATTGCATAAAACACTATATGCAACAGTATAGCAGAAGAAAACGGAGCTATTATTTTCGTTGACGGTCCCGATGGGACCGGTAAAACATTCCTCAACAGGTCTATATTAGCAACTTTCCATAAAGAAGGACGCATTATTATAGCTACTGCAACTTCTGGTATAGCAGCAAATTTGCTTCCGGGTGGCTGCATTGCACACTCTCGATTCAAAATACCAGTTAAACTCGAAAACGTATTGAATTGTGGTTTCAGTAAACAATCAGATGTGTGCAAACTAGTCGAACTTGCATCTGCAATTATCTGGGATGAGGCGCCCATGACAAACAAGAAAACTTTTGAAATACTAGGTCGTACATTGCGAGATGTGATAGGAAATGACAAGCCTTTTGGAGGAAAGGTTCTTATAATGGGGGGTAGTTTCAGACAGGTTACACCCGTCATTCTGAATGGTACAAGACTGGAAATAATTAGGTCAAGCATCGTTGAGTCTTTTTATGGCCAGAAGTGAAGTTGCTTAAACTAACAGAAAATATGAGGGCACGTGACGACGTCCGATTTGCATAATACTTGCTCAGGGTTGGAAATGGCGAGGAGAAAAATAGTAGAAAATGATATGATTCGGCTTCTTGACACAATTGTTTTGCCTTGGGAAGGAGAGCATTCAGTTGATGATTTAATAAATTTTGTTTTCCCTAATATGCAAATGTACAATATCAACAGTAATGATGTCGAGTACATGGAGACAAGGGCCCTGATAACTCCGTTGAATGAAGATGTTAACAACCTGAAAGAAAAATTCATGTTTATGTTCCCGGGGGATAACACAACTTACTATTCTTTTGACTCCGTCTCTGATGATAATCATAACTTATATCTCCCAGAATTCTTAAACTCAATTAATCTCGGAAATTTACCCCCGCACAAAATAACATTAAAGTGTAGCTGCCCCATTATGCTGCTCCTAAATATAGATCCAAAAATTGGATTGTGCAACGGTATTAGACTAATATGTCGTAGATTTGGAAGAAATATCATCGAGGCAAATATATTGGTAGGACATTTCAAGGGTCTAAGAATTTTTATTCCACGCATACCACTTAAGAGTGCAGAGGATTATAAGATGTCGTTTGAACTAAAAAGAAAACAATTTCTTGTCAGATTGAGCTTCACCTTAACAATTAACAAGTCTCAGGGACAGAAAATAGGGAATGTTGGGATCTATCTTCCAAATCATATATTCAATCATGGTCAATTGTACGTTGCTTTATCTCAAGTGGTTTCAGCACATACCATAAGGGTATTGGTAAAAAACAACGTTATCGAGGGTCATGAAGGCGTGTTCACTAAAAACGTGGTATTTAGAGAAATATTTGATCGGGTTGACTCTACAACAATGAGAAACACAGTATGATATCAAATACAACTAAATTTTATTTCATAAATAAGAACTACTTCAATTAGTTGAAGAATAAAATAAAGATTCATTTTCATTGCTCACTGCAGAATCATGACGTTGATTGTTTTTAGCTATATTTCCAAGATCCCTCTATGTATGATCTCATGCTGCCTCTGATTGGACAATGAACAAGGTACTGTAAAGTTTTGATATTCTGTGTCATTGCAAATTTTTTTTTTGCAGAAAGACTGAAATTTAAAATTAATGAACTTATTTTTTATAAATTTCTATTTTGCAGATCATACGTTTGGTTGGATGATTAAAAGACTACACTTCATTTGGGTTAAAAATGATGGGTATGAGGATATCTATTGTGGTATATGTTCAGGTAAGATACATGTATGTTTTGGTTAATGTGCTTTGTAATGAACTTATATTGTTATAACATCATCATATCTTTAATCAATTCAGAAACTCTATCGTCAATATCATTTTCTATATAACCAAGCATTGTTGATACTAATTTATAGTTGAAAGTCATTCTTAGATGGTTATTGTTGCCCATGACAAATGTCGCCTCCCACCAAAAATGTGGCCTCCCACCAAAAATGTCGCTGCCCACAAAATTTATCACCGCCCACGAAAAATGTTGTTCCCACTACAAATGCCGCTCCCACGACCAATGTTGCCCCCACCACAAATATTGCACCCACGATCAATATCGCACCCACCACAAATGTGACATTCCCCACAAATGTCGCACTCACGACAAATGCCGCACACACGACAAATGTCATATCCACGACAAATAACACCCCCCAGGATAAATGTGGCCGCCCATGACAAATGTCGCCGCCACGATAAATGATGCACCCATGATCAATGTCGCCCCCACGACCAATGTCTCCCCCATGAGAAATGTCGCTCTACGACAAATATCACCCCCACAACAAATGTCTCCCCCACGACAAATGTAGCCCCCATGACAAATGTCGCCCCCACGATAAATGTCAGCATCCACGACAAATGTCAGCATCCACGACAAATGTCAGCATCCACGACATATGTCTCACCCACGACAAATATCGCACCCTCGACAAATGTCGCACCCACGACAAATGTCGCACCCACGACAAATATCGCAACCACGACAAATGTCGCACCCGTAGACATATGTCGCATTCGTAGATATATGTCGCACCTAGGACATATGTCACACCCACGATGTATGTCGCACCCACGACATATGTCGCACCCACGACTTATGTCGTACCGACGACATATGTCGCACCGACGACGTATGTCGCACCACGACAAATGTCGCACCCACGACATATGTCGCACCCACGACAAATGCCCCCCGGGCCGAAGGCCCGTACCTGTCACTAATATATATATATATATATATATATATATATATATATATATATATATATATATATATATATATATATATATATATATATATATATATATATATATATATATAATTTGTGACTAAACAGGAAGGAAGCAGACAATTCAAGTGCGGGTATGCGAAAAATGAAATTAGAGGCTAAAGACGTCTCCGAATTGAAAATAATCAACACGGAAGTTGTAGATCTCTTCAAAACGAACAAAATCCATGTTAATAATTTTTCTATATGACGCCGTTTTGACCCTCAAAACGGCACGCGAAAGCAGGCTGAAACGGATTTCTCGAGAAGGACCTACAGTACTCGAGAACAAGTTTAGAGTTCTCGAGAACTAACTTCAAGATTTCCTGGGAAGAAGTTTTTGAGTTCTCGAGTACAAAATCAGGATTTCCCGGGAAGGCTTGCAGATTACTCGAGAAGACCATAAGATTACTCGAGAAGAACCGTGATTACTCGAGAACATCTAACTAATTGCATGAAAGTGCTTTTTTTGTCCTCATGAACAGTGAATTTTGCAAATATACCTTTTATCAAACTTTAAGAATGAATAGTACTTTTCATTTTTGAATAGTGCTTAAAATTATAATAATCATATTTTGAACAAAAAAATACGAGTTCAAAACAGAGGCTCAAACGCGCGCCGAATTAAACGAAATTCGCACCGTAGGCGAACACTGACGCTACAAATCCAACTGCAAAGACAGAACCAAAATCCGACAAGCCGTTCTCGAGATATAAATTTTCAAAGTCTACGGTGATAATAAATTCCACAAAACTTTGGAAATTCGTCGAGGCTCGAATATTGCTCGGATCACGACGAAACTTGACGAGCATGTCAAAATTAATTAATTTAATTTGCTAATGTGAAATTTTTCATTTTCGATAAGGATTCACGAATTTGGCCGACTCGACCGAATAAACGCGAAAATGCACTAACGGCGACGCGCCGTCAACTCCACATTAATGTAATGCCTCTTACGTCATTATGACGTCACCAAGACGATTAAATAATTGTCTGAAAATCTGGGGCATTATAGCTGAGGTAGGTGGCTTGCGGGTCACTGAGTGTAGGAGCACTGCAGAGCTCTGAGGTAGGATCCTTTGTGAATCTAAGGTAGGGCTACCCTCCCAACCTGAGTGTAGAGCTTAACAGCCTGAGGTAGGTGGTCTGCTGACCACTGAATTATAGGCCTTTGTGACTGAGAAGTAATTCTTGGAGGAGACTTAGAGATCCTGAGGGATCTGAGGTGTAAGCTCTTAGGAGTAGTTTGGAGGAGTTTGTGCCTAGTCCAACAAGATAGTTGGATAGGTGGGAGGGAAAGTTAATGTACTCAATTGAGGAACCACTATAAATATCTGTATGCTTTTCTGTATTTGTTTTTCTTTTCTTAATTGCAGGTGTTAAGGACAAGCTCTAGATCACACTAAGATGAAAGCTAAAAGAAATCAACAAGATATTATAAAGAAAACAAAAGATAGTCACTAAGGATTAAGAAATATATTCACCCCCCTCTAGGTGATTTAGTTATCCTTGAAACATAGACTTTCAAGTAGTATCAGATGGAGGTTACTCAAAAAGGACCTAACAGTCTAAGTAGACCTCAAAAGATAGCTAAAAGGTTTGCATTGGTTGGTTTAGAAGAGAACCATAAGGAGTGGAGCTCAATGGAGCTTCAAGCCTGCAGCAAGGAGAACTTTGGGACATGGAAAGAAAGTATCAGGAAGATCATGCAAGACAGTGATCCTAGAGTCTTGGATTCAATTTAAGAAGGACCCTTGATTCCCATGAGGGTCCCTACATCAGATGCAAGCATCCAGACCCCAAAGAGTTATGTAGAGATGTGTGAAGATGAAATCAACTTGGCATCTATGGACAAGAGGACACAATACATCATGGTAAGTGTCATAGATGACTCCACCTTCCAGATGCTTATCCACTGCAAGACAGTCAAAGAGATGTGAGATTCTCTCTCTGGCTACATGGAAGGGATAGTGGAATTCAGTCTTTCTGACAGCGTTTCAGAGTCTGAGGAAGAAAAAGAAGCCTACATTGGTCTATTTGTTGCTGCTGTTAAAGATGAAGCTATTGCAATAGGAGAAGTCAATCCTTCAAATGCTAGAATGGAGATCAGGGCCACTCTGTCATAATCATAAAGTGATTTAGAGGTGGATGAAGAAGAAGAAGATGACTGCAGTTGTTATAGGATAATTGCCATAATAGAAGAAGAAGAATCCTACCAGGATCAACCTGCTCCAGATCAGGTACAATCTTTGTCTAGTTCTTCTTATTACTCAGGTCATTAGTCTTGCTTAGACTCTGATGCTTCCTCATCAAGTGATGATGAGGGTCCTTTGATAGAGGATGATATCAATCAATTGATTGACAATCATGTTGTCCTTCTGAAAGCTTTCAAGGAAAGCATGCAGCTAGTTAGGAAACAAGCAGAGGAAATTGCATCCCTATAGCTAGCTGCTTCCCAGCAGGATGAGGCTTCATCCTTGATATCTCAGAAAGAGAGGGAAGTTGCTCATCTGAAGATCATGGTAGATATTCATGTTAAGTCTATCAAATATAAGGACTCTATGATCAAGGTTCTTGAAGAGAAACTTGAAAGGGAAAAGAGGATAGTGGCCAACTTCTCTAAGATTGATGCTATCAAGATAAAATCTGAATCTGAGTGGATTACAAAGTTATCCAATCTCAGAGGAGAGGTCAAGCTCCTGTTGTGCCATAGTCAACCTTTCACAAGGTAATCCTCCCTTCTCATAGGAATGACCAGGATTGCATGTATGGTCACTATAAGAATGAGAATTCTTCTTGTAAGAATACATGTGTATCTTATAATGGGAGAAAAAAGGGTAGGGGAATGAGTGCCTTTAAGGTTCCCCATGAAGAAGTACAAATGGCCCACTCTGGACCATTTATATTTGGTTCCTCAGCCCCAACTCACAAGTATAAGGCAGTGACTTTCACTCAGGCCCATCCAGCAAGGACTCAAACCAAGGGTCAGTCTACCAGTAAACCTAACTTGGCTAGTTCTGATAATATAAATAGCATGTCATCTGCAAAGAATACAGCTATAGATACCATTCAGGGCAAACAAAGAAAGCCTGCTGGAAGAATAGCCTTTAGTTAGAAACTTGCTGAAAGGAACTTAAAGAAAGTTGTTGCTCCTCTTCCTTCTGTAAAGTCAACAGTCAACCATACTTCAAGACCTGCTCAGAAGAGAAGATATAATATTCATGAGTGTTGGTGTTGTGGTAAGGTGGGGCATTTTTCCCTAGATTGCTGGCACAATCCCTCTGTGTCTAGAGCAAGTGTTAGCCTACCTGTCAGAAATGCTGCAGCTAAGCAAGTTAGATTTCAGTATAATCAGAACCTAGGACCCAATACCTATTGGGGTCCTAAGGTAAGATAATTCTGTTTTGCAGGTTAGTTTAAGTGCCCATCCCCCATGTGGAACTTGGACAGAAGATGTTCCAAAACTTGGACTATAACAAGAAAGTTATCTTAGGGTTCATACTCCAGTGAGGGAAAGACCTAAGATCAATAGTTGGTGATGGATATTGACCATCCAGGATATTCCTCTTACTGCCCAAGAGGAAGAGATTGTTGAGTGAAATCCTGAAGAAGGACAAGTGCACACTCATGGATAAAGGCCAGCTAGTTCTAGCCTACAGGAATGTCTATTTGGACAAAGTCTTGCAGCCACACCAGCAAATCAGGAAAGGACAAGTAGGTTGTACTCATCTTTGAGGAAAGCATAGGTAGCTCTTCTGAGAGCAGCAAGGAAGGTGCACATAATGCTCAGCTGAAAAGTTTCTCAAGATGTATCATCAGCTGTCTAGCACTTCATTGGAAACCAGAGAAGAAGTGTGCTCAGTTTCAACATTATCTGAACCTGTAGCAAAGGATGTCCAAGTCAGTGGGATGAACACACTTGTGCTACTGATCAGAAAGCTAAAGTTAAAGGCAAGTTTGTTATTAAAGGGAAGAAAAAGACCTGGCTCAGCAAGAAGTGATTATGGTGCAAGGGAGCTACTGTGATCAACTGATGAGAATCCAGCTACAGCTCCAAGACCATAACCTCCTGAGTTGGTTCAGAAGGAATTTCAGAAAGAAGTTACAGGAATATGTTTAGCTTCCTGTTAAGAGGTAGACAACAACTGAAATGGATCAAGGAATTTCACACTTGATCAGCAGGTCCTTAGGACTATGCACAGTCTGAGGGGGAGATCAACTCCAGTTTATGTTAACTGTTGTACAATCTGTACTGCTACCATAAGAATATGCTGCTACAGGGCAAGAGTAAAACGACAACATATCCTAAAAATGCATGAGGCCCTAAGTGATGGAAAAGACCTTCAGTGTTTTGAAGAATTTTCAAGTGGGATACCTCAATTGGTATCAAGGCTGACATACAAAACCCTACCAAATCTGCCCAAGTAGTATTCAGCCAACTCAAACAGTTAGTGCAAGGAAGAACACAACAATTCTGGGATGATGCTCTCCAATTGAGACAGAGCTGACTGCCCAGTCAGATGAAAGGAGAATGGGTGAGAAGATGCACATCCACCATAGAGTGCAAGGTAGATAGGATAAGCAAAGATGGAACCTATCAAATCCTATGAAGAAGACTGACTACTTGGAGCTGTAAGAAAGAAACCAGTCATGCAATATCAGCTCCATAGTATCAGGACCACATTCTCCAGGTAGATAAGTTCTTGATGTAACATCAAAATTATAAAGACCATCAAGTGGTATCCAGACTGGTATAGATTATAATGTCTACCAGGAATCTAACAAAGGATGCCTAGGTTGAGGGGTAGCAGGCAGCTGGTGCAGTAAATTAGCTGTCACAACTACTGATCAGTTTGTCTCAAAGACAATGCACAGACCAAGGGGGAGAGTATGAGAAGAGGAATAACTAGCAGGCAGCTCAAGTGGATCCATGGTTCACTCAAATGCCAAGGGGCTACAGTGATGTGGTGCATCAATGATATCACCATAATTGGATGTTTATTCTGTAGATACAACATCAGCAAGTAGAACTATGTTAGCAGCTAGCTCAAATAATACAGTGTTGTGTTGTATCAATGTATCAACACAAAAGGTATGACTCCTAATCAAGTAGTTTGATTCACTAGGAAAACTTCCTTAGTGCTATAAATATGGGACTTTGACTAGGATTAAGAGATGGTCTCTCCCATGATACTTTCTACTCCCTCAATAGATATAACAATTAAAGAAGATAGAAAGGGGGAGATATGTGGCAATACATAAATGGGCAATGCTTCTAATGGTGCTCCATTTAAACATTAAGTGGTAGAAAGGAGAGTTCATATTACTTGAGCAATTGCCCAAGTAGTATGAGGATGCATTGACTTAACTTATTAAGTCAATACAATTAATTAGAGCACATTGTATTAATATAACATAAGCTAGTAGGTGTGTAGAAATGTCTACAGCTGCATGAATTTATTCTGCCTATCATGATAATGTCTCTTAGTATTGTTGGGTGTTCTGTCTTCTTCAAATAGGGGGAGATTGTTTGATCCATTGCCCACAATGTTCCCTAGATTGGATTTGAATAGGCATCTCCATCAACAGTAAGAGCAAAGTTGTATTTGATGTTGTTTAAGCTCATCATGTGCAGGATGTTCCATGGAACAAGTCTAGACATGTTGTATAAGTGATGTGATAAGTGTTTACAAAGTGAAGATGCTGGAAAGGCAGGAAGTAGACTAAGTGGACAAGTCAGCTCATCATGTGCAGGATGTTCCATGAAACAAGTCAAGACAGATTGTCTAAGTGATGTGACAGGTGGTCACAAAGTGAAGATGCTGGAAAGGTAGGAAGTAGCCTAAGTGGCCAAGTCAGGTAAACTCTTACCTATGTTGTGGGCTGACAGAAATTTGTCTAAGTCCACAGGAGTTGAGTTATGAAAACACACTCAATGCCATACAACAAAGGGTTGTTAGTAGAACTCAGTTTAGAAATTCGTCGAACTGAGTTCATAATTCGTCGAGCAGAGCTCGCCATTCATCAAGCTGAGCTCACCATTTATCGAGCTAAGATCACAACAAAAAGGTTATGAGTTGAACTTAGACGAACTTCATAATTCGTCGAACTAAGTTCACAGATCGTCGAGCTGAGCTCACCATTCGTCGAGCTAAGATCACAACAAAAAGGCTGTGAGTTGAACTTAGACGAACTTCAAAATTCGTCGATCTAAGTTCAGAATTCGCCGAGCTCATCTCACCATTCGTCAAGCTGAGCTCACCATTCGCTGAGCTAAAGTCGGAAGCTTGGGATTCAGAATTCGTCGAGCTCAGCCCACCGATCGTCGAACGCAGTTCAACATTCGTCGAACTAAAGCAAGAAGAATAGACTAAGGAAAAAGCGCTGAGACAGCTGAGATAGCTAAGAAGTATGTTTCAATATAACCGTTGAGACAAAGCAGCTAGAATTTCTCCGAGTCCAGAAGCATTAAGTGAAGCAGGTTAACTCAATACTTCTAATGAAGAAGGTAGTGTTGAGACAGTTGAGTGGAAAACCACTGAGACAAGAAATTATCTCAGCTGTTAAAGAAGAAACTGCTGAGACAGAAGACAGATTCAGCTGAGAAGAAGAAAGCGTTGAAACCGTTGATACAGGATCTCAACGCAACCGTTGAGACAAGCATTGGTCTCAGCACAACCACTGAGACAAGTGTTTGTCTCAGTGGAGAACAAGAAAGTGTTGAGACAATTATGCAGAAAAATGGTTAAGGCAAAAAGTGTTGAGTGGAGGTTGCTCACTCAACGCTGTCAAAGCCTAGTGAAGACAGAATTTTGTCTAAGGAGTTTGGCGTTGAGTGATGTTCACACACTCAATGCCAAGCAGCAGATAGCTGATAAAGCAAGTTGGCATTGAGTGAATCTGAATCACTCAACGCCTAGAAATAGATTTCAATTCTAAGTAGTTTGGCGTGGAGTGAAGGTTACCCACTCAACGCTATGAGACAGAAAATCTGTCTAAGAGTTTTGGCATTGAGTGATGCTTACTTACTAAACGCCTATGCTAATGGTGTTTGATTGTTGGCTAAGTCCACAGCTGATGACGTCAGCAAGTCAACATATTTTAAATTAGTGGCAGGATGGCTACAGTATGCTACAAATATTGCCGCAGACCTACTGTACGACAGTTAGCGTTAAAGCAAGATTGCTGCTGGACATTAAATCTGCGCGACCCATTGTTCAAGCTTGTTGCTGGCCATTAAATGTGTGGGGCCCACTGCTTAAGAGTCATTGGGTCAAAATTAATAAAAGGAAAAAAGGCGTACAGAGGAAGAAAGGATTCGGGAAAAAGTAATCAAGGAAGTTTTTCTTCTCCGCCATTGTTGTGGAGCTAAAGAATAGGAAGCTCAAGTCTACAAGATGAAGAGCAAGTTAGTTGTTAATATCAACATCGTCAACAACAAGATAGCTGGTGTGATCTTCATCTACAACAACAAGCAAGTCCACGGTATTTCCTTGAGGAAAGAGGAAGCAGCCAAGGGCCGACCCTTGTTACAAGTTCTTCATAGTTCTAACTGAACAAGCATCCTGAAGATTTTAATCTGGAAGCTGTGAAGAGGAGAAGCTTGAAGAAACAAAGATTTGAAAGAAGACCCATGAGACTTTTCCTCAGGAGTTAAAGTCAGGGCTGAATCACCTCAGCCCAGGAAAGGAAGAAGAGGCAGAGCCATCCTTGTATGCAAAGTTAGAGTTGAGATTTTGTCAGCTCAGGTTGCAACAATTAGCTGCAAGACCTTCACTGACCAGCAAGAAGAATCCCTAGTGCTGAGAATGAGCAGTTAGGGCTGAGCTTCAGGCTTAGTTCAGGAAGTGGAAGAACTTTGTTCTGCAAGTCACTTCTAGCTCAAGTAATTACTTGTTGTTGTGGAAGTAGTTAGGACTAAGTACTTCTTAGTTTAGTGAAAGGTTGACTCAGGAAATAAATTCATGTAGTCATTGTTGTGCTGAGTCTATCTCAGTCAAGAAGCTTGACACAGAGAAATATCTCTTGTATCAAGAATATCCATCAACCCACCTTCATCCTATAGGATCCAAGTGTGGATCTAAGTTGTAGGGCTTAATTGCCTGAGTTAGGAGAGTGCTGCTCTCTGAGTGTAGAACCTTTGTGCCTGAGGTAGGTGACAAGTGTGTCACTGAGTTGTAGGACTTGGAGGAGGCTGAGCTATAGGTTCCTGGAAGGGAACTGAGGTAGGTACCTGTTGGGTACTGAGTTGTAGGAGTGTTGCAGCACTCTGAGAGTAGGGCTTTGTGCCTGAAGGTATAGGGCTAAAAAGCCTGAGCTGTAGGCCTTAGAGATAAGGCTGAGGTAGGTGGCTTGCGGGTCACTGAATGTAGGAGCACTGCAGAGCTCTGAGGTAGGATCCTTTGTGGATCTGAGGTAGGGCTATCCTCCCAGCCTGAGCGTAGGGCTTAATAGCCTGAGGTAGGTGGTCTGCTGACCACTGAGTTGTAGGCCTTTATGTCTGATAAGTATGTCTTGGAGGAGACTTAGAGATCCTGAGGGATCTGAGGTGTAAGCTCCTAGGAGAAGTTTGGAGGAGTTTGTGCCTAGTCCAACAGGATAGTTGGATAAGTGGGAGGGAAAGTGGATGTACCCAATTGGGGAACCACTATAAATATCTGTGCGCTTTTCTGTGGTTTTTTTTATTTCTTAATTACAGGTGTTAAGGACAAACTATAGATCGCCCTAAGCTGAAAGCTAAAAGAAAACAACAAGATATTATAAAGAAAACAAAAGATAGTCACTAAGGACTAAGAAACCTATTCACCTCCCTTTAGGTGATTTAGCTATCCTTGATACATAGACTTTCAGATTATATATTTGTTGGGCATGAAGAAGGATATCACATACTATGTGACGTATTGCGAGACTTGCCAGCTCGTGAAGGCAGAGTGCAAGAGCCCAGCCGGATTGTTGCAGCCACCACCGGTGTCGGAGTGGAAGTTTGACGATATAGCCACGGACTTCATTCATGGTCTCCCTCGATCACATGCAGGAAATGATTCGATATGGGTGATCGTCGACAGGTTGACGAAGATGGACAGGTACATTTCGATCAGGAAAGACGCTCTGGTTGGCAATTTGGTGTTCAAGTTCGTGGAGCAGTTTGTTCGCTATCGTGGCGTGTCAAGGACGATCGTGTCGGATCGAGATGGACGGTTTACGTCTAGAGATTGGAGGTCAGTCCAGGCTTACCTAGGGTCCCGGTTGACATTTAGTACATCCTTCCACCCTCAGACGGACAAACAGATGGAGCTTACCAACCGGACACTAGAGGATCTCTTACGCTTATGCATCCTGGACCGCAGAGATCCATGCGAGAGACTGTTGTCATTGATCGAGTTCTCGTATAACAACTGTCATCAGTCTAGTATAGGTAGGGGCACTTACGAGGCTTCGTATGAATGGAGGTGCAGGACCCCACTATCTTGAATCCATTATGAGGATCAAAAGGCACTCGGCTCGTAGTTCGTGGAGGACATAAATGCTCAGGTGAGATTGATCAGAGACAGGATACTGGAGGCCCAGAGTAGACAGGCCAAGTACTACGATGCGCGACATCGTTAGGTGGAGTTCCAGATGGGAGACCGGGTTTTCTTAAAGATACGACCGATGCATGGAGTCTTGCAACTACGCGTGCGGAAGAAGCACAGCTCGAGATACATGGGGCCCTACAGGATCCTGGAGCGGATCAACCCCTTGACTTATAAACTGGAGGTACCACCGGAGCTAGCAGGGTTACACGACGTCTTTCACGTCGCCTCACTTCGGTGGGCTCTACTACGGCCTGAGCAGATAATTTCTACTGCAGATGGACCGGTGACTTCGGATCGATCAGTCAGCATGGAGTCAGTCAGGATCGATGATACATTAGTGCAGGTCTTGTGAAGCAAGAAGATCCCGTTGGTCAAGGTCCTGTGGTGGAATCATGGGCAGGAGGAGCACACCTGGGAGCCATGAGACCCGATGCAACAGAGGTACCCGGACCTCTTCGAGTCAGGTATATCTTCAATTTTCTAGGGATGTTACATGTTTTTACTTCAGTAGAAACCTCGTAGGCCTAACCTTAATTTCAGTGACGAAATTTTTATTTTTATGTATCGGGATTTGTAACATCTCTCAAAAAACTAGACCCCATAAGAGTGATTTTTTCATGACTAAGTCATGACAAAACCCTAGGAAGCCCATGAAAATCAAATGAACCAAGGCATGAAGGTGGAAATCACCTTGGCCTGCAAATAGCTCAATTCAAGCATCACCCCTAGGGTTTGACTTTAAGCCCTCAATTTGACTCTAGTGGCCCACCTAGACCATCCTAACCCTTAAGGGAGGTCAATGGGCCACTTAGGACTCATTGGGGTCAACTAAAGAGGTCAAGTTGACCGAATTCAACCCTACCCCTAAAGTGGTCAAAGTGCCCTAATTAAGGGCCAAGTGGCCACCAAGGTACCAAACCAACCCTACCCAACCATTCCTAGACCTTAGGGGAGGCCAATGGGTCACTAAGGATCCATTGGGGTCAACTCAAAAGGTCAAATTGACTAAAGTAAACTCAATCCTAGATTAGGTCAAATTAGCCCAAGTGGACCCAACCAAGACCAACTCACTTGGGTTAAGCCCAATTTGAGTGGCCCATTAACCTTAGGAGGCTGAGAATTATCTAAAATGTCATTCATTTTCTGGAAATAGTGACTAGGAGAGAGAAAGCTCTATTTTCCTTTAATGGAGGAGAGAGAAAGTGAGGAAGAAGAGGCCATTCATGGCCAAGGAAGGCCAAGGGCCTTCTCTCTTCATCTACAATGGATGGATTCATCTTCCCTGGTCAGTTAGGAGAAGACCAGGGGGTTTATCGACCATGACAGTTGCTAGGTGAGGGGAATTTTAGTTGGCCGAAAAACCTCCTTCATGGTCATTAATGGTGCAATCAAGACATGGCATCTCCTCTCCCCATCTAAGCATTTTAAAAGGTTCCCTAGACCCATAGCAACCGTTTCCACCTTTCCTTTGAAGAAGTCGAGCCCTCGGATAGTGTTGTTGCAGAGCACCGAGCAGCGCCACCACCGTCACTGGCAACCCGACGATTGACAAGACTCCAGCCATCCCAAAAGGTCCTGTCTTCCTCTCTTTCTCCAGTGGGTAGATCCAATTTTGTTTGCCGCAATATTCGGGTCCAATTGGCCCCAAATCAAGCTGGCCGAGAGCTTAATTTTCAAGCTTTTTCCTCCACAACTATTTCACTGTTCCGGCCACCTCTTGCCGGCCAACCGCCGCGAATCTCCAACCACCACCTCAACGAAGGTGGTGGTGGCGGTGGCCGGCCGGGAGGAGGCGCGGGTGGCCGGGAATTCGCCAGCAAAAATGGCCCAGGACGGGTTAATCTGGGTTGTTGGCGCGCTGGATACAATGACGGGATGTCGTCAATTCAGTGCTTTAAGATTCGTGCCGCTCAATATTATTAATTTCATTTAATTTAATATTCTATCACACATGTAGTGGCTAGATTTAATTATTAAAAATATTTATATGTAAAATCAGAGGAAATGTTCTATATAAAAGTTGTAGCCCTTGAAGTCTTGTTTAATTTAAAATTGGTTTCAACCCATTTGGGTCAGTGGTTTGACCTCAGCACTCAAAATGGTATAGTTTATACCAAGGGTTAATCAGAGACCAATTTGAGTGCCCCCACTAAATGATTTAGGGAAATGCCTTGAAATTTGTACCATGGGCTAACTATTCAGACACACTCATCATGTCAGAAAATGGTAATTTTTGAAAAATATTTTTCTATAGTTTTTGTAAATATTTAATAAATCATGCATGATTTAATTAGAGCGTCTAATTACCTCATAACTCCCCAAAAGTTTGGTGGACGACACTTAGGGAAACGAGAAAATGCTGATACAAATCTCAGCCAATTTGGGATTTATTTGAGTAGGGAATGATGTGACCAAACTTTGGTCTCTAAAGGGTAAATTAGGGCAAAGATTGTTTGATGGTTTGAGTGGTCAATTCTCATCCAAAAGTGATGAAACCATGGCCAGAGCCTCAAGGTCATCTAAAACACCCCCACAAGGGGTTTAGGGTGGTTTAGGGTGTAAATACCCTAAGACCCTAGTGTAAACCCTAATGATGGGGTTTGAGCTCAATGAAGGACATGGGACCACATGTCCTTGGAATGCCTTGTAACTTGGTATTAGTGTGTCTAAGATGAAATTTAACCCTAGGAAGTGATGCTCGGACTTTAGGAGCTTACATCCCTCTTGAAATAACTTAGGACCAATTAAGGCAATTTTACTCATGATCATCATATGACTTTGAATGATCTTGAAGGTTAGGCACTGATCATATATTGTTTCTATTAAGTAATGGAAATTTTAGTATGAATTTTGGATTCGTATTTATGGTACTTCATTCACAATCATAGTTGTTGCCCTAATCATTAAAGAATTTATTATGAGCTAATTTTTCATTAAAATCTTATGAAGCTTGGTCGGAGGACTTTTTAGGACATCCTTGAGCTCTTTGAATTTTTATAAAATTAATCCTTTTTATATAAGTTGTTTCACAAGATACCTTATGTAAACGATTATTAATTGAATTAATTATGTGACCAAATAAGCTTGGAAAATAATAATTCTTGTTCGGTACTCTCAGCTGCTTATGTTTGTTATCTGGTAATTTTTCTATAATTTTTGGATGAATAATTCTATTATTTCATGTGTTGTCCTATCATTGTGGTTATTTCGTCGATAATTATTTTGGAGGTCAAAACCTTTTTGAAAAATTGTGAAGTTCAGCATTTACTATTATTTTGATGATATATACTTGCCATAATTTTGATGAGTCCATAACAGGTCAGAAAAGTATACTTGATGTTCAAAAGCACAGTTGGCCTGATTTTGCAATAAATTAAATAAATACTAAATAATGTAGGAAAATTATACTCTTCTCGATTTCTTCCTAAAATATCATGATAGATCCCCAATAATAATTTTAGGTCATTTGGATGATTATTTGGAAGGTCAACATTTTTGCACATTATATAGTCTATTAGGTTTGCACACAGTAAAACTATAGGATTATGGAAATATATGAACCTTGGTATGGGGGTAATTGGTTTAGCTAGTCTGGTTGAGTATGAATGAGGTCACCAAAAGAAGATAGGTTGTGTGAGACCGGTTGTTCAAGGGCAGAGTTGTGCCAGAGATCGACGGTAGACTGTCCGTCCTTGGAGAGGGAAAGTCAAAATATGATTAGAGCTAGTTCAAGAGTAATGATAATGAATTGGGACATGGATTGGGTAGATACCTATAATAATAAGTACATTGTGAAATGGAGCTTTGGGCTTCAGCCCATCGTAGTTCCTAGTGCCCCCGAGAGCCCCTCACAGGGAATGCCCTGGGCAGTCCAGGTTAACCTTAAACCGTAAGACTAAAATATTAAAGAGCAATTATTAAAAACTAGGGTTTCACCTTCACTCACCCTGATGACTCGAAAGGTTAGCTTAGTTGGGTTGTCCGAGCGGTAGGCTCGGTGGTTGTGGAAATGAGCAAGTTAGCCCGGCGAGTCGAAGACTCAGAAGGTAGTTGTAACGGACAGGTCAGTCCGGGGAGCCGATAGCTCGGGAATTCATGGCTGCATGAGCATAAGGTGGTGGGTCTTCGGTATTTGATGGTCGTTCAAACTGACGTCGATATGATGACTCGACGAGTGTGGTTTACACTTAATCAAGAAAAAGACTAGTGAGTTTATCAACATTAGTATGTGGTAACTCTGGTGTGTCCTTCAGAGATGTCCGTAAGAGCTGGGCGTGGTAGTGTGGATACCCTCCTAGGAGTGCGGTGGCCCAACCCACTATCTCTGTTGGTCATACGGAGGCTCCTAGGAGTGAAGCTAGCTTCCAAAACTGTGGAACTAAAGGTCTGTGCACATAGAGTTATGTGTGTGTGTGTTGAACTTGTATGAACATATCATTAAACACACATAACATAGCATATCATGTCATTATCATACTTCAACCTTTACCTCTAACGTATAAATTGGTATGAGACTTTTTATAAGTTAGGCCTTGCAAAACGACCTCATAGTTTATAACCATGTGTGAGCGTGCTTATAAGCTATGGTTACCTTCCTAGCAATAATAGAAAACAGACTTTTGGACAAGGCAAATTTCTCTCGCAAAAAGTCCAAAACAACGGCTAAAAAGCTTTAGCCACGGTCTAGCCACGGGAAAACTCTGTGGCTAAAGTCGGCGTGGCTAAAACTTTTAAGTCATGGATTGGCTGTAGCAAATAGTATTAGCCAAGGGGAAAAATTGTCGTGGCTAATATCTTGACTTTTAGCCACGGTTTTATTCCCTCGCTAAAAGTGAACTAATCATTTTTTAAAAAAACTATTTGTCATAGTTACAAGCCGTGACAAATACTAATTTATGTTTTTTTAAAAAAAACACATTCAAAATACTGTAATGATTTGTTGGAGATTTTAATTGGTGTTGCGACGCTATGTGACGATGCTTTCTAGACACTATGTGACGATGCTTGTGATTGGTAAATTGCACGAGGAAGAATTAGGTCATGCAGAGCAATCCATTGATGACAAATCAAAGCTGCAAATAAGGCAATACATGAAGCACTGCGAGATGATCAAAGATTGTGCAGGATTGTGAAAGAACGAGGAGCTTGTGTTTATGAAGCCAACCATACAGGGGAAGTTTTGCTTCACAATAAAAAGAAGCATTAGTTTCATGCTAGCGTCTCAGTGTCTATTTTGGAAGGATATTCAGAAAAAAAAGACAGACACTGAAGTCCAAATTATCAGGAGCTCGTGTGTAACTCCCCGAAACGCAAAAGAGCGACGGGAGGCGTTTTGGCCAAGTTTGGAATTTGGCAGGAGTCACACGGCCTGGGACACTGACGTGTCATAGGCCATGTCCTTGGTGAGTTGTGGCATGTTCGACACAGGGCTCGCTGTGTCGACACAGGGCCCGCTGTGTCGACACAGGGCCCGCTGTGTCGACACAGGGCCCGCTGTGTCGACACCCTATGTCGACACAGGGCACGCTGTGTCGACACCCTGTGTCGACACAGGGCCCGCTGTGTCGACACCCTGTGTCGACACAGGGCCCGCGGTGTCGACACCCTGTGTCGACACAGGGCCCGCTGTGTCGACACCCTGTGTCGACACAGGGCCCGCTGTGTCGACACAGGGTGTCGACACAGAGTGTCGACACAGGGCCCGCTGTGTCGACACAGGGTGTCGACACAGAGTGTCGACACAGGTTGTCGACACAGAGTGTGCTGTGTCGACACAGGGTGTCGACACAGGGTGTCGACATAGGGGTCTTGACAGGGTCTTAACTAAATGTCTCGACACAGTTTAATTTTGTCGCGGATATGTCCAGCTCCGGTTTGTGATCCGTGCGGTGTTCGGCCCAGTTTTTCCATGTCAGACCTGGATCGTAGTCGTACATTTCTTTATGATTGGGATCCGACGGCTGGAGGTTATTCCTATTGGGATATACCCGAGTATATGGTTTCAAAACCCTCATCTTCTGTTTGCTGGTTCTCTGTCTAAGTTCTAGAGAGAGGAGAGAGCAACGAGGAAGAAGAAGTCTAGATCCGGTCACCGGCGGAGCTTCGGAGCTCCAAATCGCGAATAGACTTCGGATCTATGGAGGCAAGTATAGGGCGGTGCTTTTCATCCGCATACTTTTCCATGGTGCCAAGGAAGAGTGCTAGGGTAATGATTCTCTACTTGAGCATGTGAAGCTCTTCCTTTCCCTTGCATAGGAAGCCCGCTCTCGCGAGTTTGTAGTGAGTTGAGGCGTTCCTTCGGGAAGACATGAATAGTCCTCGTTGTGTACATGTAGAGTCCGTAATCGAGAACGGATATAAGCATGATGTGTGAAGCCTACCTGGACAAGTTGGTCTGGATCGGGATGTTGCATTGCATAAATGGCCGGAGAAGACTTCGTGCGCATGTTTGTTTTTCGGGTTTTCTACGTGGTAGATTGCAACAGGGAGCCTTGGGGATTAACTCCAAGGTGCACCCGGAAAACTGGGCAGATGCATGGTTCTGCCAACAAGGTGGCATGCGAGCCAACCTGAACATAACTGGGTTATGTGATTGTATGGGAGATACGGGACTCGGGGAAGCTTGAAACGCGCAGACGACTTAATTGACGTTGCGGTGTGAGCAACGGGTCAGGTGGAATCATTCCCGATCTATGTCATTCGGTTAAAGAGACCTAAAGTTACTTGGCACTTACCATTGGCATAGATGGAGGGTCTTAGGCAGTGGCCAGAAAGACCAGTTGCTCACGAGATATTGTCGTCCTGGGGGCCGTGGTGAGTCGGCGGACTTTGACCGTGATCACCGAGAATGTGCCCTGAGAGCACGGGGCATGTGGCCGTGCGTGCTTGTGCCTGTGATGTAGTGTTGTTACATTACTGCTTGGTTATACTAATAAAGTGCAGGGAAGGAGCATCGCCGCCCCGAGTTTGGGGGCGGGATCGTTATAATTTGGTCAGCATAGCTGACTGTTGCTTTTGTTTGCCACCGTGCGGTGGATTGTTGCTTGCAGGTGCTGCAGAGCCGAGCGGTAAATAGTGGGCCAAAGCCCAAATCGCTGAGCCGGCCCTCGAAGGCCTAATTGGAGTGTTTACCTGTTTTATTCATGTATGACCAGCCTACGTGCCATGGTTTGGAAAACATGTAACTTGAGAAAAAATTGTAAGGCTTTAAGGCCAGTACTTGTGTATTTGTACTTCATTCATGTTGGCTTTGTAGTGGACATTCATGCAAGTGTTGGGTTCTTTATTAATGCAACAATTGTAATTGCTTCCTCTAGAATGCTCTGTGTATGACGTTGTTATTGGTTGGATGGTTTTCATTGAGTAACCACCCGGTCTATCTGTGGTATATAGCGTCGGGCCCCGGCCGGACCTACTGTTATACTCTATATGACAGATAGGGGGTATTACAATTTTGTATCAGACTACTGGATTCGATCGTGCTTAAAATGAATTCGTGGTCGAATTCTTTTTAAGGACTGGTGAGCACCTGTGTGTGCATCATTGTTATAACAGCAAAAGAACCCATGAATGTCCACTTAGGAATGAAAATACACACGTTTGGGGAACCTGCGTGTTCCGATAATTGCTTTTTGCAATTTTGTATGGTCGCTTAATGGTGGTTTGTACAACTATAGGTGACCAGAAGCGGTGATGGGCCGTCAGAACGCCGAGTTTCTGAGGCTAGTAGTGCACCAAATGATGCTCCTGCAACACCTCCATCGGCTGAGACCATACGATTGGTGGCCAAAGCACTGTTTGCCATGATCAATGCGCAGCCTGCAATGTAAATGTAGCAGCCCGCTCCTGCGATGGAGCAGGTACCTCTTCCAGAGGTTGAGCAGAGAAGAGTGGAGCAGGTAGTAGTGGAGCCGTTGGTGCCGAGGAGGTCAACCGAGAGATAACTCAAACATGTCATGAGCTTTAATCCTCCGGTATTCTCGGGGTTGGGAACCCCATCTCAAGCTGAAGATTGGCTCTCCCGGATAAAGAGAGTCTTGACAGCAACTGAGACGAAGGAGTGGTAGATGACCACTATAGCTACGTTCCTGTTGGATGGAGATGCCAGGCTATGGTGGAAGGGTTTGGAGCTGCATTTTTTTAGAGGAAGACAACTTACAGACGTCTCGATGGAGGAGTTCTCGAGATTGTTCTTGGCTAGGTACCTCCCTTCGTCGCAGAGGATAGCTTTGGAGAATGAGTTCCAGAGGTTGGTACAAGGAGAGAGTAGTGTGGATGAGTATCTCCACGAGTTTACTCGCTTGGGTCGGTATGATAGCTCTACGTTCGCGGATGAGGAGCGTAAGACCAACCGTTTCTATGAAGGTCTAAGAGATGACTTGAGGCTACTACACTCTGGCTGATGACGCAGGGTTTCTTGACCTTGGTCAACACGGCCCGGTCCTTGGAGAAGGACATGAAGAATGTTCAAGCGAAGAAAAGCTTGGGTGATAAGAAGTCTGAGTTCAAGGTGCCGGCTAACTCAAAGTCTGGGTACCGTAAGTTCTTTAAGAAGGCTAGGACTTCGGGTCCAGCTCATTCCAGTGCTTCTGGGGCGACTACGGGTCGGACTCCGGGTTCATGTTTTACTTGTGGGAAGCCGGGGCACTTTGCCCGTGATTGTTGGAGCGGATGTCCCAAGTCCGAGAGGAAGCTGGGAGCGACTTATGAAGAGAACGGCAAGGCGGTGGAGTCAACCACGTCCCATTATGCTCCGGCTCAACCAAGGGTTTATAATCTTGGCCAACAGGAGGCCATCAAACAAGCGGATGTGGTGACAGGTACGGTTTAATTTGTAACAAGTTAAATTTCTTTAAATACTTGTTATGCGTATGTTACCTTACCACTACTTATTTAGGATTTGTTTTGATTTGTGAGTTTCTGGCGAGAGCACTCTTTGATATGGGAGCTTCACACTCCATCTTGTCCGAAGGATTCATATCGCGCATCGGAGTACCTTCTTCGATGGAGAAGGACAAGTTGGATGTGTTGTTACCGAATGGGTGTTCGATGCGCGCGGATAAAATCAGCGGTGTTAAGATTCGCATTGGGAATCAAGAGTTCGATCTGTAAGCATCGTTACTACCGTTGGTGGAGTTCGACGTTATATTTGGCATGGACTGGCTCTCGGAGCAGCAAGCCTATATTGATTGCAGTCGCAAGGAATTCAAGTTGGGAGCAAGTTGTGAGACGACTTTTACGGGCTTAAAATGGTCGAGCAAGACGTTGATGTCTGCTCTTCAGGTGGTGAAGGCGGTTCGTGCTGGTGCAGAGCTGTTATTTACGCTAGTGGAGGTTGCAAAGCCGAAGCCTACGTTGGATAGTATTTCAGTGGTAGCTGAGTACCCTGATGTGTTCCCCGTCGATCTTCCTGGAGCCCCGCCTCAACGGGAGATAGATTTCACGATTGAGCTAGTGTCAGGTGTGAAGCCTGTGTCACGATCTCCGTATCGGCTAGCGCCTAAGGAAATGGCGGGGCTGAAGGTGCGACTTCAAGAGTTGTTGGAGCAAGGGTTTGTGCGGCCAAGTTCATTGCCTTGGAGCGCACCGGTCCTCTTTGTAAAGAAGAAGGACGGGAGCTTGAGACTTTGTATTGATTATCGGGAGTTAAACAAGCTAACAGAAAAGAACAAGTATCCAATCCCAAGGATCGATGATATTTTTGATCAGTTGGTCGGGTCGACGGTGTACTCTAAGTTGGATCTCAAGTCTGGTTACTATCAGCTGAGGATAAGGGAGAGTGATATCCCTAAGACAGCGTTTAGTATAAGATACAGGCATTACGAGTTTACGATCATGCCGTTTGGGCTGACCAATGCGCCTTCGGTGTTCATGGATTTGATGAACAGGACCTTCAGGGAGTACTTGGAGCATTTTGTGATCGTCTCAATCGACGATATTTTGGTGTACTCGCAGAGTGAGGAAGATCACTTCAGGCATCTTAATTTGATTTTGGAGACGCTAAGGAGGAATCAATTATACGCCAAGTTCTCGAAATGCGAGTTTTGGTTGTCCTCAGTGGCGTTCCTCGGTCATATAGTGAGTGCAGAGGGTATTTCAGTGGATCCGGCGAAGATTGTTGCGATATGAGAGTGGCCTGAGCTTTCTACGGTAGCGGAAGTCCGGAGCTTTCTGGGGCTTGCCGACTATTATAGGCGCTTCATGGAGAAATTCTTGCGGATAGCGTTACCTCTCACTACTTTGACGAGGAAAGAGCGGAAGTTCGTTTGGACGCCGGAGTGCGCACGAGCTTTTGAGGAGTTGAAGTGTCGGTTGAACATGGCGCCAGTTCTTAGATCGCCGTGTGGGACCGAAGGTTTTGAGATTTATAGCGATGCATCGGGCAATGGTTTGGGTTGTGTGCTGTTACAGCATGGAAGCGTTATAGCGTATGACTCGAGACAGCTGAAAGTGCACGAGAGGAACTATCCGGTCCACGACTTGGAGTTAGCGGCCGTGATTTTTGCATTGAAGCTGTGGAGACATTATTTGTACGGTGTGAAGATTGATATCTACACCGATCACAAGAGCCTGAAATATTTGCTGGATCAGAAAGATCTGAACATGCGACAGCGTAGGTGGATGGAGTTCCTGGGGGAATATACATTCAAGATCCACTACGTGTCTGGTAAAGGCAATGCGGTTGCGGACACGTTGAGTCATCGGGCCCCAACTCAAGCCAATTGGTTGTCGATCTATGACGAGCGGTTGGTTCGGGAGTTGGAGGTGTTGGAGATCTCTTGCGTGGATAAGCAGTCAAGTGCTGAAGCACTATTAAATTGTACTGAAGTACAATATGACCTGGCTGATCGGATTCGACAGGCTTTGGATATGGATGTCCACATGAAGCAACTCATGATAGAGGCTCTGGATGGGTCAAATTCCCAATTTGTCGTTGAGAACGGATTGCTTTGGAAGGACGATCGTCTGTGCGTCCCAAACGTGGGCAATTTGCGGGTGGAATTGTTGTACAAGGCACATCATACCAAGTACTCAATTCACCTAGGGAGCACGAAGATGTACCGCGATGTTAAGAAATTGTTCTGGTGGCCAGGACTGAAAAAGGATGTGGCGCTCTACGTGGCAAAGTGTAAAACTTGTGCCTTGGTGAAAGCGGAGTGCCAAAAGCCGGGAGGATTCTTGAAATCCTTGCCTATTCCGGAGTGGAAGTTCGACGACATTACTATGGACTTTGTGCACGGGTTGCCAAGGTCGCAAAAGGGGAATGATGTCATTTGGGTGGTCGTAGATTATCTAACAAAGGTGTCGCATTTCATTCCGCATAGGAAGGATGATCCGGTTGAGAAATTGGCAAAGCTGTATGTGGATAATATTGTGCGGCTTCATGGTGTGCCCCGCAGCATCATGAGTAACCGAGATGGGTGGTTCACGTCCAATGATTGGAGGCTGGTGCAGCAGATGTTTGGAACAAAGCTGAGTTTTAGCACAGCCTTTCATCCGCAGACGGATGGTCAGACCGAGAGGGTCAATAGGATAATGGAAGACATGCTTCGCATGTGTGTCCTGGACTTTGGAAAGCAATGGGAAGATCACCTATACTTGGTGGAGTTCGCGTACAATAATAGCTACCAGGCAAGCATACAAATGGAGCCCTTCGAGGCCCTTTATGTTAGAAGATGTCGCACACCGTTGTCTTGGTTGGAAACGGGCGAGTCAAAGTTGTACAAGCGACTAGAGGTGGAGGATGCTACTTCTTTGGTGAGAACCATTCGGGAGAGGTTGCTAATCGCTCAGGACCGCCAGGCTAAGTACTATAATGCCAAGCATAGGAACGTGGAGTTCGCTGTTGGCGATTGTGTGTACTTGAAGATCAAGCCGTTCAAGGGTGTCTCGCGGGTGCGGTGCTTGAAGAAGCTAAGCCTGAGGTACCTTGGACCGTTTGAGGTTCTGAAGCGGATTGGTGAAACAGTGTACCGGTTGAAGCTGTCAGTGGAGCTTAGTGGTCTACATGATGTATTCCATATATCGGTGCTACGGAAGGCGGTGCAAGAGCCTACGCAAGTGATCGCGGTCGATCAAGTGCCGGTCGATAGTGGGTTGACGACGAAGGTCAAGCCCGTACGTATTGAGGATTCGGAAGACAAGTGGCTACGCAATAAAGAGATTAGGATGGTCAAGGTCCGTTGGGACAATTGTAGTCGGGAGGAGCTCTCTTGGGAGCGAGAGCAGACTATGCTTGAGGAGTACCCGGAGTTGTTTTGCTCAGGTACCATTTAAGTTTTATGCTTATTGATGACTAATTTTAGTCATCGCTTTTTGGCTAGTTTAGTATTTATAAATCTTAAGTTTTAATACAGTCTTATCTTTTTATATACTTATTATGTTGCTATTTTATTTTAATGTTTGATGTTATAATATAAAAATTTATAGTTTACTATATGTATTTTTGTTATATTATGTTATGTTTGTTATAAAAAATAGAACTAATGTTTGTTTTGTTTTGTTGTTTGTAGGTTCAAGTCCAAGTTCAACATGGTGCAGCCCAAGCCTCCTCCATGCAAAAACCCGAGCCCATGCATCCCTCTTCATTGGAGCAGCCCACAAAGTGCATGGCCGGCCCTCCTTGATGCAGCACGACCTCCTTCCCACTTCAAGGAGCAGCCCACAAAGAGCAGCCCTCCCCCTTCAAAGTGCAGCCCACTCTCTCCATACTTTGGCCCATTTGAGGCCCATGCATGGCTGGCCACTCCTCATGCATCCCCTCTTCATTCCCACTCTCTCCCCTTTATTATTTTCTCTTCCATTTACTCCTCATGCATCCCCTCCTTCATTCCCACTCTCTTCCCTTTATTATTTTCTCTTCCATTTATTCCTCATGCATCTCCCCACTAACCCCTTCTCTCTTATTTAATTCTCATTCACCCTTATTTTCCTTTCTCTCATTCTCATTTAAACCCATCCATCCCCCCATCTTTTATTTAGTTTGTTCTTTTTCATTTTCCAAAATGCACATGCATGCATATAGCCATTCCCTCTCCCCCCTCATTAAATGTCATGCATGCATCCTCTCCCCTTTGCATGGCCGGCCACCTCATTCGCCCCCCTCATCTTCATTTTATTCTAGAAGCTTCTCCATCTCCTATAAAAGCCACCCCATCCCTCAAGCTAAGGAGTGAATTTTGGGAAGTGAAGTTTTAAGTTAAATTTGAGTGTTGAGTTGGAGAGTGCTTGAGTGCTTGAGTGCTTGTGAGTTATTGTTAGTTTCATTATTGTATTAGATTTTTCATTATTGCAAGTTTTCTTCATAATATAGTCTTGTCTTTTTAATATTTTGTGTACACTTCTTTTTTGCAAGTAATGAAAATGTTCCTCTCTTATCTTGTTTTGTCTTCCTTTTCAATTATGAGTAGCTAATTTCTCTTAGCCTTCGATCGTGAGGATCCATAAAATGAGATGAGGGTTTCTTTTATTTCATAGTTTTATTTTTGCTTAATTTTACTCGATCCTTCTTTGTTTTTTATTTTTGTCGACTCCGTATTTCCGGTATACGGTAGTAGGCTTTGGATCTCATATTTGAGTAGCCGAGAGGCTCGTGAATGTGAAAGATCACTCAAAGAAGAAAGGAGTTGAACGTAACCCTAGAGATAGGATGATGTAAATCTTCCGGATTGGAGTCAAATCCAATAGTGTGGGTCACCTCGATAATGCGACTTTAGACCCCTTTGATTTGTAAAGAGATTTCGATCAAAGCGTCTATAAGTTAGGAGACTTAATGCTCTAGCGAGATTTTGTCTTATTTTCGGATCCGTCACGAGTTTGATTTGCAAGCTTAAAACTATACTTTTTATCTCCCTCATCTCGTTTCATGGTGAATCTTCGATCGAATGCTAACTTTTTATTATATGTTTTTCGTCTAAAAATTATCTTTAGTTTTTCTCTGAAAAATTTCTCAAAACCCACTTTCTTTCGGTAGAATAATAGTTCAAGCGTGAGTAGCAGTATTTGACAACCCCGTGTTTAAATACGACCTTGATACTATAATTCGACGGGTACACTTGCCTGTTCGGGTTTTAGCCCATCAAGTTTTTTGTGTCGTTGCCGGGGATGCTTTTTTCGTCAATATTAAGAAAGCGCTTACGCTATTACTTCTGCAAAAATCAAAAAAAATATTCCTTTCTCTATTTTCTTCTTCATGTTTTTATTTCCCTTCTTCCCTTTTTCTTTCCTCCATTCTCCTTCTAATTTTCCTAGTGCATGACCCGCACAAATCCGTCGTTACTTGTAGACTTCGACCCAGAAATCGAACGCTCCTTTCGGAGATACTTGCGATTCAGAGGTTCCACTTCTCAAACAGCGGTTGAGGATTCCGACGGTGATTGTAATTTTAATTCTGAAATGGGAGATCCCAACTCAGGAATGGATCAGCAAAGGACCATGTCCGATTATGCTCGACCTAACCTGGAGGGGACTGAAACAAGTATTGTTCGACCTGCAATTGCGAACAATAACTTCGAGCTTAAGCCTAGCATCATACAAATGGTGCAGCAATATGTACAGTTCGACGGATTACAAGATGAAGATCCGAACTTGCATATTGCCAATTTTCTTGAAATCTGTGACACCTTCAAAATAAATGGTGTCTCAGACGATGCTATAAGGCTAAGATTCTTCCCCTTCTCCTTAAGAACTAAAGCCAAACAGTGGTTGAGTTCTCTTCCAAGAGGATCAATCACTACTTGGAACATTTTAACTGAAAAGTTTCTCTATCGTTATCCCCCCCCCCCCGCCAAAACTGCTAAGCTAAGAAATGATATAACTTCGTACTCTCAAATTGCTTCTGAGACCCTCTATGACACTTGGGAGAGGTTTAAGGAATTTTTGAGATGCTGCCCCCATCATGCTCTGCCTGTATGGTTACAGGTCCAGACATTTTACAATGGGCTAAATCAAGAAACTAAGCAAATGATAGATGTCGCTTCCGCTAGTTCTTTGGACCGCAAAACTCCGGAAGCCGCTCTGGAGCTTATCGAGGACATGGCGATGAACACTTATCAGTGGAATTCGTCTAGGACTCGCCCATCTAAACCTGCAGGTATCTATGAGGTGGACTTGGTTTTGCAACTGGCGTTGCAAGTGGAAATGCTGAACAAGAAGATTTCAGAGATGACTGCTTCCTCCGCCGCTAAGGTATATGAAAATGTGAATGCTGCTGCTGCCGAGCAGGTGGATTATCTGGGGAACATACCCAGGCCTGCTCAAAATAATTCTGCCAATAATTTTTCTGCTTTTTCTAATTTTTATGCACCTCTTGGTTTTAATTCTTCTTCGAACTCTTATAATCCTGGATGGCGTAACCATCCTAATTTTTCTTGGAGTAACCCTGCTAATGCTGCACGCCCACCACATGATTTCACTCCATCACCACCACCACAATATCAAAACCAAAATCTTCAAAAAACTCCATCTTTGGAGGAAATACTTTCTAAATATATAAGTTCGAACGATGCTACCATTAGAAGTCTATCTGGCTCCGTGAAAAGTTTAGAAAACTAGGTCGGGCAACTTGCCAAGGCTTTTTCCGAGAGGCCACCCGGGGCTCTTCCCTCAAACACTGAACCTAACCCAAGGGAGCACGTGAATGTGATTTTTCTTCGGAGCGGTAAATTTATTAACGAGCCCACCACAAGGGAAGAGCTAGAGGTGATTGTCTCTCCTATTGCTGAAAATATTATCGTTACGGAATCAAATGATAAAATTTTTGAAAAAGAAAAAGACAAATCTAATTTTGAAAAAGAAAAGTCTATTTTTGAAAAGAGGTTAATGATTTTCAAAATGATGCTCCGACAATTATAAAGGAATTTCTGCCACCTCCTTATCCGGCTAGGCTTAGGAAGGAAGAATTAGATGATCAATATTCGCGCTTTCTTGAAATGTTTAAACAAATTCATATAAATTTGTCATTTCACGAAGCGATTAGTCAAACGCTTAAGTATGCAAAATATTTTAAGGATTTATTAACGAACAAGATGAAATTGGAAAATTTATCGCATATAACCTTAAATGAAGAGTGCTCGGCGGTCGTTAAAAACTCTAACCTACCTAAAAAAATAAACGATCCGGGTAGTTTTTCAATTCCTTGCGTTTTTGGTGATCTTTTTATAAAACATGCGCTAGCGGATCTAGTTGCGAGCATCAACTTGATGTCTTTGTCATTATTCAAGAAGCTAAGATTGTGCACTCTCAGGCCTACAAGAATGAGTATCCAGTTAGCCGATAGGTCGATCAAATATCCGTTAGGTATTGTTGAGGACATGCTAGTAAAGGTCGACAAATTCATCTTCCCAGTGGATTTTGTCATTCTCGATATTGAAGAGGACGTCGAGATCCCTCTTATCCTTGGTCGTCCCTTCCTAGCCACCGCTCGAGCAATCATAAATGTGAGTGACAGAAGACTTTCTCTATGTGTGGGAGATGAAGAAGTTACTTTTGATATTAATCAATCTATGAGAAATTCTTTGCAAAATGATGACTCTTGTTTTTTTATTGATGAATTAAAAGATGACCCCTATATTTCTCCAAATGATTTTTCGTCTTCTTTTTCTGAACTTTCTACAAATATTTTTGAAAATACGGTTGTGTCCATGCAAGGGAATTTTGAAAATGAAACTGTTTTTAGACAAAAGAATCTTGAAAATCTCATTTTTGAAAAAGAAAAAATCTGAAAAATTCATATGATAAATCACCCGACCCTGAAACGAAAGTCGATCACGATAAGAACTTGGGCCACCATAAAATTTTTAAACCTGGCGATCAAGTTCTTCTTTTTAATTCACGCTTACGTATTTTCTTCGGACACATTAAATCTCGATGGACTGGACCGTTTACGGTCAAGGAAGGTTATTCTGATGGAACTGTGTTGCTTTCGCACCCCGATCTGGGTGATTTTAAAGTGAATGGGCATAGACTTAAACTTTATTTTTCAAATGATTCTGTGTCTCCTGCAACGGAGGATCTTGTCTTGGACTCTTAAATATTTATCTTGTTGTAGAACTTTTTTATTTTTGGACTTATTATTATTATTATGAAACTTTTAATTTTATTCGGACTTTAAATTGTTGTAATAAAGAACAATCTTGGGCACCTGCCCACAGACTCTTTTTTTTCTGCTTTTATTTTGCTCTTCCTTCCGGAGGCCAACCAAGCAAGTTTGTGACCGCTGCTCCAACGTTGCTGATATAAAGATGCATCAAGTCAAACCTGCTGACGATCAAGTGCACTAGAAAGCAAGCATGGGGGAGCGACATCCGTCTTCATTCCACAAACCCGGGGAAGTCCTGTTCTTTTTATTTCATTTACTTTTTGCATTTTTCTCTCCTTCTCAGTCTCCTTCTCTTTCTCGTTTTTCTTTTTGTTTATTTCATTGAGGACAATGAAGAATCTAAGCTTGGGGGAGGGTTTAGTTAGTTTCTTTTTTCCTTTTTCTTTCAAAAATCCAAAAAAAGCTTTTGCTTTCTTAAAATCAAAATCTAAAAAATTAGCATAATTTTGTTAAGCTTCTTTAGTATTGCTTTTATTTTAGCCTTATAAAAAATCAAAAAAAAAATCTATAAAAACAATCATCCAAAAAAATTTGCTAAAATCTATTTGAAAAACAAAATCTAAAATTATTTTCTATCTTTATTTTTATGTTTCTTCTAGTGATGTGTAGGCCCGTGCGGTTTCTTAGTTCTATTTAGATTTCTTTGAAACAGTTTTCTAAATTTATCAGTTTAACATAGCTTAGTTTTACAAGTTTCTGGTTCTTAAATATAGGCATCGGTTTTTTTACATTATAAGTTAGCAATTTGTAGTTATGTCTTTTTATTCGGTTAGTTGCTTACGAATGGTTGCTAGGTAATGTTATCTCTTTTTTATTTGTGGGGTAATACTTTCTTGGTGTCTAGAACTTGTCCCTAGCTACTCTCGAAACATTTGCGCCATTTTTTACGTACTTTAGAAATGATTTAGGCCACCCTTCGACTAGTTTGAGCTTTTCTTGCCCACCAACAAATTTAGCATTGCAAAACAATTTTTGGGCCTTTTTCCATGTTTCTTTGTTTTTAGCTCCACCTTTCATTTCATTATTTCACCAAATCCAAAATCTCTTTCCTATTTTCATATTAAACTTTGAGCTTAAATATTAATTTTGTGAAGGGTTATATCTTTGAAATGAAAAGGAAAATTTATAGCTTATATATGGAGCTTTCCTTAAAAGTTAAAAAAAAGAGTTATTATCAAAAGTATTATCAAAATAAAATGAAAAAAAGTAGTTTATTTTTGGCCAATATTATGAAAAGAAAAGAAAAAAATACATGGCCTTATGTTTGTTTTAGCTTGAATTGAAGTACTTATCATGTCTTATCTTTGTATTTAAAGCTCACCCTTGATTTAGTGTGATTTAACCACCATCATGTTTATCCTTGTTTTCAATTCCTAATCATTTACCTAAGCCAAATTTTTATGCCTATTAGAAGTCCTATTAATCTTTAGAACATAAATTCGCGTAGTGAGAAAGTGTGAACGGACAAGCCTATGGCCACCATCATTGATGAATTTCTTTGGAGGTTATCTTGAGGTGTCTTACGGATAATTGTTATTCTAGCAACCTAGTAGTTCATTAATGCGCCGTTTATTTAGAATTTCTACTCTTGTTTCTCTTATTTTCATTAATTTTGGATGTCTTGTTTTAAGATTTAGAAATGTGTAAATTTTCTTTATATTCTAATGATATTTTTAGGTCTCCACTTTCAAGTTTTCTATTGTGCACTTCTCACCCCACTAGTTGTTAACATAGGAATTAAGATAGTTTAATTTTTCATGTTTTGTTTTTCTTAATTATGAAATCTAAATTTGCTTTGTTTACTTTTTCCCTAGTTTTCAATTCTATTTGCTTGAGGGCAAGCAAATACTCTAGCATGGAGGAATTTGATGACTAGTTTTAGTCATCGCTTTTTGGGTAGTTTAGTATTCATAAATCTTAAGTTTTAATACAGTTTTATCTTTTTATATGCTTATTATGTTGCTATTTTATTTTAATGTTTGATGTTATAATATAAAAATATATAGTTTATTATATGTATTTTTGTTATATTATGTTATGTTTGTTATAAAAAAAATAGAACTAATGTTTGTTTTGTTTTGTTGTTTGTAGGTTCAAGTCCAAGTTCAACATGATGCAGCCCAAGCCTCCTCCATGCAAAAACCCGAGCCCATGCAGCCCTCTTCATTGGAGTAGCCCACAAAGTGCATGGCCGGCCCTCCTTGATGCAGCCCGGCCTCCTCCCCACTTCAAGGAGCAGCCCACAAAGAGCAGCCCGCCCCCTTCAAAGTGCAGCCCACTCTCACCATACTTTGGCCCATTTGAGGCCCATGCATGGTCGGCCACTTCTCATGCATCCCCTCTTTCATTCCCACTCTCTCCCCTTTATTATTTTCTCTTCCATTTACTCCTCATGCATCCCCTCTTTCATTCCCACTCTCTCCCCTTTATTATTTTCTCTTCCATTTATTCCTCATGCATCTCCCCATTCACCCCTTCTCTCTTTTTTAATTCTCATTCACCCCTCTTTCCCTTTCTCTCATTCTCATTTAAACTCATCCATCCCCCCATCTTTTATTTATTTTGTTCTTTTTCATTTTCCAAAATGCACATGCATGCATGTAGCCATTCCCTCTCCCCCCTCATTAAATGTCATGCATGCATCCTCTCCCCTTTGCAAGGCCGGTCACCTCCTTTGCCCCCCTCATCTTCATTTTATCCTAGAAGCTTCTCCATCTCCTATAAAAGCCACCCCATCCCTCAAGCCAAGGAGTGAATTTTGGGAAGTGAAGTTTTAAGTTAAATTTGAGTGTTGAGTTGTAGAGTGCTTGAGTGCTTATGAGTTGTTGTTAGTTTCATTATTGTATTAGATTTTTCATTATTGTAAGTTTTCTTCATAATATAGTCTTGTCTTTTTAATATTTTGTGTACTCTTCTTTTTTGCAAGTAATGAAAATATTCCTCTCTTATCTTGTTTTGTCTTCCCTTTAAATTATAAGTAGCTAATTTCTCTTAGCCTTCGATCGTGAAGATCCATAAAATGAGATGAGGGTTTCTTTTATTTCATAGTTTTATTTTTGCTTAATTTTACTCGATCCTTCTTTGATTTTTATTTTTGTCGACTCCGTATTTCCGGTATACGGTAGTAGGCTTTGGATCTCATATTTGAGTAGCCGAGAGGCTCGTGAATGTGAAAGTTCACTCAAAGAAGGAAGGAGTTGAACGCAACCCTAGAGTTAGGATGACGTAAATCTTCCGGATTGGAGTCAAATCCAATAGTGCGGGTCACCTCGATAATGCGACTTTAGGCCCCTTTGATTTGTAAAGAAATTTCGATCAAAGCGTCTATAAGTTAGGAGACTTAATGCTCTAGCGAGATTTTGTCTTATTTTCGGATCCATCGCGGTCGATTTTGATTTGCAAGCTTAAAACTATACTTTTTATCTCCCTCATCTCGTTTCATGGTGAATCTTCGATCGAGTGCTAACTTTTTATTATACGTTTTTCGTCTAAAAATTATCTTTAGTTTTTCTCCGAAAAATTTCTCAAAACCCACTTTCTTTCGGTAGGATAATAGTTCAAGCGTGAGTAGCAGTATTTGACAACCCCGTGTTTAAATACGACCTTGATACTACAATTCGACGGGTACACTTGCCTCTTCGGGTTTTAACCCATCACTTATCTTTCCTTTATGAAATTTCGTGGACGAAATTCTTTTAAGAGGGGGAGAGTTGTAATGCCCCGAAACTCAAAAGAGCGGCGGGAGGCGTTTTGGCCAAGTTTGGAATTTGGCAGGAGTCACAGGGCATGAGACACGGGGGTGTCATAGGCCGTCTCCTTGGCGAGTTGTGGCGTGTCGACACAGGGCCCGCTGTGTCGACACAGGGCCCGCTGTGTCGACACAGGGCCCGCTGTGTCGACACAGGGCCCGCTGTGTCGACACAGGGCCCGCTGTGTCGACACAGGGCCCGCTGTGTCGACACAGGGCCCGCTGTGTCGACACAGGGCCCGCTGTGTCGACACAGGGCCCGCTGTGTCGACACAGGGCCCGCTGTGTCGACACAGGGCCCACTGTGTCGACACAGGGGTCTTGACAGGGTCTTGACTAAATGTCCCGACACAGTTTAAGTTTGTCGCGGATGTGTCCAGCTCCGGTTTGTGAACCGTGCGGTGTTCGGCCCAGTTTTTCCATGTCAGACCTGGATCATAGCCGTACATTTCTTTATGATTGGGATCCGACGGCTGGAGGTTATTCCTATTGGGATATACCCGAGTGTAGGGTTTCAAAACCCTCATCTTCTGTTCGCTGGTTCTTGTCTAAGTTCTAGAGAGAGGGGAGAGCAACGAGGAAGAAGAAGTCTAGATCCGGTCACCGGCGGAGCTTCGGAGCTCCAAATCGCGAACCGACTTCAGATCTACGGAGGCAAGGAGAGGGCGGTGTGAAAGTTAGAGTTAGATATAGAATACTCTAGAGGGGGGGGTGAATAGAGTATACTTAAAAAAATTATTGAGTCCTAGTGCAGGAAATGATGAAATGCT
This sequence comes from Platanthera guangdongensis, assembly GCA_039583875.1. Classification (NCBI taxonomy): domain Eukaryota; kingdom Viridiplantae; phylum Streptophyta; class Magnoliopsida; order Asparagales; family Orchidaceae; genus Platanthera; species Platanthera guangdongensis. The sequence goes on along the minus strand of CM077148.1, from coordinate 131,110,014 downwards.
AGCAGATAGTAAACCTAATTCACAAGCACAACAAGAACAAAAAGAAAAATAGGCAACCAGACGACACAAGAAAGTTATAGTGGTTCCCCAAATCTGGGTAGTCCACTCTTCTACCACCCTGGTAGGAATCCACTCAGGTTGTTGATCAGGTGTCTGACACCAATGGGTTTTGATCAGTTCCACAAAAACCAACTCAAGTCTTTTGATCAGGAGACTTGCAACCAGGGATCACTTTTGAAGGGAGATGACAACCCTTTACAGAGGTGGGGGTGAGAGAGTTGATTATGTCTTCTCTGTCAACAATCAGAGAGAAGACTTATGTGGACTGATGTTAGCAAACAGCTCCCCCTGAGATGTAGAATGGTTCAGGGAAGATCTAGAGCTTTGCTGCAGGGTGATAGGCCTTCAAGCCAAGTTCTTGACTAGCAGAGATACAGGAATTTTTTGACTGATTTGATAGTAGTTGTTGTCCTTGGAAGTCCTGGAGAGTATATGGAAGAAGAAGATTCTTGTTATTGTATGATTGTTCTTCTTCTACTGAATAATGATCTCTGCTTGTCACTGTAAGCTACTGAGTAATTGTTTTTTTTGTTTTGTCTCTTCGTTTTTGTATATCTGTATCCGTATGTTTCTTCTTCTCTATCTTTTTAAAATTTTGAATGCCTCAGTCATTAATGATGACGGCCTTGAGAATAATCAGCATTGATTAATTTCCCCAACTGTCTTATGGAAAATCGGCAAGTAATAATCTTGAGGAAGACCGTAATTAATGCTCTCTCTAACGAATACATTCAGAGAATGTTAGAGAATTAATTTTTTAGGAATTATCGCATTTGAGTGAGGGCAGAATGCCGGAAATGGATAAGTCTGGAATTGTGGAACAGTTGGCAGAATCCGTCGAACTGAATTACCAGTTCGTCGAGCTGAGATATTCTATTCGTCGACCAGACGACTTCTTGTTCGTCAAGCTGAGTTACAAGATCGTCGAGCTGATAACAGAACTTCATACTTCAGAACCTTTGCCTTTTTTGTCTGAAGTTCGTCGAGCTGAGTTTGTAACTTCGTCGACTGCAGTTCAGCAACTATTCTGGACTTAGAATAATTCATGAATATTGTTGTTGAAGTAAAGGATCCAGAATTCGTCGACCAATGAACAAAGTTCGTCGACCTGAGAACTTCTAACTGAAGGTTCTTGTGAAGTTGAGGTCCAAGTTCATCGAGCTTAGGATCCAGAATTCGTCGAACAAAGTCTGAAGTTGGACTTAGAATAATTTAGAGTTATCCTGACTTTAGATAGTTGAAGAAATATCCCATATTTCGTCGACCAGAGAACGAAGATCGTCGAGCTCATCTCAGAGAAATATCTCAAGATCGTCAAGCTGAGGACATCAATCGTCGACCTGAGAATCTGACTTGTACTTCTGAAGCAGCTTCTGTGAACTGTGTTGACAGATGGTTCTGGGTGTCGACACAAGTCCTTCTGGTGTCGACTGATACTGTCGACTAATAATCTGTGAACTATGTCGACTGATAGTTTGTTGTGTCGACACAAATCCTCTGGGTGTCGACACTACCTTTCTGTGTGTCGACACAATTCTTCTGGGTGTCGACACAACTGCTTGAGTCTCTGACAGACTGTTGTAGGCAGATCCATGTGATGTTGACTCTTGGCCTAGACTCTAGGACACAACTATGACCCTGACTATACATGTTGGGTCAAATCATCCTAAGTTAGTGAACCTAGCCCAAATCAACTAGGGATCTAACAATCTCCCCCTATTTGGGTGAGTTCACTAATAGACTCAAAACAAAAACATAAGAATAAACAAAGCAGGAAAAAGGTACATCTGGCAGAGATTACCAACACATGCATCAGATATATATGTACATGAGCTTTGTTTTAAACAGACAAATCAGTTTTAAAGCTAATGCAGAGAAAAAAAATTGAAGCAATGTAAAGATTATTTCTTCTGTTTCTTATCTGTGTGCTTATATTCTTTAGTCCTTTCTCCTGGCTTAGTAAACATAATCTCTCTCTTAGGATCTGAAGCTTCCACCTTGGACATTGTCATGTCAGCAGCTCCTATAATCTTCAAAGATGTAGCTCTGGGGACAACTGCTTCTGGGTGCAGCTTCATGTAGTCATCAACATTGAAGAATTTGTTTGCCTTATTATATCTCTTGAGTTCTTCTTTTTTGTACTTAGACATAGTGGAGTATCCTGAGATATCCTTGCCTTCAGCTCTTGCTTTGTTGATCATAGAGAGACCAATAAGTTCCTGTAACCTGGCCATTCTAGCTGTGTTGGTTGTTTCTGGATCTTCAAAAGGAACAGGAGGTGAGTCTGGCCTGTTGGGACTATCAGCTTTCTGTTGAAATTTGTGAAGTGGAAGTGGGTGACGGGACAGGCCGGGCGGCCTGGGCGGACAGTTTTGGCGGACTGGGCGGACTGAGATGTGCGGCCTGGTGGAAGGTCTAGTGGAAAGCCGGCTGTCTTCTGAGCGGCTTGTTGCATGGAGTCCGCGGACTATGCGGCCTGGTTTCTGCGGATAGGGTGTTTGCTGATTGGCTTTGCCAAGGAGCGGCCTGAGCGAATGGAGGCTTGCGGACTGGTGCATTGCTCAGTGGCCGCGGGTGCAAGCTTGTGCTGATAGGCGGTTTGGCTCGTGTCCGCGGGAAGCTTGCGGACTGGTGTGTCCGCGGTGTGGGCTGTTGCGGACTGGGCTTGGAGCTTGGCTGAGGCCTTGTCGAGCTCTGGTGGCACAGCAGGCGATTTGCTGTGGAGATCGATTGGCGGACTGGTTTTGGAGTCCGGGGTTGGCTGCTGCTTTGGACAGAAGTGCGAGGAGCTCGCGGACTCATGGCGGTCTGTGCTAAGGTGTTTGGCGGACGGGATTTTGTGTCCGCCATGCTCGCATTGTCCCTTGATGGTTTTGGACTTGGTCACACTTTGTGCCAAGGCCATGGTGTCCGCGGTATCCGCCAAGTCCGCTGTGACCGGGCGGACTGTTGCTGTCTTCCTTTGGTCGTGGACTTGTGGCGGATTGAGGTGTGAGTCTTGCGGACTGCCTCGGGTTGGTGCGGACTGCCATTGAAGGGGGTTGCTGTCTTGCAGTGGTTGGAGCTTTGCGGGCTGATGCCTTGTCCGCATAGCTTGGGCGGACTGGAGAGGGTTCGCCAATGGTTGCCTTGCTCCTGGCGGTTTTCCTTGGTATCCGGCTAAGTCCATGCGGACTCGGCGGACGGTGTTTTTGCTATCGCGCGGGCTGTGGTGGTGACGCTATCTCTTGGGCGGTGACCACACTCCTCACCTTGCCTATAAATAGGACCCCCTGGCATAACCTAAATAACGAGAGTGAACAGTAAGTTGGGTTGAGCGAAGTGCTGCGGTCTGTGTTTGTCAGTCCACGCGGATTATTTCAGACTGACGGTTTGTTGTGTGCAGGTCGCGCGGGTAGCTTCAAGGAGCCTGGAGTTTGGCTGTGACTTCAGTCAAGTGCTTGGAAGTGTGCGGTCTCTGCGGACTCAGCAGGAGGTCGCTCTGCGGCTTATCAGTTCTGTTTCATCTTTGCCAGCTTCAATAACCTGTCCGCCGGCTTCAGGCGGGTAGGGGTGTTCCTCAGTTCAGGTTCAGCAGGAGGAGAATAACAGTGTGTTCGCGCGGCCTCGCAGCTTCGGAGGACTCCGTGTCTATTCGGCGGATTGCAGCATAGCTGGGGCGAGCTCAGCGGACTCGGCGACCTCGGCGACCTCGCGGTCTCGGCGGACTCGGGTGCTGTCCGCCCGGCTTGTTTTTTGGTGCTTCCTGTTTACAGCTGTGATACTAGCGAAATCATGTCTCGCTATGTATGCCTCGCACTATAAAGAAGTGAATGAATAAAAGACCTGCTTGTGCTTCCATTGTTTGTTGAGATTTACCTTTGTACCTCTAGTCCTTGGTTTCTGCTGGTTCAACATGCGAACTGGGTAGTTCCGAAGATATTAATTTGGCGTTTGGGTTATCTTGCTGACCACGTTGAGAAAATTTAACATGGTATCAGAGGCAGGTTTCTGAGGTTTAGATGCGTGAGAAGAAGTCAGCCAGTGTTGTTACTCAGTGATTGAGTGGTGATCAACCTGTGTTGTTGCTCGGAGCTGCTGAAAGGTTGCCAACAGGTGTTGCAATGGAAGGGAGTTTTGCAAGGGGTCTGGGCATTGAACTCTTAACGCCGACTAACTTCAAGAAGTGGAAGTCGTGCATGAAGAGTTATCTTCTTGGCGAGGAGCTGTGGGAAGTCGTCGGTGGTGACGACAGACAGGAAGTCACTGCTGCTTTCGGTACTGCTGAGCAGGTTAGGCTCTGGAGAAGAACAAATGCTAAGGCGGAGTTCATTCTGAAGAGAGCCGTGTCTCCGGAACTGTTTGATCACATCATTGGATGTAAGTCGGCTGCTGATATTTGGACAACCATTGATGAGTTGTTCAATAGGAAGAATGTGGCACGGCTTCAGTTCCTGGAGAATGAGTTGGCCAGGGCAACTCAGGGAGACCTTTCCATCTCCAAGTACTTCTTAAAGATGAAGAGCTTGTGTGCTGAGCTGTCGCCACTGGATCCTGATGAGCCTATCTCTGAGGCAAAGATGAAAAGGCACATTATCCGCGGCTTGCGGAAGGAGTATGTGGCCTTTGTCACATCTGTTCAAGGGTGGGCTACTCAGCCGTCGTTGCTGGAGCTGGAGAATCTGCTTGCCTCGCAGGAGAGCTTAGCAAGGCATATGGCTGGAGTGAACCTGAATCAGGAAGGCAGCGAAGCTCTTTTCTCAGGCAAGAAGAAAGGATGGGAAGGGAAGAAGAATAAGAAGGTGCAGGCCGCTGTTGAGAAGGAGACTTCAACTTCATATCCACCAGAGAGGAGCAATGCTCCTAAGGACTGGAAGAAGAATCTGAAGTGCTATCGGTGTCATCAGCGAGGGAACTTCAAGCGGGACTGCAAGGTCAAACTACAGCCTGGGCATGCTGCGGGAAAGGAGGAAGCTTGCTCAAGAAGTGAAGAAGCAGAATGGGGGGGAGCTTTCATGACGGGCACTAGTGTCCGGGCCTTGTCTGCTGAGGACTTCAACAGCGAGTGGATCGTGGACTCCGGGTGTGGTCATCACCTCACCGGAGACAAATCGAAGTTCACCTCCATACAGCCTTACTCAGGTAATAAATCTATTATCACTGCTGATAATACTGTTTATGCAGTAGAGAAAGAGGGGGTCGTGTCATTGAGTAGTGATCATTGGTCACTCACGTTAAGGAGTGTGTATCACGTGCCGGGCATGAAGAAAAACCTCTTCTCGGTGACCAATGCGGTGGACGCTGGGTATCACGTTCTGTTTGGGCCAACAGACGTGAGGTTCCTTCGCAACGTATCAGCGGTAAAGGCTGATGTTGCTCATGTTGGGAGGAGGGTGAAGAACTTATTTGTTCTTTCCTCTAATGCTTATGTTGATAAGATGAGGGCCAATGATAGCGCTGCTATCTAGCATGAGAGGCTGGGGCATGTTGGCATGGACAAGCTGAAGGCTATGGCAAGTAGAAGTTTGGTGAGGGGGTTGCCGAAGTTATCCTCCTTTGGTGATGGGCATGTTTGTGCTGGCTGTCAATACGGTAAGGCACATCGCCTTCCGTTTGATAAATCACAAACAAGGAGCAAAAATCCACTGGAGTGTATTCATGGCGACCTGATGGGACCAACGGTTACTGCCAGCCTTGGTGGAAGCAAATACATGCTTGTCTTGGTTGATGACTACTCAAGGTATACTTGGGTGTACTTCTTAAAGGAGAAGTCGGAAGCCTTCCGTTTGTTCGTGGAGTTCAAGGAGTTGGTAGAAGGCCGGCTTGGCTTGCGGATTAAGAAGTTTAGAACTGATAACGGGGGTGAGTTTGTCTCCTCCGAGATTTCTAACTTCTGCAGGAAGCACGGGATCCAACGGGAGCTTACTAGTGCTTACACTCCACAACAAAATGGGGTAGCGGAGCGGAAGATCCGTCATTTGACGGAGACCTGCAAATGCTGGCTTCATGCGAAAGATATCCCAAGGTCCTTCTAGGCGGAGGGAATGTCTTGTGCTGTTTATGTTATCAACCGGATGCCACTCAGCTCTATCAACATGAAGACTCCTGTTGAGCTGTTGCTGAAGGAGAAGCCGAGTGTTGGACACCTTCAGGTGTTCGGTTCATCTTGCTACATGCATGTACCGGATGCTTCACGGACAAAGCTGGATGCGAAGGCAAGGAAACTTGTCTTTGTTGGCTATGATGAGCGGAAGAAGGGATGGAAGTGCATGGACCCTGTGACGAAGAAGTTCGTGGTGTCATGAGACGTTGTCTTTGACGAGCTGACGTCATATGGAGGTGGCTCGATGGAGCTAACCGGAAGTAGCAAGGTTGATGAAGCACCGGTGGAGGCTGCTGAAGGCTTGGAAGAGGAGCTTGTTGTTTCACCAGCAGCTCCTATTGCTTCGAACTCCGAGGCTGAGCCTTCTGGCTCAGGAAGCAGGGGGAGCACTGCTCAATGCTTGCCCCAGGTAGGAGTGGAGCCCGAAGAAGCAACGGAAGCCGTGAGCAAGGAGCCATGTCTTCGGAGATCGAAGAGGGTGGTTAAGCCATCGGCTCGCTACTGTGATGGGAATGCAGTGAGCTTTGTCTCCTGCTTCTTTACAGGTCCTCTGGATGAGCGAGAGCCTGCAAACTTCAACGAGGCCACTGGAGTGAAGGAGTGGGATGATGCCATGAAGGAAGAGATTGATGCTCTGAAGAAGAATGAAACCTGGGACCTTGTGCCCAAGGTTGATGGCGTTACTCCGGTTACTTGCAAGTGGGTGTATAAGTTGAAGAAGAAGGCTGATGGGAGCGCTGATCGGTTCAAGGCTCGCCTTGTCGCTAGAGGATTCTCACAGCAGTATGGAGAAGACTATGAGGAGACATTCAGTCCAGTTGCGAAGATGACTTCTGTAAGAGTGGTGATCGCCTTGGCTGCTAGCAAGGGATGGAGGTTGTGGCAACTCGATGTGAAGAATGCCTTTCTTTACGGAGAGATTGACAAGGACATCTTCATGGATCAGCCGCTTGGTTTTGTCTCTGAGAAGCATCCGGACTATGTCTGCAAACTCAGGAAGGCTCTCTATGGATTGAAGCAAGCTCCTCGAGCGTGGTATGGGAAGATTGCAGAGTACTTGCAATTCTGTGGATACCTGGCTTCCAACTCGGATTCAAGCTTGTTCGTCAAAAAGAAGGGGGAGCTACGAGTCTTGGTCCTACTGTATGTGGATGACATGATCATCACAGGGAATTCGGAGGGGGAAGTAGCAAGGCTCAGGGCTGAGCTTGCTATACGCTTCGAGATGAAAGACTTGGGAGAGTTGCATCACTTTCTTGGTCTGGAAGTGGAGAGGAAGGAGTGTGGGGTTCTCATTAGCCAGAAAGGGTATGCTGATCGCATTGTGAAGCGGTTTGGTATGGGCGAAGGGAAGAAGTGCTCTACTCCACTGGAATCTGGGCTGAAGCTTCGACGAGATGAGGGAAGGGTTCTTCATGATCCCTTGGTGTTCAGGGCTCTTGTTGGGAGCTTGATTTATCTGACGATTACAAGGCCGGATATCGCTTATGTTGTTGGCCGAGTAAGTCGGTATATGGCTGAACCAAGGCAATCTCATCCAGTGGCGGCAAAGGGAATTCTGAAGTATGTCAAGTCTTCTTCTGACATGGGACTCCTCTATAGAAGGGACGCGGAGGTTACGTTGCTCGGGTACACGGATGCTGACTATGGCGGTGATTTGGATGATCGAAGGTCTACTTCAGGTTATGTGTTCACTTGCGGTTCAGCTAGCATCTCGTGGTGTAGCAAGAAGCAGGACTCGGTGTCGGTTTCAACCACGGAGGCGGAGTATAAGGCTTCGGCCTTGGCTGCTCGGGAAGCCGTTTGGTTGAGGAGGCTTATAGAGGATGTTCATGAAGAAGTGCAAGGGCCTACTGTACTCCGAGGTGACAATAAGAGTGCTCTCAAACTGGTTAACAATCCAGTGTGTCACGCCAGGACCAAGCGTATAGAGATTGATCACCACTTCATCAGGGAGAAGGTGTTGGAGGGGTCTCTGCTGGTCGGGCATGTTCGGAGTGAAGATAATCTTGCTGACATCTTCACGAAGCCACTGTCGAAGGGACCCTTTGAACGCTTGCGCAGCTTGCTAGGCTTGGTCACCACTTCCCACTTCAAGGGGGAGTGTTGAAATTTGTGAAGTGGAAGTGGGTGAAGGGACAAGCCGGGCGGCCTGGGCGGACAGTTTTGGCGGACTGGGCGGACTGGGCGGACTGAGATGTGCGGCCTGGTGGAAGGTCTAGTGGAAAGCCGGCTGTCTTCTGAGGGGCTTGTTGCATGGAGTCCGCGGACTATGCGGCCTGGTTTCTGCGGATAGGGTGTTTGCTGATTGGCTTTGCCAAGGAGCGGCCTGAGCGGATGGAGGCTTGCGGACTGGTGCATTGCTCAGTGGCCGCGGGTGCAAGATTGTGCTGATAGGCGGTTTGGCTCGTGTCCGCGGGAAGCTTGCGGACTGGTGTGTCCGCGGTGTGGGCTGTTGCGGACTAGGCTTGGAGCTTGGCTGAGGCCTTGTCGAGCTCTGGTGGCACAGCAGGCGATTTGCTGTGGAGATCGATTGGCGGACTGGTTTTGGAGTCCGGGGTTGGCTGCTGCTTTGGACAGAAGTGCGAGGAGCTCGCGGACTCATGGCGGTCTGTGCTAAGGTGTTTGGCGGACGGGATTTTTTGTCCGCCATGCTCGCATTATCCCTTGATGGTTTTGGACTTGGTCACACTTTGTGCCAAGGCCATGGTGTCCGCGGTATCCGCCAAGTCCGCTGTGACCGGGCGGACTATTGCTGTCTTCCTTTGGTCGTGGACTTGTGGCGGATTGAGGTGTGAGTCTTGTGGACTGCCTCGGGTTGGTGCGGACTGCCATTGAAGGGGGTTGCTGTCTTGCAGTGGTTGGAGCTTTGCGGGCTGATGCCTTGTCCGCATAGCTTGGGCGGACTGGAGAGGGTTCGCCAATGGTTGCCTTGCTCCTCGCGGTTTTCCTTGGTATCCGGCTAAGTCCATGCGGACTCGGCGGACGGTGTTTTTGCTATCGCGCGGGCTGGGGTGGTGACGCTATCTCTTGGGCGGTGACCACACTCCTCACCTTGCCTATAAATAGGACCCCCTGGCATAACCTAAATAACGAGAGTGAACAGTAAGTTGGGTTGAGCGAAGTGCTACGGTCTGTGTTTGTCAGTCCGCGCGGATTGTTTCAGGCTGACGGTTTGCTGTGTGCAGGTCGTGCGGGTAGCTTCAAGGAGCCAGGAGTTTGGCTGTGACTTCGGTCAAGTGCTTGGAAGTGTGCGGTCTCTGCGGACTCAGCAGGAGGTCGCTCTGCGGCTTATCAGTTATGTTTCATCTTTGCCAGCTTCAATAACCTGTCCACCGGCTTCAGGCGGGTAGGGGTGTTGCTCAGTTCAGGTTCAGCAGGAGGCGAATAACGGTGTGTCCGTGCGGCCTCGCAGCTTCGGCGGACTCCGTGTCTATTCGGCGGATTGCAGCATAGCTGGGGCGAGCTCAGCGGACTCGGCGACCTCGCGGTCTCGGCGGACTCGGGTGCTGTCCGCCCGGCTTGTTTTTTGGTGCTTTCTATTTACAGCTGTGATACTAGCGAAATCATGTCTCGCTATGTATGCCTCGCATTATAAAGAAGTGAATGAATAAAAGACCTGCTTGTGCTTCCATTGTTTGTTGAGATTTACCATTGTACCTCTAGTCCTTGGTTTCCGCTGGTTCAACGTGCGAACTGGGTAGTTCCGAAGATATTAATTTGGCGTTTGGGCTATCTTGCTGACCACGTTGAGAAAATTTAACACTTTCTGTTCTGCAGAGAGAGTTTACTGCTGCTGCTGATGTTGTTGCTGTTGATGTTACTGCTGTTGACTTCCTAAAGAGTGATGCCTCTGCTGACTACTTCTAGAAGATCTCCCTTGATGTCTCTGATAAGTTTGAATAGGGGCAAATCTGTGAGAACTAGAGCCAGAATCACCAGCTGCAGGAGGAGGAGGAGGTGGTGGATCTTTTCTATATCTCTGAACTGGAGGAGGAGAGTATATCTTATGATTCTCTTCCTCTCCTTTTGTTCATTCTTGGATAGCCACATCCAAGCTGGCATCCCTTTGTATGGTGTTATCTTTTGCAGAATGTAATAGGGAGTGTCATGTGCTGGATTAGGCTTAGGAGCGGGAGGAGGAGATTTTCTTTTCTTGGATACTTGTTTCCTCTTCTTCTTTGTAACCTCCTCATCTGAATCTTCATCCTCATCTTCATCATCATCATCACTGGCAGAACCCTGAGGGTTATCATATAGAGCACTCAATGCTTCCAAGGCTTTAGCATAAGTAATAGTCTTTTCTGTAGCAGGAGCAGAAGTTTCAAAGGTTGGAGCTTCAGTAGGAGTTGGAGAAGAAGCTCTATAAGAATCAGAAGTAACTGGGACAGAGCTTTCAGTTGCTTCCTTATTTTTTTCTACAATATCAGCCAAGATCAATGCATCTAGATCTGGCATGGGAGAGTCATCCATCATAAAGGTTGGTGCTGAGATAGCTTCTGGAGGGGATGGAATGACTGCAGAGTCTGGAAGTACAAAGCTGTCGATAAGTTGCTTAGCAACTGTTGGACTGACAAGAGATGTATAAGGAACAATAGCCAAATGTGGTTTAATGAATTTTGCTGGAAGAAGATGCATATGTACAGTATCAAAAGTTTTCAGCAAATCTTCTAAGTTAACTGTGGGATTAAGAATGAAATCACCAACAGTCTCATCAATATCCATATCAGTATCAATAAAATCACTCAAATCTTTATCTATACATTCTGTATATGCTGCTGGTGAAGCTGGAGCATCTGCTAGAGCTAGAGCTGAAGACTCTGAAGCTGAAGCTACTGCTTCATCATCAGGCATCTCCCCCTGCCTGGTGTCAGTGGGAGCTGAGGCCAGGCCCATGGCTGAAGATGGGGCAACAGTAAGAGCAGATAGTTGGGCAGATAGAGATGAAATGGTGGTAGAAGGGGTGTAATAGCCTCTGCTATAAGGGATTTAAGAAGGGGAGTGATGATGGAGATGATAGATGATATGGTAGAGGTATCCAATGAGATTGTGGGAGAGGTTGGTCCAGAAGGTGTGGAAGTGGCAACTATGGTAGGGGTAGAAAGTGAAGCAGCAGGTATTGGAACACTTGGAGGGATGATGTATGATGATAGGGATGGATGGGGGGCATCTTGCAGGATTGTGTCTGGTGAGATATGGTAAGATGGTATGGAAGAAAGATGTGGGGGAAGAGGGGATTGAGGTGGTGTGGGAATGTATGTGTCATGAGGGGAAGCAGGAGGTCTGGTTGGTTGATGTTCTTGAAGAGGGGAAGAGGGGATGTCAGTGATGTCAACTGGTAAAGATGGAGCATGTTGAGATGAAGGTGGCAGTGGTGAAGGAGAGGCTGGAAGAGAAGATGTGGAGGGAATGCTCGCTTCAGCAGGGTGGGGAGTGGCCCTAACAGCCCTTGTGCCTTCAGAAGTTGTGGTGGAAGATGTGGAAGCCTTAGAGGGCTTAGTGATTGTCCTCTCCGACCTGCCAAATAAGGCACATGTTAGCCTTTTACTGGCATTGATGAAGATGGTTTGGGAGACCAGTGATTCTGAAGCCTTTTCCTGTAGAAATATTCCTAGTATTCTTTCAAAACAAACTTCCTTCTTGGTGTTTTTCTTCTTTATCAGATCAAACAAAAACTGTCCCCAATTTATTAGTTTCTTGTTTATAATGGCACACATAGCTAGAAACTATTGTTTGGTGATATAATCATGGGCAGTGTGTTTCCCAAGTAATACTTTGTCAACTAAGTCTGCTAAAAACTTATAGGGGGCAGAAAGGTGTTTCTTCAAAAGCTTGTTAGGATTATCTCCAGTATAATCCATGAGGTTTAGCATCATATCCTCTTCTCCATTTCTTAATCCAAAGATTTCAGTTAAGATGGCGGGAGTTAAGGAGATGGAGTAACCCGCGATTGTGTCCGTCATGATATTATCTTCTGTTTGCGACAGAGTGTAGACCCATTCCCAGATTTCGGTATTGTGCAGCTTGATCCTTCTAGTCATCAGGGGTTTAAGTTGTTGATCTTCAAGAAGTTCCAGAATATATAGAAAGATGGGATCTGAATGTTGAAATGAGTCAAAATCCACATCAAAAGCAGTATCGAACTTCATCGCAGCCAAAGCTCCCGCTGGAATCGCCATGAAATCATCTGCAAAAGAGAGAAACGACGATCAAGTGAAAGAGAATAAAAAGCGCGGGACGGAGGTCGCAAACCAAGATATAGGGTTTTCCAAAATATGAATTGACAAACTCCGCTCCACGAAAAACAAAAATAGTTCTTCGAACTAAGTTCAACGAAATGATTTACTAATAAATAATTTGTCGAACTCACCCAGAAGACTTGAAGACAATTCGTCGAACTCCGGTCGATGAATATCTTCTGAGGCAAGTTCGTCGATCTCCGGGTGACGAAAATTGTTTCACACAGAGAATTCGGCGAACTCCGTTTGATGAATATCTCGCAAACCTTCCCCGGTTCGTCGAACTCCGTTCGACAAACTTTGGAAAATTCGCCGAGTGCAGACAGAAATCAAATAAAATCTTCTCCATTGATCATGTCAAGCTGATTTACAAAGAATATATGATTTCTCTCATCCAAAGGTTTGGTGAATATATCAGCCCTTTGTAAATCAGTGTAAATATAGACAAGATTGATTTTCTTTTTGTCTACACACTCTCTAATGAAATGATGTCTTATATATATATATGTTTTGTCCTACTATGGTAAACTGGATTCTGGGCTATGGCTATAGCACTTGTATTATCACAAAGTAGTGTTGAATTATTTAAATTGAACCCATAATTTAGAAGCTGATTTTGTATCCAAAGCATCTGTGAACAACAACTGTCTGCTGCAATATATTCTGCTTCAGCAGTTGAAGTTGACACTAATGTTTGCTTTTTACAAAACCATGATACTAATCTCATACCCAGGAACTGGCAAGTTCCTGAAGTACTTTTTCTATCTACCCTGCATCCAGCAAAATCAGCATCAGAGTATCCAATTAACTCAAATTCTGATTCAGCAGGATACCATATGCCTAGATTAGGACAACTCTTTATATATCTTAAAATCTTTTTTAATAAAATTAGATGAGATTCTTTAGGGTTCACCTGGAACCTAGCACAAAGACATGTGACATACATAATATCTGGCCTACTTGCTGTGAGGTATAATAGGGACCCAACAATGCCCCTATAAAGTTTCTGATCCATAGATTTCCCTAGTGCATCAGAGTCCACAACAGCATTGGTAGCCATGGGAGTTTTCTTGGCTGAGGCATTAGTCATCCCAAACTTCTTTAGAAGTTCTTTAGCATATTTTGCTTGAGAGATGAAGATGCCATCAGGGAGCTGCTTCACTTGGAGTCCAAGGAAGAAGGAAAGCTCTCTCATGCTACTCATCTCAAATTTGGAATGCATGAGGTCAGAAAACCTCTTGCATAGTTTTGAATCTGTAGAGCCAAATATGATGTCATCTACATATATTTGCAATAATAAGATTTGGTCCTTATGAAGTCTAGTGAAAAGGGTTTTATCTACAGTTCCTCTTGTAAATTTATGGTCTAATAGAAAGCTGGCTAAGGTCTCATACCAAGCTCTTGGAGCTTTCTTTAGACCATAAAGAGCCTTATGCAGTTTAAACACATGAGAGGGATAAGTTGAAGAAATAAAACCTGGAGGTTGTTTTACATAAACCTCTTCTTGTAGTACTCCATTTAGGAAAGCACTCTTTACATCCATTTGGAAAACCTTGAATCTCTTGAATGCTGCATAGGCAAGGAATATTCTTATGGCTTCCAACCTTGCCACAGGTGCAAAGGTTTGATCATAATCAATCCCTTCTTCTTGCATATATCCCTGAGCAACAAGCCTAGCCTTGTTCCTCACAATCACACCTTGGGCATCAAGCTTATTCCTGAAAACCTACTTAGTTCCAATCACTGGATAGCCTTTAGGCCTTGGAACCAAGTCTCAAACTCTACATCTCTCAAATTGATTTAATTCCTCTTGCATTGCAAGAATCAAATGGGGATCTTGCTCAGCATCAGTTATGGATTGAGGCTGAAAGAATTAGTGCATAACCACCTAGAGTGGGGGTGAATAGGTGTAATTCCTGTTTTTATTTTAAGGCAGAAAAGTTGTTCTATTAACTAACAATAAACTGTAAATTCTATTGCTAGCACAGCACAACAATCACTAAAACAATCAATCACAGAGTGCACACAGTATTTATAGTGGTTCCCCAAGGTCTGGGTACATCCACTTTCCCCCTTCGTCTATCTAGCAGTGTACTAGATTCGGCCTAACTTCTGCACTTCACCTCAGATCCTCAGATCTTACAGCTCAGAACCCAAACCAGGTTCCTACAACTCAGAGTGTATCCACACTCCTACAACTCAGGCCAACTGCCCTACCTCAACCTTCAACAAGGCCTACACTCAGAAATCTCAATCTCCTACACCTCAGGCTCACAACCCTACCACTCAGAGAAAATATTCTCCTACACTCAACCTTTATATAATAGTCTTACAACTCAGATCTAGAATAGATCCTACAGAAAATTGATTAAACAAAGTAATTAACCACCACCCAGATAGAGAGAGAAGGGATGAATAGCTTCTTGAACAGTTCTTGAAAGAACTTGATGGCAGAGATCAACCTCTCTTAGCTTTCTTCAAATCTTCTTGAATCTGAATTCAGTAGGGTTGAATCTCCTGAGAAGATGATCTTCAATCATCTTCTGACTTGAGATTCAGATCTCAATCTGAATCTTTCTTGGCAGCCTGGTTCAGCAACTGCACTTCTTAGATGGAGTTCTCTCTCTCCAACTTCTTAGATCTTCTGTCGAAGGTCTTCTTCTTTTTGTGTTGATAGATATCTGTGTAGATCTTCAATCTTAATTATGATCATTACTTTTTGTTGAAGGAGAAAGCCTTTATATAGTCTTTCTCCATGGTAACCGGCTGATCCAGTTTCTAACAAACTTCTGACAGCTTTGACAGTTGCAGTAGACCGGTTAGAAATGGCAGCTGTCAAGTCATCTAGTCACTTCTTGAAATCACTGTCTTTGTCTGAAAGTGTCAAGACTGATCTTCATTATGTGTCGACACAAGTAGATTAAGTGTCGACACAAGTGGACTAAGTGTCGACATTAGCCTTGGTGGTGTCGACACAACTCCTTTTGTTGTTGTAACAGCTTCTCTACACTGCTTCTTCAGAATGTGTCGACACTGATTCTGTGTGTCGACACAAGCCTTCTTTTCTTTAACTTTGTTGAAACTTGCTGTGTCGACACATCTCCTTTGTGTCGACATGAGTACTTCTTTACTTTAACTTTATTGAAGCTTTGTTGTGTGTCGACACAAGTCCTGTGTGTCGACACAGTTGATGTTGACAAATACTTTTGTGTTTCGACACTGCATCTATGTGTCGACACAATTGATGTCGACTAAGTATTCCTGTGTGCCGACACTGCCTTTTGGTGTCGACACTGATTCTGTCGACTTTGCTTCTCTGTGAGTCGACACAGCCTCTTGGTGTCGACACAGTTGATTCTGGTGTCGACTCAGCCTTTCCAAGTGTCGACACAATTAACTCCAAGTGTCGACACAGCTTTTCTGTAGTATCGACACAAGCCTTCATAAGTGTCGACACTGCCTTTCTAGGTGTCGACACATGTACTTAGAAATTTTTCTGCATTTCCTGCAATTACTTAACCTGCACATATAAACTCAAAACACATCAAATACACCTTGATGTATATCATTGAGTAGGGTGAGGCTTCTTCAAATCTGGTACACATTTTCCAATGTACCCAACAATCTCCCCATATTTGGAGAAGTCATAACCCTTAGTCAATGATATACACCATACATAACAAATACACAATATGATGTATAACAGCATTAAATGACAGGGTAATTTCTTAAACAAAATATAAAAAACAAATCATTACAGAATAATAATAATGCTAACACAGAACAAGCATTAATCATGTTTTGCTTCAACTACAAAAGTTTCTTTAATAGAAGTTTACATAGATTTTAAACACTAAATTTTACAATATGATAAAATCTTGTAAATCTAATCTAAGGCTGCTCTGGCTCCTTCATGACAATGCCCTTGCCTGATTGAATCTTGGCTTGCACAGGAACATCAGAGTCATCAGCAGGCATCTTGCCCTTTAGATCTTTCTTTTTCAGCTCTTCAGCCCTTATCTTTTGTCTTTCAAAATAATGATAAGGCTTTGGGAAATATTTGCTATGCTCTTGTGCATTAGGAGGTAGCTTCCCTAGTTTTGCCTTCCTTCTATACTGTACAATAGCTTCTTGCCTGGCTTCATATTTTCTCCATTCTTGTTCAGAGTACCATTTGCCCCTCTCTAGGGTATTGTCCTTTGCAGCTTTCCAAGCAGTCAGTATAATATTTCTAGATGTTGGGCTCCACTGTTCAAAATCTGGCTTTGATTCTGCCTGTTCTCTGAACCTCTTCTTGGACAAAAGAGTTTCTTGCTCTTTGGTCAAAACTTCCTCTGGCACAGGCTTGTCTACTTTCTCAAGGATAATATTTTTATTACCTTCAGGAGGGCTGTACATTGATTGTACTTCTTGATGAATCATCTCAAAATCTGCTGGAGGATAAATTACTTGAGCAACTTCAGCTTGTTCACCTCCAAAAATAGTAGGGTGTATTCCAGATTCAGCCACATTGTCATCATAACAAAGGGGTGGATATCCAAGTGTGGCTTTGATGCTATTGGAAATCCATTTAGCATGATCAGATCCAGCTTTGACTAACACTCTCTCCCCCTTTATGACTTCTCTGGCCACATGATCCCTAAGATCATCCTTCTGAAATCTGATTTGTTCATCCAGAAAATTAACACCATCCTTATAAAATCCCTTTAACTTCAGCAGCAGTCCAGAAATGGTCTTTTGGGAGTCCTGAATAGTTGTTTTTACAGCAGCTATTCCTTCCTGGAAGTGCTTATCAAACTTCTCCTTATCAAACTCTGGCTGGGCTTTAGACTTATCAGCAGGCTGGGCTGTTGCAACATTTTTCAATTCTGTAATAATTGTATTATGAGATGCAGTCAGATTATCATTCATTCTTAGTTGATTTTCTAATATATAACCTTGCTTAAGGGTTATATCATCAACTTGTGTCTTTATCTTTTCTTGATGGGTAGCTAGGAAAACCACTGCATTACCTCCTTTGTGGAAACAATCAGACATTTCCTTCTTATTTTGATTCATCTCAAATCTTATTGATTTTATATCTGTTGCCAAGGAGAGTTGTAGATCTTTATGTGTCTCATCCATATAGTTCTCCATGGCAATCCTTTGCTCATCCAACTTCACTTGTATAGATACTAACAAAGAATTATAATTAAATGTTGGGGCAGGCTGTGGAGCAACTGTTTGTATTGCCTTTTTGTAGCTTTAACTCCTTTTAAAGACCATGACCTTTCTTTTCTTGGCGTGAACCTCAACTGCATCCTCTGAATCTGAGGTACTAGCTACGTCAACCCTTTTCGTAGGACTTGGAGGCAATTCCTTCTCAGTCCTTGGTAGCTCCCCCTGAGTCCTTTGCTCCTCCTCAGTTCTGGTTTGCACCTCATCATTCCTTGCAGTCTCTCCCTGAGACCTTACATGCTCCCCCTCAATGTTAGCTTGGTCCTCCTCAAGAGCAGTTTTCTCCCCCTCAAAACCAGCATGCTCCCCCTCAATATTAGCTTGCACTAAATCAGGAAACAGCTCCTCTAAGGTAAACTCTTGTTGAGTAGGATCTTGAGGTACTACAAACTCAGGATCATTATTAGCAGCAGATGTATCTTCCATGACAACATCTTGTGGTTGACTGTGTAGTTGTGTTGGCTGGTCAACATCAATCAAAAAGTCAGTTAGTGTCTCATCTTTATCAATAAGAATTGATTGATTCACCTCTTGAATTACCTCAAGGATTGTTTGTGTAGCCATCTCACTCTCCAGGTGGGTTGGCTCTTCCTCAATATGAGGCTCCCCCTGCACTTGTGCTCCATCTGCAGGGTCTTGTGCAGGAATCTCTTGGGCTGTAGATTTCTTAGGAACCTCTTGCCTTTCCTCAACAGGCATGTCCTTAGTTAATACCCTATCCCATCTTGAGATAATCCTAATGTCCATCTTCCTCGTGTGGTTAATTTTAGAACCAGCTGCTTGTTCCATTACTTTTGGAATAGTTCCAGCTAAGTACAGACTCATAATTCTACCCAAATTTGGCTTCTTAATGCTTTCTTTAATCTTCTCAAAAATAAATGCTGACCAGTCAGTTTATAGTGTGAAGATTATTCTGGTCATTAAACTGAACATATGGGCAGAAATTTTATCATGCCCCCCTAGCTTGCAGAGTATAACTTTGCCAACTATTTCTCAAAGGAATTTGCCTTGCTGATTCATTCCTTTTCTATTCATTGAGGATCCAATCTTCATGGTGGGATCCAATCCACACCATTGAAGTGTTTCCCTTGTCTTGGAAGAGGTCACTTCTACTTCCTCTTGAATTTTAGGTAGATGTAGAACTTTCCTTAAACTCCTCATAGTCAGTTTAACTTTCGCACCATGAACTGCAGACTTGATCTTGAGTTCAGTAGAATCCAACGTAGCTGCACCATAGAATTCAAGTACTTCCTTCTTCCAAATCTTGGTTGGCTCAAAAACTAGATACTCCAACCCATTTTCAGTAATTAGGGTTACCACCTCCTTAATTTCTGGTTCTGCATGGTCAAATGCATTGCGTACTAGCTCATATCCTTCATTGACGTTCTCTTCAAGCTTATGCGTCATTAGGGTTTTGAGAAATCTTGAATTTAGATGAGAGAGATGTCGACACAAAGTTTTGGTCTCGAAACTATTGAGAGCGTGTCAACAAACAATGTTGAAGACCTATTTATACCTTTCTAAAAACGAAGGTGAAAAGACGTGTCATAATCCTCTAAATGTGTCGACACTGTTGAAAAGTGTCAACACTGACAACTTAAGTCTCGACAACGGTGTTGACTACTATGTGTCGACACCAATATTGTCGACAGAACTTATGTGTCGACACATATACATCTGCGCTCGACGATTAGTCGATACTCCACTCGACGAAATCTGTGTTTGAACCTAAGTGTCGACACCACTTCTGGATGTGTCGATACCTACTCTGGATGTGACGACACTACTTCTCTGAAGTGTCGACACCTATAATCTAGATGTGTCGACATCATTTCTCTGGAATGTCGACACCACTTCTATGTGTCGAGACAGACAACTCCTTGTGTCGACACCATTTTACTTAGCCAATTTTATTAAACTATTCTAAGTTCAACATTCCTAATTCAATTTTAAACTTATTTAATTTAGTTTCATCTAGAGGCTTAGTAAACATATCATCAATTTGATAATCAATTTTAACAAATTCTAGTGAAATGTCCTCTTTCTCTACATGTTTTCTAAGAAAATGGTATCTAATTTCTATATGCTTAGTCCTACTATGTGAGATAGGATTATTAGCTATAGAAATTGCACTTGTAGAATCACAAAGCAAATGTGTTCTACTTACTTGAATATCATAGTCTTCTAGCTGATGCTGAATCCACAAAAGTTGTGCACAGTAGCTTCCTGCAGCAACATATTCTGACTCAGCTGTGGAGATTGCCACACTGGTCTGCTTCTTACTGCTCCAAGACACTAGTCTTCCACCTAGAAATTGACAGGTGCCTATAGTACTTTTTCTATCTTCCTTGCAACCTGCAAAATCTACATCCGAATAGCCTGTCAGTAGAAAATCTCCATTCCTAGGGTACCAAAGGCCTAGATTAGGTGTGCCCTTAAGATATCTCAAAATCCTTTTCACTGCAGTCAGATGAGATTCTTTAGGGCAATATTGGTACCTAGCACAGACACATGTAACATACATGATATCTGGTCTACTAGCAGTCAGATATAGAAGGGAGCCAACTATCCCTCTATAGAAAGTTTCATCTACAGGTTTCCCTGCATCATCTTTGCTAAGAGACACACTTGACCACATAAGAGTTCTCATGGTAGTGGATGATTCCATACCATACTTTTTAATTAACTCCAGGGTGAACTTAGACTGAGTTATGGACAGGCCATCTTCAGTCTGTCTTACTTGGAGACCCAAGAAAAACTTAAGTTCTCCCATACTGCTCAATTCAAATTTTCCTTGCATAAGTTTTGCAAACTTTCTGCAAAGATTACTTTCAGTAGACCCAAATATGATGTCATCTACATATATTTGGACTAAGATAATCTTTCATTTGGACTCCCTAAGGAATAGAGTCTTGTCTATTTTCCCCCTTGAGAATTTGTTCTCATTGAGGAAACTAGACAGGGTTTCATACCAAGCCCTTGGGGCTTGTTTCAACCCATACAAAGCTTTCCTATGTCTAAAAACATAATCAGGTTTGAGAGGATCAACAAAACCTAAGGGCTGCTCTACATAGACTTCTTCTTTTAGATTTCCATTCAGGAATGCTGATTTTACATCCATTTGGAATACATTGAAACCTTGATATGTTGCATAAGCAAGTAACATCCTGATTTCTTCCAGTCTTGCTATTGGGGCAAAGGTTTGATCAAAGTCAATACCTTCTTCCTGCCTATACCCTTTTGCAACAAGTCTTGCTTTATTCTTCACAATGATCTCATTCTCATCCAATTTGTTCCTAAAGATCCACTTTGTTCCATTGATATTGTGGTCTTTTGGCTTAGGAACTCGCTTCTAGACTTTGCATCTTCTGAACTGATTCAGCTCCTCTTGCATGACATCAATCCAGTGTAGGTCTAGAACTGCTTCTTCAAATTTCTTTGGTTCCACTTGTGATAGGAAGCTGGAGCAAAGAACTGTGCTCAGATTCCTACTTCTTGTTTGCACTACTTATCTTGGATCACCAATTATCTGAATTGCTGGATGATCCTTTAAGTGTCTATTAGCTGGAGGTAGTCTATCTTCAGGTTGAACACCTCCAGCCTCTTCATTAAGATGCACCTCTTGGTTTTCTTCACCATCTGGAGAGTCTTGTACTCCCCTTGGACAACAGCCACTATTTTCCACTTCCTGATTTGCAGTAGAATCTTCTGTAATGGTAAGCTTGTCCATTCTCTCATTTATACCTGTAGAACTGCAAGCACTACTTGGCAACTCACAGTTAATCAGTCTTGTTTCATCAAAGACTATATGTACAGACTCTTCTACAACTTGAGTAATCAAGTTGTAGACCCTATAAGCCTTACTATTATTTCTGTACCCAATAAAGATCCCATCCTGGGATTTAGCAGCAAACTTAGTTAGATAAAACTTGTCATTGTTAAGTATATAGCACTTACAACCAAAGATCCTAAAATAGGATAAGTTTGGTTTTTTGCCTTTCACAATCTCATAGGGAGTCTTTTTGTGGCTCTTGGTGATAGAAGCCCTATTGATCACATGACATGCAGTGTTAACTGCCTCAGCACAGAAATATTCTGGGAGAGAAGTGTCACTCAATAAAGTTCTACCAGCCTCTATCAATGTTCTATTCTTCCTTTCAGCAATACCATTTTAATGTGGTGTTCTAGGTGAGGAAAATTCTTGAAAAATCCCAAATTCTTCACATAATCTTGTCATACTTTCAGACTGAAATTCAGTACCATGGTCACTTCTGATTTTGACCACTGTACTGTTCAACTCATTCTGAATTTGTTTAACAAAACTATATAAGACAGTTGGGGTTTTAGATTTTTGTCTTAGAAAGAACACCCAGGAATATCTAGAATAGTCATCTACCACCACAAATGTGTACACCTTCCTACCTAGACTATGAACTGGCATAGGACCAAAAAGATCCATATGCAAGAGGTATAGACACCTCACTGAATCCTTGTTTTCAAGGCTATGAAAGGTGGATTTGGTCTGCTTGCCTTTTTGATAAGCTGAGCATATCCCATCCTTTATACACTTAACTTGAGCACCATTCCTCACTAACTCTTTGCTAAAGAGTTGGCTAATAGTCTTGTAATTAAGATGGGCCAGCCTCTTATGCCATTTAACACAATGAGAGGCTCTCTCATCAGCTACAAGACAAATAGGAGAAACATTGTTCTCACACTTAAAGTTAAGACAATAAACATTTCTCTTTCTATATTCTGTCAATATGACCTTTTGATCACTTGACCTTTTATTATGACATCCATTCTTAATAAATGAAATGTCATATCCTAAATCACTCAACTGACTTATGCTTATAAGGTTGTGTTTTAAACCCTTCACATAGGCCACTTGAGAGATAGTAATCTGGTTATTAGAAATGTTACCAAATCCTTTGATGATTCCTTTTTCTGAACCACCAAAGGTTACTTTAGGGTCATCCATGATAGGTGTGTAGTCCTTCAGCAACTCTCTTGTTCCAGTCATGTGCCTGGAACATCCACTGTCCAAGTACCATATTGGGGCATGGCAACTTGGATTCACCTGCAACACAGATTACTTAACCTTAGAACCCAAATAACCTTTGGGTCCTTGGTGCAAGTTAGTCTGAACTTTAACAAATCTGCCTGTAGCTCTTCTAGCAGGCAGATTGCTACTCTCCTTGACACTGGAATTGTGCCAACAATCTAAGACAAAGTGGCCTACCTTGGCACAACACCAGCACTCAAACTTGTTGTATCTTTGTTTAGGTACAACCCTAGCTGATTTGTCTACAGAAGGCTTCTTGTTTTGTACTGGGGCTTTGTCATTAGATTTGGACCTAGCATTCCATGCAGTTTTCTTAAACCCTAACCCATCCTTACCCTTTTGAGGTACAAACTCATCAATCAAGGGTAATATAGATTTAGGTTTAGAAAACTAGCTACAATCTCTTTCTCTTTCTGAAGTCAACCTCTAGATTTCTAATCTAATCATTCTTGAATGTGATTGTGCCCATTTGAATAACAATTATGTTTTTCAATCTGGCAATCTCATTCAGTTTTGATCCAGCAACTTCTCTGAGTCTAATGCAGCCATCTTAAGATCTGTAATTTCCTTACCTTGAGATTTGGCCAGGTTTTTGCTCTTCTTAAGTGCATGCAATAAATCTCTATATTCATCTATCAGCTAATGAATATCACCTTCAGACTCAGACCCATCCACACCACTTGATGCAGATGTTGCTGACTCTGACTCAGTACTGCAATCTGAAAGACATTGTACCTTACTAGGACCAGGCTGATCCTGACACTTGTCTTATTCTGACACAGCCATCAGTCCCTTGCACTGATGGTCTTCTTGTTCATATATAGAGTTCAGCACCTGGAGAAACTCTTCTTCATCTGCTGCATATAGACCAATATAGGCCTCAGCTTCCGATTCTGACTCTGAAGTAGATTGGTCTGATAAGGTCTTCTCCTTCTTAGCAACAAAGGATTTCTCCTTCTTGTTTTGGTGTTGACTCTTCTTCTTATCTGCAGTCTCTTTTCTTTTATCTGGACACTCAGCCACAACATGTCCAGGCCTATTACAGCAGTAGCAAACTATCTTGGATGATGTAGATTTGCTTGGCTTAGACCTGCTCCTTTCCTTCCTGGATGACTTTTTCTTTTGATAATAATCATCCTTAGGCTGAGATGTGGAAGGCTTAGACTTCCACTGCTTCTTCTTCAGGAATCTCTGAAACTGTCTAGTAAATGCTGCAAAATCCTCGTCTGAGTCACTGCTGTCTGAATTCTGATTGTCTGAATTTTCTGAAGTAGTTTCAGCAACAATCTTAGGAGGTGATGGAGACATCCTCCTATTTTTCTTAGTGGCTTCAACCTTGAAGGCCACAGATTTTTCTCTATGCTAACCTTTTGCACCTTTCTCTTCCTCTTTCCTTGTCATTAGCTGCATCTCATATGACAGCAGTTTTCCAAACAAGATTGGTGGAGAGATATCTGCAAGTTTGGCCACTTCCCTAATGGCACAAATGTAACAACCCCATCCGTTCATATGGTATATTCTAGAAGGTCCGGCCGGGGCCCCACGGTATATATCACAAAACAGGCGGTGAAGGTACAGGATGATATCAGAGTCGCGCATCGTACCTATCACAAAGCATTCTAGCGGAAGCCTAGACTACAACCTGAACTCCTCATGAATGCCCAAATATAAAACTCCACATTTTATACGATATAGGAATATCTTACAACAAGTATTCCATTCACCCCGGGAGCACGAAGATGTTCAACGATATGAAGAAGCTATTTTGGTGGCCAGGGCTCAAGAAAGATGTTGCCCTTTATGTCTCTAAATGTCAAACATGTGCGATGGTGAAAGCGTAATGTCAAAAGCCGAGCGGTTATTTGAAGTCATTGTCGATCCCAGAGTGGAAATTTAATGATATTTCCATGGATTTTGTGCACGGGTTGCCGAGATCGCAGCGAGGAAATGATTCCATTTGGGTGATTGTTGAACGGCTAACGAAAGTGGCACATTTTCTCCCGAACAGGAGGGATGATTCAGTTGAAAGTTTGGCAAAGTTATATGTTGACCAGATTATGCGGCTTCACGGTGTTCCTCGGAGCATCGTAAGTGATCGAGATGGGCGATTCATGTCAAATGATTGGAGGCTAGTTCACCGACTGTTGGACACGAAGTTGACTTTCAGTACGGCCTTTCATACCCAAACGGATGGCCAAACTGAACGTACCAACAGAACAATGGAGGACATGCTCCGAAAGTGCACCCTTGACTTCGGAAAGAGATGGGAAGATCATCTCTATATTGTAGAGTTTGCATATAATAACAGCTATCAGGCGAGCATTGGGATGGCACCATATGAAACACTATATGTAAGGAAGTGTCGTACTCCCTTGGCTTGGGTAGAAGCGGGCGAAGCACGGGTGTTTAAACCAAATGAGTTTGATGAAGCAAACTCAACCATACGGACTATTCGAGAGAGGCTGCTTATTGCTCAAGTTCGACAAGCTAAGTACTATAATGCCAAGCACCGGAACGTGGAATTTGCGATTGGCGATTGGGTCTACTTGAAGATCAAGCCATTCAAAGGTGTCTCCCGGATTCGACGATTGAAAAAGTTGAGTCCAAGATATTTGGGTCCTTTTGAAGTGGTTGAGCGAGTTGGCGAAGCGGCTTATCGGCTAGCTCTGTCGGCAGACTTGGGTGGATTACATGATGTATTTCACATCTCGGTGCTTCGGAAGGCCGTGAAGGATCCAGCTCAAGTGATCGTGGATGATCGTGTGCCGGTGGAGTATGGGCTAACAACGAGAGTGAGACCCATTCAGATCGAAGATCGAGCCGAGAAACAATTGCGGAACAAGACGGTCAGCATGGTGAAAGTCCGATGGGATAACTGCGGCCGTGAAGAACTGACATGGGAGCGAGAGCAAACCATGCGAGAAGAATTCCCCGAGCTGTTTTTGTAATCTGTAGAGAGGATGTTGTAACATAAAATTTTGCATGTTGTAACATTTTTCTTGCTAGTTACTGATTGCCTTCCTGTGCTAGAATTTCGAGGACGAAATTTCTTGTAGGAGGGGAGGATTGTAACAGCCCAAATTTCTCAAATAGAAAATTTTTGGGTGACACGGCCTGGGACACAGGCGTGTCCCAGGGCGTGTCAAGCTGGGGTCGACGAGTTGGCCGCGAAGTCGACGAAATTTGGAGTCGACGGTCGTCGAACAGCGGACACGGCCTGCGACACGGGCGTATCGCAGGGCGTGTCGAGGCCGTGTCGACGATCGGCCTTGGTTTTGACGATTTTTCGCTCGACGATGTGTCGAGAGGAGGCACACGGCCCAGGACACGGGCGTGTCCCAAGACATGTCGTGTGCTCGACGACTTTTGCTCGACGATCGTCGAGTGGCGAGATGTAGGCGTCGAGTGTCGAGAAGTTGCACACGGCCTGTGACACGGGCGTGTCACATGGCGTGTCAATTTGGGTCGACAAACTCAGCCCGACGAAGGATTTCGACAGGGCATGTCTTTGTGCCGTGTCTGGGCACACGGCCTGGGACACGGGCGTGTCACAGACCGTGTGAAGTCTCGGGATGTTTTGGGATTATTTTCGCCAATGCACACGGCCACAGACACGGGCGTATCTGAAGGCGTGTTGGGTGACACGGCCCATGACACGGGCGTGTCCCATGGGCGTGTCACTGGTCTGGATAGGTCGGTTGACCACCGCTTGAGGCACACAGCCTGGGACACGGGCGTGTCACAGGCCGTGTCAGGTCAAAATCAGTTTTTTGGCAAAATCGTGGTCGTCCATTCCTTCAGCCTGGATCCAAAGGCTGAAAGGCCTCCAGCTTTCCTTAAGGTCATGAATGAGAAAGGATTTCTCATAATGTATTTTGGCCTTCATCTTTCTACAAGCTTAGAGAGAGAAAGAGAGAGGAAGAAGGAGGAGGAAAGGGGGCTGGTCACTGGTGGTGCTGTAGTTTTCCGACGAGAAATCCGAAGCCGGCATTGCGGAGGAAACGCTCTTACGAGTCTTTCAAGCAAGCTTTGAGTTCATGGCACCGAAGCGGTCGTCAAGGGTAACGACTTTTCTTCCTAGGCATGTGAAGGCTTCTTTTTGGCATATCTTTGTGATTCCCCCACCAAGAGGTGGCTGATTTTGGGAGTCGCTTGGGTGATTCATGAAATCCCCTTTGTTGGCATATAGATCCGGAAATGGAGTACGGAATAGGCATGATGTGTGAAGCCCATCTGGACAGGTTGGTCTGGATTGGTGATGTTGCATACGAACCGGAGAAGACTCCGTGATAAACGTGTAGTTTAAGGAGTCAACAGGTTATGCCTGCGAAAAGGAGTAGCAGGAAGTACTGGAGTGGTAGCCCAGGAAAAATAGCCATGTTATGTTTTTGGGTCCAACCTGTGAATGAGGCACAGGAAGTACTGGTGTGACCAAGAAAGGCCCTTTGTGATGCTTGATGTCATAGGGTGTCCACCTATGAAGCGAGTAACAGGAAGTACTGGCATGGTAGCTAGGAAAGACCACTGACATTTGTGATTTTGCGGTGTCCACCTGTGAAATGAGTCACAGGAAGTATTGGGAGGCCCAGTAAAGACTCGCTGTTGTGATAAGGAAATCGGTATCGAGAAATACCCAGGCTTGAGTGCCAAGAACAGGATTTGTGAGACCGACCCGCGCCTTTGATATAGCCATGAGTACGCTGTACTCAGAGAAGGCAAGGCGATTTGAGCAACGGGGGTGGAGGATCCGACCTGCGCTATGTCCGTCCGACGTGTGATCAAAAGGTGAAGTCTGTTGGAGAGCATAGCAAGAGTCTTCGGCCTGCGCGCCATGACACAATGGGGGGCTACGGGCCATCCCGGTGTAGGAAGACTAACTCCGGCTACACGCCATGGAGTAAATACTCAAGAGATTTACCGTTGGGTTGTGACCCTGATATGGTGGTGGGCAAGAGCTTTGCCAGAACACCAAGAATGTGCCATGAGTGCACGGACCGTTGGGCCGGGTGGCGAACGGTTGTGATGGCTTGTGTGCCCAACAGTCGGTGAACTAGCCTCCAATTATTTGACGTGAATCGCCCATCTCGATCACTTACGATGCTCCGAGGAACACCGTGAAGCCGCACAATCTGGTCAACATATAACTTTGTCAAACTTTCAACTGAATCATCCCGCCTATTTGGGAGAAAATGTGTCACTTTCGTTAGCCGGTCAACAATCACCCAAATGGAATCATTTCCTCGCTGGGATCTCGGCAACCCGTGCACAAAATCCATAGAAATATCATCAAATTTCCACTCTGGGATCGGCAATGACTTCAAATAATCGCCCGGCTTTTGGCATTCCGCCTTCACCATCGCACATGTTTGGCATTTAGAGACATAAAGGGCAACATCTTTCTTGAGCCCTGGCCACCAAAATAGCTTCTTCATATCGTTGAACATCTTCGTGCTCCTGGGGTGAATGGAATACTTTGTATAATGCGCTTCATACAACAGTTCTTCCCTCAATTTCCCCACATTTGGGATGCACAAACGGCCCTCTTTTCGCAAAAGGCCGTCATTCCAGGAAAATTTGCCCTCTGGCCCTTCATTCACATAGCGTAAGAGATCTTCATCCAACTCCGTTGCCCGTCGAACTCGGTCTGCAAGGTCACATTGCACCTCGGTCCAGTTCAAACATGCAGTGGCAGTGGAATTCTTATCAACACAATAAATCTCCAACTCCTCCAGCTCCTGGATAAGACGTTCATCATGCCTTTGTAACCAATTTGCTCTATCCGGAACCCTCCGACTCAACGCATCTGCGACAACATTCCCCTTCTCGGGCGTATAATGAATCTCGAAAGTGTAGTCCCCAAGGAACTCCAACCACCTTCGTTGTCGCATATTCAAGTCTTTCTGCTCCAATAGGTACTTTAGGCTCTTGTGATCTGTATAGATCTCCACCTTCACTCCATAAAGGTAGTGTCGCCACAACTTGAGTGCAAAAATCACCGCCGCTAGTTCCAAATCATGGACGGGATAATTTCGCTCGTGCATCTTCAGCTGGCGTGAGCCATAAGCAATAACCTTTCCATTCTGCAAAAAAACGCAGCCTAAGCCGCTCCCTGAGGCATCACTATAAATCACAAATCCATCGGTTCCACGTGGCGAAGACAACACCGGCGCCGTGGTCAAATGAATCTTCAGCTCGTCAAAGGCTCGTGCGCACTCTGGCGTCCAAACGAACTTCTGATCTTTGCGCGTCAGTGTGGTTAGCAGCAAAGCAATCCGCGAGAAGTTTTCCACAAATCTTCTATAGTAGCCCGCAAGTCCAAGGAAACTCCTGACCTCGGCCACGGAAGACAACATTGGCCACTCCTGTATGGCCCTTATCTTCGCTGGATCCACTGCAATGCCCGCTCCACTCACCACATGGCCTAGGAATGCCACCGACGATAGCCAAAACTCGCACTTTGAGAACTTGGCATAGAGCTGATTTTGCCTCAACGTGTTCAATACCAACCGCAAGTGCGTCTCATGCTCACCTTTCGACTTCGAGTACAACAGGATGTCATCAATGAACACAATCACAAACAGATCCAGGTACTCACGAAAAATATGGTGCATCAGATCCATAAACACCGAGGGCGCATTGCACCGTCCAAATGGCATGACTGTGAACTCATAGTGCCCGTAACGCGTTCCAAATGCGGTTTTGGGAATGTCACCTTCCCGAATTCTTAACTAGTAATAACCAGACTTCAGGTCCAACTTCGAATAGACGGTCGAGCCCACCAGCTGATCGAATAATTCATCAATCCGGGGTATCAGATACTTATTCTTCTCGGTCAGCTTATTCAGTTCACGGTAATCGATACACAACCGCAACCCACCATCTTTCTTCTTTACAAAAAGCACAGGCGCGCTCCAAGGTGACATGCTTGGGCGTATATAACCTTGCTCTAGCATTTCTTGTAGTTGAACCTTCAACTCCGCCATCTCTTTCGGCACAACGCGATATGGCGCCCAGGCCACAGGTTTCGCACCTGGCACCAACTCGATCGTGAAGTCAATCTCCCACTGGGGTGGTAGCCTAGGGAGATCCGTGGGAAACACATCTGTAAATTCCGCCACAATCGAAACCTCGCACACACTGGCCTTCGGCTTAACAGCCTGAATTAGTGCAAAGTAACACTCCGCACCCTTCCGAACAGCCTTGACTACCTGGAGTGCAGACATCAACGTCCCGCCTACTTCGCGCATACCCGCGAACTTTGTCTCATGTTCGGTATTCTGGCCCAATGTGATTTCTTTGGACTGACAATCAATCATGGCATGCTGCTCCGCAAGCCAATCCATGCCAAAAATCACGGCGAATTCCGATATGGGCAAAACAAATGCAGTTAAACTGAAATCCCGACTTCCTAACTGGACCGCCACATCGTAAGCTTGATCCGCAAGCATCCAACAACCATTCGGCAACACGACTCTGACGCTATCTGTCTTTACACGACTGGGTATCCCAAGCCGCGTTATAAACTCGCTAGACAGAAAAGAATGCGATGCACCCGTATCAAACATTGCTCGCGCCAGTGAGTCCTGAATCATCACAAAGCCTGTGACAAACATGTCACACACACAAACCGCAAACATAGGGGTACTAAGCAAAGCATACAAACAATAGCATATACAAAACTAAACTCATACATGTGACCACGTCACTCTGCTTGATGGCCTCTTGCAGGCCAAGATTGTAGACCCGGAGTTGCGCCTGCGAGGCAGAGGAATCCACCACCGTCTTTCCTTTTTCCGCATAAGATGCTCCCGCCTTCTTTTCACTCTTTGGCGGCATCCGACAATCTCGCGCAATATGCCCCATCCGGCCACAATTGAAGCAGATACGAGTATCTGGCTTGGAGGTAGCCCCCGATGTTGCTCCTGTTGCAACTGATGAAGGAGCTTGTCCACTTATCTTGGACTTCTTGCCCCATCTCTTTTTATAAAATGGTTTCCCCGATCGGGGCGCCTTCCACTCCGGTTGCGATACAACCAAAGCTCTCTTCCCCTGCACCCTTTTCATATCCTTTTCCAACGCGCTCGCAGTGTCTACCAATGCTTGGAAACCTTGGTTCACCAAACTTGACATAAGGAACCTCAACTCGTCCCTCAGTCCTTCATAGAACCGATTGGTCTTCCTCTGCTCATCAGCAAAAATAGAACCCGCATACCGCCCCAAGCGAGTAAATTCATGCAGGTATGCGTCAACACTGCCATCGCCTTGTGTTAACCTTTGGAATTCATTTTCCATGGCTATCCGTTGAGCCGCAGGAAGGTGCTTCGCTAGGAAGAGCCGGGAGAATTCTTCCATTGATTCTTGGGTTAAAGGACGACCCGCCAAGTGATGCAACTCCATCTCATCGCACCATAATCGAGCTTCTCCTTCAAGCAAGAAGGTAACTAAGGTAACTTACTGATGCTCCGCCGTTCCAATTGTCGTCATCACTCGCTTGACGCGTGATAGCCAATCCTTAGCCTGTGTCGGAGTTCCCGCTCCCGAGAACATAGGCTGATGGAAACTCATAAACCGCGTTAGCTGCTTCTCAGCTGCTCGAGGAGCCACATCCACTACAGGTTCAGGCCTTGCCGCCACCTGTTCTGGCCTCACAGCCGCTTGTTCCTGCCTAAGTGGCTGGCCTTGGATCATGGAAATAAAGCCTCCGCAACTAAACGCACATGTTCCGCAGACGGTGGAGGTGTAGGCACCTCGGCCGGTGCTGTACTTTCATCAGAATGCTGGGGCTCAGACGGCCCAGCTCCACTTCGTGTCACCTAAAGGTGGACAAGACACACACATTAGCGGTCGTACCCAAGCAAACAACACAAAATAATAACACGCAGGTTCCTCAAACACATCAATTTTGCATTCCTATCATGGACATTCAGGAGTTCATTCGTAGACTTGGGTTTGCACAAAGACGTGCTCGCCACCCCACAAAAGAAGTCGGCCATGACTTCGAGAGGGAAAGACCAAGACAACCGATACCAAAAATGTAACAACCCCATCCGTTCATATGGTATACTCTAGAAGGTCCGGCCGGGGCCCCACAGTATATATCACAAAACAGGCGGTGAAGGTACAGGATGATATCAAAGTCGCGCATCGTACCTATCACAAAGCATTCTAGCGGAATCCTAGACTACAACCTGAACTCCTCATGAATGCCCAAATATAAAACTCCACATTTTATACGATATAGGAATGTCTTACAACAAGTAAAAGAGTTAGCCTTATGGCCTTACATGGCTTTCAACCAGTGGCCTAAAAAGATTGGCGCGCAGGCCGGCCACAAAAAGAAACATCACAACAAGCAACACATATAGCCTTCGAGGACTAGCAGCAGTAGTAGCAACAGCAGCATGAACATCAGCTTTTACGCGTCTCGCTTGGCTCTCCAGCACCTGTGCAGGAACAATCCACCAACGGTGGTAAACAAAAGCAACGGTCAGCGTTCAGCTGACCAAATTATAACGACCATAGCTCTTTTCTCGGGGCAGCGGTAATCTTCCCTGCAGGCATATCATATCACAGTATGACAATATATCTCATCAAAATGTGCTTTCACGCACACAAGCCATCACAACCGTTCGCCACCCGGCCCAACGGTACGTGCACTCAGGGCACATTCTTGGTGTTCTAGCAAAGCTCTTTCCCACCACCGTATCAGGGTCACAACCCAACGGTAAATCTCTTGAGCATTTACTCCATGGCGTGCAACCGGAGTTAGTCTTCCTACACCGGGATGACCCGTAGCCCCCCATTGTGTCATGGCGCGCAGGCCGAAGACTCTTGCTATGCGCTCCAACAGACCGCACCTTTTGGTCACACGTCGGACGGACATAGCGCAGGTTGGATCCTCCACCCCCCATTGCTCAAATCGCCTTGCCTTCTCCGAGTACAGCGTACTCATGGCTATATCAAAGGCGCGGGTCGGTCTCACCAATCCTGTTCTTGGCATTCAAGCCTGGGTATTTCTCGATACCCATTTCCTTATCACAACAGCGGGTCTTTCCTGGGCCTCCCAGTACTTCCTGTGACTCATTTCACAGGTGGACACCGCAAAATCACAAATGTTAGGGGTCTTTCCTAGCTACCATGCCAGTACTTCCTGTTACTCGCTTCACAGGTGGACACCCTACGACATCAAGCATCACAAAGGGCCTTTCCTGGTCACACCAGTACTTCTTGTGCCTCATTCACAGGTTGGACCCAAAAACATAACATGGCTATTTGTCCTGGGCTACCACTATAGTACTTTCTGCTACTCCTTTTCGCAGGCATAACCCGTTTACTCCTTAAACTACACGTTTATCACGGAGTCTTCTCCGGTTCGTATGCAACATCACCAATCCAGACCAACCTGTCCAGATGGGCTTCACACAGCATGCCTATTTCGTACTCCATTTTCGGATCTATATGCCAACAAAGGGGATTTCATGAATCACCCAAGCAACTCCCAAAATCAGCCACCTCTTGGTGGGGGAATCACAAAGATATGCCAAAAAGAAGCCTTTACATGGCTAGGAAGAAAAGTCGTTACCCTTGACGACCGCTTCGGTGCCATGAACTCAAAGCTTGCTTGAAAGACTCGTAAGAGTGTTTCCTCCGCAACGCCGGCTTCGGATTTCTCGTCGGAAAACTACAGCACCACCGGTGACCAGCCCCCTTTCCTCCTCCTCCTTCTTCCTCTCTCTTTCTCTCTCTAAGCTTGTAGAAAGATGAAGGCCAAAATACATTATGTGAAATCCTTTCTGATTCACGGCCTTAAGGAAAGCTGGAGGCCTTTCAGCCTTTGGATCCAGGCTGAAGGAATGGACGACCACGATTTTGCCAAAAAAACTGATTTTGACCTGACACGGCCTGTGACACGCCCGTGTCCCAGGCCGTGTGCCTCAAGCGGTGGTCAACTGACCTATCCAGACCAGTGACACGCCCGTGTCATGGGCCGTGTCACCCAACACGCCTTCAGACACGCCCGTGTCTGTGGCCGTGTGCATTGGCAAAAATAATCCCACAACATCCCGAGACTTCACACGGCCTGTGACACGCCCGTGTCCCAGGCCGTGTGCCCAGACACGGCAAAAAGACACGCCCTGTTGAAATCCTTCGTCGGGCTGAGTTCGTCGACCCAAATTGAGACGCCCTGTGACACGCCCGTGTCATAGGCCGTGTGCAACTTCTCAACACTCGAAGCCTACATCTCGACACTCGACGATCGTCGAGCAAAATTCGTCGAGCACACGACACGGCTTGGGACACGACCGTGTTCTGGGCCGTGTGCCTCCTCTCGACACATCGTCGAGCGAAAAATCATCGACACCAAGGCCGATCGTCGACACGGCCTCGACACGCCCGTGTCACAGGCCGTGTCGCAGGCCGTGTCCGCTGTTCGACAACCGTCGACTCCAAATTTCGTCGACTTCGCGGCCAACTCGTCGACCCCAGCTTGACACGCCCTGGGACACGCCCGTGTCCCAGGCCGTGTCACCCAAAAATTTCCTGTTTGAGAAATTTGGGCTGTTACAACAAATCTTTGTGTCTCAATCCTTTGTCAAGGATCTTAGGAATTTATCATTCAGTTCATAAGTACTGAAGATTCTCCCATAGGACATCAACTCATTCACTATCCTATAGAACTTTTTATAGCACTCAGTGATACTGTCAGACTTTCTTTATCTGAAACTCTCATATTCCTGGTTTATCATAGATTTTCTATCTTGTCTTACTTCTTCAGAACCCTCCATGTAGACTATTAAAGTATCCCACATTTCCTTGGAGGTCTTGCAGTGAATCAAATTCTGAAAAGTTGCATCATCAATGACACTTACTATGATGTTCTGGGCTCTTTTATCCATAGTTGCCAGAATGATCTCATCCTTAGTCATTTCTGAGAAATCCTTGTGAATTCTTTGGTTTGCATCCAGAATTGAAATCTTCATTGGGATATAATGACCTTCTTTGACTATAATATAGATCATTGGATCAGAAGCCTCCATAAACAGCCTGACCCTTTCTTTCCAGATGTCAAATATCTCCTTTCTGCATATGGGTAATTTCATAGACCCTAGCTCCTTACGATTTTCACCTGAACCCATTTTCTTGATTCTTGAATCTGCCTTATGGATCTCACTATGACTGTTAAGTCCTTATTTGAGGAACCTCCCTCTGATACCACTTGAAAGAATTAGTGCCTAACCACCTAGAGGGGGCAGTGAATAGGTGTAATTCCTATTTTTCTTTTAAGGCAGAAAAGATGTTCAGTTAACTAACAATAAACTACAAATTCTATTGCTAACACAGTACAGCAATCACAGAAACAATCAATCACCGAGTGCACACAGTATTTATAGTGGTTCCCCAAGGTCTGGGTACATCCACTTTCCCCCTTCGCCTATCTAGCAGTGTACTAGATTCGGCCTAACTTCTGCACTTCGCCTCAGATCCTCAGATCTTACAGCTCAAAACCCAAACCAGGTTTCTACAACTCAGAGTGTATCCACACTCCTACAACTCAGGCCAACTGCCCTACCTCAGCCTTCAACAAGGCCTACACTCAGAGATCTCAATCTCCTACACCTCAGGCTCACAGCCCTACCACTCAGAGAAAATATTCTCCTACACTCAGCCTATATATAATAGGCTTACAACTCAGATCTAGAATAGATCCTACAGAACATTGATTAAACAAAGTAATTAACCACCACCCAGATAGAGAGAGAAGGGATGAATGGCTTCTTGAACAGTTCTTGAAAGAACTTGATGGCAGAGATCAACCTCTCATAGTTTTCTTCAATGCTTCTTGAATCTGAACTCAGTAGGGTTGAATCTCCTGAGAAGATGATCTTCAATCAGCTTCTGACTTGTGATTCAGATCTCAATCTAAATCTTTCTTGGCAGCCTGGTTCAGCAACTGCACTTCTAAGATGGAGTTCTCTCTCTCCAACTTCTTAGATCTTCTGTCAAAGGTCTTCTTCTTTTTGTGTTGATAGATATCTGTGTAGATCTTCAATCTTAATTATGATCATTACTTTCTGTTGAAGTAGAAAGCCTTTATGTAGTCTTTCTCCATGGTAACCGGCTGATCCGGTTTCTAACAAACTTCTGAGAGCTTTGACAGTTGCAGTAGACCGGTTGGAAATGGCAGCTGTCAAGTCATCCAGTCACTTCTTGAAATCACTGTCTCTGTCTGAAAGTGTCAAGACTGATCTTCATTATGTGTCGACACAAGTAGATTAAGTGTCGACACAAGTGGACTAAGTGTCGACACTAGCCTTGGTGGTGTCGACACAACTTCTTTTGTTGTTTTAACAGCTTCTCGACACTGCTTCTTCAGAATGCGTCGACACTGATTCTGTGTGTCGACACAAGCCTTCTTTTCTTTAACTTTGTTGAAACTTGATGTGTGTCGACACATCTCATTTGTGTCGACATAAGTACTTCTTTACTTTAACTTTATTGAAGCTTTGTTGTGTGTCGACGCAAGTCCTGTGTGTCGACACAGTTGATGTTGACAAATACTTCTGTGTGTCGACACTGCCTATATGTGTCGACACAATTGATGTCGATTAAGTATTCCTGTGTGTCGACACTGCCTTTTGGTGTCGACACTGATTCTGTCGACTTTGCTTCTCTATGTGTCGACACAGCCTCTTGGTGTCGACACAGTTGATTCTGGTGTCGACTCAGCCTTTCCAAGTGTCGACACAATTAACTCCAAGTGTCGACACAATTAACTCCAAGTGTCGACACAGCTTTTCTCCAGTGTCGACACAAGCCTTCATAAGTGTCGACACTGCCTTTCTAGGTGTCGACACATGGACTTAGAAATTTTTCTGCATTTCCTGCAATTACTTAACCTGCACATATAAACTCAAAACACATCAAATATACCTTGATTTATATCATTGAGTAGGGTGAGGCTTCTTCAAATCTGATACACATTTTCCAATGTACCCAACAGAGGCTCAATTTGGGAGAGAAAGCAGGCATGCATCACATCATGGTTGATTTGATGTCTTGTCTGTACACCTACTGATATGTCTCCAATTACTTGAGATCTGGGGTGATCCCTAAGTGTGACAAATTCAGTGAGCGGAGTTTGTTGTTCAACAATATTTGGTATTGATTCCTCTTGTGGAATTGCATTTGTTGTTGGTAGAGATTCATCTGCATCACCTTATTCCTCTTCACTTTATTCAATGGCTTGTGGAGAGGGATGAGTTGGAACCTCTTGGGTGAGGTTTAGTCCATCCAAGGTCTCACACAAGTGGGGTACCTGCAAGGTGCTATTGGTAGAAGTTTCCTTCTCCTTACAATAGATATTAGTCTCATCAAAGGAAACATGAATAGATTCTTCAATTTTTAATGTTGATTTATTAAACACCCTATAGGCCTTGCTTACTTGGGAGTATCCTAGAAAAACTCCATCTTCATCCTTAGCCTCAAACTTTCTAATGTATTTTTTGTTGTTATTGTGTATGTAGCAAGTACAACCAAATACTTTAAAATAGTTTATTTTAGGTTTCTTCCCCTTGAGTAATTCATAGGGAGTCCTGTTCTTTAATTTGTGAATAAGGCTGCTGTTCAGGACATAATTTGCTGTGCTTACAGCCTCTACCCAAAAGGTGAGGGGCATGTAAGCATCTGCAAGCAATGTACCTGCAGCTTCAATGAGTGTCCATTTTTTTCTTTCAGCTACCTCATTTTGTTGGGGAGTTCTAGGAGCTGAGAAGTAATGCTTGATACTTTCCTTCTCACAGAACTCATGCATAAGAAGAGACTCAAACTCTGTGTCATGATCACTTCTGATCAATGCAACATGAGTAGAGAACTCAATCTGTATGGTCCTGAGAAAATCTGTAAGAACCTTGAATGTATCTGACTTTGAAATCAGAAAGAATACCCAACTAAACCTGGAGAAGTCATCCACTATAACTAAAGTGTAGGATTTCCCTCATAGGATTTATACATCAATGGGTCCAAAGAGATCCAAGTGTAGCAAGTACAAAATCCTAGGTGAATCACTCTTATTAACTGATTTAAAACTAGTTTTAGTTTGCTTGCCTAATTGACAAGCCCTGCAGAGACCTTCCTTCTTGTAGGGACCAGAAGGTAGACCTCTAACAAGGCTGTGCTTAGATAACCTAGCAATGTTTTTCAGATTTACATGTCCTAGTCTTTTGTGTCATAAATCAATCTGAGTACTAGTTAAATTTAGCAGACAGATATCAGTTTTGGCAAAAAGAAAGTTTACTAAGTAAATGTTGGCTTGTCTACTTTCAGTTAAAATAGTTTGGTTATTTTTATCAATAATAAAACAAGTAGATGGATTAAAATATACCTGATAATCATCATCACATAACTGACTTATAGAGATGAGGTTATGCTTGAGTCCACTTACATATATCACCTTTTTGAATGTGACAGCTCCTATTCTTACTTCTCCAAATCCTTCTGACTGACCACATTTGGAGTCACCAAAGATAACTTTTGGCCCCAGTCTGGACTTGTAGTTGAATAAGATATCCTTGCTTCCAGTAATTTGTTTGGAGCAGCCACTGTCCAGGTACCAAGTTTGATTTACCCCTGGACAATTTTTCACCTGCAATACAAACAGTTAATGATTTTTGACCCAGGTTACCTTGGGCCCTTTTATGGCTGATAAGAAAAACTAGAGATAACAGAAAAATCAGGTTGGGATTTGTATCCCAGGGGGTGATATTTCCTAGGTGGTATGATCCAGTCAGCTAGGGGATTAAATGGTTTCTTAGAAGTATAAGTTTCTGTTGGAATTATAGTTTTGGTGAAGTCTTCCTGGGTTCGACGAATTTATGTAAGTTCGTCGACCAGAGTTCGACAAATTGGGTTGAGATCGTCGATCTCTGCCCGGAGAATGAACATGTTCATTCTCAGTGCCCCACGTTCGTCGACCTCTATTCGACGAACCATGCAAAGTTCGTCGATCGCAGTTAGACGAATAAATATAACTATAATTTGCGTTCAGAGTTCATGGATTTGGGTTCGACGAACTGACCCCATTTCGTCGATCTGAGTTCGACGAAAATTGCTGAACTTGGTTTTTATTAGGTGTTTTTTGGTTCTTGGTTTTTTGTCCTACTGTCTTAGGGATCTTTACTACTGGTAGTTCATTATTTACAGTTTCTTTCCCTTTAGCAGACACAAATTTTATTGGGGTTGATAAAATGTTCTTCCTGAGAATGGGGACCAAACCTGATGGAGCACCCAAGCCCTGCTTGCCATTAAGTCTGTCATTGACAGTGCTTGTGATATCCATCAGCTTGAGGCTTCTCCTGCTGAGAGTTTCCTCAAGTTGTTTGGCCTCACAAAGCTCAGTTTTTAGTGAAATTATTTTTTCATTTGCTAAGTTTAGTTCAATTTTTAGCCTAATGTCTTCAGAGTGAATATTTTCTAAAGTTTCTAGTTTCTCCCTAAGAGTTTTAATTTCCTTTTCAGAATGTATCAAGTCTATACACATAATTTTGAAATCTGATTTAAAAGAGTCAGAGTTATAATCAAAAGATGATAATACATGATCAGCTTCTGATTCAGAAGCTTCCTCATTTTCTGAATCTGCATCTTCTGAATGACTTCTTGAGCCATCAATTGCCATGAGGCAAACCTCTTTTGCTCTTTCTTCTTCCTCATCTTCACTGGAGCTTGAAGATGTTGTCTCATCTTCTATCTCACTCCAGGTCTCCGCCACAAACTCCTTTTCCTTTCTCTTGTGTTTGCTGGAAGAGGGTTTGCTGATGTACTGTCTTCTAGAGTCCTTTTACTTTCTCTTAACCTTCTTCTGGTTCTTTGGACACTCAGAGAGGAAGTGCCCAGGCTTTCTGCATCCATAGCACACAACTTCTTTAGTTGTTGTCTTATCATACTTTTGTTTGTCATTTGTTCTTGCTGACTTTCTCCTGAAGTCCTTTCTAGTCATCTTGAAGAATCTCTTAGCAAAGAGACTCATAAGATCTTCATTTGTTGTTGAAGTTTCTAATTCTTCTGAAGCTTTGAAGGCTATATTATGTTCTCTTCTGGCTCCAGGAGGTGTTCTTTGTCCAGCTGCCTCCCTGGTCTTTATCAGCTATTCATAAGACTTCAGTTTGCCCAATAGAGATTCAGTTGAAATCTCATTCAAGCATCTGGCTTCCTTGATGGGCCAGATTCTTGTATCCCATGAGCTTGGAAAGCACATCAGAATCTTGTCATTCACTTCTGTGAGAGTGATGTTCTTGTCCAAGGTCTTGAGCTCATTGATAATTGAGCTTAACTTATTATACATCTCTGAAACTGTCTCAGCTTCCTGCTTCTTAAAGTTTTCATATTGGGATATGAGATTTGATCTCCTATCCTTTCTCTCATCTGCTGATCCATCCACCATTTGGTTTAGGGAATCCCAAATGGCTTTTGCTAAGGTGCACTCAGCAACTTTCTCAAATATATCATCTGACATGGTTTGTGCTAGTATGTTCATGGCTTTTGCATCAGCCATCTTTACTTTCTTGTATGCATCATTGTAGTCTGGAGGAGGTACTGCAGTCATATTTGTAGAAGTGCTTGGAGGAGCAGCAGGTGGTGGAGGTACTCCTGTTAAGATAGAAGCAAAAATATCTTCATCAATAGAATTCATATACAGCTTGATTCTTGCCTTCCAGATGGCAAACCTGTTAAGGTTGCAAACTGGAGGTCTGGTGCTTGCATAATCTTTGTTATGTGCCATGGATGTGTTTCTAAGTTAAATGTGAATAAAGTGATGTGTAGATCTAACAAAGGATCTTTGGTTCAATGGTTAACTTGTCCAACCAGACGACACAAGAAATTTATAGTGGTTCCCCAAATCTGGGTAGTTCACTCTTCTACCACCCTGGTAGGAATCCACTCAGGTTGTTGATCAGGTGCCTGACACCAATGGGTTTTGATCAGGTCCCCAAAAACCAACTCAAGGCTTTTGATCAGGAGACTTGCAACCAGGAATCACTTTTGAAGGGAGATGACAACCCTTTACAGAGGTGGGGGTGAGAGAGTTGATTATGTCTTCTTTGTCAACAATCAGAGAGAAGACTTATGTGGACTGATGTTAGCAAACAGCTCCCCCTGAGATGTAGAATGGTTCAGGGAAGATCTGGAGCTTTGCTACAGGGCGATAGGCCTTCAAGCCAAGTTCTTGACTAGCAGAGATGCTTGAACTTCTTGACTGATTTGATAGTAGTAGTTGTCCTTGGAAGTCCTGGAGAGTATATGGAAGAAAAAGATTCTTGTTATTGTATGATTGTTCTTCTTCTACTGAATAATGATCTCTGCTTGTCACTGTAAGCTACTGAGTAATTGTTTTTTTTTTTGTTCTGTCTCTTCGTTTTGTATATCTGTATCCGTGTGTTTCTTCTTCTCTATCTTTTTAAAATTTTGAATGCCTCAGTCATTACTGCTAACGGCCTTGAGAATAATCAGCATTGATTAATTTCCCCAATTGTCTTGTGAAAAATCGGCAAGTAATAATCCTGAGGAAGACCGTAATTAATGCTCCCTCTAACGGATACATTCAGAGAATGTTAGAGCATTAATTTTTTAGGAATTATCGCATTTGAGTGAGGGAAGAATGCCGGAAATGGCTAAGCCTAGAATTGTCGAACAGTTGGCAGAATCCGTCGAACTGAATTACCAGTTCGTCGAGCTAAGATATTGTATTCGTCGACCAGACGGCTTCTTGTTCGTCGAGCTGAGTTCCAAGATCGTCGAGCTGATAACAGAACTGCATGCTTCAGAACCTTTGCCTTTTCTGTCTGAAGTTCGTCGAGCTGAGTTTGTAACTTCGTCGACTGGAGTTCAGCAACTTTTCTGGACTTAGAATAATTCATGAATATTGTTGTTGAAGTAAAGGATCCAGAATTCGTCGACCAATGAACAAAGTTCGTCGACCTGAGAACTTCTAACTGAAGGTTCTTGTGAAGTTGAGGTCCAAGTTCATCGAGCTCAGGATCCAGAATTCGTCGAACAAAGTCTGAAGTTGGACTTAAAATAATTTGGAGTTATCCTGACTTTAGATAGTTGAAGAAATATCCCAGATTTCGTCGACCAGAGAACGAAGATCGTCGAGCTCAGCTCAGAGAAATATCTCAAGATCGTCGAGCTGAGGACATCAATCGTCAACCTGAGAATCGGACTTGTCCTTCTGAAGAAGCTTCTGTGAACTGTCTCGACAGATGGTTCTGGGTGTCGACACAAGTCCTTCTGGTGTCGATTGATACTGTCGACTAATAATCTGTGAACTGTGTCGACTGATAGTCTGTTGTGTCGACACAAATCCTCTAGGTGTCGACACAGCCTTTCTGTGTGTCGACATAATTCTTATGGGTGTCGACACAACTGCTTGAGTATCTGACAGGCTGTTGTAGGCAGATCCATGTGATGTTGACTCTTGACCTAGAATCTAGGACACAACTATGACCCTGACTATATATGTTAGGTCAAATCATCCTAAGTTAGTGAACCTAGCCCAAATCAACTAGGGATCCAACACAGTATTTTTCATCAGCATATTTTTCCATGACGCTAAGAAAGAACGCTAGGGTAACGATTCTCTACTTGAGTATGTGAAGCTCTTCTTTTCCCTTGCATAGGAAGCCCGCTCTCGCGAGTTTGCAGTGAGTTGAGGCGTTCCTTCGGGTAGAAATGAATAGTCCCTGTTGTGTACATGTAGAGTCTGTAATCGAGAACGGATATAGGCATGATGTGTGAAGCCTACCCGGACAAGTTGGTCTGAATCGGTGATGTTGCATTGCATAAATGGCCGGAGAAGACTCCATGTGAATGTTTGTTTTTTGGGTTTTCTACGTGCTAGATTGCAACAGGGAGCCTTGAGGATTAACTTCAAGGTGCACCCGAAAAACTGGACAGATGCGTGGTTCTGCCAACATGGTGGCCTGGGAGCCAACCTAAACATAACTGGGTTATGTGATTGTATGAGAGATACGGGACTCGGGGAAGCTTGACCCACGCAGACGACTTAATTGATGTTGCGGTGTGAGCAACGGGTCAGGTGGAACCGTACCCGATCTATGTCGTTCGGTTAAAGAGACCAAAGTTACTTGACACTTACCGTTGGCATAGATGGAGGGTCTTAGGCAATGGCCAGAAAGACCAGTTGCTCACGAGATATTGCCGTCCTGGGGGCGGTGGTGAGTCGGCGGACTTTGACCGTGATCACCGAGAATGTGCCCTGAGAGCACGGGACGTGTGGCCATGCGTACCTGCGCCTGTAATGTAATGTTGTTACATTACTGCTTGGTTATACTAACAAAGTGCAGGGAAGGAGCATCGTCGCCCCGAGTTTGGGGGCGGGATCGTTATAATTTGGTCAGCATAACTGACCGTTGCTTTTGTTTGCCACCGTGCGGTGGATTGTTGCTTGCAAGTGTTGCTGAGCCGAGCGGCAAATAGCGGGCCAAAGCTCAAATCGCTGAGCCGGCCCTCGAAGGCCTAATTGGAGTGTTTACCTGTTTTATTCATGTATGACCGTCCTGCGTGCCGTGGTTTGAAAAACATGTAACTTGAGAAAAACAATTATAAGGTTTTAAGACCAGTACTTGTGTATTTGTACTTCATTCCTGTTGGCTTTGTAGTGGACATTCATGCTATTGTTGGGTTCTTTATTAATGCAACAATTTTAATTGCTTCCGCTAGAATGCTCTGTGTAGGACGTTGTTATTAGTTGGATGGTTTACATTGAGTAACCACCCGGTCTGTCTGTGGTATATGGCGTC
Source organism: Platanthera guangdongensis (assembly GCA_039583875.1). NCBI lineage: Eukaryota > Viridiplantae > Streptophyta > Magnoliopsida > Asparagales > Orchidaceae > Platanthera > Platanthera guangdongensis. Next base: position 131,066,535 of record CM077148.1, on the reverse strand, counting down.
GGGCCGCGGCCGAACCTACTGCTATATGCCATGTGACGGATAGGGAGTGTTACATCGTGCATACACCAAAACTGCGTCCGGCACTGAGAAGCTCCTTCAAACGATATTTTACACAGGAATTATCCCACCAAATTCCTACAGAAAATATCCCAAAGTTGGAACTTTAGTACAGATCACAGTAGCCACTTTCACCTGGAGCCAAATTTTACATTCAGATATGATGCATTATTTGCTCATAGAGCTGACTGCGCCTGAATTTGGTCAAATTCTCCAGAATATGAATTGCGCACACAACTACATCAATTTATAGCTTAGAAATATTGATTTTAATGAGGAAGAATAGAGTATGATACAGGTCAAGGGATCTCTTAAAGTAATAATTTTTCAAGGACCATCTAAGTGTTTTTGCCTAATCAAGAAAATAGATAACATACCTACACTTGGAAAAGATGATATCCAGAAAAGTTATATCCATGTTCTTGATCTAAAAGTTATATCCATGTTTTCTATAAAATATATGGAAGATTACTAAGCCATCACAACTAGTGTTTTAACAAAAAGATCTCAAAAAAAAAAATAAGAATCTTGGTCCAAAAAATCTTGTATCAGCTAGCATTCAGAATATTTTCAAAACTAGCATTCAGAATATTTTCAAACCATTTTTTGCATCGAAACCTCCAGAGGTTCTGAATCCCCCTAGACCCCGCTAATGGAGCATTCTAGGGCAGCCACACTTGAACTTTCCGTCTCGCCGTCACCCAAGCTGGGGCATCGCCAGCGAGTTCTTCCTGTTGCCGCCCTCCCCCATCCCGAGTCCCACCTTCTTCTTGGCATGTTCTAGGGATCCGGGGTTTGCTCCCTTCGGCGCCATGGTTGCTAAGCTCGTGACGTTGCCGGCGAGTGGTTCCAGAATTGCTCTCCCCACGTCTCCCTCTCCTCTTGGCGCGCTCTTGGGCATCGGGTTCTTGCTCAGGGTTGCGGGTGAATTAGGTTTTGGGCGCATCGATGGCTGTGCCGCAAGAGGAGAATGAGAAAGGTTTTCGGGAAGAAATGAAAAGGGAGCCAAAAATAAAAATGTCGTGGCATATGTGTTTTATTTGCCAAAAAATAATTTAACAAAAGTAAACATTCTACGTTTTGCCACGGCTATAGTTTTTCATGGCTAATACATCAGTGTTAACCACGTTTTTTGAAACCTTGGCTAAAATATAACTATTAGCCACAATTATTGCAATTGTGGCTAATAACAGTGTATTAACCACGGTTTTTTGACCCTGGCAAAAATAAGTGTAGCTATAACTTATTTTTCTAGTAGTGTAGTGATTATCTGTTACATGTCTTTATGATGCACTTTACTTTCTACTTTTTTACTGTTCTATTACTATTGTATTGCTAGCTCACATTTCTTTTTAAGCACTGTGAACATTACAATAAAACTGCTAGATTAGGACCACCGTCACCTGCTTTTGTTTACTCTCCACCATCATAACTTTCCTATCATTCCTCCCGCACGGTTCCTAGGAGCCACTGGAGGAGGAGTGGGGGAAATCAAGTTTAGTCTTTTAACTAACGGTCGGTGGACCAAACATTTAAGGGGCTCCGAATGAGAGATAGGGAGAAGCAGCAGGAGATGCGGCACCAGCGGAGTGCGGTGCACATGGAGGTGGGCCAGTCTAGCACAGGAGCACCAGCCTCTAGCTCTGTGTGTTTTAGTTTTACTTGGCTTCTGCGAGAGTGTTGTAGTGAGGACATGATGTACAGGGCGTGAGCCCGTTTATATTTCTATGTTACTGTTGTTTCAGTAGCTTTATCTCATGTGAACTATGTTGTCATTTACATGCTTATATATATATATATAAGTGGTGCTTTTGTGCACTTGACTTGATTGCCTTCACTATTGGACTTCTATTTCTTTGGTGATCATTAATGTCAGCAGGATCGGCGTTTTGTAGTGGCGACCCTCCCAAGAGTCAGTGTCACCGCAAAACGGCAATTATGGACGTAGGACCCGATAGCGTAGTAAAAAAATGGGGTCTTACAAGTGGTATAGTAGTGAGGTCAATTGGTGTTTGTGAGTTCAATTTGAGGTAAATTGAGCTTAAGTTCACTTGTGCTCCATTAGGTGCATCATGTGAGTTCACCTTGGTTCAAGGAACCCTAAGGTAACCTTCTTGCCCTAACTCACATGTCATGACACTTGACAAGCCCTAAAACTATCAAGTGGTCTAGTAGGAATAGGGATGTTACAAGAAAAGTCGGGCCGCCGCTCCGTTTTGATCCTGCCTCCCCCTTCCAGTTAGAGACCGACTTCTGCTCACGCTACCGCTGTGCCAAATAAAGCCTAAAACACAACAATTGTCTATCTGAAGCCAATCCTGCTAGATACCAACTGTGATCACAATATGTTTGGTGGGTTTAGCTAGAATTTTCTCCTTAATGTCAGGGGCAACCCAAAATTCACATATCCATGTGAAACCAAGAAATATTGGTAGACTTCAATAGTCCATTGCAATGAGATGGAAAGATGCTAAAAAACAGCCAATTGGAGACATTCTCCCACCATCCATAGAGAATATGGTGAAGTCTGCTGGGAAGCCGAAGGTGAGGGAGGTAAGGGACTCGTTGGTGGCCTCCTTGTTAATGATGTTGATCTCTTCAAAGATATCTTGATGGAATAAGCTGATGCACCTCCTTCCTGATTCACTCCAACAGGCAAATGAAAGAACGGGCAACATCTTCAATCCAAAATAACACAGAGCAAAGCAAGAAAAATTCAATATTTTGAGAATAATAGCACCTGGTTCCAACAAAACAACAACAATGAAACATCAAGCAGAATGATAAGATCGATCCTGAGGAAGATCCTTACTGAAGAGACGATCAGCTAGAGGGAGAGCGCAATCCGTTCTCCACACAACACAACACAAAGTTCACCTATTTTTCACATACCAAACCCTACTGCAAAGATAGATTTTATACTAAGACTGAAAATAAAGTAAAACGACTAAAGTTCCCCTTGGCAGCCACGCGAGAGGCCCTCCCGCCCATTAAGATCGTATCAAATGCCTTCCCCATAGGATGTTCCTTGTCCCCAAGGAACAAAATGTGGATATGTCTTCTGCAACAACCAAAGATCTTCCCAGGTTGCGTCAGCACGGGAGCGATTCACCCACTGCACCAAGAACTATGTGACGACACGTCCATCTTTGTTGATGACCCTGCGGCCCAAGCTATCAAAAGGTTCAATCAACACATTTCCCTCCTATGTCATTTCAATCGGTAGCTGCCTAGGTTGGTTAGGTGGTGTCATCTTATGTTCCTTCAGTTGAGAGATGTGAAAGGTTGAGTGGATCTTTGAATCGGGCGGTAGTTTGAGGCGATAGGCGACCTTGCCCACTCTTGCCAACACACGGAAGGGCCCAAAAAATTTGGGTGACAACTTCTGACATCCGTGCGTGCGCAAACTAAGCTGACGATAGGGCTGTAGGCGGATGTATACCCAAGAGCCAACTTCCAACTCCCTTTTGCGGCGCTACCGATCCGCAAGGGTATTCATTCTGTTTTGAGCCATTGCTAGGTTATGCTTTAAGATAAGATTACCCGCTCTCGAGCCTCCAAGGTGCGGTCGATCGCTTCCATCGATGAAGTTCTTCCACGTCGGTGATGGTAGTTGGGGCTCTTGACCGTACACGACCTCATAGGGATTCATTTGTATTGCATTGTGGAATATATAGTTGTACCATCATTCGACTAAGGGAAGTCATTCGGCCCAACTATGTGGATGCTCATAGAACATGCACCTCAAGTAACCCTCCATGCACCAATTAACCACTTTCGTTTGTTCATCACTTTATGGGTGGTAGGCGGTGGAATGATGTAACTGCACATGCAAGATTTTCAACAACTCTATCCAAAAGTCACTTAACATCCTGATCACTTACAATTGTCGTGGGTAGACCATGTAATCGGAAAACCGAGTCGAAGAAAACACGAGCCACCTCCTATGTTGTGTTCGGGTGTGCTAGGGCCATGAAATGGGCCTGGTTGCTTAGTCTGTCCACCACCACCAGTATAGATGATTTCCCTTGACTCCTGGGCAGTCCCTCAATGAAGTCCATCAAAATTTCCTGCCATATACGCTCCGGAATGTGCAGGGGCTGCAATGAACACATAGGAAGTTGGTTGGTAGATTTACATGTTTGACAAACCAAGCACCATTGTATGTACTCATAAACCTCCGGCTTCATCACTTTCTAATAGAACGCCCTCTTCAATCAATGATAAGTCGATGTGATGCCTTAGTGTCCACCCATGGCGCTGTCATGATACAGTTGAAATAATCGTTGCTTAAGCTCATTATCCTGGCCGACAACAAGCCTACCCTTCCATTATGGCACCCCATGTCTCCACTGGTATTTCGGCTCACTGGATGGGTCGGCCTTCTTGGCCGCAATCACTTGTTGAAGATGGTTGTCCTACTCACATGATCCGTGGACAGCATGCAGAATTTCCGACTACACCACCACCGTCGTCTTGAGTTCCCCCTTCTGTTGCTCATATTTGTGGGACAGTGCATCCGCACAGGTGTTGTATTTGCTTTGTTTGTATTGGATTTGGAAGTCATACCGCATCAACTTAGCATGATACCATTGTTGGGCCGGAGTGGCGATCCTCTGCTCAAGTGAGAATTTAAGGTTTGGTGGTCGGTTTGGATGATGAATGGAGAGCCCATTAAGTAGTGTTGCCACTGATGGACTGTCATGACTATGACTAAGAGTTCCTTTTCATATGTGGAAATTCGGGCATTCTTTGGCCCCAGCGCCTTGCTAAAATATGCCACGGGTTAGCCCCATCTTGTAATAGCACCGCGCTCACACCGGTGTCTGCCGCGTCCGTCTCCACAATAAAAGGCTTCTCGAAATTCGGTAAGCGTAATACTGGGGGTTGTGACACTGCCCATTTGAGTGCTTGGAAAGCCCCCTCGGCCTCCTTGCCCCATCTAAATGGTTGTTGATGTAGCCTTGAAGTCAACGGTTTTGCTAGTAATCCATAGCCTTTGATAAAGCACTGTTAGTACCCTATCAACCCCCAAAAACCTGCGCAACTTCTTGAGATTTGTGAGTGTTGGCCACTCTAACATGGCCTGGATTTTGCTACGGTCGGTCGCCACCCCATTGCTTGATATCAAGTGGCCCAAATATTGAATTTGTTGCAGCCCGAAATGGCATTTTGTGCTCTTTAAGAAGAGTTGCTGCTGTTGCAAAATCTATAGGGCGGTGCGTAAATGATCCACGTGCTCCTTCTATGAGCTGCTAAACACGAGGATGTCATCAAAGAAAACCAAAATGAACCTCCATAGGTGCTCCTTGAATATCAAATTCATCAAGATTTGAAACGTAGACGGAGCATTTGCCAACCCAAATGGCATCAAAAAGAACTCATAGTGTCTGTGGTGTGTCTGAAAAGTCATCTTGGGAATGTCATCTAGCGACATCCAAACCTGATGATCCCGTAAGTCCAACTTATAAAGAAAATTTCCCCATGTAATTCCTCAATTAATTCTTTGATATCTTTGATGGTATCCTTGTAGAGTTGCCTATAAATGATGCATAAGCTCCATGTATTGTCGCTTTTCTTCACTAGCACCACCGGGGATGCGAAGGGGCTGCTACTGTGCCAAATTATGCCGGTGTCCACCAAGTCCTCCACCATATTTCAATAACTGCCTTTTGTAATGGCAAATACCGATACGGTTAGATGTTGACCGGTGCCACTCCCTCCTGTACCAGAATGCGATGTTCGTGATGACAGTTTGGGGGCAGCTTCTTGGGTTCGGCAAAGACATCCTCAAAGTCATCCAAAATCGTTTGGCGCTGAAACTGTTCTGCGGTTTCCTGTTTGGTGTTTTACAACCCAGGTTGAATGCTGGATTCTATGTAGCTAATGCTGTTTTCAGGTGAGTCGGGCTGAATGTAACAGAGTGCAAGCAAATTAAGTTCCCCCTAACGGTCAATCAACTTCGGAGTCCTCTGCGGGTGCAATAACGTGTTGACTGTGTGTTTTGAGCCCCGCAGTGAGACCCTACAACCTTGGACACAGAATTCCATCTTTAGGTTTTGAAAATCCCATTGGACCACGTCGAGTGTGAGGAGCCATTGCACCCCCAATACCACCTCGCAGCCTCCTAATGGTAGGACCAACATGTCTGTAGTAAATAATATGCCTTGCAATCGCCACTTGAAATCAATAACTTTGTAGAAGCTTGCATTGTTATCCCATTCGCCACCGCAACATTAAAGCTCGGAATAGCCATCATTGTACACTTCAGCTTCGCCACCATATCGACATTGAGAAAATTATGTGTGCTACCGGAATCGATCGAGACATGTATGGGTTTCCCTTGGTAATATGTCGTAACCCGCATCGTTTGAAAATGTGTTGTCCCGTCCAAGGCGTGCACAGAGACGTGTGGTGCTTGTTCTGGTTCCTCCTCATGTGCCTCTTCCATAGCCATCTCCCCGAGGAAAACCTCCACCTGATCTTCCGCCTCTTCAACATTAGGAATAATCTCAAGAGCATAGGATTTCCGTCGTTCCACGCAGCGGTGTCCCAGAGTGTACTTGATGTCGCACCAAAACAAGGCCCTTTACTCCGCAGCTCATCCATTTCTATCAAGGTGAACTTGGTTCCCCCTTCCCGGTCTAGCTGCATGCAGAGGTGTGAGCATTTGCACTTTGGAATGTGATCGGCGATCTATTGTGTCGACCCTCCCTGGAATGTCAATCCCAGACGGTTGTGAATGCCCGCCTGTTACTGACAGCCACCTTTTGTTCTTGTAACCATGCGAGAGAGAAGACGTCTTGGAGGGACTTAGGCTGAAACATATGCACTGCATATTTGATTTCGCCTTTCAACTTGGCTAAGCCAAGACTGATGAAGTTCTGCTCCGGAATGGCCACACGGTGCAGGAGAACATCGAATTCATCTAGGTAGCTTGGGACCGAGCCCTTCTGTCATATATTCTTCATTTCATTAAGGGGATCATCCAATAAAAGAGAGTCAAAATGACTCTGGTATCAGTAGAGTGTCTTCTCCTCCATGTGAAGGGAGGCAATTCGAACCTTCATGTCATCCGGTGTGCCATCCACTTCGAAAAATTGGTCACATTTATATATCCAGTCTGAAAGTCCCTCTCCAAAAAAATCGTGGAAAATCGATGCGATCCAAGCGGGTGTTCACTGAATGATAACTGGATGTGACTGGTCGGGTATCCGGCAATGCTGGGGGGCCTCGGGTGCCGCTACCCTTATCAGCTTTGAGGACTGAGAGTATCTCCTGTAGATCGGCGAAAGTACGGCTCTGTTACTCAGTTAACTCCTGCAGTTGGAGGGCTAGAGCTTCTTGATTGTGGCGGAGACCCTCTAGTTCTCCTGTACCCTCTTTGGATCTGGTGGCGTCGGCGATGGGCATGGGGGTCAGACGGATCGTGCTGGATCTGATACCCTTGATGCACCCCCTCCTGATTCATTGTAACAGGCACAGGCAAGAACGGGCAGAACCTTCTGCAATCCAAAATTACACAGAGAAAAGCCAGAAAAACTTCAATATTAAGAGAATAATAGCACCAGGTTCCAACGCAACAACAATAATAAAACAGCAAGCAGAATGATAAGATTGATCCTAAGGAAGATCCTTCCTGAACAGAAACAGCTAGAGGGAGAGGGCCAGCCGTTCTCCACACAGCACACACAAAGGTCACGGTTCTTTTCACATACCAAACCCTACAGCAAAAATAGATTTTATACTAAGACTGAAAATAAAGTAAAAAATGATCAAAGTGCCCCTTAGCACCCACGCGAGAGGGACTCCCAGCCATTAAGATCGTATCATAAGCGATTTGCAACAAGGTTTACGGTGGAATGAGGGGGAGGAGGATGTGGACTCTCTTGTAGTAAGGACGCAAGGACGCCTTGCGGCGGTCCATCGTGATCTTCTGCTTGACTTGGAAGGAGACATTGACGTCATAGGTAGGTTAGGGTTTGGAATAGTATTTGAAGAGGAGAGGAAAGAGAATAACTGGGAGAGAGGGAGTGATGATCTAAGCCAAGACAAGAAGATGAAGGCCACCCTACAGTAACCCCACCCGACATAAATCTTCCTATATCAACACCAGTATTAATAAGTTTGTGTTGTAGCCCTCTTATGACCCAAGTAAGTCATAACTTATCTACGGTCATAATGATATACAATAGTGGTAAGTGAAAGGGGCTTTGTAACCTGATGCAGCGATCCAGAACTGCCCCGCTCTGGAACAATCAGAGGAACACGTCCGGCGATCACTACCAGGCTGCAGCACAAGCATCTCACCCATGACTGCACATATTCTCAGCGCGACGGGATGTTGAGGCGGAATCTCGAACCCAGCCCCCTTGATAAATCTCTTTCCTAATAGGGACTATCAACAACTGAGCTGCATGGCTGCCCAACCAATGGTTTGGCCATCAAAAAAGTGCACTTTTTTGATGAAGCGATCCAGTGCGGCCCCGCTCTAGCGCAGCCAGAGGAACACATCCGGCGATCACTACCGGGCTGCAGCCCAAGCACCCCACCCATGACCGCACCTATTCTCAGGGCGGCGCGATGTTGAGGCGGAGTCTCGAACCCAGCCCCCTTGATAGTCCCTGTTAGGAAAGAGATTTATCAAGGGGGCTGGGTTCGAGACTCCGCCTCAACATCCCGCCGCGCTGAGAATAGGTGCGGTCATGGGTGTAGTGTTTGGGCTGCAGCCCGATAGTGATCGTCGGACGTGTTCCTCTGGCTGCGCCACAACGGGGCGGCACTAGATCGCTGCATCATAACCCTTTTTTGTACAGCCTATAAAAGGCCTTCCTCTACTTGTAAAAAGAATCACAGAGATATATAAAAACTAGTAACATATTAAGACTATTGTATCCTAAGTTTTACTCCTCAGTCCTGTTCATTATCAGTGGTATCAGAGGTGGTCGCTAGTGATTTCTTGGATCATCATTGGAGCTTATGACGTCTTCAACTTTCTCTCTCTCCCAAACTACCATTCTGGTGTTTACATGAGATAAGTATGATTTTTGGAGTATTCATATGCGCGCAATATTTATTTCTCAAGGCCTGTGGGATGTTGGTTTTATTTCGTTCGAAGAATCCAGATGGGGATCAATATGGAATCCTCTATCTATTGCCACTAGGTAGGTATATAAAGCAAACCCTAGGAGTATCTACGGGTATTGGATATCCGTGTATCCTACACGACCTATTAAGCCTCTTAACTCGTTAATTGTCCAAATATATATTAACAGACTCCTCTTATATTTGTGATAAATAATGTGTACGTCTCGGAGTACAGAAAGTAGAATGAACTAAAAGAGCAAGCTTTCGACTTTACACATTTTCATAAGAGTTAGCACAATAAAGCAAAATAGGAGTTTACCAAAAAACAATAACACTTAACATCCAGATATATAGTGTTACTCATGAATAAAAAGTCTAAAAAATAAAATTAACAATGGATCAGAACAAATAACAATTCTACTCAGAGAGTATATCGTCAGCATGCATGTCAAAGTGTACTTTCTCTCATCCATCTTTCCTAGTGCCTGCAAGGAATTTCATTAGTCAGACTCTATAAATTCATAAACATATGCAGTGACGTATCAATGTAAACTAACTCTACATAAATGAGCTTAATACTTGTAGCAATAGTGAAGTAACACTGTTAGCATCTCTATCCAATCTAGCTAGGACCAGTCAAGTTTTTATTTCAATAAATCAAACGTTGTTATCTTACTCATTAGTGACCACTATGTACCTCATCATATGATTTGGCATGCCGCCATTTGCAACATTATCAAATGTGCAATAATGTGCTATGATCACTAATTTTAGATTAACTCATACAACGACTTTCTATTTCCAGTTGAATAATTTTCAAATCAACTTACAATGAGAAAGATGTTAAGTCATCAGGTGTGGAATGACTAACATCTAACCATTATGGGCTTTCATCAAGAAATTATTTGGGGTTTTTAGTTTGTTATTAGATACTTGAATGTTACAACTATATGTTCTTGCTATCAAAACTTAAATATAGGAGGAATTTCATATTTCTATGAACTTTAATCTCATTTCCCCCGATATTTTGATGGTGAGAGCTCTATTTAATTCTTTTGTCAAGACGTCTGCAACATTATTTTTCGACCTCACATCAACTAGGGTAATAATCACTTGACTTGTGAGGGAGGTCAACCATGCTTGTTTCATCTGTAGTTGCCTTCTTTTGCCATTGAACAAAGTGTTCGTAACAATCATTTTAGTAGCCTGATTGTTGCAGAAAACTGCAACAGAACTCAATTTCAGGCTCGACAGTGGAATGTCCATCACCAAATCTCTTATCCACTCTGCTTCTTCTCCCGCTGAAGCTAGAGTGTAGAGTTCTGATTCCAAAGAAGATAGTGCAATACATGATTGCCTCTTGGACTTCCAGGCTACAGCTGCTCCACCTAGTGTGAAGATAAATCCACTAGTGGACTTGCTGTCGTTTAATTCTGAGCACCATGATGCATCAGAATAACCTTCCAAAACTGGATGATGACCATAATAACATAAAGCATACTTTTGGGTGTGCTTTAGGCATCACATTAGCATATCAAGGGCATCCCAATGGTCTTGACTAGGATTACTAGTGAATCTACTTAACATGCCGACTGTAAAGGCTATGTCAGGTCTTGTGCAAACCATAACATATATGATGTACAATCCCGTGTTCGTCGAATGTGTCCAACAGGCAGACGAGCGGACCAAGGCGACCTGCCCACACCAGAACAGCATACCGGGGAGATCAGAATGGATAGCACGCTCCCTCCAAAGCCAGACACGCGAGCTGCGCGAGCTAGTTAGCTCGCTCCCGCCAAAGCCAGGCGCGCGAGTTGCGCAAGCTGGCTGACTCGTCCCGCGTCTGCCTGAAGTTCGTTGAGCTGAGGTGGGACTTCGCCAAACTGAGCTCGGTGGAGCTCGGCGTTCGTCGAACGGAGCTCGGCGTTCGCCGAACGGAGCTCGGCGTTCGCCGACCGGAGCTCGGCGTTCGCCGACCGGAGCTCGGCGTTCGCCGACCGGAGCTCGGCGTTCGCCGACCGGAGCTCGGCGTTCGGCGACCGGAGCTCGGCGTTCGCCGACCGGAGCTCGGCGTTCGCCGACCGGAGCTCGGCGTTCGCCGACCGGAGCTCGGCGTTCGCCGACCGGAGCTCGGCGTTCGCCGACCGGAGCTCGGCGTTCGCCGACCGGAGCTCGGCGTTCGCCGACCGGAGCTCGGCGTTCGCCGACCGGAGCTCGGCGTTCGCCGACCGGAGCTCGGCGTTCGCCGACCGGAGCTCGGCGTTCGCCGACCGGAGCTCGGCGTTCGCCGACCGGAGCTCGGCTTTCGCCGACCGGAGCTCGGCGTTCGCCGAACGGAGCTCAGCATTCTTCGAGCTGACCTCGTGAGTTAGAATCCTAGATTCGTCGAACAAAGCTCGTCGAACTCAAGTCTTCTAGAATTCCTTCTATAGTAATAATCCCAGACCACCCCGTGCGAGTGAAGGTTTCAGAGGGGCACTCGCCCAGCTATATTATGAGACTTCAGCTGACCTCGTGAGTTAGAATACTAGATTCATCGAACAGAACTCAAGTCTTCTAGAATTCCTTCCGTAGTAATAATCCCAGACCGCCCTGGGCTAGTGAAGGTATCATATGGGTTCTCGCCCAGCTATATTATGAGACTTCATTTAGACTTTACCCCCTGCTGACACCCTTTTGGCTTTAGAGTTGAGCGACGTTGCTCCACTCGACGCTCTCGGCACCCTTCTGGCTTTGGCGTTGAGTGACGTTGCTCTACTCAACGCTCTCTGGGCCCTTCTGGCTTTGGCGTTGAGTGACGTTGCTACACTCGACGCTCTCGACGCCCTTTTGACTTTACCGTTGAGTGACGTTGATCCACTCAATTCTTTGGGAGCCCTTCTGGCTTTGGTGTTGAGTGACGTTGCTCCACTCGGCGCCCTCCTGGCTTTGGCGGTGAGTGATGTTGCTCCACTCGCCCAGTCTCCCATGAGGTGTTTTTTTTTACCATTTTTGCCCTTGCCAAGGGTGTGAATAGCTTGATAGAACGGCAGAGTTACGCTGTTAGAAGACCCAGTTGGGCTACACATAGCTGTTCAAAACAGCGGAGGTTGGTTATTGGCAAGCCGTTTTCAGAAATCAATAAATATGACCCAGGGGGCACCTCAGTGGGCAGGCTTATCAGTATTCAGATCTTCTTGCGCTTTCTGAGGTAGCCTTAGCTCGGTCATTAGATAAGGAAGGGAAGCACTCTAAGATCTTCCGGGTGTGTGGTGGGACCTCCACGCCGAGCCCTTGGGTCAGTTTCCATTTCTTTTGTTGTTTGGCCTGTAGGAGAGAAGTAGGCATGCGATCAACCCTTCCTCGAGGGTGAACTCCACGAGAGACCGAGTTTTCGATTTCAACACATGAGACTACCAATCAGTTTAACATAATTTAACTGTCTAACCGCAACTCCTTCATTGGGCTTTAAGCGGTTATTGTAATCGTATGGTGTCTCTAATGACCTACGTTCACCGTATCCCTATGTATCCAACATGGACTTTATGTAGTATCTGGTGTAGAGATGTTTGTGAGATGGACGTGCTTACGTGAACGGCGGATTACCCATCACAGAACATAGAAAAAATAAGAGAGTGCTCCGACCAAAAGCGAACGAAAAGGGGTCGGTTGGCTCTCAAAAATACGGGACTCGATACAACGTCCTTAGGACCTACTCTCCAACAAGCACACAACTCGCGCCTAGCCGGACTCGATACCACGACCTTAGGACCTACCTCTCCAACAAGCACACATCTCACCGCACCTACACAAGCATCTATTCTTTTCACAATAAGCCGTCAATCGCAGCAAAAAATATATTTAGGAGCGGCGGTAAACGATAAGGAGGGATCAAGAACAAGTTGAGATTAACTCCCTTGTTAGCACCAAAGCGTGCCCAATCTTGGAGAACAAGTCAAGGCTTGGCCTAGTTTGTTCTCTAGCGGATCTTCCAATCCGGAAAACAAGAGGGTCAACAACAACGTTCGATTCAGATTTGCAAGCGAAAAACACTTTAAAATCGCGAAAAAGACGGATGAATAACCTCCACAAAATTCTCACAGCAAGAAACACAAAGATAGGGAAGAGATTACCCAACCAAGAAGAAGATCACACAATATTTGTGGGAGAATCACTCTCTCCACGGTTCCACCGGTTTCACACCGAAGGGGGCTGCTTCCTTCTTCCACGGAGTCGCACCGAGAGAAGCCACGCCGGAGTCGCACCGAACGGGGATGGAGGAGGCAAGGCTTGGCTTCACACCAAAGGGGAGGAGGTGGCTATGGCTTTCACCATGGTGGCCGAAATTCCTCAAGGGGGGGTTACTTTAGGTTTCTTTTTCCAATGCATAACTCATCATAATATCCTCCTTTAAATAGGAGTTACAAAAGAGATCCAACCATCCATGATGGAGATGAAATCTCATCCATCCGGGCGGTTACATACACACCAAGGGTTTAATAGCACACCAACATGAAAATAAAAATATTACAAGCCAAATGTTTTAAGCAATTAAAATAAAACTAAGTAGAATTATTAAGCAAGCTTTGCGCGCCGCGGACGGAGGTTGTATCGCAGCTTTCCGTTAGCGTCCGTGGCGTTGTCATGACGCCGCAAATCTTTAACTTGTTGCGCCGCAGCAACCGGGTCATCATCAGGAAGTGTTGGAGGGGCCGCAACAACCGGGTCATCATCAGGAAGTGTTGGAGGGGCCGCGCCATCAATCCTCCCCCACTCAAAATCGCGCATCTCCGATGCGTGGGCTGATAGAAAGCGGCGGAGAAGCTCGGCATCCAAACGTTGAAGCTCTGTCGCGAGGACCCATGAGTCGTCCGACGGTGGGCGGTCACGCCAACGGATGAGGAAGCGGTAGGTAGCACCGGCAGGAGTAGTAAGTGGCTCAGCAGCGAGTATCATATCTGGATGGAGAAACGTCTTGGGAAACCTGGGAAACATGTCAGCAGTAGGAATAAAAGAAGGCAGCGTACCATCCGATGTTATACCTGCGGGGACCGGAGGAGAGAGATCATCCAAACTACCACTCCCCAACCCATTAGAATATTCAGTGGAGGGAGAAGACGACAAAGAAACCAACTCTTGTGGAGGCGCAACAAACAGCGTCAAATCCGAGACATTAAAAATAGGGGAGATACCCCATTCAGCAGGCAAATCCAATACGAAAGCGTTGTCACCTAGCTTCTTTATAATCCGAAAAGGACCGGCGCGTTTTGGAGCTAACTTTTTAACGGTGCCAGTTGGCATTCGTTCGGGAACTAACCGTACTAAAACCAGATCGCCGACCTTAAAGTGTGACACCTTCCTATGTAGATTAGCGTGCGCTTGATAAGACTCATATTGAGCAGTCAAGGTAGCTCGTATACGTGCATGTAAGTCGTGAATATGTTGGGCGAAGGATTGTGCAAACTGACTTGTTTTGTATGTGGGAGGTAAGGGGACCAAGTCAAGTGGCACAGGGGCCTTATACCCGTGGACAATTTCATTCGGAGACATACCCGTGGACCGATTTTTAGAATTATTGTAAGCTAGTTGTGCATGTGGAAGCAGTAAATCCCAAGTGCCTTTATGGTCGCTCACGAGACATCGAAGAAGATTTCCTAGGCTCCGATTGACTACTTCCGTCTGGCCATCAGTTTGTGGGTGATAAGCCGCGGAGAATAATAATTTTGTGCCCATAAGAACCCACAAGGTTTTCCAAAAGTAGCTAGTGAACTTGACGTCCCTATCTGAGACAATAGTCTTCGGAACGCCACGGTGACTAACGACGTCTTTAAAATACAGTTTCGCAATGTGAGAGGCGTCGTTGGTCTTACTACAGGGGAGGAAGTACGCCATCTTGGAGAACCTATCCACAACAACGAGTATAGAATCATGACGTCGCAGGGTGGGGGGAAGGCCTAATACAAAGTCCATGCTCACATCTTCCCACGGGACGGACGGAATAGGTAGCGGAGTGTATAAACCTACATTGGACTTAGTACCTTTAGAAACTTGGCACGTACGGCAACTGCTCACAACCTTCCCAACCATCGCCTTTAGTTTAGGCCAAAAGAATTTCTCCTCTACGAGCGTTATCGTTTTGTCTCTGCCAAAGTGGCCACTCAAGCCACCACTATGTAACTCCCAAATGATGTGGAGTCGCAAAGAGGAGTGGGGGATACACAATTTTCCGTGTTTGAATAAGTATCCGTCTCTAAGTGAATAGGCCGTGATGGTCGCGGGAGAGCTATCCTGGGCAGATAAGTATGGCTCCTGAAAATCAGGGCATGTGGCGTATTCATCCTTTATGCGCTCGAACCCTACCACGTGGACTTGCATGGAGGAAAGTAAGAGGGTGAGGCGGCTGAGTGCATCGGCAACTCGATTGTCGGTCCCTTTAAGGTGCTTGAGAGTAAATGTGTATTCTTGCAAGAAGGATACCCATTTAGCGTGGCGCGGGCTGATTTTGTGCTGACCATTGATGAATCGCAACGCTTCATGATCAGAGAGGATCACGAACTCCTTATGAAGGAGGTAGTGCCTCCAATGATGCAAACATCTAATGACCGCATAAAACTCCCTATCGTAATTGGAATAATTTAATTTAGCACCCGCTAACTTCTCACTAAAATAACTAACCGGGTGACCCTCTTGACTCAAGACACCTCCAATCCCTACGCCAGATGCATCACAAGTAAGCTCGAAGACCTTGGTGAAGTCAGGGAGACGTAACACCGGTGCTTCAGTCATAAGCTCCTTAATACGATGGAATGCAAACGTGGCGGATTTGGACCATGTGAATTCTCCTTTCTTCATGCAGTCCGTAATGGGTGCCATAATGCTACTAAAATCACGTATGAAACGACGATAAAAGGTAGCTAACCCGTGGAAACTACGCACCTCACGAAGGCTAGTGGGCTCGGGCCAGTCTCTAATCACCTGAACCTTTCCTGGGTCAACACGAATTCCTTCAGAGCCAACTATATAACCTAAGAATTCAACCTCCGAAACATAAAACGTGCATTTCTTTAGATTTAGATATAAGGTTTCAGTCCTTAAGGTGGAGAGGACTACTTTGATGTGAGAGAGGTGTTCGGCGGGGGAGGTACTAAACACTAGGATGTCATCAAAATACACTACAACAAACTTCCCCATATATGGCCTAAAGATGTGCGTCATCATCCGGGAGAAGGTGCTGGGGGCATTGGATAGCCCAAAGGGCATCACAAGCCATTCATACAACCCGTCCTTAGACTTGAACGCCGTCTTCCACTCATCCCCCTCTCGGATCCTGATTTGGTGGTACCCACTCCGTAAGTCCAGTTTAGAGAAGATAGTGGCACCCGATAGGACATCCAAGAGATCATCTAGACGTGGAATTGGAAACCTATATTTTATAGTAATTTTGTTGAGAGCTCGGCTATCAACACACATGCGCCAGGTGCCATCCTTCTTAGGGGCAAGAAGAGCGGGGACAGCACATGGGCTCATACTCGTCCTAATAAATCCCTTATTTAACAACTCCTCTATCTGGGTTTGTAACTCTATGTGGGCAGTTGGATTAAGCCTATAGTGTGGTTGGTTGGGTAAGGACGATCCGGGGATAAGGTCTATTGCGTGTTGTATATCTCTAAGCGGTGGTAACGACGAAGGCAACTCCTCCGGGTATACATCCCTAAACTCATCCAACAATACCCGTAGCTCTCGGGGTAAATCTTCCAACACGCCACCATCAGTTTTTTCACTCAGAAGTACAAGAGCGTACATTATTCCCCCAATAAAGGGATCCTTCACAAATTCCTTCCTACCAACTAAACTCAAGGCTTTTCTCTCAACTGGGATGGTGGTATCCTTAGCCAACACTACCGGCTCTTTTGGCACAGTCGGTCTCAAGGTGACGATCTTGCCATTGAATTTAAACTCATAAGTGTTGGCACGACCATAGTGCGTCACATCACGGTCATATAGCCACGGGCGGCCTAATAACACATGACAAACGTCCATTGGAAGGACGTCGCACCAAACCTCATCCGTGTAGGATTTGAAAGACAGGGGGACTAGGCATCGTTGGGTAACCTTAATAGTAACCTTACTAATCCAAGCGACCTGGTAGGGGGTCGGGTGCGGCTCGATGGTCAAGGACATACGCTTAACGGCATTCTCAGAAACGGCGTTTACGCAACTACCACCATCAATAACTAATTTGCAAAGTTTTTCTCCACTCTTAAAGATCAGGGAAAAGATGCTCGTCCTCTTCCAGTCGTCTACAGGACGAGGAGTGGTCAAAATGCAACGCATCACCATAAGGCGGTGATCGTCCTCCAAGTCACTAGGGACTCCGTCAGGGTCGCTCTCCTCTTCGGCCTCATGGACATAGTCGTCAGGGTCGGTAGTGGACTCTAGTAAGGCTATGGCCTTCGTCTTGGTGGGGCATTCATAGGCATAGTGGCCTTGAACACCGCATGAGTAACAAGTGGTGTTAGCCTTGCTAACCTTTCCAACGGGGATACGCTCACTAGCGGGGTTCTTGGTATTTCTCGCGGTAATCACAACGGATTTCGACTCGGAGGATCTAAATCTTCCTTTATCAGGAAAAGTGGAAGAAGAGGCCCCAGCGGTGGACTTATTCTTCGCATTAGAATAACGGGAGTGAGCTTTAGATGCTAGGTTCTTTTCAATGTCCAAGGCGGCATTGAAAGTCGTATTCAAGTCCGTGTGACCATAACGCAAGAGTTTCCGTTGAATGTCGGGGTGAAGTCCCTTTCGAAATCTAGATAAAGTTACTTCGGGGATCTCTCGAAGGTCACAACGTACCATACGGTCCTTAAGTTCTCCCATATATTCAGCAACAGACATTGAGCCTTGCCGAAGGGTGGCAAGCTCATCGAACATTTGCGTCCGATGGTACGCGGGAACGTACTGATCGGTTAGCAGGTTCTTCATAACAGCCCATCCAATGAGTGGGACCCCGTGCCCAGCTCCTAACCTACGTTCTTCATTCAGCCAATAGGTTTTGGCACGTCCCATTAATTTCATCCTGGCAACTTGAACCTTTTGGGGGTCCGTGAGGTTGTGCCATTCGAAATAGCACTCCATGTCTATAGCCCAATGGAGGAAGATCTGGGGATCTCCCATGCCATCATAGGTGGGGGCATCTATCTTGATAGCCCTCGTGATATCAAAGCCTCGCTCAGGGCGGGGTTCTCGAGGGGGCATACGGGGAGAGTTTCCCTCAGAATCCGAATCAAAGTTCGGTTGGTGCCGGTTGGGCTGCCCAGCATTAACGGGAGGTGGGGGTGGCCTAGCTTGATTTTGTAGGATCTGGGCTAAGGCGTTCCTAAGCTCTGTCATTTCGGCACGAAGACCTGCTATAGCCTCGGTGTTGGGATCACCATGCTCGTTCGCAGCCATCCTAGACGTAGACGGGGTTGCGTACTCCGTTCCTAGCCTAGTGCGCATTCAGGTTTGGGAGGCCCCGGGCAAGATGAATTTTTCTAGGACTGAAGCTGTATTGAAAATAAGATATTTTTATATACTCCCGATGAGAATAACACGCAGATCGTTAAAAAATTTTTTTTTTGAAATTTTGCTGAAAAATAAAGATTTCAGCCCGCTATTTGCAGACCACAGAAAATAATTTTTTTTTTGAGTTCTAACGATCGGATCTCTAACAAGGAACGCAGAGAGGATGTTTGCAACGTGAAAGTTGAAACAACCTGGCTCTGATACCAAATTGGTGTAGAGATGTTTGTGAGATGGACGTGCTTACGTGAACGGCGGATTACCCATCACAGAACATAGAAAAAATAAGAGAGTGCTCCGACCAAAAGCGAACGAAAAGGGGTCGGTTGGCTCTCAAAAATACGGGACTCGATACAACGTCCTTAGGACCTACTCTCCAACAAGCACACAACTCGCGCCTAGCCGGACTCGATACCACGACCTTAGGACCTACCTCTCCAACAAGCACACATCTCACCGCACCTACACAAGCATCTATTCTTTTCACAATAAGCCGTCAATCGCAGCAAAAAATATATTTAGGAGCGGCGGTAAACGATAAGGAGGGATCAAGAACAAGTTGAGATTAACTCCCTTGTTAGCACCAAAGCGTGCCCAATCTTGGAGAACAAGTCAAGGCTTGGCCTAGTTTGTTCTCTAGCGGATCTTCCAATCCGGAAAACAAGAGGGTCAACAACAACGTTCGATTCAGATTTGCAAGCGAAAAACACTTTAAAATCGCGAAAAAGACGGATGAATAACCTCCACAAAATTCTCACAGCAAGAAACACAAAGATAGGGAAGAGATTACCCAACCAAGAAGAAGATCACACAATATTTGTGGGAGAATCACTCTCTCCACGGTTCCACCGGTTTCACACCGAAGGGGGCTGCTTCCTTCTTCCACGGAGTCGCACCGAGAGAAGCCACGCCGGAGTCGCACCGAACGGGGATGGAGGAGGCAAGGCTTGGCTTCACACCAAAGGGGAGGAGGTGGCTATGGCTTTCACCATGGTGGCCGAAATTCCTCAAGGGGGGGTTACTTTAGGTTTCTTTTTCCAATGCATAACTCATCATAATATCCTCCTTTAAATAGGAGTTACAAAAGAGATCCAACCATCCATGATGGAGATGAAATCTCATCCATCCGGGCGGTTACATACACACCAAGGGTTTAATAGCACACCAACATGAAAATAAAAATATTACAAGCCAAATGTTTTAAGCAATTAAAATAAAACTAAGTAGAATTATTAAGCAAGCTTTGCGCGCCGCGGACGGAGGTTGTATCGCAGCTTTCCGTTAGCGTCCGTGGCGTTGTCATGACGCCGCAAATCTTTAACTTGTTGCGCCGCAGCAACCGGGTCATCATCAGGAAGTGTTGGAGGGGCCGCAACAACCGGGTCATCATCAGGAAGTGTTGGAGGGGCCGCGCCATCAGTATCTTTGACTTAGGGAAATGTCATTTTTCCCAAAGCTCACTTGCATGCCTAGTATAGTCTTAGTTACACTTAGGTCTTTAATGTTAAACTATTTCATTAGTCCTGACTTAACGTCATCCAAGTCGGATTGATCAGAACTAAGAATCAGCATATCATCCACATACAAGCATATTATAGCGACTTTATTTGATCTATGACGTATGTAAAGACATTTATCCTAGAGTCTCGACATGAATCCCATGTTCTTTACACTATAGTCAAACTTCTCATGCCATATTTTTGGTGCTTATTTTAGTATGTATAGTGATTTGATTAACTTACAGACCTTGCTTTCATGACCTTCTACTATGAAGCCTTCAGGTTGGCTCATGTATATTTTTTTGGTCGGATCTTCATTCAAGAACGCAGTCTTCAGTCTACAGAAACTGTTGTTGAGATTGATTGAACACAAGTCCAAGTTCAGATTTAAAGAAGATCTAGCTATCAAGTGAAGATCTAAGAAGTTGGAGAGAGAGAGCTCCATCCAAGAAATCAGCCGTTGGAACCCAGCTGAGAAGAAGGATTCAGATTGGTCTGAATCTTAAGAAGCAGAGATCAAGGATCAACTGCAGAGGAATCAGTCTTATTGTGTTCTACTTTCAAGAAGCTTTGAAGAAAGCCAAGTCAGATTGATTTCAGCTGAGTTCTTCCAAGAACTCATCAAGAATCTCACAACTTATCTCTCTTTCATCTAAGTTGTTGAGTTTATACATTTTGTATTCATTATAACTTGTAGGATCCTTAGGGATCTGAGATTGTAAGCCTGTAATTATAAAGGCTGAGGGTAGGAGAGTTAAATCTCTGAGTGTAGGCCTTGGTGGCTGAGTGTAGGCCTTGGTGGCTGAGTGTAGGCCTTTGTGGCTGAGTGTAGGCCTTTGTGGCTGAGTGTAGGCTTTGTGGAAAAGCTGAGTTGTAGGGCCTTGGGCCTGAGGTGTAGGAGCCTGTTTTGGGTTCTGAGATAGTGGAGGAGTTTGGTCGAATCTAGTACACTACTAGATAGGCGAAGGGGGAAAGTGGATGTACCCAAAGCTTGGGGAACCACTATAAAACTTTATGTCTACTGTGTGATTGTTGTTGGCTGTGATTGCTGCATATGTGCTGTGATATAGTAGATAGAATTCTGTGATATTATCTGATTGCTGCATAAAAAGTTAGAAAGATTCAAGTCACCTATTCACCCCCCCTCTAGGTGATTAGGTACAATATCTTTCAAATCTCCGTTCCACGAAAATAAAACTAGTTCTTCGAACTGAGGTCGACGAAATGATTTAATAATAAGTAATCCGTCGAACTCATTCAGGAGACTTGAAGACAATTCGTCGAACTCTGGTCGATGAATATCTTCTGAAGCAAGGTTAGTCGATCTCTGGTCGATGAAACTTGTTTCACTCAAAGAGAGTTCGTCGAACTCCATTCGATGAGTATCTCTCAAACTTTCCCTGGTTCGTCGAACTCCGTTCGATGAACTTTGGAAAATTCGAGCTAAGTCTTCTCCATTGATCATCCCCAGCTGAATTAGAAAGAAAGCATGATTTTTCTCATCCAGAGGTTTGGTGAATATATCAGATTTCTGTAAATCAGTGTAGATATAGACAAGCTTAATCTTATTTTTGTCTACACACTCCCTAATGAAATGATGTCTTATATCAATATGCTTAGTCCTACTATAGTGAACTGGATTTTGTGCTATGGCTATAGCGCTAGTATTATCACAAAATAGGGTTGAATTATTTAAGTTGAACCCATAATCTAGAAGCTGATTCTGTATCCAGAGCATCTGTGAACAATAGCTGCCTGCTGCAATATATTCTGCTTCAGCAGTTGAAGTTGACACAGATGTTTGCTTTTTACAGAACCATGATACTAATCTCATACCCAGGAACTGGCAAGTTCCTGAAGTACTTTTTCTATCTATCCTGCATCCAGCAAAATCAGCATCAGAGTATCTAGTTAACTAAAATTCTGATTCAGCCGGATACCAAAGGCCTAGATCAGGACAACTCTTTATATACCTTAAAATCCTTTTTAAGAAAATAAGATGAGATTCTTTAGGGTTCACTTGGAACCTAGCACAAAGGCATGTAGCAAACATAATATTTGGCCTACTTGCTGTGAGGTATAATAGGGACCCAACAATGCCCCTATAAAGTTTCTGATCTACAGGTTTTCCTGGTATATCAGAGTCCACAACAGCATTGGTTGGCATAGGAGTTTTCTTAGCTGAGGCATCAGCCATCACAAACTTCTTTAGAAGTTTTTTATCATATTTTGCTTGAGAGATGAAGATGCCATCAGGGAGTTATTTCACCTGGAGACCAAGGAAATATAAAAGCTCTCACATGCTACTCATTTCAAATTTAGAATGCATGAGGTCAGAAATCCTCTTGCATAATTTTGAATCTGTAGAGCCAAATATGATATCATCTACATAGATTTGTACTAACAAAATTTGGTCCTTATGATGTCTAGTGAAAAGGGTTTTATCTACAATTCCTCTTGTAAATTTATGCTCTAATAAGAAACTTGCCAATGTCTCATACCAAGCTCTTGGAGCTTGCTTTAGACCATAAAGAGCCTTATTTAATCTAAAAACATAAGAGGGATAAGTTGGTGAAACAAAACCTGGAGGTTGTTCTACATAAACCTCTTCTTGTAGCACTCCATTTAAGAATGCACTTTTCACATCCATTTTAAACACTTTGAACTTCTTGAAAGCTGCATAGGCAAGGAAAATCCTTATAGCTTCCAATCTTGCAACTAGTGCAAAGGTCTGATCATAATCAATTCCTTCCTCTTGCCTATATCCTTAAGCAACAAGTCTAGCCTTATTCCTCACAATGACTCCTTGGGCATCAAGCTTATTCTTGAAAACCCATTTGGTTCCAATAACTGGATAGTTTTGGGGTCTTGGAACTAAATCCCAGACTCTACATCTTTAAAATTGGTTTAGTTCCTCTTGCATTGCAAGGATCCAGTGGGGATCTTGCTCAGCTTCATGGATGGTGAGAGGTTCAACCTGAGAGAGAAAACAGGCATGCATCAAGTCTTGGTTGAGTTGATGCCTTGTCTGTACACCTGCTGATATGTCTCCAATTACTTGAGATCTGGGGTGATCCCTAAGTGTGACAAAATCAGTGGGTGGAGTTGGTTGTGCAACAACATTTTGAATAAAATCCTCTTGTGGGATTATATTTGCTGTTGGTTGAGTCTCATGCTCTTCAGCTTCATCTTCTTCGCTATCTTCAATGACCTGTGGAGAGGGATGAGTGGGAACCTCTTCGGTGAGGTTTAGTCCATCCAATGTCTCACACAGGTGGGGTACCTGCAAGTTGCTAATGGTAGAAACTTCTTTCTCCTTGTAATAAATGCTAGTTTCATCAAAAGAAACATGAATTGACTCTTCTACCTTTAATGTTGATTTATTGAAAACCCTATAGGCTTTGCTTACTTGTGAGTATCCTAGAAAAACTCCCACTTCAGCCTTAGCCTCAAACTTTCTAATGTATTTCTTGTTGTTATTGTGTATATAGCATGTGCAACCAAATACTTTGAAATAGTTAATTTTAGGTTTCTTCCCTTTGAGCATTTCATAGGGAGTCCTATTCTTTAGTTTGTGAATTAAACTCCTATTCAGGACATAGTTTGCTGTGCTTACAGCCTCTGCCCAAAAGTTTAGTAGCATGTATGTATCAGTAAGTAATGTACCTGCAGCTTCAATGAGTGTTCTATTTTTCCTTTCAGCTACCCCATTTTGTTGGGGAGTTCTAGGAGCTGAGAAGCACTGCCTGATACCTTCCTTCTCACAGAACTCATGCATAAGAAGAGACTCAAACTCCATTCCATGATCACTTCTGATCAATGCAACATGAGTAGATAACTCAATCTATATGGTCCTGAGAAAATCTGTAAGAACATTGAATGTATCTGACTTAATTCTCAGAAAGAATACCCAACTGAACCTAGAGAAGTCATCCACAATAACCAAGGTGTAGGATTTCCCTCCTAGGCTTTGTACTGCAATGGGTCCAAAAAGATCCAAGTGTAGCAAGTACAAGATCCTAGGTGAATCACTCTTATTAATTGATTTGAAGCTAGTTTTAGTTTGCTTGCCTAATTGACAAGCCCTGCAGAGACCTTCCTTCTTATTGGGAGCAGAAGGTAGACCTCTAACAAGGTCGTCTTAAGGTTTACATGACCTAATCTTTTATGCCACAACTCATTTTGGTTACTAATGATATTGAGTAAACAAACATCAGTTTTGGCAGAAATAAAATCTACTAGATATATGTTACGTTGTCTAGTTCCAATTAAAACAGTTTTATTTTCATTATTAATAATAGAACATGAGGTAGAGTTAAAGTGTACCTGATAACCTTCATCACATAATTGGCTTATGGATATTAGGTTATGTTTGAGTCCTCTTACATATGTTACTCTCTTGAAAGTAACTGTTCCAACATTTACTGCTCCATATCCTTCCGACTGGCCACTTTTTGAATCACCAAAGATCACCTTTGGTCCTAGCTTGGACTTGTAATTAGATAGATTGTACTTGCTGCCTGTCATATGCTTGGAGCAACCACTGTCCAAGTACCAGGTCTGGCTCACCCTTGGACAGCTCTTCACCTGAAATGAAAAACAAAAATTAATTGTTCGTGACCCACCTTGGGTCCTTTATTTGGTTGAAATGAAAAGCTGGATATAACTGACAAATTAGGTTGAGATTTATAACCTAAAGGGTGATATATCCTAGGTGGAATAACCCAATCAGCTACTGGAGTGAATGGTTTATTAGCTGGCTTAGAATTTCTATAAAATAAATGATTTATGTTTGGTCCTTCTGGGTTCGACGAGTTTCTGTAAGTTCGTCGACCAGAGTTCGACGAATAGGGCTGAGATTGTCGATCTCTGCTCAGAGAATGACAATAGTCATTTTCTGCGCCCCATGTTCGTCGACCTCTGCTTGACTAACCATACAAAGTTTGTCGATCGCAGTTAGACGAATTGTTATTACTAAAGTTTGCGTCCAGCGTTCGCCAATCTAGGTTTGACGAATGAGCCACATTTTGTCGATCTGAGTTCGACGAATGCTGCTGAATCTTGTTTTAATTAGCTGTTTTCTGATTTTTATTTATCTTGTCTATGGGTTTTGGATTGTTCTCAGACATTGGTTTGTTTATTATCTTCTCGTTTCCCATGGCAGAAACAAATTTAATGGGTGTTGTAAGGATATTTTTCTTAATTATGGGGGGCAAACCTGATGATGCACCCAAGACCAGCCTGTCATTTAATTTGGCATTTACTGTGCTTGTGATGTCCATCAGCTTGAGACTTCTTCCATTAAGAGATTGCTCAAGTTATTTAGCCTCACATAAATCAGATTTTAATTTAATTATCTGCTCATTTTCTAAAGTTAGTTGATCTTTTAGTTTAAGATTTTCTGAGTTAACAGATTCAAGGTTTTCTAGTTTTTCTCTAAGGGTTTTTATTTCTTTCTCTGAACTAATTAAATCTGAACACATAGTTTTGAATTTAATTTTAAATGAATCAGAATTAAAATTAAAACTTGAAAGAACCTGATCTGCCTCTAACTCTGGGGCTACCTCATCTTTAGATTCACTTTTTGATCCTAAACTACTCCTGGAGGCATCAATTGCCATAAGGCAGACCTCCTTGTTTCTCGCTTCTTCCTCTTCTTCACTTGAGCTGGAAGAGGATGATTCTTCTTTAGTATCACTCCATGATTCAGCAACAAAGCCTTTGTCTCTCTTTTTGTACTTGCTGGAGGAGGGTCTGCTGCTGTGTTTTCTCCTGGAGTCTTTTTCTCTTCTTTTCTCCTTCTTCTGGCTTTCTGGACTTTCAGAGATGTAATGTCCAGGCTTTCTACATCCAAAGCACACAACCTCCTTGGTTGGTGTCTTGTCAAATTTGGGCTTATCATCTTATCTGGATGATTTTCTTTTGAAGTCCTTTCTAGCCATCTTATAAAATATTTTTGCAAAGAGGCTCATTAGTTCTTCATTGGATGTTGAGATCTCACCTTCCTCTGATGCCTTGAAAGCTATACTGTGATATTTTCTCACTAGGGTTGTTGACTTCTGTTCAGCTGCTTCTCTTGATTTAATTAACTGCTCATAAGACTTTAGTTTGCCTAGCAGAGATTTAGTTGATATCTCATTTAGGATTCTAGCTTCTTTGATAGGCCAGATTCTTGAGTACCAAGAGCTAGGGAAGCACATCAAGATTTTGTCATTCACCTCTGTAAGGGTGATATCTTTATCCAAGGTTTTAAGCTCATTGATGATTGAGCTCAACCTATTGTACATTTCAGCAACTGATTCAGCCTCATCCTTCTTAACATTCTCATACAGGGATATGAGATTTGATCTCCTGTCTTTCCTTTCATCAGCTGAGCCAGCTACCATTTGGTTGAGGGAGTCCCAAATGGCCTTGGCTGCGGTGTACTCAGCCACCTTCTGAAATATGTCATTAGACATTGTATGTGCCAAGATGTTCATGGCTTTTGCATCAGCCATCTTGGCTTTCCTGTAAGCATCATTATTATCTGGAGGAGGTACTGCAGTCATGTTTGTAGAGTTGCTTGGAGAAGCTGCAGGTGCTGGAGGTACTCCTGTTAAGATAGAAGCAAAAATATCTTCATCAATAGAATTCATATACAACTTGATTCTTGCCTTCCAGATTAAAAACTTTTGCAAGTTGCAAACTGGAGGTCTGGTGCTTGCATAATCTTTGTTATGTGTCATAGCTGTGGTTCTACTTTAAAATGTGAAGTAAATGATATGTAGATCTAACACAGGATCTTTGGTTTAAGGATTAACTTGTGCATCCAAAGGAACCTTGCTTTGATACCAATTGAAAGTGAGGGTTAGGTCTACAATACTCTAGAGGGGGGGGGGGTGAATAGAGTATGTTTAAAATTAATTAGGTCCCAATTAAAAAAGGTGCTGTTACAACTTTTGCTGTAAGCTGAAAATGTGCAGTAAATAGAAAACTGAAATACAGATAATATTAAACCTAATCACAATCACAAAACAAGAACAAAAAGAAAAGATAAGCAACCAGACGACACAAGAAATTTATAGTGGTTCCCCCTCAACTGGGTACATCCACTCTTCTACAACCCTTAGTAGGAATCCACTCAGGTTTTTGATCAGGTGCCTAACACCAATGGGTTTTGATCAGGTCCCCAAAAACCAACTCAAGTCTTTTGGTAAGGAGACTTGCAACCAGGAATCACTTTTGAAGGGAGATGACAACCCTTTGTACAGGAGGGGGTGAGAGAGTGATTTTGTCTTCTCTGTCACCAATCAGAGAGAAGACTTATGTGGAATGATGTTAGCAAACAGCTCCCCCTGAGATGTAGAATGGTTCAAGGAAGATCTGGAGCTTTGCTGTAGGGTGATAGGTCTTCAATCAGAATTCTGGACAAGCAGTGATGTAGGATCTTCTTGACTGATTTGATATCTGTTGTCCTTGGAGAAGTCCTGGAGAGAATGTTGAAGAAGAAGACTCTTGATATATTATAGTTGTTCTTCTTCTTCTGAATATCACTGCCTATCACTGTAAGCTTTTCTATAATCTTCTTGTGTGAAGCTTTTCTGTTGCTGTATGAGAACTCTAGCAGTCAGTTTTTTTGTCCCTGATTTTCTGACTGAATATTATTATTGTGCTTCTCTCTGTGTGTCTTGTTGCAGATACTAAAATCTTCTTTTCTTCTGTCTCTATTCAAAAATTTGAATCCTCTGTAATTAATGCTAATGGCCTGAGAATAATCGGCATTGATGTATTTCCCAACTGTCTTGTGGAAAATCAGCAAGTAATATTCCTGAAGAGGACTGTAATTAATACTTCCTCTAATGGATACATTCAGAGAATGTAGAACATTAATTACTCAGGAATTTTCGCATTAGAATGAGGTCATAATGCCAGAAATGGCTAAGTCTGGATTCGTCGAACGAATAGCAGATTTCGTCGCGCTGAGTTACCAGTTCGTCGAGCTGAGATTTTGTATTCGTCGACCAGAAATCTTCTGTTCGTCGAGCTGATAATAGAACTTGTATACTTCAGAACCTTTGCCTTTTCTGTCTGAAGTTCGTTGAGCTGATAATTGAATTCGTCGACTGGAGTTCAGCAACAGTTCTGGACTTAGACAAATAGTTTGTGTTGACTGATATTCTGTATGTCGACATGAAACTTCTAGTGTCGACACAAGTTGGTGTCGACAAACAATCTTGGTGTCTACACAAATCTTCTGGTGTCGACATAAGCTCTCTGGTATCGACATAATCTTTCTGGTGTTGACCTAAGTTGGTGTCGACACATACCCTAAGTGTCGACACAGATCCTCTGATTCTAGAATTCGTCGAGTAGAGTACTGAGTTCGTCGACCTGAGAAGTTGACTTCGTCGACCTGAGAAGTTGTGAACTTGAGGTCCAACTTCGTCGAACTCAGAATCTTGTTCGTCGACCAAAGCCTGAAGTTGGACTTAGAAAAATCTGGAGTTACCCTGACTTTAGTTTGTTGAAGTGTCCCAATTTTTGTCGAACAGAGAATGAAGATCGTCGAGCTCAGCTCAGAGAAATATCTCAAGATCGTCGAGCTGAGAACGCCTTTCATCGACCTGAGTTCGACGAACGTCGAACTCATTTTACTTGGTCTTGAAATCTTCTAAGTCTTGAGTCTCTGATGGTCTTGTTGATAGCTGGTCCATCTGATATTGACTCTAAGGACTTGGCCTAGACTCTAGGACACAAATTTGACCCTGGCTATACATGTTGGGTCACATCCTAAGTTAGTGAACCTAGCCCAAATCAACTTGGGATCCAACATGTTGTCTGCGGATAGGGCGTTGGCTGCCTTGCTGGTCTGGCCTTGACGAGCGGCTTGCGCGGTCTGCGTCCACGGCATGGGCGGACTGTTGGTTGCGTTCTAGGTGCTGGCTTGGCTGATTAAGGAGCGGCCTGAGCGGACAGAGGTTTGCAGGCTGTAGGCAATACTCTGTTCAGTGGCCGTGTTGCAAGCTTGTGTTTACCGGCGGATTGGGTCCTATCCGTGGGAGGCTTGCGGACTCGCATGTCCACGGTATCCTCTATTGCGGAATGGCCTTAGGAGTTTGGCTGTGGCCTTTGCCGAGCTCTGGTAGTACAACAATGTTGTTGCTGTGGCGGACTGGTGTGTGGAGTCCGGCAGTTGGTCGTTTGGGTAGCCGTACGAGTTTGCTTGCGGATTCTGCCTTAACTCTGGAGGAGTGTTGACGTTTTCATTTTGGGTGTTTGGCGGACTGAGCCTTGTCCGCGAAGCTCGTGGTTGGCCCTTTGTTTTTTACTGGACTTGGTCACATTCTGTGACAAGTCCAATGTGTCCACTGTATCCGCCAAGTCCGCTATTGACCGGGCGGACTGTTGCTAACTCTGCCTTTGGTCGTGGACTTGTGGAGGATGGAGGCTTGGTCTTGTACTATGCAAACTGCCTCTTTAGTGTGCAGACTATTGCTGAAGGGGTTGTGGTTGTCCTTATGGTGATGTTGCGGACTGTGCGGACCGTGCGGACTGTATCTTGTCCGCATAGTGTGAGGCAAGTCTGCCTTGTTGTGATCAGTGCCTTGCTTCTGGCGGTTTGTTCCTTGGAATCCGGCTAAGTCCTTGCGGACTCAGCGGACAGGTGTTTGTTAGTCCGTGGGCTGGGGCGGTGTCTCTATCCACTAGGGCAGTGACCACACTCATCACCTCGCCTATAAATAGGACCCCCCGACACGTCTATAGTAACTGAGTGAACAGTAAGTGGGGGCTCGTCAAAGTGCTGCGGTCTCAGTTTTCTGTCCGCACGGATTGAATCAGAGTTATCTGTTTGCTGTGTGCAGGTCGCGCGGCTAGCTTCAAGGAGCCAGAAGTTTGGCTTTGACTTCAGTCAAGATCTTGGAAGTGTGCGGTCTCTACGGTTTCAACAGGTCGCTCTGCGGCTTGTCAGTTCTCTGCTTCAACTTTGCAAGTTCCAATAACCTGTCCGCCAGTCTCAGGCGGGTAGGCGGTCTGTTCCTCAGTTCCTAGGCAGTAGGCGAATTACAGTGTGTCCGTGCGGCCTCACGGCCTCGGCGGACTCAGTGTCTATTCGGCGTGTTGCAGCTTCAGCTCGGGCGGCTTCGGCGGACTTGGCGACTTTGGCGGTATCGGCGGTTTCCAGTGCTGTCCGCCCGGTTTTTTTGTGTGCTTTCTGTTATAGCTCGTGTACTAGCGAAATCATGTCTCGCTATGTATACCTTATCTTGTAAAGAAGTGTAAATGAATATAAGATCTGCTTTTTCTTCCATGTGCTTGGTGTGTTGAGCTTTCTCCCTGGTTTTCCGCTAGATCAAAGTGTGAACTGGGTAGTGTCGAGAATATTAATTTGGCTTTGGTCTATCTTGCTGACCACTTTGAGAAAATTCAACATTGTATCAGAGCAAGGTTCAGTTGCTTGAGCGGTGTTCAACCAGTGTTGTTGCTCTGTGGTTGAGTGGTGTTCAACCTGTGTTGGTGCTCTGTGCTTCTGAAGGCTTAACCAATCAGTTGTTGCAATGGAAGGGAGTTATGCAAGGGGTCTTGGTATTGAACTCTTGACCACGACTAATTTCAAGAAGTGGAAGTCGTGTATGAAGAGTTTTCTTCTTGGCGAGAAGCTGTGGGAGGTCATCGGTGGTGACGACGGACAGGAAGTTACTGCTGCGTTTGGTACTGCTGAGCAGGTGAGGCTCTGGAGAAAAATAAATGCAAAAGTGGAGTTTGTTCTCAAGAGAGCTGTTTCACCAGAACTGTTTGATCACATCATTGGATGTGAGTCTGCTGCTGATATTTGGACCACTATTGATGAGTTGTTCAATAGGAAGAATGTGGCCAGACTTCAGTTTCTAGAGAATGAGTTGGCCAGAACAACTCAAGGAGACCTTACTATCTCAAAGTTCTTCTTAAATATTAAAAGCTTGTGTGCAGAGATATCAACGCTTGACCCTGATGAGCCTATCTCGGAGGCTAAGTTGAAAAGTCACATTATCCGCGGCTTGCGGAAGGAATATGTTGCCTTTGCAACATCTGTTCAAGGGTGGGCAACCCAACCATCCTTGCTGGAGCTTGAGAACCTGCTTGCTTCGCAGGAAAGTTTGGCAAGGCAGATGGCAGGAGTGAATGTCTCTGAAGGTGGTAGTGAAGCGCTGTTCATAAGAAAGAAGAAGAAGAGATGGGAAGGGAAGAAGAAGAAGCAGGTCGCTGCTGAGAATGAGCCTTCAACTTCTTATCATCCAGAGAGGAGCGCTGCTCCGAAGAAGGACTGGAAGAAGAACTTGAAGTTCTACAAGTGTCATCAGTGAGGGCACTTCAAGCGGGACTGCAAGATCAAGCTGCAGCCTAGGCATGCTGCAGGCAAGGAGGAAGCATGCTCTAAGAGTGAGGAAGCAGAATGGGGTGGAGCCTTCATGACGGGCACTTGTGTCCGTGCCTTGTCTGCTGAGAACTTCAACGACGAATGGATTGTGGACTCCGGGTGTGGTCATCACCTCACCGGAGACAAGTCGAAGTTCTCTTCATTGCAAGCATACTCAGGTAACGAAGCTATCATAACTGATGATAACACTGTTTATGCAGTAGAGAAAGAGGGGGTTGTGTCTTTGGGTAGTGATTAGGGGTCACTCACATTAAGGAGTGTGTATCACGTATCGGGTATGAAGAAGAACCTCTTCTCTGTGACCAATGCAGTAGATGCCGGTTATCACATTCTGTTTGGGCCAATAGACGTGAAGTTCCTTCGCAATGTATCAGCGGTTAAGGCTGATGTTGCTCATGTAGGAAGGAGAGTTAAGAACTTGTTTGTTCTTGCAACTAATCCTTATGTTGATCGTATGAGAGCCAACGATAGCGCTGTTAGCTGGAATGAGAGGCTGGGGCATGTAGGAATGGACAAGCTGAAGGCTATGACTAATAGAAGTTTGGTGAGAGGTTTGCCTAAGTTGTCCTCCTTTGGTGACGGGCATGTTTGCGCGGGGTGTCAATATGGTAAGGCACATCGCCTTCCGTTTAATAAATCACAAACAAGGAGAAAGCAACCATTGGAGTGCATTCATGGCAACTTGATGGGACCAACTGTCACTGCCAGCCTTGGTGGAAGCAGATACATGCTTGTCCTGATTGATGACTACTCAAGATATACTTGGGTCTATTTCTTGAAGGAGAAGTCTGAAGCCTTCCAGTTGTTTGTGGAGTTTAAGGAGTTGGTGGAGGGTCGGCTTGGCTTGCGGATCAAGAAGCTTAGAACAGACAACGGTGGTGAGTTTATCTCCTCCGAGTTTTCTAACTTCTGTAGGAAGCACGGGATCCAACGAGAGCTCAATTGTGCTCACACTCCACAACAAAATTGAGTAGCGGAGCGAAAGATCCCTCATCTAACGGAGACTTGCAAATGCTGGCTTCATGCGAAAGATATTCCAAGGTCCTTTTGTGCGGAGGGGATGTCTTGTGCTTCTTATGTCATCAACCGGATGCCGCTCAGCCCGATCAACATGAAGACTCCTATTAAGTTGTTGCTGAAGGAGAAGCTTAGTGTGGGACACCTTCGGGTGTTCGGTTTAGCTTGCTATGTGCATGTCCCGGATGCTTCACGGACTAAGCTGGATGCAATGACAAGGAAACTTATTTTTGTTGGCTACGATGAGAGGAAGAAGGGGTGGAAATGCATGGATCTTGCGACGAAGAAGTTCGTTGTGTCAAGAGACGTTGTCTTTCACGAGCTGACGTCGTATGGAGGTGGCTCGGTTGAGCTAACCGGAAGCAAGGTTGATGAAGAACCGATGGTGGCTGCTGAAGGCCTGGAAGAGGAGCTTGTTGTTTCACCAGTAGCTCCTGTTGCTTCATACTCTGAGGCTGAGCCTTCTTGTTCAGGAAGCAGGGGTATCATTGCTCAAAGCTTGCCCCAAGTAGGAGTTGAGCCTGAAGAAGGAACAGAGGTAGTAAGCAAGGAGCAGACCCTTCGAAGATCGAAGAGGGTTATTAAGCCACCGACTCGTTACTGTGATGGGAATGCAGTGAGCTTTGTCTCCTGCTTCTTTGCAGGTCCTCTGGATAGGCGAGAGCCTGCAAACTTCAATGAGGCCACTGGAGGCAAGGAGTGGGAAGATGTCATGAAGGAAGAGATTGCTGCTCTCAAGAAGAATGAAACCTGGGATCTTGTGCCCAAGGTTGATGACATTACTCCAGTGAATTGCAAGTGGATGTATAAGTTGAAGAAGAAGGCTGATGGGAGCATTGATAGGTTCAAAGCTCGCCTGGTTGCTCGAGGATTCTCACAGCAGTATGGAGAAGACTATGAGGAGACGTTTAGTCCAGTTGCAAAGATGACTTCAGTTAGAGTGGTGATCGCCTTGGCTGCTAGCAAGGGATGGAGAATGTGACAGCTTGATGTGAATAATGATTTTCTTTACGGAGAGATTGACAAGTACATCTTCACGGATCAGCCACTTGTCTTTGTTTCTGAAGCTCATCCAGACTATTTCTGTAAGCTCAGGAAGGCTCTCTACGGGTTGAAGCAAGCTCCTAGAGCATGGTATGGGAAGATTGCAGAATATCTCCAATTCTGAGGATACCTTGCTTCAAACTTAGATTCTAGCTTGTTCATCAAGAAGAAGGGGGGAGCTTCAAGTCTTGGTCCTGCTGTATGTGGATGACTTGATCATCACAGGAAATTCAGAGGAGGAAGTAGCAAGGCTCAGGGCTGAGCTTGCTATACGCTTCGAGATGAAAGACTTGGGAGAGCTTCATCACTTTCTCAGTCTTGAAGTGCAGAGAAAGAAGTGCGGTATACTCATTTGCCAAAGAGGATATGCAGATCACATTGTGAAGTGGTTCGGCATGGGTGAAGGGAAGAGTTGCTCTACTCCACTAGAACATGGGTTGAAACTTCGACAAGATGAGGGAAGGATCCTTCCTGATCCCTTGGTGTTCAGAGCTCTTATTGGGAGCTTGATCTACCTGACGATTACAAGGCCAGACATTGCCTTCGCTGTTGGCCGAGTAAGTCGGTTTATGGCTGAGCCAAGGAAGTCTCATCTAGTAGCAGCAAAGAACATTCTGAAGTATGTCAAGTCAACTTCTGACATGAGACTTCTCTATAAAAGAGACTCGGATTTTGCCTTGCTTGGGTACACAGATGTTGACTATAGCGGTGATTCAGATGATCGAAGGTCAACTTCAGGTTATGTGTTCACTTGCGGATCAGCTAGCATATCATGGTGTAGCAAGAAGCAGGACTCGGTGTCCGTCTCAACTACGGAGGCAGAGTATAAGGCTTCGGCCTTGGCTGCTGGGGAATCCATCTGGCTGAGGAGGCTTATAAAGGATGTGCATGAAGAAGTGCAAGGGACAACTTTACTCCGGGGTGACAATAAGAGTGCTCTCAAGCTAGTAAACAATCCAGTTTGTCACGCTAGGACCAAGCATATTGAGATCGATCACCACTTCATAAGGGAGAAGGTGTTGGAGGGATCTCTTCTGGTCGGGCATGTTCGGAGTGAAGATAATCTTGGTGACATCTTCACGAAGCCACTGTCGAAGGGGCCTTTTGAGCGGTTGCGCAGCTTGCTGGGCTTGATCACCACTTCTCACTTCAAGGGGGAGTGTTAAAATTTGTGAAGTGAAAGTGGTTGATGGGTAGGCCGGGCGGTCTGAGCGGACAGAGTCCACGGACTGGGCGGACTGGGCGGACAACTACTGTTATACGGCCTGGTGATAGGCCTAGGACTTGGCTGTTCTTCTGAGCGTCCTGTGTGGTCTAAGTCCGCGGCCTGGGCAGATTGTTTTCTGCGGATAGGGCGTTGGCTGCCTTGCTGGTCTGGCCTTGATGAGCGGCTTGCACGGTCTGCGTCCACGGCATGGGCTGACAGTCGGTTGCGTTCTGGGTGCTGGCTTGGCTGATTAAGGAGCGGCCTGAGCGGACTGAGGTTTGCAGGCTGTAGGCAGTGCTCTATTCAGTGGCCGTGTTGCAAGCTTTTGTTTACCGACGGATTGGGTCCTATCCGCGGGAGGCTTGCGGACTAGCATGTCCGCGGTATCCGCTGTTGCGGACTGGCCTTAGGAGTTTGGCTGTGGCCTTTGCCGAGCTTTGGTAGTACATCAATGTTGTTGCTGTGGCGGACTGGTGTGTGGAGTCCGGCAGTTGGTCGTTTGGGTAGCCGTGCGAGTTTGCTTGCGGATGCTGCCTTAACTCTGGAGGAGTGTTGGAGATTTCATTTTGGGTGTTTGGCGGACTGAACCTTGTCCGCCAAGCTCGCGGTTGGCCCTTTGTGTTTTACTGGACTTGATCACATTTTGTGACAAGTCCAGTGTGTCCGCTGTATCCGCCAAGTCCGTTGTTGACCGGGCGGACTGTTGCTAACTCTGCCTTTGGTCGTGGACTTATGGCGGATGGAGGCTTGGTCTTGTACTATGCGGACTGCCTCTTTAGTGTGCGGACTATTGCTGAAGGGGTTGTGGTTATCCTTATGGTGATGTTGCGGACTGTGCGGACCGTGCAGACTGTATCTTGTCCGCACAGTATGATGCAAGTCCGCCTTGTTGTGATCAGTGCCTTGCTTCTGGCGGTATGTTCCTTGGAATCCGGCTAAGTTCTTGCAGACTCAATGGACGAGTGTTTGTTAGTGCGCGAGCTGGGGCAGTGTCTCTATCCACTAGGGCGGTGACCACACTCCTCACCTCGCCTATAAATAGGACCCCCCGGCACGTCTATAGTAACTGAGTGAACAGTAAGTGGGGGCTCATCAAAGTGCTGCTGTCTCAGTTTTCTGTCCACGCAGATTGAATCAGAGTTAACTATTTGCTGTGTGCAGGTCGCGCGGCTAGCTTCAAGGAGCCAGAAGTTTGGCTTTGACTTCGGTCAAGTTCTTGGAAGTGTGCGGTCTTTGTGGTTTCAGAAGGTCGCTCTGCAGCTTGTCAGTTCTCTGCTTCAACTTTGCAAGTTCCAATAACATGTCCGCCAGTCTCAGGCGGGTAGGCGGTCTATTCTTCAGTTCCTAGGCAGTAGGCGAATAACAGTGTGTCCGCGCGGCCTCAGGGCCTCGGAGGACTCCGTGTCTATTTGACGTGTTGCAGCTTCAGCTCGTGCGGCTTTGGCTGACTTGGCGACTTTGGCGGTCTCGGCGGTTTCCAGTGCTGTCCGCCTGGCTTGTTTTTTGTGCTTTCTGTTATAGATCGTGTACTAGCGAAATCATGTCTCGCTATGTATACCTTGCCCTGTAAAGATCTGTAAATGAATATAAGATCTGCTTGTTCTTCCATGTGTTTGGTGTGTTGAGCTTGCTCCCTGGTTTTCTGCTAGATCAAAGTATGAACTGGGTAGTGCCGAGAATATTAATTTGGCTTTGGGCTATCTTGCTGACCACTTTGAGAAAATTCAACAACGATGCACCCCCCCGAACATCAAAGATGTCTCGTTCATCACGGGAGATGGGTGCTACTGCTACAAGATGATGCCCTTTGGGCTGAAGAATGCAGGGGCGATATACCAGAAGATGATGGACAAGGTCTTCCAGGAATAGAAGGTGAGGAACTTGGAGGTGTACGTAGATGACCTCATGATCAAGAGTCGAGACATGGACTCTCATCTCCAGGACATGGAGGAAACCTTCACCACCCTGCGCAAATACAAGATGCAGCTGAACCCCCTGAAGTGTGTTTTTGGGGCCAGCAGGGGAAAGTTCTTGGGACACCGCCTCACCCCCACGGGGGTCGAGCCGAATCCCGACATGGTCAAAGCCATCATGGAGCTAGGGTCGCCCTAGAGTGCCAAAGAGTTGCAGCGGATGATGGGGAAGCTTGCAGGATTGAGCAGGTTCTTCTCCCGGGCCGGGGAGAAGTGCTCCCCTTTCTTTAAGTCATTGTGCGGAGGCCAGAAGTTCGAGTGGACACAGGAGTGCGAGGAGGCATTCCGGGACATGAAGAGGCAGTTGACACAGGCCCCACTGCTCCAAGGACCGAAGGAAGGGGATGACCTATACTTGTATCTAGGGGTCGGAGCAGAGGCCCCGAGCTCCGTCTTGGTTCGAGAAGAGTGGAAGAGGTAACTCCCCATACACTATGTGTGCCGGGTCCTCAGGAAGGCCGAGCTTCGATATCCAATCTTGGAAAAGTTGGCCTTCGCTCTGGTCATCTCAGCCCGGAGGCTCCGGCCCTACTTCCAGGCACACTCCATCCGAGTGGTGACTGACCATCCCCACCGTAACATCTTTGACGGGATGGAGCATTCGGGCAGGCTAGCTAAGTGGTTGGTGGAGCTGAGCGAGTTCAACATCTACTTCATCCCCCACCTCTCGATCAAGGCCCAAGCAATGGCCGACTTTTTGGCTGACTACGTGGTTGAGGTAGCGTCGGAAGAGCTCGCTCGTCCGGCCTCGTGGATGGTGAAGGTAAATGACGCTTCAAGGAAACATTCCTTAGGGGCGGGGGTAATCCTGGAAGGCCCCCATGGGACAAGAATTGAGGAAACAATGATGGTTCACTTCCCCATCACTAACAACCAGGCCGAATACGAGGCCATAATAACAGGGTTGCGCCTGTCCAGGGAGCTGGGGGTGCTCAACGTGGAGGTCCTCACTGACTCCATGGTGGTTGCTTCCCAGGTCAATGTGGAGTTCGAGGCGAGAGAGCCTACCCTCTGGCTATAGTTAGCAAAAGTAAAGCGGGTCATCGACACATTTCAGACCTTCTCCATCTAACATATGCCCCGGGAGGAGAACGAGCAGGTTGATCAGCTGGCAAAGCACAGTCCCCGGGTGGGGGGGGGGGGGTACCATTACTGATCTGTTCCACCCCTCCATAGAGGAGGGGGAGCTGATGGAGGTGGATCAACACCCGTCATGGATGGATTCGTTCACGACCTTCCTTTCTGTAGGGGAGTACCCGGAGGGGATGAACAAGAAGAAGTTCAGATACAAGTAGGCGTACTATCTCCTCCGGGATGGGCAATTGTATCAGAAGACTCTTTCAGGGATGGTGGCACGTTGTGTGGCCGAGAGGTAAGTGTAGAGGATTTTGCAAGATGTCCACTCCAGGGAGTGTGGGAGACACTCCGAGAGCCAGACCTTGGAAGAGAGGATCGTCAGACAGGGGTACTTCTGGCCAACCTTGGGCCAAGACGCTGTGGAGTTCACAAAGAGGTGCCACAAATGCCAGTTATTTCCCCCCCTCCAACTACAACTGGCTCAATGCCTTAGGAGCATCACAGAATCCTGGCCCTTTGTAATTTGGGGAATGGATTTGGTAGGGCCGTTTCCCCAAGCCAGCGGACAGAGGACGTTAC
Source organism: Platanthera guangdongensis (assembly GCA_039583875.1). NCBI lineage: Eukaryota > Viridiplantae > Streptophyta > Magnoliopsida > Asparagales > Orchidaceae > Platanthera > Platanthera guangdongensis. The sequence goes on along the minus strand of CM077148.1, from coordinate 131,028,063 downwards.
TGTTGGTAATGATAGATTATTTTTCTAAGTGGCTGGAGGAGAAGGCGCTGGAAAAGGTGACCTCTAAAGTTATTACGAATTTTGTTTAGGGGGAGATCATTTGTTGGCACGGTATATCCCAGGCCATTGTCACAGACAACAGGCCTTAGTTTGCCAGCGCGGAATTCATCAGCTTCTGCGAGCAACTCGGAATTGATCTCAGATTTGCCTGGTCCACCACCCCAGGAGCAACGGGTAGGTGGAGGCGACAAACAAGATTATTGTGATCCTCCTAAAGAAGAAGGTTGAAAATCTAAAGGGGAGCTGGGTGCAGTAGCTTCCCTCGGTCCTCTGGGCCTTGAGGACCACCCCCAACACGACCACACGAGAGACCCCTTTCAAGCTCTCCAATGGATGTGATGCAGTACTCCCCATAGAATTTGAAATCCAGATGCCTCGGGTGGTCACGATGCATGAAGGTAGAAAAGAATGGTCGGCTAAAAACAAGGAGGAGCTGCGGCTCTCCCTTGTTATGGTGGAGGAGCTGCGTGACCTCTCAGTCATCCGGCAGGAAGAAGTAAAAAGGAGAATGACTAAGTACTTCGACAAGCATGTCAGAATCAAACAATTCGTGGTGGGGGACTTGGCCTTGAAGAAGGTATATACAGTCGGAAGATCAGCAGCATAGTGAAGCTCAACCCCAACTGGGAGGGTCCATACATTGTAAAAGATGCTTTGAAATCAAGAGGGTATCACCTCCGAAATATGGAGGGTGATACCCTGAGTCTCACCTCTCGTGGTGTTGACTTGAAGCGCTTTTATCCGTAAAGTATGTAAATGGTGCCCTTTTTACTAATGAAGTTTCTCCATATGCCGAGTCTCTTGCGATGATTCACATGAGTAAGTGGAAATTCCACTCAGCAGACCCCGAGCAGATCCTGCTGTCAGGCTCTCACCTAGCTGGCAGGGCTATATGTCACTCCTGTGCATCTACACAGACACTGATCAAATCCCGCTGCCAGGCTCTCACCTATCTGGCAGGGCTAGATGTCACTCATGTACGTCTACCCGGACCCCGAGCAGATCCCACTGCCAGACTCTCACCTAGATAGCAGGGCTGGATGTCACTCGTGTGCATCTATCCGGACCCAGAGCAGATCCCGCTGCCAGGCTCTCACCTAGCTGGCAGGGCTCGATGTCACTCGTGTGTGTCAACTCAGTCCCCGAGCAGATCCTGCTGCCAGGCTCTCACCTAGCAGGCAGGGCTAGATGTCACTCGTGTTTGTCAACTCGGACCCCGAGTAGATCCCGCTGTCAGTCTCTCACTTAGCTGGCAGGGCTGGATGTCACTCGTGTGCATCTTCCCGGACTCCGACAAGATCCCGCTGTCAGGCTCTCACCTAGCTGGTAGAGTTGGATGTCACTCGTGTGAGTCTACCCGGACCATGAGCAGATCCCGCTGCCAGGCTCTCACTTAGTTGGCAGGGCTGGATGTCACTCTTGTGTGTCAATTCAGACCCTGAGCAGATCCCGCTGCTAGGCTCTCACCTAGTTGGCAGGGCTGGATGTCACTCGTGTGTGTCAACTCAGACCCCGAGTAGATCTCGCTGCCAAGCTCTCACCTAGCTGGCAGGGTAGGATGTCACTCGTGTGCGTCTACCCGGACCCCGATCAGATCCCGCTGCCAGGCTCTCACCTAGTTGGCAAGGTTGGATGTCACTCGTGTGCGTCAACTCAGACCCCGAGCAGATCCCGCTGTCAGGATCTCACCTAGCTGGCAGGGCTGGATGTCACTTGTGTGCGTCTACGCGGACCCTGAGCAGATCCCGCTGCCAGGATCTGACCTAGTTGGAAGGGCTGGATGTCACTCGTGTATGTCTACTCGAACCTCGAGCAGATCCCGCTGCCAAGCTCTCACCTAGCTGACAATGCTGGATGCCACTCGTGTGTATCTACCCAGACCCAGAGCAGATCCCGCTGCCAGGCTCTCACCTAGCTGGCAGGGCTGGATGTCACTAGTGTGTGTCTACCCGGACCCCGAGCAAATCCCGATGCCATGCTCTCACCTAGCTACAGGGCTGGATGTCACTCGTGTGTGTCTATAAAGATATCGAGCAGATCCCGCTGTCAGGCTCTCACTTAGCTAGCAGGGTTGGATGTCACTCGTGTTTGTTTACTTGGACCCCGAGCAGATCCCGTTGCCAGCTCTCACCTAGCTGGCAGGGCTGGATGACACTCGTAGGAGTCTACTCTGGCTCCCGACTGGCTGGCAAGACAGGTCTCGATGAACAAAACAATGTTAAAAGTCGGGGCCCAGACATCCGAATGACCGAGGAAGAAGTCGCAAAGTTAACGAAATGGGTCCAACAGTCTCCCAGCACCCAAGATAATAGCCAAGGCGGAGAGAACCATGGACGCATCGCATGAGCACGGAACCCGGCAGCTCGGTTTCGAGCCGAGTCGGCTCGCCTACTCTGGCGAGCAAGTGGCATGGGGGACCTGGACTAAGGCGGCGGGTCGCCACTCGTGAGTCGGGTAACCAAGGCCCCTAAGCTCCCTAAGCTAATTCCTTAGGGGATGCGCGATCTCGCTGACAGGATGCTAAGGAACTGTGAGCGGGAGGATCGAAACAAGCCGCGAATACAGGAGAGAAAAGAAAGAATCTGTATTGTACAAGAAGCATTACAAATAATAGTAATATACATATGCATGAGAAGTGAGCACAAAAGAGTTCATTGATTGGCAAAAATACAAGATTGGGACTCAACCCGCGTTTACACTATAATAAATGAAACATACATAAGAGGCGATGCGCGGGAATTCGGCGAGGCGAGCTCTCGGACGACAAGCCCTAGAGGGGCTGGTAGGACTTGTCTCCCGGCATGGATACCAGAAGGAACAACGCCGGTACCACATCGCTCGCAAAAAGGCCCGCGCCCTTGCTCTTGATGAGATCGCCCCGCTTTTAGAGTCTGGAGGGTATACTTCGCCGCGCAGGCAGCGTTCTTCTGCATCATTTCCTCCAGCTCATACTCAGTATAGTGCGCGAGCTAGAAGCCATTGCTGGAGGGCGGCAGGAGAGCCGCTGCGGCCTCCAGCTCTCGCACCCGCGCCTGTAGCGCTTATTTTTCCGTCTCTAAAACGGCGACGGCAATATCGGCTGCGTCCAGCCTCTCTCTCTATCGCTCCACCTCCTCCTGGGCTAGGCGGCGAGCCTCCTCTTTCTCATCCACCAGCCTCTTGAGCGAGGGGCGTTCTTCTCCACTTGGGTGCACCGCCGGCCAACCATGTGGGCCCGCTCTAGGCTGCGGAGCTGGGCTCGCGTGCTCTCGTGGATCAGTACTCGTGTCGCCTCCTCGTCATAAATAGTGGTGTCCTCCCACGAGTAGAGGTCGAAGGAGAAATTGTAGGCCTCCCCGCTGATGGTTTCCTACAACAGCCAGCTCGACAACAGGGTGGAGATGGTTGCTCGGTTCGACTCGTTGTCCCAAAGCAGGAAGGGGGGGGAGAGCTTATTTAGGCACTTCTCACCGTAGCCGAAGTTGCGGTGCCCTCTCGGCACCGGCTTCACTGCGAACCGCATCTCTCCTTTCGGGCCGGAGGTGCCCGCCGCCTTGCTAGGGGAGCTGCTGGCCGAAGCAGTCGCGGGGGCGGGGTCCTTGGTCGGCTGGGCCGCCAGGGCCTTGCCTTTCTTTTGGGCCGCGGTAGGCGCATCGCCCGTCGTGTTCGCCTTTTTGGGTGGTGTCGGTGGAGGTTGTTCGCGGCTAGGGCGTCTCTAGGAGGCAGATGTCGGGGTCTCGCGGTGTGCGGCGGCTGTGGCTTCGGTGCGGGAGAGCTTGCTGGAAGCGAGCCGCGCGCTCTCGTAAGGAGGATGCAGGGGAATGTCCCACTTGCCTGAAAGAGGAAAGTTAAAGCAGAAGAAAAGTTATTATCAAAGTAGAAAGGAAAAGCGCGAGTAGCTTACCTCCCTCGAGTGGGATGGGGGCGAGGTTGTCCAGATTTTGGCGCAGGAAGGCGACCTTAAAGTTCTTCCGGGTGAATGACCCGCACAGCTCTGCTTCATGGCCCCCCAGGCTAGGGGGCGGTAGCTTGCCTCACTGAGCTATACCGACGAGAAGGGGACGTTGCCGAAGTCCCCCTTGACGAACACGAATTTCTTGAGCCAATTATGGCTCTTATTGACGGTTTCCCGCACCTTGACGTGGCCGCTAGAGAAGTAGGTGGTCCCGTCCTTGTTCGCAAGGAATGTGAATAGCATGCGGAAAACCGCGAGGCTGAACTCAACCCGCTCTTCCCGCAGGAAGCAGGCGAATCATACCATAACAGCTATGGAATTCGGGGTCATCTGGCCTGGGACGACCCTGAAGTATTTCATTATCTGGCGAACCTCCGGCCATAGTGGATGCCAAAGGCCCGCCTCAAAGTCTGCCAAGGGGATGGTGAGCTCCCCTCCAGAGTGGTTGTTTATCTTTTCCCCCTCTCCAGGTCTCCCCAACATGAAACCTGGCGGAACGTAGTCTCCTATAGCGTCGAAGAATTCGCCTTCAGAAATGGTGGCGAGGGGGAAAGTCATGCTCAGAGAAATTCCAGGCGCACTTGCTCCACCCATCCGCATCGCCACTACCACCACCCATATCGCAGGAAGTTTGCTGAGCGGGACGAAGCTATTCTCGCAGGTGACAGACGAGTCGATGGTCGCAGGAAGCAAGGGAGAAGGGGAAATCTTAAATGCGGTGGGTAAGAAAGTGCCGGCAGGACCTATTTGTAGAAAGAAAAAAGGGCGGGAAAATGTTCCGCCGGCGGGAAAAGTGCGGATAGCAAAATACGGCGCAACGCTTCGACTTCCGCGCCCACCACAGATTTGTACCAGCTCGCTGGAGTGCCGCAAAGACTATTTGCAAGCGAGCTGCGACTCGTGCCGGCCAAAGAGTTGAGCGAGCTGTGACTCACGCCCATCTAGAATAGCAGGCGAGCCGAGCGGACTCGCAATCTGCGAGCTTCCGGCCCGCTCCCGCCAAGAATAAACAGGCTGGTTGGGTGAGCCGATTCAACAATCTCGCGCCCGCTTAAAGAAGCGGTAGGCTAGTAAGAGCACTTCATCCGCATTCCCCCAGAGAACTAAATGACAACACAATAAAAGCAACCGAAAACGAGCATTAAGCCCATTGGCAAGGGAGAGAAGTCTCAGATTATTGCAGACATTAAAAAAAATGTTCTTAGAAATCCCTCCTAAATAAGCTGGTCCAGGATATGGATGCGGTCCTGGCCAGGCGATTGGTAGCGAGGAAGGGGTGGGTGGATCAATATCGGATCCATTTCCACCTACCCTGGCCTTCAGTCCCAGATCGGGGGGGGGGGGGGGGGGGCGTGGGGGCACGCGAGGGTAGTGATACTCGCGAACTGCCACCAGCTCCTGCTAGGCCAGGCCGAATTGCTCCGTCGCGTGCCTGAGCCGCTCCTCGTCCCGCGTTATGTACACCTCGAGAGAAGTAACCCCGTCTCCGTCAGCTGGGTGCCTCTCTCCCTCCAGGACCGCAAGCCGCTCCTTCACTTCGGCCTTGTCCTTGTCAACCCTATTGAAGACCTCCTGAAGTAGTAGTGTGTGTTTCTGAAACAACCGCGACACCTGCATCTTCATCCCCTCTGTATCCGTTGAGTAGCCCAAATACTCTGAAATGTGATCTGTATCAAGGGGAGGCGAATATCCCTCACTCATTTCAAAATCAGAGGAGGATATCTCATTGAAACCTATAAATGGGGGGGGGGGGGGGGTTCAGAGGTAATGAACGATAACAAGCGGGCATAAGTATGTACTCACCGGGTGTCGGCACGTCGCCGGCACCAGCTGATGGCCGAGAGGAGCCCGACCGGCCCTGGAAGAGTCCTCCCTCAAGAATTACAAAGGATTTCCTTAGCCCCGGGGGAATTGGCGACTGTGGAATCTCCTAAAGAGGGTGCCTCTATCCCGAGGGGCTAGCGGTCCACTCAGTTGATAGTGGGAGGGAATGGCCCCATTCCCCTCCATCGCCTCCATCCTCGTGAGGCGACACTTGTGGAAAGAGAAGTCAGAGGAAAAAGTGGCGAATCAAGGATGCTCGCATACCTCATGGGCAGCCTCGGCGCTGGACACAGAACTGGATCCTGGGAGGTCATTCACTGGAGATCGCCTGACAATCTTCCATTTCACTTTCCGGAAGAGGGGGCTGGGCGATCCACGCGCCAACCACGGGGCGGCCTCGATAGCCTCAGCCCTAGTCCCCTCCCTTGCGGCTGTCAGCCAAGCTCGCATCTCCTCGGACACAAGCACCATGCAACTGCAGCTCATAGAGAAGATTAAAAGAAGGCGGGATTTTTTGAGAGGGCCCGATGGCGTACTTATAGCGTGAGGGTGGGACCCACCAAAAGATTCCTTCCAGCTCAGCAAAGCACTCACCGAACACGTGGGTTGGATGATTCTTTTCGAGCTTGGTCAAGTTCAAAAAGAGCGAGGATTGTGTATAACCCCGTGTTCGCCGAGTGGATCCACCAGACAGGGAGAGCGGGCCAAGGCGACCTGTCCGTGCCAGAACAGCATGCGTGCGAGTTCAGAAAAACCAGGTCACTCCCGCCAAAGATAGGCGAGCGAGCTGCGCAAGCCAGCCCAACCAGCCTGCGTTCTCTCGAGGTTCGTCGAACCGAATCGGATTTTCGCCGGACCGAGCTCGGGTTGAGATCAACTTTCATCAAGCAGGGCTCGCCATTCGTCGAGCAGGGCTCGGAGCTCGTCGAATGAAGCTCGTCGTTCGTCGAGTGGGCCTCGGTGTTCATCGAATGGAGCTCGTCGTTCGTCAAACGGGGCTCGGCGTTCGTCGAACGGAGCAAGACCTTCCTCGATCTAACCTCGTGAGTTAGAATCCTAGATTCGTCGAACAAATCTCGGCGAACTCAATTCTTCTAGAATTCCTTCTGTAGTAATATTAATAGACCACCCCGGGCGAGTGAAGGTATCAGAGGGCTACTCGCCCACCTATTTTATGAGGCTTCATTTAAACTTTATCCCCGCTGGCGCCCTCCTGGAAATGACGTTGAGTGACGTTTCTCCACTCGATGCTCTCGGCGGCCTCCCGGCTTTGGCGTTGAGTGATGTTGCTTCACTCGACACTCTCGTCGCCCTCCTGGAAATGGCATTGAGTGGCGTTGCTCCACTCGACGTTCTTGGCGCCCTCCTGGCTTTGGCATTGAGTGATGTTGCTCTACCCGACGCTCTCGGCGCCCTCCTGGCTTTGGCGTTGAGTGATGTTGCTTCACTTGCCTAATCTCCTATAAGATGTTTTTTTTACCATTTTACCCTTACCAGGGGTGCAAATAGCTTGTTAGAACAGCGATGTTACGCTGTTGGCAGACCTAGTTGGGCTGCATATAGCTGTTCAAAACAGCGGATGTTTGTTATTTGCAGGCCGTCTTCAGAAAACTATAAATAAGACCCAAGGGGATCTCAGAAAGCATGCTTACTAGTGTTCTGATCTTCTTGCACTTTGTGAGTTAGCCTTAGCTCGTCCTTTGGCTAAGGAGGGGAAGCACTCTAAGATATTCCTTGTGTGTGGTGGGACCTCCACGCCGAGCCCTTGGGTCAGTTCCCTTTTCTTTTATTGTTTGGCTTGCAGGAGAGAAGTAGGTGTGTGATCACCCCATCCCCAAGGGTGAACTACACAAGAGACTGAGTTTTCGGTTTCAACAAAATACATTATGCCTCATAGCATGATTATTGATGACTCTTCAAATCCTGAGGAACATTAGAGGGCAGAATCCCCAACAATCTCCCCCTATTTGAAGAAGACAGTACGCCCAACCATGCTAAGGTGAATCAACCCAAAAAGTATCATGATTGGACAAATGAGACATTATCATGACAACTAGACATCCCAGTATAGGATAACTCCCCATAGATGAGATGGCTTAACACTATGATTGATTAACCAATAGTACTAATGAATTATCAATCATTGACAATGTAACAGTATGATTAACAACAAAAGCTTTATTAATTATTAATAATGTAAAATTATGATTAAGATATACCTAATCATTAACTAATTTAGAGAACCTTAGTCATACAACAGCAGACAAAACTTGTGATTATGAGATATCTATGAAAGAACTGCATATCCATTAATCACAGATATATAAGAGAGAATTGCATGCACATTTTGAAAGACATTTATCACAACAATATAGACCGGGCCAACTCATATTAATTTCATTGATTGAAATTTGATATTGTTACACCATTGATTTTCATTACAAAACATTGATTAAATATTTAAAGAACCCTAATTCATGCAGGCTCATATCTGCTCTTTTTTGATGAACTTGAATCAACATCGTTAGTAGCAGCAGCAGCTGTCTTCTTCAAGTTTTCAGCTTTGTTCTCTTGTCATTTGAAGTAAAGGAATGGCTTTGGAATATATCTTGGAGGCATTTTCTTAAGGTTGCTCTTCCTTACCAGATTTTCTTTAAATACTCTTTCACTTAGGTAATTTCTTTCCAAATATTTTATCCATTCCTCAGAAGTATATACACTATCAATATTATTTAAGATTTGTTCATGGCTTACCCAAGAATTGATAATGATGGATTCAGAGGCATCACTTAGCTGTTCATGATCTGGATCATCTCTGTTCTCAGCTCTCCTCTTTGCAATGAACTCTTCAGCCATCTAAGTTCCTTTCCTCTTTCTTCTGGCAGCAAGTTGTGCATCCTGTGTAACTATAGCTTATGCTAGGAAGTCTAGGTCCTCTCGCCTCTTTATATCCAGGAAGGGCAGGTGTAGTGCGACCATGGTGCCATGAATTACATTGAAGGCTTGATCTTCAATGAGTGTTGTTGTCTTAGTATGGCTGATCATCCACTTTCTGCCTTCTTCAAAGATGGTCTTTTGCAGTAGGGTGGTGTTGGCTTCATTTTTGCTTGATATAGATTGGAATATTTTCTCATTGTCAGCAAGCAGCTCATTTTTCAGAAGTATTGCCTCCTTCAGAGAGTGGACAACAATATTGGTGACATGCTGATTTACATGATCTGCTGCACCCCTGATCACCTAATCAGTTTCACTCACATAATTCTTGACATATCCTATGCCAGCTGCAGAGAATTTTTGGATTGTTTCCAAGGATTTCATGAGGGTGGTCAGCTTTATGCCAGCAGTTCCATGCATAACAAACCAGGTGGTGACCTATTTGTTTAAGTAAGAGGTTTCTTCTTTACTTTCCTTGAATTCAGTTAATAATTCATCCCTTAGCTTGTCAACTGATTGATCAACATACTCATTGAGGGATGTGGTCTGAGCATCTAAGATTGCTATGATATGATTTAGGAGTAACTCATTAGAGATTTTGGTAGTGGGTGGTTGGCTTAATGGAGGAGGGACATCATCCTGAAAAGGGACCTGTGAAGACTCCCCTCAACTACATCACCTATAGAAGGAAACAATTCCTTAGATAAAGCTGTATTAACATTACTAATTAAGAGGGTATGAGTATTACCTGTAGCAGGTGCAGACTCAACCATTATGTTGACAACTTGATCCAAAGTTGTCAAATCCATCTGATTATGCTCCCCCTCAGACTGAGCATCCTTCTCTAGGCTTGACCCATCAAGATAAGTATCTAATGCCTCAGGAGGCTCGCAGTTATCTTTTGTAGCAGGGATATCTTCAACTGCAGCTACATCATCAGTATCAGCCATATCTGCCTCATCTTCTGCAGCAATTTCTTCTTCAGCAGCAGTCATTGAAACTTGTCCTGACCTAGGGCCGCCATGGATTTTATTAACATGCACAACATTATCCTGGAGTTGAATGTTTGCTGAGGATAGACTCATGGATATGTCTTTCTGCAAACCAACATTAACAGGGGGAGAGGTTCCTAGCTCAGGTTCAGAGAAGGATGAACTATCCACTTCAGCAACTTGCTTTCCCTTATCCCTTGAGGAGTCCTTTGTTGTTGAAGTTTGGCTCTTATGTAGGATCCTAGTGAATCTATCCAATGTCTTTATATCCATCCTTTTCAGGTAGTGAATCTTCACTCCATGCTCTTTCTTGAATGTATCTGGGTAGGTGTTCACTAGTTGCAAAGAAAGAATTCTACCCATGTTTGGAGTGCGTAGACAGTCTACTATTCTCTGGTAGATAAGAGAAGACCAAGAGGTGCCTATTGAAGATTATCCTAGTCATGAAATCAAACATTGACCTGGAGTTTGTGTCATGTGATACAGGTTTGCAGATAAGGGCTTTCCCTACAATATCTGCCAGCAGTTTACCTCTCTGATTGAAGAATTTCCTCTTAGGAGACCAAGGTTTGGCATCATTGTATCCACACCACCTGAGAGCTCTGTCTCTGTCATTGATGGTGGGTTATTCCTCACTAGGGTTAATGGAGGGTAGATGAAGGGGTTTGCCTAGTCTCTTAGGGTTTACCTTAATCTTGATGTCCTCAATCTTAGACTTAAGTGAGTTTTGAGAAGAAGACACCTTAACGTTGGAGAAGAATTCTACTACCTCTTTTCTCAGAATGGTAGAAGGTTCAGAAAGGGTGTACTCCAAACCTATGGTCTCAATCATCCTTAACACTTATTTAATCTCTGGCGAGGCATGGCTGAATCCATTTATCATAATTTCATAGCCCTCCTGGATCTCCTTGGTGATATTTGGTGCCATTGAACCAGTGCGGCAAGACACTGAGAAGGTTTCGGTCTCAACGTCCAGGGTTAGGGCTTTTAAGAGTGGTATGGCTTTTCGTTTCTTGTCGCCTTTATATATATAATGAAAAAGGTTTAATTACCTTATCATTAGATTAACTAATTAAACATTTTTAGCTTAAGTTAGTACTTTTAGGCTTTACGGCTTGCTCTACGCTTCCTGTTATGATACAGGGCACTCGGCGCTTCTATTATATCTCTCAGCTCTTCTTTCATTCACTAAATGCCTAATTAATTTGTAGATTCCCTCACTATCTCAATGTACATTCTATCTGTCACACCATTATTCAAATATTTTATCAATTCTAAATATAATGGAGACCTAACATGCTAATAAGCCAGTTTTATTAGCAACCTTATGCACTGATTTACATGTCATTTGAGCTTGAGAGAAAAATGCTACATAAGATAACAGTGCAGATAATTATGAACGATAATTGAATCATTGTTTTCTAACTGGTGTGCTTGATTAGGTTTATCCTAAGCACATCTAACTTAATTCATGAATTTACAAACTTAGTCTCTATTCAAGAGAGAGAGACTTACCTTGAGGCTTGCTACCTTTAGATTTTGAGGATTACAAACTTAACAGTATCAACCTTTGTTTATTTCTTTAAATGGAGCATATTCCTTGAGCAATCATCTTGTCCCAGATATTTGCCTGGAACATCCATTGTCCAAATACCAAGTCTTATCTTGACAGGTATATGGACTATCCTACCAAAAAATCATTTACCCTTAGGAACCCAATAATTATTAGGTCCTAGGTTCTTGTTAGTATTATAAAACTTTTGCCCAACTCTCTGCCTGGGAAGAGCACCTTTCTGTCCACTAGCCACATTCAGGTTGTGCTAACAATCAATGACAAAGTGGCCCCACCTTCCCACAACACCAACATTTATGAATGTTGTATCTTATCTTCTGGAGAGCACAAAATTGTTGTCCATTAGAGATATGAGCAGCTCCAGATTTTGCTGGATGAGCATTGCATGATGCTGCTTCCTTCTTCCTGAGTGAAGGTGCTGAAGAACTAGATACTGCTGGTCCAGGATGGGCCAATTGTATTTGTGGAGCCTGCCATCTAGTGGTCTCTCTCATATCTTTAGATAAAGGATATTTGAATCCAAATCTAAAGGACTTATCCTGAACTTTATGGCTAGAGTGGACAACATCACTCCTTCTGAGATCATGTGTCTTTACCCCACTAGTAGAGCAAAAATTTGATTGGTCCTTATGGGGAGGTGCAAACTTGACAGTTTTAGAAGGTAAATTCACCTTTTGAAATACTGTCAACTTATCAGGGAGATTTGATTTGACTTGATAATTTGTGTGATTAATACCCAGCTTCTTAGAGGTTTGACAAGTTGCATCTTTTGGCAATATACCAAGTGATTGAGAAGGGTTAAGCACAATCCCTAATCTCTCGGTTAACTTTTATTCAAGATATCTAATATGTTTACATTTTTCTTCTAGAACCTTAGTCTGACACTCAAGACTTTCTTGAGTTCAGACACCTCGTGACTTTTCTTATAAAACTAAATAGATTTATTGTTATAAAGAGTTTTATAAGGTTTGAGGACTTCAATCTACTTTGCTAGCATTTTGGCAAGATTTATGCTCTTCTTTAGAGCATCTAGGAGCAGTCTATACTTGTCCATAAATTGATTGACATCAGTCTCAGATTCTAAGCAATCTTTATTATAGGATGAAGATGCACCAGTATCTGGACTGGTTTTATAGTCAGAGGAAGATGAAGAAATGGAGAGAGGTTGTACCTTGAATGATTATGTATGTACCTCATTTCTTTATTCTTCAGTTATTGACATCAGCCCTTGGCATCCACAATCTTCTTCATCCACCTCATTGTCACTGTCTGAGTGTGACATAGGGGCCCTTATTCCTATCCTGACAGCAGGATATTCCTCTTCTTCTTCTGGACCTGCACCAATAGAGATCAGCCCTATATAGGCTTCTTCCTCTTCATCTTCTGATTTGCTTTGTCTGAAAGCCTCATACTCTTGGTTGAGAATGGACTTCCTATCATCTCTAACTTCCTCAGAGCCTTTCATGTAGATCACAACAGTGTCCCACATTTCCTTGGAGGTCTTGTAGTGTACAAGATTTTGGAAGGTTGAGTCATCAATGACTCTAGCTATAATATTTTGTGACCTTTCATCCATGGTAGACAAAATTACCTCATCTCTGTCCATCTCTGTATATGCCTTGGGCACTCTTAGAGTTGGATCTATGGTGGAAGCCTTTGTTGGGATAAAAGGACCTTCCACTACTGTTACATAGATCCTAGGGTTAGATGCTTCCATGAACAGTCTGACCCTTTGCTTTAGAGGCAAAATCCTTCCTTCCTTCAGATTGGTAGTTTCATGGTCCCTAGCTCCTTATAGTTCATTCCTGACCTCATAATTGTATCTTATAGCTAACCTTGGAGGTATACTCAGATTGTTAAATCCTTTTTTAGCAACCTCCCTTTGATACCACTTGAAAGTTATTAATTCAAGGTTAGCTAGTCACTTGGGGGGTGAATAGGTCTTTGAAAATTCGTAAATCTTTTTGTTATTTTCTTACTAAGTGTTTAGCTTTCTTTTACTGTCTTCCTAAGGTGATCTTAGAGCTTGTCCTTAGTACCTGCAATATAAAAGAAGAACAAACAACACAGCAAAGCACACAAATATTTATAGTGGTTCCCCAATTAGGTACATCCACTTTCCCTCCAACCTTTCTAACTTATGTTAGACAAGGTCCAAGCTCCTCCAAAATGCTCCTCGGAGCTTATACCTCAGGCCCTCATCCTTACACTCAGGTTCTCTTCAGAACCCTACCTCAAAACCACAAAGGTTCCTATCTCAGAGCCCTACAGTGCTCCTACAACCTGGTGGTCCTCAAACCACCTACCTCAACCATATCGCAAAGGCCTAAAACTCAGGCTTTTCATCCCTACAACTTCAAGCACAAGGCCCTACTCTCAGAGTGTTGCAACACTCTTACACCTCAGTACCCTTCCAGGTACCTACCTCAGTGCCCTTTTAGGGACTTACAGCTCAGTGACACACTTGTCACCTACCTCAGGCCAAAAGGCCCTACTAATCAGGCTGGGAGGACATCCCTACTCTCAGATCTACACCGGGATCCTACCTCAATACCCCAGCAGGGCACCTACCTCAGTGACTAATTAGTCACCTGCAACTCAGGCACAAAAGGCCCTAAAGCTCATATTCAAACAACCTGAATCATATAGGAAATTAATCAAAAATTAAAATAAATTAAAACATTGACTCAGAGATAAATCTCGGAGTCTACCTTGCTGGACTTAGCAAGTATCAGTCCAGCCCTCTTGCTGTAGAAGGAATTAGTCATCTTCTACAACTAACTGCTTCTCTGCTGCCCTGAAGAACAACTATCTGCTGTGAAGGCTGACGGGCCTTCACACAGCTAACTCTTCTTGCTGATTAGATGAATCAGCCAACTTGTTCTGCATAGAACAAACTTGCTGAATTGGAAAAGCTTCAGCTATCTTTCTCTGCCTGCTGGCTTGCACTATTGGACTTGGCTTTCAAGCTCGTCAGAGTAGATGAAGTCCAGCCGCCTCTATTTTCCTTAAAACCTAATCCATCTTTTTCTCGATTCAATTTTCCTTTTTTTATATCTGTTGATTTGAATCAACGACACTATTTGAGTGTGGGCCCAGCCATGGATGGTGAGCGCCACCTCCTCCAAAAGAATACAAACAATAGCATTTAGCGCTACCGTAGCTTCCCTGCAATAACATGAAATACTTTGACTTGTTGACTTCTGGTGACGTCAGCAGTGGTCATCACTTTCTGGACTTAGAAAAATTACAGAACTCATTAAGCGTTGAGTGATGTTGAATCACCCAATGCACGCTGACTAGGCTCTTCATCAGAAGAATCCTGCTGGCTTTATCTCAGTGGTTCCTTCTCAACTGTCCAACGCTTTATTCTTCGCAGTTGAGATTATCTCCTGTCTCAGCGATTATGCTGTGACCAACAATTCTCTCAATGCTTTGCATTGAGCTACTCAGCTATATCAGTGGTTATGTTGAGACCTTCTTCTCAGCTCTCGCAGCTGTCTCGATGCTTTTGCCTTAATCAAATTATCTGACTTCCAGCCAATGCTTTTTGTTCACCTGTCCAATCAAGGACAACATGCATGCATGAACTTAAGCACACATCAAATACATTATGCCCCTTAGCATGATTGGTGATGTCTCTTCAAATCTTGAGGAACATTGGAGGGCACAATTCCCAACAAAAGGTAATAGAAGTAACTGAACAGTAGCTAGAGCATATGTTTTATACTACAAACTCTATTCAAGACCTAAAATCAGATTCCTGGTACCTTGATAGCGTTTGTTCATGTCATATGACAAATGATGAAGTAAAATTTCATCAAATTGATAAGACCTGCAAAGCACAAGTCCTGTTGGGAAAAGGTTTAACAGCTCTTATAGAAGGTAAAGGTTCCATTAAAGTGCAAGATCAAACTAGACAGCCGAAACTGCTCACGGAAGTAAGTTTAGTGCCTAGTTTAACTCAAAACCTTCTTTGTGTTGGTCAATTAATAATAAAAGGGTATAACATAAATTTTGAGCAAGATGGAGCACATATAATACATAGAGCCTCTGGTGTCATTTTAGCCTCAGTGCAACCTACTAATAACTGACTGTTTATTCTTAAATTATCAAGCTTGGGGCAGCAGGATTTCAACTACAAGGAGCAGAGTTACCTTTCCCTTCTCCCTCTTTGGCATCATAGGCTTGGACACCTTCATTGGCAAGCACTCCAACTCATGTCAAAAAAGGCTCTCGTAAAAGGATTACCACCATTTTCAAATCAACAAAAGGATTTTTGTGAAAATTGTGCTCATGGTAAAGCACATTTATTGCCCTTTCCTAAACAAACTCAAATCAGCTCTACTGCACCATTACAGTTAATACATGCAGATATATGGGACCAACACCAACAACCTCCCTTGGAGGCAAGAGATATTATCTACTATTTGTTGATGACTATAGTAGATATATGTGGCTTTATCTTTTACCCTTAATATCTGATGCTTTAGATATTTTGCTTATCTTTAAAAAGAAATTAGAGATAGAACTTGGTGAGAAAATTAAAGCATTAAGAACAGATCGAGGTAGTGAATTCACCTCTATGCAATTTGTAAAAGTTTGTCAAGATGCAGGAATAAAGAGACAACTTACAACACCCTATTCTCCTCAACAAAATGGAGTAGTTGAAAGAAGAAACCACACTATATTAGAAATGACTAGAGCTATGATGCAAGCCAAAAAGTTACCACCACACTTTTGGGCAGAGGCAACCCAAACAACCATCTATCTACTAAATCGGTACCTACAAAGACAAGGAAAAATCACACCCCTTATTATCTCCTTACACATCGAATACCTTCAGTTGGACACTTAAAGATCTTTGGATGTGTAGCTATGCCTTGATCCCTCCTGTGAAAAGAAACAAGTTGGAAAGTAAAGGAGAAAATTGTGTCTTTATAGGATATAATGAAGAATCAAAGTATATAGACTTTTCAATCCTCTATCGCAAAAGCTAATTGTTTCCAGAAATGTTCTATTTAATGAATTAGCTCACTGGGATTGTGACTCAGAAGGAGAAGTGTCTCACACAAATAAAATAACCATTCAGCATATTCAAAACCCAATCCATCAGCAATTAGATGGCAATTCATTAGACATCCCAAATGTAGCAGGAAGTCATCATGAAGACAGTCCATTATGACATATTACAGATGGTACCCCATCCACATCTTCCTCATCATCGCCCATCAAATCCCGCAGTTTACAAGAGTTATATCAAGAAACTCAAACAACATTCTTGACTTTGACTACTCCTACATATTATGAAGAAGCTTGTTTAGATCCGACTTGGGTACGAGCAATGAAAGAAGAATGGAACACAATTGAGAAAAATAAAACTTGGTCCTTAGTTCCTTTACCACCAAATAAACAGCCTATAAGACTTAAATGGTTGTTTAAAACAAAATTTACTGAAATTGGAGCTATTTCCAAACATAAAGCTCTCTTAGTCACAAAAACTCGGAGTGGACTATGAAGAAACATTTGCACCAGTGGCTTGTATGGCTACAATTCGACTAGTTATAGCATATGCAGCTCAACATAAATATCCTAGCAATCACTTAGATATTAAAGCAGCATTCTTAAATGGAATTCTGCATGAAGAAGTGTATGTGCAACAACCAAAGGGTTTTACTAAAGAAGGAGAAGATAAACTAAAAGTATAAACTGCAAAAAGCACTTTATGGGCTTAAACAAGCCCCTAGAGCATGGAATATCAACAAAAACACATACTTTCTTTCACAAGGCTTTACTAGATGTGCTAGTGACCCATATTTATACCTGAGAAAACAAAACACAAAGCATTTGATAGTAGGGCTCTACGTTGACGATATGCTTGTAACAGGAAATTGTGAGACTATGATCCTCATATTTAAACAACAAATGAAAGATACTTATGATATGGTAGATCTCGACATTATGAAATATTTCCGTGGTCTTCAACTTCAATACTTTCCCAAAGATATATTTCTATCACAACATAAATTTACTGCTGATCTACTTCGCAGAGCCCAATTTGAACTCTTTAATGCCACGCTTACGCCAATGCCCACAAAAGAAATATTGAAGAAAGCCAATGTTGAAGATGAAAAATTAGAAGCACAAAACTATCAATCCCTATCTGGATCATTGCTTTATCTTACTAATACACGTCCAAACATTGCTCATTCCGTTTATCAAGTAACCAGATTTATGCAAGCACTAACCAAACAACATCTGCTTGTTATTCACCGCATCCTTCAATATCTAAAAGGTATGCAAGATTATGGTTTGATGTATAAACAAGAACTGAACAACGACCTTAAAAGATTTACAGATGCATATTGGGGCGCAAACATAGATGACCGGAAGAGCACTACCGGGTATCTATTTCTTTCTTGGTTTAAAACCAATTACATGGGGTGTACGCAAACAAACGATAGTAGCATTGTCAACCACCAAAGCAGAATTTATGACACTTAGAACTGTAGCATGTGAATGCCTTTGGATCAGACAAATGTTCAAAGAAATTAATGAAAAAGATGAAGAAGCTGCAACAACAATCCAATGCGATAATACCTCTACCACTTTTGTATCTACAAATCCGATTATGAGAAAATGAAGTAAACACATTGATTTACGATCCCACTTTATTTGTGATCAAGTCGAAAAAGGGGTAATCAAAGTAGAGTTCTGTCCTACTAAAAAGCAGTGTGCAGATCTACTGATAAAACCCTTAGATCGACTTCGATTCACGGAGACGCGGAAACGAATTGATGTTGTACCCTGCTTGACTTACAGGAGGGATGATGACCTAAGCCAAGACAAGAAGATGAAAGCGGCTCTGTAGTAACACCACCCGACAAAAACCTTCTTGTATCAACACATGTTTAAGACAAGCTTAGTATTAATAAGTTTAAGTGTTGTACACCTCTTATGACTTGAGTAAGTCATAAATTATCTACTTTCATAATGATATACAATAGTGGTCAATGAAAGGGGCTTTGTAACCCTGTTTTGTACAGCCTATAAAAGGACTTCTTGTACTTGTAAAAGGCATCACTGAGATATATAAAAGCCAGTAACATATTAAGACTATTGTATCCTATGTTTTAGTCCTCAGTCCTTTTCATTATCAGGGAGGACATTATTGGGGATAGGAAGAGAATGAAGGGTTAGTAACAGGCAACGAATTGCTCAGAAGTAATAATTTGGCATTATTACGTATCATTAAAGTATTTGTATTGCTCTTTGATTAATTTGAAGAAACACATGTATAGACTATATTTTAACATAATTCCTAAAATTATATATGGCTCCTGATATACTGGTATAAATTGATCCATCTTAGGCTTCGTTTGATTTGGCATTTTTCTCCGGCGATGGGAGGAGGGCTTTTGGAACCAGTGGGGGGAGGCTGCGGTCGGAATCCCCCCTTTTTTCTCCATTTCCTATGATGCGGTGGGTGCAAACGGAGAAAACGCCGCTGCTGGCCATCTGGTTACCCACCATGCGGTGGCGTTTGCCCCAAACGGAGAGCTCCAAACGCTGCCCCAAACGAAGTCTTAGCTGGGTCGAGTGCACAAATAGTCATTGAGAAAGGATACTGATGACAAGATTGATTTTTTACATGAAAAATCCCGAAAAGGGGTGAAAAATCACATGATTAGGACTATGCTGACCAAACTTCAACTATCAGATAATGCTTTACAAGACTTTTGAGAGAATATGAGAGTGACTGAGCGCTCCTCATTACAACTTACAGGGGGAGAGAGAGGCATTTGGAGGGTGACAAGCCACCGCTCTCGAAGCTACATCTTTTTTCTAGCTGTGGTGGTGAGCATAGCGCTCTAGAGCCTGGATGGTCTTCTACTTGCACTTGGAATCTTGAGTTGCCATTCTACGTGTTTTGATGTATATGAAGTTTGTCCTGCAGCTGCAGTGGAGTCTGGATCGCGGAGCTTGTGTTGACTTGGAGGCACTGAATGTTGAGTGTGTTCCACGTGGAAGGCTTGCGGAAGAAACCTTGAAGGCGGATTGTGATCTTGAAGTGCTTGAAGATCTTCAAGGGCATATTCAAAGGTGAAGAATCCTGGTGGAACTCTCTCTTGTGCTTAGGAGGATATGTCGGAGGAGAAGAGGATGGAAATGAAGGAGATACTAGGGTTTGATTTATATGCCCCAGGAGTAGTTATGGTGGTTTTGCGGCTATCTGCAGACCATAACCACCCAAATTACTATTTGCAGGTCAAATTAATATAGTTCGCCACGCACATTTTCTAATATTTTTACTACGCACAGATCGATATAATTTTTGCTATGTGCACCCCCCCATAATGGGTGGTTATGTCAGTGGTTAAGAGTGTGATTACCCATACCTCTGACGGTGAAGATCACGTGGAGGATGATCAGACGGCAGAGGAGGGCCGACCAGAGGGGCTAGTCGGTGACGAGGCTCGACCAACGAGGGAAGACCAGGTGGTTGACCAAGAAGGACAGTCAAGGGGTCTCGCGAATGCTAGACCCATAATAGGAGATCGAACGGTGGCTGGCCTTGCTGTGGGCGGCCGAGCGGAGGACAGCCTTACGGAGGACGAGTGGGGACAAGCCTTATGGAGGGCGGCCGAGCATTCGGCCGCCCGCCCGACCTTGAGGCCACGCGCAAGGAGTTTACAACCTTGCAACTGTGCTGGTGGAAGGTGGTAAAGTGGTAGCTGCGTTGTGACCGAGTGGGAGGCCAGCCTCCCGCCAGTCCTTGGGGGCTGAGTGGGGCGAGTGACCATATGGTGCGCGGTCGCATGGCAACGATCAAAGGGGTAGTAGCCGGTTGGGTTCCATTTGTGGGTGGTTGATGCAATAATGGTTGGTGCATCAATTAGGCACGGGTTGGGTGCACTGATCGTGCACGTGGTAGTTTCCTCCATAACTCCTCATTAGTTTAATGGGGTCATAGAACTCCAACAAATTGTAGTTCAGAATTCCAATAAATTAAGGGAGGCCCCATCATTTCCCACCTAAATTCCCTGAAATTTGGAGACGGGGTGTGGAGAGCGGGGACATTCTGTGCGTGAACAGATCACGATGACCATGGTTAAGGCAAATGGTAGTGAGCGGAAGGAGGCATGCGGTAGTTGCGATAGGTGAAAAGGTAATGCATGACGACAACGATAAGGAGTGCGAGATGTGTACGGAGTGCGTATGGGCTGTGTCCGTGTGCAGGGCTCATGTGTGGGATGCACTCGCATGCGGGGTGAACCCGCATGTGTGGCGCACCTGCACACATGACACATCCGCATGTAGGGAACAGACACGAGGCACGCTAGAGGGCAGGGTATGACTGGGTGCACCTGCGCATGAGGCGCGCTCGCTGAGCAGTGTCGCGCGCGTGTTTGCTTGGCTTGCATGCATGGGCCACAAGTTTGTCTTGCTCGAGTCTTGGCTTGGTGCCTTGTGCTTGCATTGATGCTTGCCCCTGCAGGATTTGATAACGTTTTGGGAATTTTTTGACAATTTTGATGTATATTTATATTTTAGGTACCGAGGAGATGCACACAAGGTTGACCAATGTGGTTATGCTCTTCGCTCACTTTCAAGCAAATTATTGTCTGGAGGAAGCAGTACATAATTCCTACAAAGCTAGAAGTGAAGGTTCCATGTATTGAGTAGGGAGTGAAAAAATCATCTGCTCGATAGGTTGATGATGTGCGAGTCATCGATGGGGTCTAAGTTCTTCCTGCCACCATATGAGGAGGTGGTTGAAATCTTGAAGTATTGTGGCATGCCTATGTCCCAGTTCACCCCTGCCGGGATGACACACATTATGGGCCTGATTGCTTTCTTCAGGGAGCATGACTCGAGATTCTACTTGGATCTCTTTAAAGACTGGTGTGAGTTGTGCACTAATGGAGGATGGTGTATCGAGGTTCACAACAACAAACATTTTCTTATGTTTGAGAATCGGGCAGACCGTCGCTATAAGAATACCTTGTATGAATATCTCAGGAACTATTAGTGCATGCTAGAGCTTTGGAAGTCGCTTCCAGAATGTTGTCATCACATAATGGGACATGAGCAAGAGTTTATGCCGGTGTTGTGGTTTACTGAGCTCATACGCTGGCAAACCCTTCATTTTCATTTCTTTGTTCGTAGAGGAGAAACATTTATTACTATGCGGGCTTTCTACTGATCCTGAGCACTCTGTGTGGTGTTGTTGAATTGCGATATGAAGAGAAAGCTAGTGTTTAAGTGTGATATCTTGGATTCTAAGTCTTGATATTCCACTTGACTAAGAGAGCACTCCAGCAAGGCAACTCCTAGCAGCGTTAGTGTTGATGTTGTGCTTGTTGATCCCGATCTCAATGTTTTGAGCTCTTCTACCACCCAAGTACCTCCCGAGGAGACTCCTGCACCGCCCGTGGCTAAGGTGAAGTGTGCATCTTCATCCATCGAGGCAATGAAAAATACAGTAAGCACAACCATTTTTTGCATTGGTTTGCTTGCTTTCTTGGAATGAATCTAAATTCTCTTTTTGTTGCAGATTGACACTCAAGCATACATCACCCTCACATGGAATGACCATTATGTGAGACTGAAAGATGGATATCTTCCACTTCAGGAGAATCTACAGAGAGTAAAGAGCTCCCTATCTGAGTCGAGAGCGCGATGGGATAGAGATGTTTCTTATTTTCGATAGATCGAGTCCGATCTATGAGCAGAGTTAGAGCAGTCGCTAGCAGAGCTTGGTATAGAGAAAGCCCTTGTGGAGATGACTGTATAGTTGCTAGAGAGCAAGCAGGTGAATGTGTCTCGCCAGGATCATTATTTGTTCACTGAGAAGATTCTAGAGGTCTGGACTAAGGAGGTGGATCCTCAGATGGAGGGAGAGAGAGAGATGACACTCAAGAAGGGGATGTAGAAGACCTTGCGAATGATGGTGCAGAAGCATGGATGTGACATATGTCAAAACCCGCATTTTCACCACATTAAATAATATATCAGAGTGAGGGAAAATGCGCGTCATGATGCCACGCCAGTAGGGGATAACTACGGGCGCTCAGGCAAAACTGCTACTTAATACATAATTAAAGATCTTTAGGTTATTTAGAGGGAAATCCAGTTTTAATTTGAGAAGTTAGCTGTATCTCTCGACTTAGTGGATCAACTAGTCCACGAATCAAAATATAATTATACGCTGTGGAAGATACTTGTTTAGATTGACTCCAACATCCTACATGAGTATAAACGTCCACAAAAGACAACTCATGCTATGCGAGACCCTAAATTTAAAATAGTAGTAAAGATAGTTTTTACGGTCGCTTAATATAACAAGTTAGAGTTTTAAATTATGCAATGCATGAATTAATAATAGTAGATTTTATACTTGAAAATACCTAACATGCATTCCTAGCATAAATCATCCCAGAGAGCAAGTAATCCATCACAAAGGCAACCACAAGCAGCTAGCAAGGTATCCAAAACCAACTATCATGTGGGCGTCAACAAACTGACACGAACCCACATAAAAACAGAAGTATGTCTGAACTAGGTAAAAAAAACAGAAAAGACAACTACCTCGCTACGACGACGTGAAAACCACAGCCAACACTACTGCCTAGAAACTCCAAAACCAGCTCTGTTATTTGCTACAGCTCTGAACCTGTGGCATTCCAAAGACAGAACACCTGAACAAGAAGGTACAAATGGTGGCAGAAAAATAAGCCAAAATAAATAAAGGTCAAAAGGGGTACCAACCCAAGACCAAAAACACTGAAGTAAATTACAAAAAAAGAAACAAGGCATCAACAGAAAAAGATCGCTTACATGATTCATCACGTACAACAAGAGTACATCAGACACACGAGGCTATAAGGCGACAACATGAGTAAATCATAAGGAGGAAGTACAAAACCTTTATTAGGCACCTGTGCTCGGCTCTACCCAAAAACACGGGCGAGGTGGTCACTCAACTGGATGCACCCTCATGAATATAATATCTGTCTAACTATGAGGGACTCTCATAGTCTCCACCATACACCACAGATGCCCAAAAATCGGTAGACTTCGACATGGTACTAATAAAGGAATCAAACATTACGGAGGTGGTTTCGTCCACTAACTCCCGCAATCAAGAAAACTCACAAAAAACCACCACATATACCTCGAGATTTGGCACGTCAGATTCTACTTGACATTTCTAGATTCAAGATGCGGTTGATCAACCTTTAGGAACGATTTACAATCCTAGATGAAACTCTAACGCGTCCTACATAATCGTTAAGGAATGGTTAACATGAGCAAGATACAACCATATCATCAAAATATGAATCACTTTACAAGGTTAAACTTAGAATAAACAAGAACATTGTGAACAAGTTGATATAAACAAAAGATTTAGGTCGCACTATACTTTAACAAGAAATTTACGATAATAACAAAAGAAATTAGGAGTTGCAACAAACCATGAGAAAGAAGAGAAGAGGGGAGTAGAACCACCACTTGCCTTGGTTATACCGAAAAAAATCCTCCAAATCACTCCACGTCGCAGATCGGGGCAAAAGAAGATGGGGGAAGTTGAAATCTAAACAAAAATGGCTGAAATAGAGGTAAGGCCGAAAAACCCTAACGAGAAAACTCAAGAAATGGGAGAAGTTTTACCACGATGGCGTAGCTCTCGACGAGAGCTTTCCAGATCTATATTCGGTTGAAGATTTCGAGCACCGGAGCATCGTCGGCGGACACCGGAAGATTTACGAATGGCTTCCTCTCTCATGCCTACGTCTCTCTGGATCGGTTCAGAATTTTAGAGAAGATGAAGTTTTTTATCTGTATAAGAGTATATATATATGTGATTATAAAATGTTTTGTCTAAAAACGGACTATTTACGAGCGAATGCGCGGAAAATGAAGTAGAGGTTTAGGATTGCTTCAAATCGAAAAGTGCCCAACATGAAAGTTGTGGATCTCGTCGAGACAAACAAATTTTATGTTAGCTATATTTTTATACGATGTTGTTTTGACCCTCAAAAAGGTGCCCGAACACAAACTGCAACAATCACTCGAGTACAGTGAAACGATCACTCGAGTACAGTGAAATGATCACTCGAGTACAATGAAACGATCACTCGAGCCAGCTGGGCTCTGTGATGTAAGATTTGAGGATCTGGGAGAAGGAAGAAGAAGGAGTTTGGCCGAATCTAGTTCATTGCTAGATAGGTGAAGGGGGAAGTGGATGTACCCATAAATTGGGGAACAACTATAAAACTGTGTGTGTTGTGCTGTGTATGCTGTGTTTGATTTACTATAATATTTCTAGATTGCTGGTAAATTAGTTTGTTTATCTGCTGTGTTTATCTAACTGAAAGAAAATATATCTCTGAACTAAAAAGGGGAAGCCAAGATTCAATTTGGACCTATTCACCCCCCTCTAGGTCACTCTCAATACTTAAACAAATATTCATAAGTGGTATCAGAGGGAGGTTCACTGAAAATGGCATAACAGCATAGTGAGAATCCTGAGGGTTCAGAGGGAAAACAATTCCATTATGCTCCATGTCTGCTCCAAAGAAAATTTTGGAATATGGAAGGAGAGAGTCAGATTATTTATGAAAGCAGCAGATCCTAGAATTTATATCATAGTAATTGAAGGAGCTTTCATTGACATGAAAGTGTTAGTTCTTGATGCAAACATCAAGATACCCAAGACTTATATGGAGATGGATAAGGATGAAATCATTCTATTCTCTATGGATAAGAGGGCTCAGAATATTATTGTGAGTGTAATAGATGATTCCACTTTTCAAATTCTGATTCATTGCAAAACTTTAAAAGAAATGTGGGTGTCACTGATAGTATACATGGAAGGAACTGAAGAGGTTAGAGATGATAGAAAATCTCTGTTAAACCAACAATATGAAGCCTTTAGACAGGACAAGAAAGATTCAGTGGCTGAATGCATTGAAAAATTCTTCAGAATTGTAAACAACCTGAGGACTTATGGAAGGAGCCGTACTAATTATGAACTTAATGACATGATCTTGAGGTGCGTGAACAAGGAATGAGACATCAAGATCTGTGCTATAAGAGAAATGGACAATTTAGCCAATATAGACCCCCAGCTCTATTTGACAAGCTGCTGTCCCATGAGTTACAGCTCAACCTCAGAAAGTCTAAAGAGGATTCAACCAGAGCACACAATAGAGAAAAATCCTTGGCCCTAAAGGCTGAGACTTCTAAAAAGTCCAGAGAAAAGTTATCACTCTTAGAGAAACAAGAAATAGCATCTGAGTGTACAGAATCATCCTCTTCAAAAGGAGACCTAACTGAGGAGGAACTGTCTCTCTTCTATAGACAGTTCAAGAAGATGTTGAGGAGAAGAAAGCAAGGCAGCTGGAAGGAACCAGCTGGAGACTCTTCTCTCAAGAAGACTAATCATCTAGATAAGCCCAGGAAAAAGAAATCTGGGGACAGGTATGGTTCTACATAGAACAAATATATTAAGACTAATATTATTTGTAATTGTTACAACAGGAAAGGGCATGCCATAGCTGATTGCCCAACAAAAGAAAGGAGAAAAAGTCAGAGAACTCGAAGGATGGACAACAAAAGATGGCTGACAAAAGCCTCTTGACAAAGAAACAGTCTGCATTATCTGACATTAAATCTGATTCATCAGAATCAGAAAAGGAGGAGGTTCTCATGGGCCTGGTGGCTATTGAGGAGACCCAAACAGGAGAAGGAGATCAAAATTATTCAGATCCTGCAAAGGTAAAATCAATATCTCACAATTTAGCCTCAGAATCTTTCTCTATATCAGATAAAGAATCATGTTCACAGTCATCTAATGATAGAGAACATGATTCAGACATTGAAGCTGATTTTAACTCTCTTATCAACAGATATGGTAAGTTACTCAAGGACTTGATTGCAAGAAAACAACTTGCTAAGGATCAGGCAAGAGAATTAGAATCTCTGGGGGATGCATCTTTTCAGTTTGAAAGGGCCAACATAAAGTTGGACCTGCAAAAACTGAAGCTTATTAAACTAACTAAAAAGATCGATAGCCAGGAAGAGGTAATAGTAGAACAGGTCAAGACTGTCAAAGACCTGGAAGCAAAGCTAACCCAGGAAATACAGCTCTTCACTCAATTCTCAAAACTCAAGTCAGTGCTACCTATCATAGACACCTTCTCTGTACCATTTAGAAGTGGTGTAGGGTATGGAAAGAACAAAAAGTTCAAAAAGAAGTCTGTACCTAAGGTTAAAGCCCTAATTGGTCCAAATAGGCAACCAGTCAAGTATCTGTCTTCTAACAGATGCTTGAGATAATGTGTACCTGGACACATAATGTCCGAGTACTCTACCAACAAGATCAATAAAGAGCCTGACTGGCACAGACAGACATCTAAAGGCAATATAGGCCTAAAACAACCACAAAGGGTGATCAATCCAAGAAGCCAATGAATTCTTGGAGCTGATCCTAGTACACCTCACCTAAATCTGAAAGGTAAGGGTGTGAATTTTGCACCACTACCTTGGAAGTTGGATGACAATTCTGTGTTGCACAAAAGAACAACTTCAAACTTACAACCAAAGAAAAGATATAATCGATTTAAGTGTTGGTGCTGTGGGAAGGTTTAGCATTTTGCTCTAAATTGTTGGTATAATCCAACAACATCTTCATTTAAGACTAAACCTGGGTTGTTAAGAAAGCTTGATGTGTTTTTCACACATCAAAGCCTAACAGGAACCAAGGTCCCAAAACTATTTGGGTGCCTAAGGTAAATTAATTCTTTGTTTGCAGGTGGAACCAAGTACCATTGGAAGGCTAATATGGTACTTGGATAGTGGCTGTTCCAGGCACATGACTGGAATAAGGAGTTTGCTAAGGTATTATACTTCAGTAAGGAATGAACCTAAAGTCATCTTTGGAGGGTCAAAGAAAGAACTTACCAAGGGATATGGTAACATTTCTAATGGCCTAGTTACCATAACTAAAGTGGCTTATGTGGAAGGATTGAACCACAATCTGATAAGCATAATTCAAATTTGTGATATAGGTTATGAAATTGTTTTCCACAATTACAAGTGTCTGATAAGGAATCCAAGTGATCAAAAGATCATTTTGTCAGGCATTAGGAGTGGGAACATTTATTTTCTAAATTTTTTTAAGTATAAATGAGAAATCACCTATATGCCTTATAGCTAGTGAGAAAGACTCATTATATGTATAATGGCACAAGAGGCTGTCTCACTTTAACTATAAAGCAATGAGCAAACTATTCTCTATGAACTTAGTTAGAAACAGTCCACAACTCATATGCTCCAAAGAAGGCTTATATCCTGCATGTTAAAAATACAAACATAAAAAAGTCTCCTTTAAGAGTATACAGTCCAAAGACACTGAGAGGTGTTTGTAGTTACTACATATGGATCTATTTGGTCCTATGCAAGTTCTTAGTTTGGGTAGAAGTCCTATACCTATGTGATTGTGGGTGATCACTCAGGTTTGCTTGTGTATTCTTCTTAAGGAGAAAGACTGAAACACTAGATATCCTCACTAATTTTGACAAACAAATTCAGAATGAGATGAGATGTTCTGTGGTCAAACTAAAAAGTGACCATGGTATAGAATTTCAATCTAAAAAGATGACAAATTTCTGTAAGGAATTAATGATCTTTTAGGAGTTCTCCACACCAAGAACACCACAACAAAATGGATTTGCTGAGAGCAAAAATAGAACTCTCATTGAGGCAGCTAGAACAATGCTGAGTGATACATGTCTTCCAGAATATTTCTGGGCTGTGGCTGTAAACACAGCATGCTATGTTCAGAATAGAGCATTGATCAACAAGAATCACAAAAAGACTCCCTATGAACTAATGAAAGGCAGAAAACCAAATCTGTCCTACTTCAAGATTTTTGATAGTAAGTGATATGTCTTGGAAAATGGAAAAAACTTATCTAACTAAGTTCTCAGAAAAATCCTATGAAGGAATCTTTATAGGGTATAGTGAACACAGCAAAACATACAAAATCTATAATTTGAAACATCAAGTTGTAGAAGAATCAATTAATGTAGTTTTTGATGAAACTTCTGTGTTATATGATGAGAATTTTAACAACTCTAGTCTAGGTGATATAGACTCTAGGATAGAAAAGTTAAATATAGGTGGTTCACCAGACCTAAAGTTACACAGTCGAGATACAGTAGAAATTCCTATAGAAGATAAAGTAACTGCCCAAGGGAGGAAGAGAATCACCCTAATCCTCCTAGAGAACTAGGTAATGGTAGGCACCAGCCAGTAGTAGTTAAGCATCTTAAAGATCATCTTATTGACCAAATAATAGGTGATGTCAGGTTAGGTGAAACAACTAGAAGTTGACATCATAATGAGGTTCTATACTTTAGTTTTCTCTCTCAGGTAGAACCTAAA
The DNA here is from genome assembly GCA_039583875.1 of Platanthera guangdongensis. Classification (NCBI taxonomy): domain Eukaryota; kingdom Viridiplantae; phylum Streptophyta; class Magnoliopsida; order Asparagales; family Orchidaceae; genus Platanthera; species Platanthera guangdongensis. The sequence continues at coordinate 130,999,292 of CM077148.1, read as the reverse complement.
AGGTTTGAAGAAGTGAATTCAGACCCCAACTGGATTATGGTTATGTAAGAAGAGCTCAATTAATTTGAGAGATGCAAAGTATGAAGTCTAGTTCCTATACCTAGTGATCACAATGTCATAGGCACTAAGTGAATTTATAGGAATAAACTAGATGAGCATGAGGTTATTGTTAGGAATAAAGCTAGATTAGTGGCTAAGTGATATAGACAAGAGGAAGGGATAGACTTTGAACAAACCTTTTCACCTGTAGCTAGGCTAGAAGCCATAAGGTCATTTTTAGCTCATGCAGCATACAAAGGATACAAGGTCTACCAGATGGATGTAAAGTCAGCATTCCTTAATGGTACACTGAAGGAGGAAGAATATGTAGAGCGGACACCGGGTTTTGTCAACCCTAAACACAACACTTATGTCTTCAAATTGCACAAGGCTCTGTATGGGTTAAAACAGGCACCTAGGGCCTGGTATGAGACCATGTCTACCTTTCTTATAGAGAACAAGTTCTCTAGAGGAAAGATAGACAAGACATTATTCCTTAGGGACATCAAAGGTTCAAGCGTCCTAGTCTAGATTTATGTAGATGACATAATCTTTGAGTCTACTAATGAGAAGCTGTGTAGAAAATTTGTCAGGCTTATGCAAGGCAAGTTTGAAATGAGCAGCATGGGTGAGCTAAAGTTCTTCTTGGGATTCCAAGTTAGACAATTTGAAGATAATATATCCATTTCTCAATCTAAGTTCACCAAGGAGTTGATTAAGAGATATGGTATGGAGAATTCTTCTACCATGAGAACTCCAATGGGTTCAAAAATATCACTACACAAGGATGAATCTGGGAAACCAGTTGATGAAACCTTGTATAGAGGCATCATTGGATCACTCTTATATTCTACTGCTAGTAGGCCAGATATTATATTCTCAACATGTGTCCATGCAAGATACTAAGCATGCCCCAAAGAGTCTCATTACACTTCTATAAAGAGAATATTGAGATATCTTAAGGGCACACCCAATCTTGGGCTTTGGTATCCTAGGGATAGTGATTTTGAACTTACAGGCTACACAGATACAGATTTTGGAGGGTGTCAAGAGGATAGAAAGAGTACTTCTGTAACTTGTCTGTTCTAGGAAAAATATTAATAAGTTGGAGTAGCAAGAAACAAACAAGTGTTGCAATTTCTATAGTAGAATCTGAGTACATATCTGTTGGGAGCTGTTGTGCACAGTTGCTGTGGATTCAGCATCAAGTACTAGACTACAGTGTACAGCTAAATAAATCTGTTATATTTTGTTATTCTACTAATGCAATTTCTATTGTTAATAATCCTATTTCACACAGTAGAACTAAACATATAGAAATTAGATATCACTTTCTTAGAGAGAATGCTGAAAAAAAAATATTACTCTACAGTATACTCCAACAGATAGACAAGTTACTGACATCTTTACAAAACCCATAGATGAAAGCAAGTTCAATTACTTTAAGTTTGAACTAGGCATGTTAAACATTGAATAGATCTCTTCAATTAATAGTAACAAAATCAAGAAAATATATTCAGGATACAAATTTTTTCTATGTCAAATAATTGTGTCGAGACACCACAGTGTCTGTCGACACTATAGGTAGTATTGTGTCGAGACATCAGAATGTGTGTCGACACAATAAGTAGTCGTGTGTCGAGACACCTGACACTGTGTTGACACCGATTAGCAATAGTGTGTCGAGACACTATAATTTAGTGTCGAGGCATAAGGTTGTCGAGACCTTGAGGTTTGTGTCGAGAGACATGAACCTTGTGTCGACATAAGTCAACATAACTTGACAAAATATGTTTTTTCCATATGGACACTAGAAATTGCCCAATATTGAGAAAATTACTAAGTGTAGCACACTTTTTCACCTTTAATAGACAGTTACTATAAATAGGAGGAGAAAGGAATTGTCGACTATGCTTACAGGAAATCTTGAGAGTGTGATCGATGTGTGTCAAGACCTAGAAATTCTTAGTCGACACCTCTAAATCTCAAACTCTTTCAACTAGAATGGCACCCAAGATGGATGACAATATTAACGAGGGTTACGAACTTGTGCGATATGCTTTCGTCTCCGTACTAGAAGAAATAAGGAAAGTAATTGACCTTGTCACTGAGGCAGGTCTTGAATATCTACTTTCAGAACCCACTAAGATTTGGAAGAGAGAAGTATCTGAATTCTATTCACATGTGTCACTAAACCATAAGTTAGGTAAGATCAAATTTAGTGTTAATGGAGCAAGAGTAAAGGTCACAACAAAAATACTGGCTAAAGTCTTTTAGATTCCAAGTACTGATCAAGAAGATAACCTGGATTCTAGCAAGACTACAGAGGCTTTATAGTGGTGTGGACTGGATCCAACCACTAGGATTGGAAGTTCCTTGAATAGTAAGGGAATGAATTCCCAAGGAAACTTTTTATCTGAAGTAATTGGAAAAGTGCTCCTCTACAAGACTGAAGCACATGACAGAATTTCAACCCATATGTTTAGCTTGATGACTAGGATCATCTTCAGAATTAAGACTAATTGGAACAAGGTAGTCTATGAAAAAATAGCAGAGGGGATTCAGAAGCCCAATATGGGCAACATTATTAGTCTCTATCTGGTAAAGGTAATTCCAGATAGTATCAATAAGAAGATTGGATCCAACATAAATCATATGAGAAGAATGGACATGAGAATTCTGTCCAGATAGGAAAGGGTCTTGTCTAAGGACACTTCGGAACCCAAAAAGACAAAAGAGGTAAAAGGAAAGAAAGTAGTGATAGAATAAGAAGAAACCACAAGTGATTCTGAAGAACATGTAGAGTTTAGCTCAGATAAGGATGCTGAGGAAGAACCAAGAAGATCTCCAAGACACTCACCTGGAACTAGTGAGCAGATGTAGGGGGAGAACATTCCTGAAAAGAACAAATTGAGGGGGAGAACCTCAATGAAATGCCAATGGATATTGCTACAACAATAATAATGGATGTTGTAAAGGAACTAGACCACTCAAAGATATCTAAACAATAAATATCTGAGAAAGAGATGGAGGAAGAAATGTCAAAAGAGACTGAAGAAGAAGTTCTTCTTTCTAAAGAAACAAACTTGTAGGGGGAGTTGGCCCTAGATACTGACATACCTACAAAGTCACCTCAAGTTGAAGAGGTAAGTTATTCTGAATCAGAAGATGCAGAAGAATCTCAACTTAAGAAAAGAAAGCTTTCTGCAATGAAGAAAAGGACCAAAAGCTACAAAAAATATATTAAATCTGGGACACCAGCTGCTCATACAGAAGACACTAGTTCTCTGCTAGTATAAATTCAAATTATGCTGGATAAGAAAAGGAAGGATCTAGAAAAGTATGTAGATGGCAACAATAAAGAGCTGTAGTTTTAACTTGCTTAGTAAATTAAGTCAATAAGATCTGAAGTAAATCTTTTGAAATCTGAAATGACTACCTTATTTGAAAAAGGAGCAAATGTTGTAGTATATCTTGCTAAACAACAACAAGAGGCCAAGTCAACTGCAAATGAGTTGGTTGTCAAACAAGGCTATGTCCTTGAAAATGAGAGAATTTTGGATCAAAATATGACAGCCCTGCATACAGAGACAATGGTTAAACTGGCTGGGCAGTCTACTGAATTAGACAACAAAATAGCTGCTGCTACAGAGGCCATAGAAACTCAGCCGACAGACCATTCAGCCTCTTTGCTTAAAGATATAAAGGCTTCTAAAAGGAATTTGGACAACAATTTACTAAGAGTAAAGAATATTGTCACCTCAGGTATCAATTACATTAATGGACATGTAAGATTTCACAAGAATGATCTGAGAGATCATGTTGAAAGAGAAGTCATAAAGGAGGAGAGGGTAATGATAAGAGCAAGTTATAAACATGCTACCTGGATATCAAATAACATCAGGGACACTTTAGGATTTCCTCCCCTATGGTAGGATGGAGATCAGACTGCTGAATCTGGTTGTCAACCAGCTCACCTTGAAGCACCTCATACCACTAGAACTCCTACTAATGTGCAAACCATATATAATCCTACAACATAGGCTACCTTTGAGAGTATCCAAGCTGCTGTCTCTCACATGTACATTCCTCAACCATTGGTTCAAAATGTTATCTGTGAAAAGGTGGAGATGCCTAAATCTATTATGCTCAAAGAAAAAAGAGGCACAGCTTTCAAAGAAAAGTTTCAGAGAACAAGCTGAGACAAGACCTGACTTTGAAGTGTGGAGCCCAACCTCCAGATCAATCATTCTTACTACATGGAAGACAGTAAATGCTAATGTAACAGATAGAGGCAAATGGTATTCAGAACCGAAATGGGCAAAACATTTAAAGCAGCAAGAAGTTATCCAAAAGTTCAGACATGATCTAAAGAAAGGAAAGCCCATGCTAAGTCAATTGAGCCCAGTAAATACTTTCTAAAGCCATATCATTATTATGAAAGACAAAGACTGAAAGAAGAATCCATTGCAAAAGCTAAAGGAAAGGATGACAAAGGGAAGAAGGTAGCTAGTGACAAGGTGTCGGAGGTGAAGGCAAAAATTCAAACTGGAAAAGGCATAGTCATCAAAGAGCTAGTGCAACGATAGAATATTATATTTTTTTGTTGTTTTGGATTTCATAAAAACATGTTATGTAACTATTGTATAACCAAAACTTGTAGCTGTAAACCTTGTGGTGATTATTCAATGAAAATTTTTGGTTTACTCATCATTTCACGTATTAATTTGGATTGTAATTGTTGACCTACTTTCAGTTCAGCATTATTGTTTTAAATATGTGTTTTATATATGGTATTTCACATATTATACTGCACTGAACTTTTAAATGTTTTTCTCATAATAATTTTTTTATATCATGTTATATATCATTGGATTGGGGTTATGACTTCTCCAAATTGGGGGAGATTGTTGGGTACATTGGTCACAGTTTACTTGATTTGAAGAAGCCCTTTCAGTTCAATGATATACACATAATTGTATTTGATGAATGTTAAATTCATGTGTGCAGGCAAAAAAAGAAAAGTACAAAAGTGTCAAGATACTAGACATGTGTCGACACCTTTTTCAAGGATGTGCTAAGACAAGAAGAAAGTTGTGTCAACACTCAGGACTAGTGTCGACACACTTAAACAAGAAGTGTTGAGTCAAGGAGAAAGTTGTGTCGACACGCAGGACTTGGGTCGACACTATGATACAAGAATACAACTAAGTCGAAACACACTGCACAAGTTGTGTCGAGACAAAGAAATGGTATGTCGACACTAAATACAAGTGTTGACACACTCTATACAGGTAGTGCCGAGACCGAAGACAACTGTGTCGACACTCAAGAAAAGTGTCAACACACTTCACAGGCTGAGTCAAGACTGGAAGCAAGCAGTTTCGACACTCAGGACTAGTGTTAACACAATCAACATTAGTTGTGTCGAGACAAGATGAAGGTTGTGTCGACACATTCAAACGTTTATCGACACCACTATAAGAGAAGTGTCGACACCCAGGACTGGTATCGACACATCCAATAGTAAAGTTTCAACACTTCAAGCAGATTTGTTTCCTAAGTACAAAAATCAAATCAGAGGGTCTGACAACTGTCAGAACTGTCAGATGTCAGTTCTTAACCGGATCAACCGGTTACTTTTGACATAGCCTATATAAAGGGATCAAACACTTCAAAAAGCAGAAGAAGAAGTAGAGAGAAATATTTGGCAAGTCCAGATCTAAGAAGTTATCTTAAAGAATTCAGAAGGTGGAGAGAAGCCGAATCAAGAATTGTCTTCAACATCCTTCAGCCTAGATCAACCCTAATTTCAACTTCAAGAAGCTTTGAAAAGCTAAGAAGGGCAGGATCAAATCTATTAATTCGAGATCAAAGGAAGCAAACAGGTCATGATCAGATCAAGAAGCAATCACCAATTCCTTTCTTGCAGGGTGACTCGTTCTCAATCAATTACTTTCACTTTTATTGAATTGTAAGATCTATCAGTAGATATGAGTGTAGGAGAAACATTTTCTCTGTGATTGTATGATTATGTTATAAAGGCTGAGGTAGGGCAGGGATTGCCTGAGGTAGGCGAAGAGGGAATTTCTCTAAGTTGTAGGGCAACATTTGCCTGAGAAGTAGGAGTGTGGTTACATTCTGAGGTAGAGTTCTTGTAAAGAACTTGAGGTGTAGGATCTTTGTTATCTGAGTGGTAAGACTTGTAAAGTCTGAGTTGTAGGAGACAACTGGGCTCTGAGCTATAAGATCTGAGGATCTGAGAGAAGGAAGAAGAAGGAGTTTGGCCGAATCCAGTTCATTGCTAGATAGGCGAGGAGGGAAATTAGATGTACCCATAAATTGGGGAACCACTATAAAACTATGTGTGTTGTGCTGTGTATGCTGTGTTTGATTTACTGTGATATTTCTAGATTGCTGGTAAATTAGTTTGTTTATCTGCTGTGTTGGATCCCAAGTTGGATTTGGGCTAGGTTCACTAAGCTAGGATGTTTGATCCAACATGTATAGCCAGGGTCATGTATGAGTTCTACAGTATACGTCATGTCCTTAGAGTCAACACTACATGGACCAGCCATCAACAGACTGCAAAAGACTCAAGACTTAGAGAAATTTCAAAGACTCAGAAAATGAGTTCGACGTTCGTCGAACTCATGTCAACAAAAATCGTGCTCAGCTCGACGAAATCAGAGTCAATTCTCTAAGCTGGGCTCGACGAACTTGGTACTCAGGTCGACGATTTATGGACACCATATTTCAACATTTCAAGTCCAAAAATTCTCTCTGAACTCCACTCGACGAACTTAGTTCTCAAGTCGACGATCTCTGGGTATTCTACTTCAACATCTTAATCCAGAAGCATCTAAGTATTCTAAGTCCAAGTTCACACTCCAGTATATGAACTCACCTTCTCAGCTCGACAAACTTAGACCACAGTCTTGGCAAGATTTATCAAGTAGTAGATAGAAGCTCTCAGCTCGACGAAACTAGTTCTCAGGTCGACGAACCCAGTTCTGAGGTCGACGATTTCTGGAGACGTTACTTCAACATTCTTAAGTTCATGAAACATGAAATTCTGAACTCCAGTCGACGAAGTTATACTCTCAGCTCGACGATCTGGATGCACAGAATTTGCAAGGGTCTAGAGAAAACAGTTATCTGTTCTTAGGTCGACGATCTTGGATCTCAGCTCGACGAATGACTATTATCTGGTCGACGAACTTGACTTCTCAGCTCAACGAATTCTGTTATCTGTTCGATGATTTCTGTGCAGTTCCAGACTTGAAAATTTCCCTCCCTCTGTCCCTTTTCTATTGCAATAATTCCTAAGTAATCAATGCTTAAATATTCTCTGAATATTACTGTTAGAATCAAGCATTGATTACGATCTTCATCAGAATTATTACTTGCCACTTTTCAATGGGACAGTTGGGGAAATCAATCAATGCAAATATTCTCCAGGCCATCAGCATTGAATGAAGGAAGAAATTCAAAATTTGGAAGGAAGATTACACTGAAATATAAAAATGATTTTTCTTTTTCTTCCTTTAGCAGTAAGCACACACAAGACAGCAATAAGGGTTTTCTTCCTTATTCTCAGGAGAACATGCAGAGCACAATAAAGTAACATAAATCATACAATAACAGAGAACAAGAAGCCATAGCCCTTGACCAGAGAAAGAACAGCAAGCTGAAGAAGAAGAAGAACAACCATTTAAATCAAGAGTCTTCTTCTGTCTTCATCCCAGGATTCTTCAAAGGACAACAATTACTATATTAGTCAAGAAGCACCTGGATACCTGCTGGTCAAGGATGAAATATAGAAGGCCTACTCACCCTAAAGCAAAGCTCCAACCTTATTGAACATATCTATATCTCAGGGGGAGCTTTGTCAAAATCAAGATCCACTAAAGTCTTCTCAGTTGTATTTGAGAACGAGAAGACATAATCACACTCTCATCCCCCACTATATAAAGGGTTCTTAACTCCCTTCAAAAGTTATTCCCGGTTGCAAGTCACCTGATCAAAAGACTTGAGGATTTGTTTTTAAGCACCTGATCAAAAGCTCATTGGTGGCAGTCAACTGATCAAAAACCTGAGTGGATTCCTACCAGGGTGGTAGAAGAGTGGATGTACCCAAGTTTGGGAACCACTATAAAATTCTTGTGTTGTCTGGTTTCACTTTTTCTTTTGTTCTTGCTGTGGCTGTGTGGCTTAGGTTTGTTGTGCTTGTGACAGTTAGTACCTATGATAGATTATTTTATTTTAGTACTAAGTTTTTTTTACAAGAAAAGTTTTCTAGGTTTTTCAAGATACTCTATCCCCCCTCTAGAGTATTTCAGATCTAACCCTTACTTTCAATTAGTATCAGAGCAAGTTTCCTTTGGTTGTACAAGTTAACCCCTTGAACCAAAAGATCCTGTGTTAGATATGACCTTTACTTCTATTAAGTTTATATTCACATCATGACACATAACAAAGACTATGCAAGCACCAGACCTCTAGTGTGCAACCTAAATAGGTTTGCCATCTGGAAGGCAAGAATCAAATTGTACATAAATTCTATTGATGATGATATCTACAATTCCATCGTGACAGGTCCTCCTCAAGCTACTTCCTCTACATCTATAGCAGCTTCAAGCACAAATGCAGTTCCACCACCTGAGTGGACTGAAGCCCAGAAGAAAGCTAAAGTTGCTGATGCCAAAGCCATGAATATTCTAGCCCAAACAATGTCAAATGAAATCTTCCAGAAGATGGCTGAATGCACATCAGCCAAGGCCATTTGAGATTCCCTTAATCAAATGGTGGCTGGATCTGCTGATGAAAGAAAAGACAGAAGATCCAATCTCATATCACAATATGAGAACTTCAAGGAGGAAGCAGAATCTATTGCAGATATGTACAACAGGCTGAGCTCAATCATCAATGACCTAAAGACCTTGGAAAAGGCCATCACCCTCACTGAGGTGAATGATAAAATCCTTATGTGTTTCCCAAGATCATTGGATTCAAGGATCTTGCCAATCAAGGAGGCCAGAAGCTTAAATGAGATTTCCACTGAATCTCTTTTAGGAAAGCTCAAGTCCTATGAGCAGCTCATTAAATCCAGAGAAGCAGCAGAGCAAAGGACACCTCCACCAGCCAGGAAGGAACACAACCTGGCATTCAAGGTTGTTGAAGAGACAGAAACTTCAACAGTGAATGAAGAGTTAATGAGTCTTCTTGCCAAAAGATTCTATAAAATAGCAAGGAAAGACTTCAGAAAGAGGTCATCTAGACAGGATGACAAGCCAAGGTATGACAAAACCCCTACTAAAGAGGTAGTGTATTTTGGCTGCAGGAAACCTGGACACTTTATCTTAGAGTGTCCAGAGAATCAGAAGAAAGAGAAAAGAAGAGAGAAGGATATAAGAAGACAACAAAGTTCAAGACCTTCCTCTAGCAAATACAAGAAGAAGGAGAAAGGGTTTGTAGAAGAAAGCTGGAGTGAAACTGAGGATAACTCCACATCTTCCAGCTCCAGTGAAGATGAAGAAGAGGCAAGGGCCAAGGAAGTATGCCTCATGGTCATTGATGCCTCAAGAAGTCAATCAGATAAAGAGGAAGAATCTGAAAATTAAGAAGCTTCAGAAACAGAAGCTAATTAGGTGAAGAGCTATCCAGTTGTCGATCAACTATAGTATCTGGATAGGGGTTGCTCCAAGCACATGACTGGATGTAAGGACAACTTATATAATTACAAGTCCAAGTTGGGGCCAAAGGACATCTTTGGTGATTCAAAGTGTGGCTAGTCTGAAGGTTATGGAGAAGTAAGGATTGGAGCAGTCACATTCAAGAAGGTGACTTATGTAAAAGGACTCAAGCATAACCTCATCTCTATCAGCCAATTATATGATGAAGGTTATCAGGTACACTTTAACTCTACATCCTGTATTTTTTCTAATAAAGAAAAACAAAAAGTCTTAATTGGAATAGACAAGGAAACATATACTTAGTTGATTTTCTTTCTGCCAATTCAGATATTTGTCTGCTTAATATTGTTTGCACTCAAAATGAATTATGGCATAAAAGACTAGGACATGTAAACATGAAAAATATTGCTAGGCTATCTAAAGATAGTCTTGTAAGAGGCTTACATTCTGGTCCCTACAAGAAGGAAGGCCTTTGCAGGGCCTGTCAACTAGGCAAGCAAACTAAATCTAGTTTTAAATCAGTTAATAAAAGTGATTCACATAGGGTCTTGTACTTGCTACACATGAATCTCTTTGGACCCATTGCTGTACAAAGCCTAGGAGGGAAATCCTATACTCTAGTCATTATAGATGACTTCTAAAGATTCACTTAGGTGTTCTTTCTGAGATCTAAGTCAGATACCTTTAAAGTTCTTATAGATTTTCTCAGGACCATACAGATTGAGTACTCTACTCATGTTGTATTGATCAGAAGTGATCATGGTATAGAGTTTGAGTCTCTTCTTATGCATGAGTTCTATGAGAAGGAAGGTATCAACCACTGCTTCTCAGCTCCTAGAACTCCCCAACAAAATGGGGTAGCTGAAAGGAAGAATAGAACCTTGATTGAAGCTGCAGGCACATTACCTGCAGATGCTTATATGCCACTATCATTTTGGGCAGAGGCTGTAAGCACAACAAATTATGTACTGAACCGAAGCCTGATACATAAACTAAAGAATAGGACTTCCTATGAATTACTTAAAGGGAAGAAACCTAATATCACATATTTTAAAGTATTTGGATGTGTATGCTATATACATACTAATAAAAAGAAATATATTAGAAAGTTTGAAGCTAAGGCTGAAAAGAGAATTTTTCTAGGATATTCCCAAGTAAGCAAAGCTTATAGGGTGTTTAACAAATCTACCTTAAAAATTGAAGAATCTATACATGTTACTTTTGATGAAAATAACATGTCTTATAATGAGAAAGAGATTTCTACCAGTAATACTTTGCAGGTACCTCACTTGTGTGAGAAAATAGGTGAATTAAACCTTCCACAAGAAGCTACAACACCCTCTCCTCCAGAAGTTGTTGAAGACAGTGAAGATGAATATTTGGAAGAGGTTGAACCTCATTCAACAGCAAACATAATTCCACAAGAGGAATTAAATCCAAATATTGTTGCTGAACAAACTCCACCCACTGATTTTGTCACACTAAGGGATCACCCTAGATCCCAAGTGATTGGAGACATAACAGTAGGTATACAGATAAGGCATCAACTCAACCAAGATGTGATGTATGCCTGTTTTCTCTCTCAAGTTGAACATCAATCCATAAAAGATGCTGAGCAAGATCCCCACTAGATCATTGCAATATAAGAGGAACTCAACTAGTTTGAGAGATGTAGAGTTTGGGATTTGGTTCCAAGACACAAAGACTACCCAGTCATTGGAACCAAATGGGTATATAGAAACAAACTAGATGTCCAAGGTGCAATTGTGAGGAACAAGGCTAGGCTTATTGCTCAAGGATACAGGTAAGAAGAAGGCATAGACTATGATCAAACCTTTGCACCAGTTGCAAGGTTAGAAGCAATCAAAATCTTCCTTTCCTATGCTGCCTACAAGAAGTTTAAAGTCTACCAGATGGATGTAAAAAGTGTCTTTCTAAATAGAGTACTAAAAGAAGAGGTTTATGTTGAACAACCTCCTGGTTTTATCTCTCCAACCCATACCTCTTATGTATTTAGATTGCATAAAGCTCCTTATGGTCTAAAGCAAGCTCTAAGAGTTTAGTATGAGATCTTAGCTAGCTTTCTAGAGAGCATGAATTCACTAGAGGCATAGTAGATAAAATATTATTCACTAGGCACCATAAAGATAAAATCTTGTTAGTACAAATTTATGTAGATGACATCATATTTGGGTCTACTGACTCTAAACTATGCAAGAGGTTTTCTGACCTCATGCATTCTAAGTTTGAGATGAGTAGTATGGGTGAGCTCTCCTACTTCCTTGGTCTCCAAGTGAACCAGCTACATGATGGCATCTTCATCTGCCAGACTAAATATGTTAAAGAGCTTCTTAAAAAGTTTGGGATGGCTGATGCCTCTGCAAAGAAAACACCTATGGCTACTAATGCTGTAATAGATTCTGATCCACACGGGAAACCTATTGACCAGAAGTTATATAGGGGCATTGTTGGGTCCCTATTATATCTTACAGCTAGCAGACCTGATATAATGTTTGCCATATGTCTTTGTGCCAGGTTTCAAGTGAAACCTAAAGAATCTCACATAGTTTTGTAAAAAAAATTTGAGATATATAAAGAGTTGTCCTAGTCTAGGCCTTTGGTATCCTACAGAGTTAGAATTTGATTTAACTGGATATTCAGATGCTGACTTTGCTGGATGCAAGGTTGACAGGAAAAGTACCTCAGGAACTTGCCAGTTCCTAGGTATGAGACTAGTGTCTTGGTTCTGTAAGAAACAATCATTTGTGTCTACATCAACTGCTGAAGCAGAATACATTGCAGTTGGCAGTTGTTGTTCCTCAAAACCATTATAGCAGAGGCCGTTTCACTTCTTGCTACCTCCATATCTTCTCTTGCTGATAAGATATCTGCTCTTTCTCCTCCTCCCTCTTCAGTTAGGGGCCTGGCTCCAGTGTACACTAAAATCAGGCAAGTGGAGATACTCAATGAAGAAGAAGCAACAGAAATAGAAGCAAAATTAACAGCAGCAGTAACAGAAGTAGCAGCAGCAGCAACAGCAGTAGTAGTAGATGTAACAACAGACACAGCAAAAAAGTAGCAGCAGAAGCAGATGCAGATGCTGATCAAGATTTATTTGATTTAATTCATTTTATTGAATCTGATATGGAAATAGATGAGCAGGTCCCAGAGGAAATAACAACTGCTGGTGATTTTATTATAAATCTCACAGTTGATCTTTTAAATTTATTGAGCAGTTTTGATACAACTTATTTTAATAACCTTCCAGAGTACAACATCAAGCCATCTTTGTCTATAGCCTCATACACCTCTCCCATAAGCCCCAAGGTTGCCAAACAACTAAAGGCTATTTTTGTTACAACAGAGGTTCCAGCTATATAGGCTCCTGTCCTGCCATCTCCACCCAGAGCTAATCCCATCACTATTTCATCTCCTCCAAAAGATAGTTCTTCTCCTACCTTCATAATGGATAATTCACCAATGTCTGATCTTGATGCACTGATCATGACAGATATAGAAGAAGAAAATAAAACAGTGGCTGAAAGAACTGTTATGTATAGCCCTTCTGTTCCAGCTCCATCTCCATGAAGTTCTCCTTCTCCAGCTCCTATTCAGGCTGAAAAGCCCATTGATAAATCATTAATAAAGGTAATTGATGCCTTATATGATACTCCTCAAGATTCTGATGATGAGGATGATGATGAAGAGGACTCAGATGATGAGCCTAAGAAAAAGAAAGTATCTAAGAAGAGGAAAGCTCCACCACCTCCTGCCCCAAAACCAAATCAAGCAAATGACACTTCATACTATATACTCCAAAAGATCACACCAAAGATACAGAAAGGATCCTCCTCCTCCTCCATCTGCTGCTGGTGCTTCCAGTTCTTCAACTCAAAGGACTACCCAATTTCAAACCTATCAAAGACATCAGGGTAGGTCCTTCTCTTCAGGAAGCAGCCAACAAAGGCATTATTCATCTGGCAAGCAGTAGCATCAAAAACATCAACAACAATAATTCACTAAACATCAAAAGGCTGAAAGCCCCAATAGACCTGCTTCCCCTCCTGTACCCTTTGAAGATACTAAGATAGCTACAACTGCTAGGATAGCCAGATTCCAGGAATTAGTTGGCCTATCCATGATTAACAGAGCAAGAGCTGAAGGAAAGGATCCATCTTAATTAATACAATGTCCAAGTACAGAAAGGAAGAACTTAACAGGTTTGCTAAGGCTAACAAATTTTTCAATGTTGATGATTATATGAAGTTACATCCTGAAGCTGTAGTGCTAAGAGCTACCTCCCTAAACATCATTGGAGCTGCTGACATGATAATGAAAAAAGCTCAAGCAGCTGATCCTAACAGGGAAATCAAATTTACTCAGCCAGGTGATAAAGCTAAGGAGGATAAGCCAAAGGAGCCCAAGAAGAAGAAATGAACATTTTGAACTATTTCTAATCTCTCTATTGTTTGTAAAACTGTCTGTTTATGATACAAAGCTTACTGTATATATATATCTGCTGCACATTTAAATTTTTCATGTCAGATATATGTTTTATTGCTTTGTATATTTTGTATGTCTGTAATTAGTGACCTTACCCAAATAGAGGGAGATTGTTGGATCCCTAGTTGGATTTGGGCTAGGTTCACAAAGCAAGGATGTTTGACCCAACATGTATAGCCAGGGTCATGTATGAGTTCTAGAGTATAGGCCATGTTCTTAGAGTCAACACTACATGGACCAGCCATCAACAGACTGCAGAAGACTCAAGACTTAGATAAATTTCAAAGACTCGGAAAATGAGTTCGACGTTCGTCGAACTAAGGTCGACGAAAGTCGTTTCTCAGCTCGACGAAATCAGAGACAATTCTCTGAGCTGGGCTCGACGAACTTGGTACTCAGGTCGACGATTTATGGACACCATATTTCAACATTTCAAGTCCAAAAATTCTCTCTAAACTCCACTCGACGAACGTAGTTCTCAAGTCGATGATCTCTGGGTATTCTACTTCAACATCCTAATACAGAAGCATCTAAGTATTCTAAGTCCAAGTTCACACTCCAGTCGACGAACTCACCTTCTCAGCTCAACAAACTTAGACCATAGTATTGGCAAGATTTATCAAGTAGCAGTTAGAAGCTCTCAGCTCGACGAAACTAGTTCTCAGGTCGATGAACCCAGTTCTGAGGTCGACGATTTCTGGACACGTTACTTCAACATTCTTAAGTTCAAGAAACATGGAATTCTAAACTCCAGTCGATGAAGTTATACTCTCAGCTCGATGATTTGGATGCACAGAATTGGCAAGGGTCTAGAGAAAGCAGTTATCTGTTTTTAGGTCGACGATCTTGGATCTCAGCTCGATGAACAACTATTATCTAGTCGACGAACTTGACTTCTCAGCTCGACGAACTCTGGAATCAGCTCGACGAATTCTGTTATCTGTTCGACGATTTCTATGCAGTTCCAGACTTGGAAATTTCCCTCCCTCTGTCCCTTTTCTATTGCAATAATTCCTGAGTAATCAATGCTTAAATATTCTCTGAATATTACCATTAGAAGCAAGAATTGATTACGGTCTTCATCAGGATTATTACTTGTCGCTTTTCAATGGGGCAGTTGGGAAAATCAATTAATGCAAATATTCTCCAGGCCGTCAGCATTGAATGAAGGAAGAAATTCAAAATTCGGAAGGAAGATTACACAGAAATATAAAAAGGATTTTTCTTTTTCTTCCTTTAGCAGTAAGCACACACAAGACAACAATAAGGGTTTTTTTCCTCCTTCTCAGGAGAACACGCAGAGCACAATAGAGTAACAGCAATCATATAGTAACAGAGAACAAGAAGCCCTAGCCCTTGACCAGAGAAAGAACAACAAGCTGAAGAAGAAGAAGGACAACCATTTAAATCAAGAGTCTTCTTCTATCTTCATCCCAGGATTCTTCAAAGGACAACAATTACTATATCAGTCACGAAGCACCTGGATACCTGTTGGTCAAGGATGAAACATAGAAGGCCTACTCACCCTGAAGCAAAGCTCCATCCTTCCTGAACAAATCATATCTCTGGGGGAGCTTTGTCAAAATCAAGATCCACTAAAGTCTTCTCAGTTATATTTGAGAAAGAGAAGACATAATCACTCTCTCATCCCCCACTGTATAAAGGGTTCTTAACTCCCTTCAAAAGTTATTCCTGGTTGTAAGTCACCTGATCAAAAGACTTGAGGATTGGTTTTTGAGCACCTGATCAAAAGCTCATTGGTTGCAGTCACCTGATCAAAAACCTTAGTGGATTCCTACCAGGGTGGTAAAAGAGTGGATGTACCCAGGTTGGGGAGCCACTATAAAATTCTTGTGTTGTCTGGTTGCACTTTTTCTTTTGTTCTTGCTGTGTGTGTGTGGCTTAGGTTTGCTGTGCTTATGATAGTTAGTACCTGTGATAGATTATTTTATTTTAGGACTAAATTTTTTTTACAGCAATAGTTTTCTAAGTTTTTCAGGATACTCTATTCACCACCCCCTTTAGAGTATTTCAGATCTAACCCTTACTTTCATGCTGTGTTTATTTAACTGAAAAAAAATATATCTCTGAACTAAAAAGGGGAAGCTAAGATTCAATTTGGACCTATTCACCCCCCCCTCTAGGTCACTCACAATCCTTAAATAAATATTCACAAAATGGTCATCCAAATCCTTATAAGAAGCCTTGATATCCTTAATCAATGAGGCTGAGTGAGTTGTCAGCTGAGTTTCCAATTCTTTTGTGGCAGAAGTTATCTTGTATTCTAAAGCAGTAGTTTGTTTAGTCAGCTTGACCAATGTTTCATTATTCATTGCAGTTATGTTCTCATCCATTATTCTTTGATTCTCAAGGACATATCCATATTTACACCTATTTCATCTTCAGTCTTTTTGGACTCCTGTTGCTGTTTAAAAAGGTATACCACAACATGAGCTCCCCTCTAGAAGAAATCAATCATATCTATCTTTAGAAGATTTACTTCAAATCTAATAGACTTAATATCCTGAGCCAGTTGAAACTGTAGCTCCTTATTCCATTCATCTACATACTTCTCAAGTTGAGTTCTTTGCTGGTCAAGAAAAATTTGTAGTTGAACTAGCAGTGAGCTTGAATCCACTAGAGGGGCAAATGTTGCTCCAAGTTGTATAATCTTCTTATAGCTTTTACTTTTCTTCTTTGGTTCAGACAAATTCCTTTTCTTTAACTAATAAGCTTCTTCCTCCTCAAATTCTGATGAACTAACAACCTCCACAGATGTAGGCTCTTTAACGGTTTCAGTAGTTGGGGCCTGATCTGCTAACTCCCCCTCAACCAGTGCAACTTCTTCACCAATGTTGGTTATATCCAGGTTGATCTCATCTTGCTGAGCTTCAACATCTGGAACAAGGTCCTCTGGAAGTTCACTAATCTCCCCTTGGATATGTATATTTATATCTAGAAGTATTTCTTCTTCAGACTTCTTGGGGATTTCATCCTCCATCTCTCTGTCAGGCAATTCCTTTTCAGGAACCATTGTTTGTTCCAGCTCTTGTACAAGTTCCATTATTATTGTATTTATTGTATCCATTTCAAGTTCTGGCAGATCATGGCAGTTCTCCCCCTTAATTTGATCCCTCTCTTGTATATTCTCCCCTGCACCTAATCACCTATTCTAGGTGAGGTCCTTGGAGAATTCTCTTATTTTCCATCATCATTTTTATCTGAACTGGAACTTTCTTGTTCCCCAGAATTACTGGAAAATTCTTCATCCACAACTACTATTTTCTTCCTTTTCTTCTTTTTCTTCTCAACTGCGGGTATCTCCCTTATCAAAACTCTGTCCCATCATGCTAAAATTCTCAAGTTCATCCTTCTCGTATGGTTAATATTTGATCCAAGCTTAAGATCAACACTGTCAGGAATGACTTGCACTAGGTAGCGACTTATAATTCATCCCATATTGGGCTTTTTAATACTCTGCTATTTTGTCAAAAACAATCTTGCTCCAGTTTGTCTTGACTTTGAAAATAACTCTTGTCATTATTTCAAACATTGAAGCAGAAATTCTGTCATGTGTTCTTGTTTTGTAGAGCAATACTTTACCTATAACTTCTGACAAAAATTCTGTCATGTGCTCCTGTTCTAGGTCTCGACACTTACGAATCAATCTCTCAAGATTTCAGGTAAGCATAGTCGACTTCTACTATCACAGCCTATTTATAGTTGATGTCGCTGAAGTTTAAAAGGAGCGCTGCATTTAGTCTGATCCAAGTTTTAGGAAATGACTTGGTGTCGACACAGGAAAACTAGTCTGTCAAGATGTGTCGACTCAAGTGGACACAAGGATTATGTCTCTCAACACATACCTTAGGGTCTCGACATTTGTTTTAATGTCTCAACATATTACTATCTGCAGTGTTGACACACTTTCTGGTGTATCAACACTTTTTCAACTGTCTCGACACATTCTCTGGAGTCTTGACATAATTTTTGACTTAGTCAGAATTTTATTTTTTGAAATGTTTATTCTTGACATTTATGATGTCTTTCTTGTTTATTTAGGTTGGTAGACTTTGTTACTTAACTTATACAAGTTGAACCGGGATTTTTTTAAAAATGGTACCAATGAAAAGGGTTATTCTATGTTTAACATTCATAGTTCAAACTTGAAGAAATTGAACTTGTTTTCATCTAAGGGTTTTGTGAATATGTCACCAATTTGATTTTCAGTTGGAATATAATGTAAACAAATATTTCCTTTTTTCAACATGTTCTCTAAGAAACTGATATCCGATTTCTATGTGTTTGGTTCTACTATGAGAAACATGATTATTGGCAATTGAGATTGCACTAGTAGAATCACAATACATAACCGATTTATTTAGCTGTACACTGTAGTCCAGGAGTTGATGCTGAATCCATAGTAACTATGCATAGCAGCTCCCAGTTGATATATATTCAGACTCAGCTGTTGAAATCGCTACACTGTTTGTTTCTTGCTGCTCCAACTGATGAGTCTTCTCCACAGAAATTGACAAGTTCCTAATGTACTCTTTCTGTCCTCTTTACATCCTGCAAAATCTGCATCTGTGTATCCAGTTAGATCAAAATCACCATTCCTAGGATACCTGAAAGTGTTATAGTTGTCTACTTAAATCACCTAGAGGGGGGTGAATAGGTGAGTTATGCGTCTTTTTGTGGAATAAAAATTTAGAGATCTATCCACACAATAATCAACCAAGCAATCATAGACGACAAAAGATTTATATTGGTTCCCCAACCTTGGGTACATCCACTTTCCCTCACCGATCTAGCAATTCAATAGACTCGTCTACTCCACTATCTCGGATTGAAAACCAATCCTATGCCTCAGAACAAAGTTCCTACAATCTCGATCCACAACACGGATCTACACTCGGAAGGTAAAAGCTTCCTACAACTCAGAGACAAAAAGCTCCTACACTCGGAGAGAAATCTCCTATAAGAATTAAATTGAGAATAATGAAAATACAAATAGTAATTATTTCTATGATCTGAAAGTCTGGGGAAGGATCTTCTTCTTATGAAATTTGTGGCTTTTTTTAGAAATTGTTGAAGAAGAAAGTCGGCAAGATCTGGATCTGAAATTCCTTTGACTCACACGATCTGAGAGATAAAGAGGATTTGAAAACGATCTCGATCTGTATGTCGACTTTGTTCTGGATCTTCTTGCACGAAAACCATAGCCGATATGCACGATGATGATCGTCGGCTTACATTTTTAGAAAGAGAGAATAGAATTCAGAAATTCTTAGAATAATACTTGACAGCTTATTAGGGTTGGTCGGTTTTGACAAGACCTTATATAAGATCTCTCTAACATTCATAATTATCATTAATGACATACACGTGGACCAATCACATCAAGCCATTTGAAATTCCCGTCGATTCTGGACTTAACGAATTTTTGGGAAAATCTGACTGATTTACTCAAGTAAAAGATTACCTACTCGAGTACTAATAAGATTACTCGAGAGAATTGAAGGAGACTACTCGAGTAGAAGACTTTGGCAAAATCCAGAATGGAATGAGTAATCACTCGAGTACACAAAGACTTACTCGAGTGCTAGTATGATTACTCAAGACGTGGAGTTGAACTACTCGAGTACTAGAAATAAACTACTCGAGAGGTAGAAGAATTACTCGAGTCAAAGACTTGGAATATTTTTCTGGGAGTAGAATACGAGTTACTCGAGTACTGGAACTGGACTACTTGAGTAGTAGATGGACTACTCGAGAGGAGATTAACTACTCGAGTATAGGACATAAAAACTTTTGAGAGATATAAATCTTATCACTCGATTATTAGAGCTGGAATACTCGAGTAGTAGATAGACTACTCGAGTGGGGTAAAATAACACGAGAATCTATCTTCTGCAACTCGAGACAAAAGACTTAATTACTCGAGTGGTTAATATAACTACTTGAGTAAATAACTTGGAATAAATTCTTAGAGGAAATTCTATTAACTCGAGAACAAGAGAAAGTCTACTCGAGTAATGGACCTGGCTACTCGAGAGCTATATTCAGACTACTCGAGAGCCATTTCCCTTACTCGAGTACAGATAGATTTACTCGAGTAATTACCAATTATTTAACTCGAGTATATAACCTACTACTCGAGTAAAAGACTTAGCAAACTTTTCTTCAACATAATTTTCTCTTCTTCAATAAACTCAGCAACACTTCTTTCTCCAATTAATCCTAGTGCTTGAAACATGAAGTGTATCCCAATAGAGAGGCTACACGAGTCAACACCATGGATCACACAATGAGGGATTACATTGTATGGTCCTGTGTTTGGTGACCCATTGTAGACTGATATTGGTCTACACTTGGCAATATAGTCCTGCAAACACATAACTTAAACAAGACATCAAATACAACTTAATTCATCTTAGTTCAAGGGTGACTTCATCAAATTTGGGTTATTGTGGATATAATACCAAACAATCTCCCCCTATTTGTAGAAGTCAGAACCCTTTATACTAAGGTGAATTATATAAACATATAAAGAACTAGATAGGCAATAGAGAAAGCAGTGTAATAAGCATAAAGATAAAAATCAAAGAGTAGATGGTCAAAATTAAGAATTATATAAATAAGATTGTCCAAAAAGTCATTTCTACATAGATTATATCCCCACTCTCATAACTCTCTGAGCTTAAACTTGATGTTGCTATTTGTCTTTCTTCTCTTGCTGTCTTCTCTGGTAACTGTAAGGCTTGGGATAGTACTTTGGAGGCTTTGGAGGAGTAGCAGGGTTGTTTCTTCCAAATTCACTGTCGTATAGCCTTCTCTTTGTCATAGACTTCTCATATAATTCCCAATCTTGAGAGCTGTAATGATCATTCCTATTTTCATTGAAATCCATGACAAGCTTAAGAGTATCCAGAATGAGAGACTTTGAAGTTGGGGACCAGATTTCTGTAAACTCTGGAGCTTTCCTCTTTTCTGTATCTGGAATTGGAATTGATCTGCTTGCAGAGGCTCCATCACCATATTTTATATTCTTAGGAATGTGAATCTCAGGAGGAGTATGAAGGAATATGTCTTCTGGGTCAGCCTCCTAAACCTGAGTATATGATTCTGGAGGAGGACCTTCAAAGCCTTCAGGTCTAGGAGAGAAAGTAGGCTGAGGAGATGAAGCAACATGGGCCAGGGGGTTCAAATGGTGTGGAATGACATTTGGATCTGTCGAAAACTCAGGAAGTATCTGATTATACATCCATACTGCTGTATCATAGGTATTAAACTTCACACTTTGAATCTGGCCTAGCACATCATCATGAATCTCTTTCATCTTAGCTTCCCAGAGAGTTTGCTTGTTTGCATCTGATTTTCCTAGATATTCTTTTACTAAGCTCTCCCCCTTTCTGACTTATACAGTTAGAGTACTAATAGCATCATCTTTGAATGTGCCTACCTCTTCACAGACCTTGATTTTATTTTCTTAAGCTCTCTTATCTAACTCAATCTGGTTGTTGGCAAGAGTGACATCTTGTTCCATGACATAACCAACACTAGTGATAGTGTGGTCCAGAGCTTTTCCACCAAGCTGGAATAGATGTCTTAATTGATCTGTATTATGTTGAATCTCAGCATAGCCTCTGCTCATCTCTTTCTCAAGAGCAGTGACTTTCTCAGTGAGAGCTTTGAATGAATCATCAAAATATTTCCTTTGTCCTTGAAGTAGTTGAACAAACATACCCATAAGATCATTGACAGCAGTAGGAGAAACAGTAGATGTAGAAGGAACTGGAGGAGGAGGAGCAAACCATGGGGCAATTTCTTCAACAGAGACTGAGCTCTTAGCTCTGGTGGTATGGATCAGGGCATCCCTTTCTTCAGTGATGAAGGTGGGGATAGGGAAATCCAAGTTCTTCAATGGAGCTTCAACTGGTTCAGGTGACTGTTCTGGCTCATCAGAAATCAAAATGGTTTCAACCTGCTCTTTATCAGTAGCAGGAGAGTAGTGAACATGGGATTGAGGAGATGGAATAGAAGATCTGGGAGGAGTATGAGTGGGAGATGGTACTGGAGTTTGCTGCTTGGAAGCTTCAGTAGTTTGTTCTTTTTGAAGAGAATGAAGAGGTTCTTCAGAAGTGAGTTCTTCAATCATCTCATTGATTGCTGCATCAGTGAAGAGAAGGGTTTCTTGGATCTGAGCATCTATTGGAACTTCTTCATGAGTGGATGGAGGAAGAGAAGTATTAGCTGGAGGGGTAGTGATTCTATCTTCTGGAACAGAAGGAGCAGGCTCCCCCTAAACAGTTGCACCAGATGTGCAGGCAATATGAGGTGGAGAGGGAGATGAGGTCCTGTCCTCTATAGATGGCTGATCATGGACTCTGGCAGATTGAGCAGGGTTCTGTAACTTCAACTCCCACCTCTGAATTGATGAAATGGAGAATTTCTTCATCTGATGACGAATTGTACCTTTGGAGAAGTTGAACACCTCAGGATTGATCTCATGTAGCATTAGAGAGATAATCCTTGCATAATTTGGAGCCTTGATGCTCTCTGATTTTGTCTAGAATCATTATACCAAATTAATATCTCTTCCTGCAGACAATAGCTTGCATGATGTCAAACATGCTGAGTGAAATATATCTGATTTAACTTGTCTTGCACAGAAGTATCTTCCCAATGATGTCGACCAACAGGTTTCCTTCTGGGTTTAGTTCTGATCTTTTGATAGTGAGTACATCTTGAGAAAGACCACAGAACATACATGTTCTGTCAGACTCCTCAGGACCAAGGTGATCTTCTTCATCAGTGACTGGAAGACAGAGAAGAGTTGAAATAGAGGTTTTTGTGAGTTTGATCTTGATTCCTTTTACTTTAGACTTAAGAACCTTCCCATTTCTCTTCACCTTAATATTTTTGAAGAATTCTTCGACCTATGGAAACAATATCTTGCACGGCTGCTGTAGAATGAAAGTGAAGCCGGCGGTGTCGAGAAGGATGAGTAGATTCTTGAAATCGTCGGATAAATCGGCTATCCCTGCGGCGACAAGCTCTGAACCTATTCCAATCTTAGACGGCGGCACCTTTCACAAAGATTTGAGAAAAAGCTTCTGCGGGGATGAAAATGGCGCGGGCTCTGCAACTATCAGCGGAAGAGGAAGCGTCTGTTGGCTTTACTCGAGTGAAGGGATTTGATTCGTGTAGAAAATGGAAATCCGGACTTTTCTATTTATATAACCCTAAATTATCTATAATTAAGAAATAAATAAAGCAAACATACCTTTGTAATTGGCGGTATAAGCCTCGGGTTGCGAATAAAGAAATTTGAATCGTAATGAAAAATTGGCTATCTGATACTCGAGTGAAATTGCAGTACTCGAGTGAAATGAAGATGGTAATCGAGTGAGAAATACAGAAGTACTCAAGTAGGTCTTTCTTGATGACTTGGAATTACCCGAGTGAAGTATTTGTAGCTCTCAAGTGGAAACATAGTACTCGAGTAGGTTTTCTACTACTCAAGTAGGTTTACTCGAGTGGTTGAAGAGGTACTCGAGTGAAAGTCAGAGTACTTGAGTAGGTTGAAGTACTACTCGAGTAGTCTTTGTCTAACTCGAGTCATAAAGTCTGAACTTTGAAAACTTTCACCTTTTGACAGATTTCTTGATCTCTGAGCCTTTTAGTGAGTCCACCTTCTCTAATCTTCTTTGTTGAGCTTTCCAAGTTCTGTTTTGAAGAACGAGAACTTGGTCTCGTCCAGCGGCTTCGTGAAAATGTCTGCAATCTGCCTGTATGTTTGGACATACTGTAGATTTATGTCCCTATGCTCCACATGCTCCCGGATGAAGTGGTACCGCAGCTCTATGTGCTTTGTCCGGCTGTGAGAGACTGGGTTGTTGGCTATTGCAATTACGCTGGAAGAGTCGCAAAATAATTAAATGTTCTGAAACTTCATGTTGTAGTCTTCAAATTGGTTCTTTATCCATAACAACTGTGCACAGCAACTGCCTGCAGAGATATACTCTGACTCAGCTATTGCAATTGCAACACAGTTCTGCTTCTTACAACTCCAGGAAATGAGCCTTCTTCCAAGGAATTGGCAAGTCTCGGAAGTGCTTTTCCTATCGTCTTTGCTACCTGCAAAA
Source organism: Platanthera guangdongensis (assembly GCA_039583875.1). Lineage (NCBI taxonomy): Eukaryota > Viridiplantae > Streptophyta > Magnoliopsida > Asparagales > Orchidaceae > Platanthera > Platanthera guangdongensis. Next base: position 130,974,904 of record CM077148.1, on the reverse strand, counting down.
TCTGCATCTGAAAAACCAATTAGCTCGCTATCATTACTTCTTGGGTACCATAAGCCAAGATTTGGTGTACCTTTAAGGTATCTCAAAATCCGCTTTGCAGCAGCTAGTGAGATTTCTTAGAGTTCACTTGAAATCTAGCACATGCACATGTTGAGAACATTATGTCTGGTCTACTAGCAGTAAGGTAGAGCAAGGATCCAATTATGCTTCTGTACTTGGTTTCATCAAATGGTTTCCCTTTCTCATCCTTGTCTAGAGACACAGTTGAACCCATTGGAGTCCTCATAGAGGTTGCGATCTCCATTCCGAATTTCTTAATTAGCTATTTGGTGAACTTAGTCTGCAAGATGAAAATTCCATCTTCAGATTGTTTCACCTGAAGACCTAAGAAATACTTCTGCTCGCACATACTGCTCATTTCAAACTTCCCTTGCATAAGTATAGAGAACTTCTTGCAGAAGTTGTCATCAGTAGAGCCAAAAATAATGTCTCCGACATAGATTTGCACTGGCAAAATCTTGTCTTTTATTTCCCTAAGAAATAATGTCTTATCTATCATTCCCCTTGTGAACTTGTTCTCAAGAAGAAAGCTAGACATTGTCTCATACCAAGCTCGAGGAGCTTATTTTAAACCGTATAATGCTTTATGTAATAAATAAACATAATCGGGAAAGTTATAATCAACGAAACCTGGAGGTTGTTCCACATATACCTCTTCATTTATGTCACCATTAAGGAAGGCAGACTTTACGTCCATCTGATAGACAGTGAAGCCTTTAAGAGCAGCATATGCTAGGAATAACCTGATTGCCTCCAGCCTTGCCACTGGAGCGTACGTCTGGTCAAAGTCGATTCCTTCTTCTTGACGATATCCTTTGGCAACGAGTCTGGCCTTGTTCTTTATGATCGTTCCATCCTCGTCCATCCTATTCCTGTAGAACCACTTTGTCTGAATGACATTCTTACCTTTGGGTCTTGGAACAAGTTTCCATACTTGACAGTGCTTGAACTGGTTTAGTTCTTCTTCCATCGCCATTATCCAAGATGCATCTGAGTTTGCTTCCTTAAACTTCTTTGGTTCAACCTGTGAGAGAAAACTTAAATATAAATTCTCGTTAGTTGTACCTCTATGAGTTCTGACACCATCCCGGGGATCTACTATGATCTGGTCCATGGGGTGATCCTTCAGATGTCTGAGCTCTAGAGTTCTTGTATCTGGAACTTCTTCTTCAATCACCGGAGTGACTTCATCAACTTGGATGATTTCTTCATCTTGATCATTAACCTCTCCAATCGGGGTTAGAGTGGTGATCTTGATGAACTTTTCACGTTTATCTTCAGACGGTTCTTCCAAGTTAAGTTCTTTTAACTCTGTACCTGCATCTTCAATGAACACACTGGACGAGTTGCCTTGCAGCAAGCTCGTCTCATCAAATACAACATGTATTGATTCTTCTACAACCAGAGTTTTTCTATTAAATATCCTATATGCCTTACTATGGCTACTATACCCTACAAAAATAACTTCAAAACTCTTTTACCTAAATTTTGTAGTATGATACTTGTTAGGAAGCACTTATAATCAAAAAATCTAAAATATGAGACAGTCGGTTTCCTGCCCTTTATAAGTTCGTAAGGTGTCTTATTATGGTTCTTATTTATGAGTGCTCGATTTTGCACGTGGCATGCAATGTTGACGGCTTCAGCCCAGAAGTATTCTGGAAGTGAATCATCACTCAACATGGTCCTGCAGACCTTTATGTGTGTTCTATTTCTTCTCTCAGCCACTCCGTTCTGTTAAGGAGTATGAGGAGAGGAAAACTCATGAAAGATACCCAAGCTTTCACAGAATTCTGTCATGGATCCAGACTTGAACTCTGTTCCATTGTCACTTCTGATTTTGACTACGGAGTAGTTGTATTCATTCTGGACATGCCGGACAAAATTAGTAAAGATGTCGAAGGTATCTGACTTGTATTTCAGAAAGAACACTCACGCAAAGCGCGAGTAATCATCAACAATTACCAAGATATAATCCTTACCTCCCAAACTTCTAACTTGTAGTGGTCCTAACAAGTCCATATGAATCAGATGTAAACATCTGTTAGAATCTTTGCAAATAACGCTTTTAAAGGTAGCCCTTATTTGCTTACCTTTTACGCATGCGTGACAAGGTATATCTTTGACGTACTTGACATTTGGGGCATCGGGTACTAAATTCCGTGAAAATAATTTATTTATAGTTTTGAAATTAATATGTGCTAATCTCTTGTGTCATTGGTCACCAAGAGACGCACTATATTTTGCCATAAAACACACTGGTGTAGAAGAGTCTATACAAATGAAATTTAAACAAAATATATTTTTGCTTCGAGTGCCTGATAGAATCGTTTCCATATTGTCAATAGATTTTATCAAGCACTTATCAACATGAAATTAACCGATATATCCTTTATCGCAGAGCTGGCTTATGCTTAGGAGATTGTGTTCCAATCCTTCAACATAAGCCACATCTGAGAAAGATACTCTACCGTTCGAGATCATACCATAGCCTTTCGTAATTCCTCAGTCTGAACCCCCAAAGATGACCTTTGGACCATTCAAGACTCAAGAATAGTTCTGAAGTAGGCTACTTGTCCCGGTCATGTGTCGAGAGCATCCATTGTCCAAATATCAGATAGGCATTTTGGTGGCCTTTGGACATACCTGCAATTATAAGTCAATTTGCCTTAGGAACCCAAACATGTTTGGGTCCTTGGTCTCTTGTTAGAACACTCCCCCTATGAGTATTGACATTATGAGTGGTCTTTCTCATATTGCTAAATTGAGGAGTTGCAAAATTCCTGGGATTAAACCAGCAGTCGATGCAAAGTGACCAATCTTGCCACAACACCAACAGTCGAACCTGTTGTAACTTTGTCTTAAGTTCTCCTGCTTGACCTTTTGAGTTGGTGGTCTAACAGGGGCAGCATTCTGGGAGGAAGAAGCTTCATGGTGATGGTAATCACATGATTTCTTCTCCTTCAGGGGCCTTTCCACAATAGGCTTTACCCTTGGTGCTTTCTTGATGTTATGACTATGATTGAAATGGCCAAGGGCCATGACTCTGAAGAATGACTTCTTCATAAGGTGCCTTAAAGACACTCTCACAAAAGTTTCTGGGGCGAGTCCATCCTTGGTAACGAGACTTGGGCTCTACATAAGTAGGCCTAGCGAAGTGACCATAGGATGAGTCAAGATCAAACTCATTTGTTGGAAATATGACCTTCTTAAAAGAAGTCTGATCTTGAGGGGCTTTCCCCTTCTCTTTGGCCAAAGCCTTCTTGGCGGCCTTATTCTTTCTTTGAGCCTTATTCCTCCTATAAGATTTACTAGGAGCTTCTACATGGCCTAGCACAGCACCCTTGGCCTTAGCTGAGAATTTAGCAACGAATGGGAGAACAGCCTTCGGCTTCGAGAAACTTTCAACAAGTTTCTTTTCGGCTTCAAGTTGTGCTTCTAGTTCTTTTATGATTTTCTCCTTAAGGTCTAGGTGCTCGAGAGACTTATTATATTCTTCAATGGAAACATTGAAGTTTTCTCTGAACGAGTTGGTCTTAGCGACTTCCTCTCTTAGAGTGCTCTCTTCAGCTTTTAGAGACTTTATCTCTTTAGCTTGAGTTTTCACGACTCGTCGACATTTGTTATAAGCCATGATTAACTCCTTATACTGGGCCATGAGTTTAGAAAGAGGATGACATGCTCAGAAACATCAGAATCAGAAAGAGGAGTGTGAAAGTTTACCTTCCCAGTGAACTGAGGCTCTTGTTCATCATCAGTCTGAGCCATAAGCCCGAAGTAGGCTTCTTCTTCTTCACTCGACTCAGATGAGTCAGAGTCGATAAGAGTCTTGCCCTTCTTGGTTATTAGGCTCTTTTTCATTTTCTTCTTATTGTAAGAAGATTTCTTTTCTTCTCTTCTTCCACCCTCCTTTTTCTTGTGGGGGTAGTCTGCGATGACATGACCTGGATTATTACAGCAATAACAAACGATATCAGTATAAATATGTTTGTTCGGTTTAGAAGTATACCTGTCATGGCTGCTTGAGCCTTTTCGGTGCCGATCACCATCATATCGTGATCTTCTGTAGGAGACATCCTTGCCTTTCCATTGCTTCTTTTTGTTTAAGAATTTCTTGAACTGACATGAGAGTAGAGAGAACTCTCCTTCAGATAGCTCTGAGCCTGAGGTACTTGGCTCTGAGGTTTCTTCTTCACTAACTTCTGGTGCTGGGGAAGGAGAGGTAGCCTTGGACTTCCTTGAGGTGTCTGTCTTGAGAGCAACAGACTTCTCATTGGACGAGGACCTACTATTCTCTTCTTTAGCTTTTCTCGTATTGAGTTGCAGCTTATATGACATAAGCTTCCCGAAGAGATTCTGCGGGTCTGTCTCAGCTAGCTTTTCAAACTCCCGTATAGCACAAACCATATTATCTCATTCCTTGGTTAGGGATCTCAAGAACTTATCATTTAGTTCTCCGTTTGTGAAGACTGTGCCATAGACCCTAGGCCGTTGACTATCTTGAAGAAGTTTTCAAAAGTGTCAGCAATGCTATCCTTGTGTCCTTGTCAGAATGTTTCATATTTCTGATTCAGAAGGGATCTTCTATCATCCCTAACTTCTTCTGTACCTTCCATCAAGGTGACGAGGGACTGCCACATCTCCTTGGCAGACTAGCAATGGATCAGGTTCTGCAACATGGAGTCATCAACTGCACTTGTTATTATATTCTTGGCCATCTTATCTAAAGACACAAGTGAAATCTCATCTTTGTCTAGAACCATCAATTTCTTGGGAACTTTCTTAGTTGGATCTATAGTGGAGACGGTCATGGGAATGTAAGGACCTTCTTCAATGATCATGAAGATCCTTGGATCCACAGCTTCCATGAAAAATATGATTCTTTCTTTCCATATGGGAAAGTTATTCTTTGTGCACAATGGGAGCTTGGCAAAATCTTTAGCCATGTCCATGCTTGGAAGATCTCAAAACAAAAATCAAGTCAGATCTGATCAAGGTGTTAACATTTTTTTGATCAACCTCACTTTGATGCCAACTGAAAGTGTTATAGTTGTCTACCTAAATCACCTAGAGGGGGTGAATAGGTGAGTTGTGCATCTTTTTGCGGAATAAAAATTTAGAGATCTATCCACACAATAATCAACCAAGCAATCACAGACGACAAAAGATTTATAGTGGTTCCCCAACCTTGGGTACATCCACTTTCTCTCACCGATCTAGCAAATCACTAGACTCGGCTACTCCACTATCTCGGATTGAAAACAATTCCTACGCCTCGAAATAAACTTCATACAATCTCGATCCACAACACGGATCTACACCCAGAAGGTAAAAGCTTCTTACAACTCGGAGACAAAAAGCTCCTACACTCGGAGAGAAATCTCCTATAAGAATAAAATTGAGAATAATGAAAATACAAACAGTAATTGTTTTTCAGATCTGAAAGTCTCGGGAAGGATCTTCTTCTTATGAACTTTGCAGCTTTTTCAAAAATTGTTGAAGAAGAAACTCGACAAGATCTGGATCTGAAATTCCTTTGACTCACACGATCTGAGAGATGAAGAGGAGTTGAAAACGATCTCGATCTGTATGTCGACTTTGTTCTGAATCTTCTTGCACGAAAACCCTAGCCGATATGCACGATGAAGGTCGGTAGCTTCCGTTTTTAGAAAGAGAGAATAGGATTCAGAAATTCTTAGTATAATACTTGACAGCTTGTTAGGGTTGGTCGGTTTTGACAAGACCTTATATAAGATCTCCCCAATGGTCATAATTATCATTAATGACATACACGTGGACCAATCACATCAAGCCATTTGAAATTCCTGTCGATTCTAGACTTAACGAATTTTTGGAAAAATCTGACTGATTTACTCGAGTAAAAGATTACCTACTCGAGTACTAATAAGATTACTCGAGAGAATTGAAGGAGACTACTCGAGTAGAAGACTTTGGCAAAATCCAGAATGGAATGAGTAATCACTCGAGTACACAAAGACTTACTCGAGTGCTAGTATGATTACTCGAGACGTGGAGTTGAACTACTCGAGTACTAGAAATAAACTACTCGAGAGGTAGAAGAATTACTTGAGTCAAAGACTTAGAATATTTTTCTGGGAGAAGAATATGGGTTACTCGAGTACTGGAACTGGACTACTCGAGTAGTAGATGTACTACTCGAGAGGAGATTAACTACTCGAGTATAGGACATAGAAAATTCTGAGAGATAGAAACTTTATCACTCAAGTATTAAAGCTGGACTACTCGAATAGTAGATAGACTACTCGAGTTGGGTAAAACAACACGAGAATCTGTACTCTGCAACTCGAGATAAAAGACTTAATTACTCGAGTGGTTAATATAACTACTCGAGTAAATGACTTGGAATAAATTCTTAGAGGAAATTCTATTAACTCGAGAACAAGAGAAAGTCTATTCGAGTAATGGACTTGGCTACTCGAGAGCTATATTCAGACTACTCGAGAGCTATTTCCCTTACTCGAGTACAAATAGATTTACTCGAGTAATTACAAGGTATTTAACTCGAGTATATAACCTACTACTCGAGTAAAAGACTTAGCAAACTTTTCTTCAACAGAATTTTCTCTTCTTCAATAAACTCAGCAACACTTATTTCTCCAATCAATCCTAATGCTTGAAACATGAAGTGTATCCAATAGAGAGGCTACACATGAGTCAACACCATGGATCACACAATGAGGGATTACATTGTATGGTCCTGTGTTTGGTGACCCATTGTAGGCTAACATTGGTCTACACTTGGTAATATAGTGCTGTAAACACATAACTCAAACAAGACATCAAATACAACTTAATTCATCTTAGTTCAAGTGTGACTTCATCAAATCTGGGTTATTGTGGATATAATACCCAACAATACCAAAGCCTAAGATTGGGCGTGCTCTTTAGATATCTTAATATTATTTTAGCAGCAGTATAATGAGATTCTTTAGGGCATGTTTGGTACCTAGCACAGACACATGTTAAAAACCTGATATTTGGTCTACTAGGTGTCAAGTAAAGAAGTGATCTAATGATTTCTCTAAATAAGGATTCATCCATTAGTTTCCTAGATTCATCCTTATGTAGTGACACTGAGGAACCCATTACGGTTCTCATGGTAGAAGAATTTTTCATACCATACTTAATTAACTCCTTTGTGCACTTAGATTTAGAGATGGATATACCATCTTCAGATTGTCTAACTTGAAATCCTAAGAAGAACTTCAGCTCACTCATGCTGCTCATTTCAAACTTTCCATGCATAAGCTTGAAAAATTTTCTATATAGCAGCTCATTAGTAGAATCAAAAATGATGTCATCTACATAAATCTGGACTAAGATACTTAAACCTTTGATGTCCCTTAGGAATAGTGTCTTATCTATCTTCCCCCTAGAGAACTTGTTCTCTATGAGAATGGTAGAAAGGGTCTCATACCAGACTCTAGGTGTCTGTTTTAACCCATACAATGCTATATGTAATATGAAGACATGATAGCTAAGTTTAGGATTTACAAAACCTAGTGGTTGTTCTACATAGACCTCTTCCTTCAATGTACCATTTAGGAATGCAGATTTGACATACATCTGGTAGACTTTATAACCTCTGTAAGCTGCATGTACTAAAAATAATCTAAGGGTTTCTAGCCCAGCTACAGGTGCAAAAGTTTGGTCAAAATTTATTCCTTTCTCTCGTTTATACCTCTTAGCCATAAGTCTTGCCTTGTTTTTAACTATGACTTCATTCTCATCTAATTTATTCATATATATCCACTTAGTTCCTATGACATTGTGATTTAAAGGTCTAGGAACTAGATTTCAGACCCTACATCTCTCAAATTGATTAAGCTCTTCTTGTATTTCCATAATCCAGTTGGGGTCTGAATTGGCTTCTTCATACTTCTTAGGTTCCATCTGAGAGAGAAAGCTAGAGAACAAAACCACATTATGATGTCTACTCCAAGTAGTCACTCCTAGTCTATCATCACCTATTATTTAATCAATAGGATGATCTCTAAGGTGTCTAACAGCTATAGGCAGATTCCTACAATCACCTAGTTCTTCAAGTAAAGGAGGATGAATCTCTTCCTCCCCCTGGTCAGTGACTGTATCTTCTATAGGAACAACTACATTATTTCTAGCCCCTAATTTTATACCATATGAATCTCCTATATTTAATGTTTCCATCTTAGAGTCTACATTTCTTAGACTAGAATTGTTAGATAGTATATTTTGTAAGACAAAAGTTTCATCAAAAATAACATTAATTGATTCTTCTACCACTTGATGTTTCAAGTTGTAGATTCTATATGCCTTGCTATGATTACTATATCCTACAAATATACCTTCATAGGACTTTTCTGAAAACTTAGCTAGATTAGTCTTCCCATTATCTAAGACATACCACTTACTTCCAAAGATTTTGAAATAGGACAGACTTGGTTTTCTGCCTTTTATTAGTTCATACGGAGTCTTGTTGTGACTTTTGTAATCAAGGCCCTATTCTGAGCATAAAATGCAGTGTTTATAGCCTCAACCCAAAAATATTCTGGGAGAGATGTGTCACTTAGCATAGTTCTAGCAGCCTCAATGAGAGTTCTATTTTTACTCTCAGCAACCCCATTTTGTTGGGGAGTTATAGGAGAGGAGAATTCATGAAGGGTCCCTAGTTCTTTACAAAAATTTCTCATCTTTTTAGATTGAAGTTATGTCATACGGTCACTTCTGAACTTGACCACAGAACGATCCTTTTCATTTTGAATTTGTTTGACAAAATCAGCAAGATTTTCAAGAGTTTTAGACTTTCTCCTTAGGAAGAATACTCAAGTAAATCTAGAGTGATCATCTAAAATCACATAGGTATAAGACTTCCTACCTAAACTAAGAATTTGCATAGGACCAAATAGGTCTTATAAAGTAAGTACAGACACCTCTTAGTGTCTTTGGACTGAATGCTATTAACGGAGACTTTTGACTTTTTGCATTTTTGGCATGCTGAACACATGCCATCTTTGGAGCATTTTAGCTGGGGTCCATTTCTAACTAAGTCCTTAGAAAATAATTTGCTCATAGCTTCATAATTTAAGTGAGCTAGCCTCTTATGCCATTGCACACACAAAGAGTATTTTTCACTTGCTACTAGGCATATAGGAGAATCCTCATTTATACTTAAGAAATTTAGATAATAAATGTTGCCACTCATAGTGCCTAACAAGATGATCCCTTGCATTCCTTATCGGACACTTATCATTGTGGAATATGATTTCAAAACCTATATCACAAAGTTGACTTATGCTTATCAGATTGTGGTTCAATCCTTTCACATATGCCACTTTTGTGATAGTCACTAGACCATTAGAAATGTTATCATATCCCTTGGTGAGTCCTTTTTTTGAACCTCCAAAGATTACTTTTGGTCCATCCTTTACTAAAGCATAGTACCTTAGCAGATTTCTTGTTTCAGTCATGTGTCTGAAACAGCCACTGTCCAAGTACCATATTGGCATTTCGGTGGTACTTGGATCCACTTGCAATCATAGAATTAATTAACCTTAAGCACCCAAATAGTTTTGGGGCCTTGGTTCCTTTTAGACTTAGTTGTGTGAAGCATAACAAGCTTTCTGAATAGATAAGTTTGTGACTTTAATGAGGGTGTTGTTGGATTGTGCCAACAATCTAAGGCAAAATTCCTAACCTTCCTACAACACCAACATTCAAATCTATTATATCATCTCTTAGGTTGCACCTTTGTAGTTGTACTTCTGGGAAACTTAGAGTTTATATTCAGATTCCATAGTAGAGGTGCAACATTGATACCCTTACCTTTCAGTTTTAAGTGTTGTGCACTGGGACCAGATCCAAGAAGTCCTTGGCTCCTTGGATTGATCACTCCTTGTGGTGGTTTGTGGGCCATATAGCCATTAGATATTTGTCCTTTCCAGCAAAGCACTTTATTGACCTTGTTGGTGGTGCACTCAGAACTCATGTGTCCAGGAACACATGATCCCTTGCATCTATTAGAAGTCAGATGCTTGGATGGTTACTTAGCTGGACCCATTGGGGATTTACCCTTAGGCTAAGGTTTCTTATTGATCTTATTATCCTCAACATATCCTACACCACTTCTAAATGGTGCAGAAAATGTATCAATAATATGTAGCACAAACTTAGGTCTTGAGAACTATTTCAGGAGCTATCTTTCCTGAAGAAGCTTTGCTTCTAGATACTTGATAGTCTTGACTTGTTCTGCAATAGTCTCAGTCTAACTATCTATTTTATTGGTTAAGTTTATGAGCTTCAGTTTTTGAAGGTCCAACTTAATGTTGGCCCTCTCCAACTGTAAAGGTAATACTCTCAGAGACTCTAGTTCTTTGGCTTGATCCTTAACTAGCTCTTTGCTTATAATCAAGGCTTTCAACAACTTCCCATATTTGTTGATGAGTGTGTTGAAATCTGCTTCAGAATCTGAACCATGTTCACTATTATTAGAAGAGTGTGAACATAATTCATTCTCTGATGCTGATCTAGAGCCTGAGGCAAGACTAGTAGCAAGAGGTTTTACCATGGCAGAATTTGAACAATCCTAATCTTCTTCTTCTATTAGGGTCATCCGCCCTTGATCTGTACATTCTTCATTATCACTGGCTGACAATGTGTTTCTTCTTTTGTTGCTGGACTCCTCAATGGCCATTAAACCCAAAAGATTTTTCTCGTCTTCTGATTCAGAAGAATCTGTCTCATTGTCTGAAAGAGTGGACTGTTTCTTGGCCAATAGGCTTTTATCAAACTTCTTGTGTTGTCCAGTCTTCCAATTTTTAGAATTTTTCTTCTTTCTTTTTTCTGGGTAGTCAACAATGACATGCCCTTGCCTGTTACAGAAATAGCAAACAAGATTAATTTTAATGTGTTTATTCTGAGAAGAACCATACCTATCCCCAGATTTATTTTTCCTGGGTTTCTCTGAGTGATCTATCTTCTTGTGAGAAGAGTCTCCAGCCGAACCCTTCCAGCTACCCTGCCTTCTTCTCCTCAACATCTTCTTGAATTATCTTGAGAAGAGTGATAGTTATTCTTCAATCATGTCCCCTCCTGATGAGGAAGATTCTATGCATTCTAAGACTACATCATGTCTTTCTGAGGGAGCAGATTTCTCCCTGACTTTCCTGGATGTCTCAGCCTTTAGGGCCATAAACTTTTCTCTATTGAGCGCTCTTGTTGAGTCTTCTTCAGACTTCCTGAGATTCAGCTATAGCTCATGAGACAACAGCTCGCCAAATAGAGCCTGGGGGTCTATATTTGCTAAGTTGTCCATTTCTCTAATAGCACAAATCTTGATGTCTCATTTCTTATTCAGGGACCTCGAGAACTTGTCATTGAGTTCATAATTGGTGAAGCTCTTGCCATATGTTCTCATGTTGTTCACTATTCTGAAAATTATCTTAAAGCTCTCAGCCACTGTGTCTTTCTTGTATTGCCTGAAGGCTTCATACTTCTGGTTTAATAGAGATTTTTTGTCATCTCTAACCTCATTAGTGCCTTCAATATATACAATCAATGATTCTCACATTTCTTTGGATGTTTTGCAATGAATTAAGTTTTGGAATGTGAAGTCATCTATAACACTAACAATTATGTTCTGAGCCCTCTTGTTCATAGAGGCCAGAATTATCTCATCCTTGTCCATTTCCATAGAGGTCTTAGGTGTCCTTATGTTGGCATCAAGAATTGACACTTTCATAGGTATGAAAGGTCCTTACAATACTGTGATGTATATTATTGGATCTACAGCCTCCATGAAGAGTCTAACCCTTTCTTTCCAAATCCCAAAGTTTTCTTTAGAGTAGAATGGGAGTTTGATGGAATAGTTTTTCTTTGAGCCATGATTTAATCTCTGTTAATCCTTAGGATTATCACTAGGCTATTATGCCTTTTCAGTGAACCTCCCTCTGATACCAATTGTAAAGTGTTTGTTTAGGATAGACAGTGACCCGGAGGGGGGTGAATAGGTCCAATTTAAATCTTGGCAACTTTAAGTCACAGAAATTTCTTAGTGTGTTTATTAATCCAACCACAGTATTCAAGAGCACAGTTGATCTACTGAAAATAGGACATATCAAATTTAACAAAGACATCACACATCATAACACAAATCACAGCACAGTACATCACACAATAGTTTTATAGTGGTTCCCCAATTTATGAGTACATCCACTTTCCTTCTTTGCCTATCTAACAATGAACCAGATTCGACCAAACTACTCCTTATTTTTCGTCAGATCCTCAGATCTTACACCTCAGTGCCCAGCTGGCTCCTACAACTCAGACAAAGCAATGTCCTACCTCAGATCTTCATATTCCTACAACTCAGGTTCCTCTTTAAGAACCCTACCTCAGAGTGCACCTCCACTCCTACTCCTCAGACAAACCCTTGCACTACAATCTCAGAACCTTCTAGTTCCTATCACTAAGAGAAATTTCCCCTTCTCTTACCTCAGGCTCACATCCCTACCTCAGCCTTTATAATTTAGGCCTACAACTCAGAGGAATCAACCTCCTACACCTCAGATCTACTAATAGATATTACAAAATTACTATAACATAAAGAATTTGAGTTTTGAGGTGTCACCCAGGAAGAAATAGATTGGTGACTTCTTCTTGATCAGATCTTGATGTAAAAACTTCTCCTTAATCCTAGCTGTCGGCGAAGGCAGAACGACTTCTGTTGGCTTTCTAGGTTTATCGGTCTTATCGCACAGTACGACTCGTGTGCTCAGACAGAACATTGATCGCATAATCAGAAAACTTTAAACTATCCTATTTATACCAGGGAATAAATAGAACAGGCTCCGGCGTAATTTCAGCAAGTCAACATTTGACTCAGTACGGGCATTGAGTGAACTCAACACACTCAACGCCAAAGGCCAGATGCATTGAGTGCGTTGAGTGAAATCAATGCTGCCAACGCTTCTGCGCTATGGCATTGAGTGATCTCAATTCTGTCAATGCCTTCTGCGCCAAGGCCTTGAGTGATCTAAACACACTCAATGCCAAAGGCCAGATGCGGTGTTCGACGAATCTGCATCAAAGGCCAAATTCGTCGAACGGAGTTCGACGAATCTGCGCCAAGGCCAAATTCGTCGAACGGAGTTCGATGAATCTACGCCAATGCCAAATTCATCGAACGGAGTTCTACCGTCAAACAGAGTTCAACGAATCTGCGCAAGGCCAAATTCATTGAATGGAGTTTGACGAATCTGCGCCAAGGACAAATTCATCGAATGGAGTTCGACGAATCTGTGCCAAGGCCAACTCCATCGCCAAGGCCAAATTCATCGAACGGAGTTCGACGAATCTGTGCCAAGGCCAAATTAGTCGAACGGCGTTCGACGAATCTGTGCCAAGGACAAATTCATCGAACGGCGTTCGACAAAACTGCGCCAAGGCCAAATTCGTCAAACGGCGTTTGACGAAACTGCGCCAAGGCCAAATTCGTCGAATGGTGTTCGATGAATCTGCGCCAAGGCTAAATTCGTCGAACGGCGTTTGACAAATCTGCGCCAAGGCCAAATTCATCAAACGACATTCGACGAATCAGTGCCAAGGCCAAATTCATCGAACGCCGTTCGACGAATCTGCGCCAAGGCTAAATTCGTGGAACAACGTTCGACGACTGTGCCATAGAAAATATTTAAGCCCTTTTCATTTTATTTCAACTCATCACAAGCTATTCAATAGAGATCCAATATCCTAATTTCTGCACAATCTTATGTGTGACCCCGGTAGGCTCATACTGAGTTGGTAATGAGGCTACATACTTGATCACTTCCAGATCACTATGGTTGCACCAACAGTTTCTTGACTAACAGTGTAGACCCAAGTCCTGGGTGTCGACACAGCTTGCATCCAATCTTGACACTACTTGAATAAGGGTGTTAACACTAGTTATGAGTGTCGACACAACTTGATTCCTTGTCTCAGCACTGCTTTTACAAAAGTGTCGACACTTGTCTAGTGTCTCGACACTTGTCTAGTGTCTCGACACTTTTGTACTTTGTTTATGTTTTTCTTCAATATAAAATCTATACAAGTAAACTCAACATACATCAAATACAAGTTTGTGTATATCATTGAGTTGAAAGGACTTCTTCAAATCAGGTACATAATTTCTAATGTACCCAATAAGTGGATTCATCTTCCAGCAAGATTAAGACTTCTCTAAGTGGAAATAAAATTAAACTTACTGCAAGGAGGTTAAATAAGGGTTTGAGACTGACCAAGTTTAGCTCTTATGATGAAGAATATGAATTATTTCTTGAGGATGTAAAGTCTGCCCTTAAATGGTGTGGCTTGTCTAAGCACACCACTAGATCGATCTTGAGGAAGGAAATGAATCTAAAAGGGAATCTCCTAGTAGACATCATTGGCAAGGCCCTCATCTGCAAGACAGTTTCAGATGACAAGATATCAAGAAAGATGTTTGAGTGGATGTCCAGGGTGATACTAACCAAGAAAACAGACTGGGAAAAAATTATCTTTTATAGAATTGTGGAGTGTATTCCTGAACCCAATTTCGGAAGGATACTATCTTTGTTCTTACTGTACAATATACCTGAGCTACTAAATATGAGGCTAGGAGCCAATATTCACCACATGATAAAAATGGACATAAGGAAGTTTGAAAGATGGGATAGAGTTCTTATCAACCACCCACAGCTTACTGATCTGAAAAAGAAGAAGAAAGTTGTCACAGTTCAGGAAGACAGTTCTAGCAACAGTTCATTTGAGGGCAGTGGTCCTGAACCTCATGATCTAGAATTCTCAAAATCTTCTAGAGAGGTTAGGAAAGATGCTAGTGCTCAAGTCTTAGTTACCTCTGAGCATGCTACTAAGAATATACACAGCAGTGTGTCTCACATTGAGATTGAGGAAGATACTAAAATGGAACCTGCTGAGGAAGTCATAATTAATCTTGTGGACAAGATTTCTTAGTTATTGAGGGGGAGGCCCTCGGAGAAGATGCTCCTACTGAGGGGGAGCAAGGTCAATCTCCTGTTGGTCTACTTGACCAGATTGACTCTTTCCTGGATAACCTACAGGAAAGAATAGGTCAAATTCCTGTTGAATCTCAGTTGCTACCCTATAGTGCTTAAATTGAGGGGGAGCAAGTTCCAGAGCAAATCCAGGAAGATGTTCTAGGGACAGATGTTGATGTACTACAAGTCAATATAGAGATTACTGAGGTTGAGGGGAGACTTAGCTTGAGTTCCCTACTCAAGAAACTGAAAATGTGATTGAGTTATTTGAGGTTGACGAGCCTACTGCTCATATTCCTACTCACTCCTCTGAGTTTGAAATGTATGATTCAAAAGTAAGGGGAGATATAAGGAGGGATGCTGAAGATGTATGCTTTCAAGGAACATCTCAACAGACTGATGTAATGTACTCCTCCTTTCTGGATCAATTAAAAGGACTATTAGATGGCCAGAGGAGGCAAATAGAACACTATATGGAGAATTCTATAAAAGAACTGAGACAAGATCTGTCCACTGAGATCAAGTCTATATGATTTCAAGTGAATCTACTCAAATCTAACACAGTTGCATTCTTTAAGAGAGTTGCTCCTGCTATTACATATACTAAAGAAAAGCTTGTTGATACTGAGAAAAGGCAGAATGATATTATAGAAAATCAATGCATCACTACAAAAGACATGGAAATGGTTCATGGAATACAAAAGAACATCATGGAAACTAACAAGGTCAGTCTAGGGAGAAGAATGGATGCGTGCACCCAATCACTAGATGATCACATGTTGAAAAATCTTGTCACTGCAATTCATAAAGGGGGAGAGGTCAAAGATAAAGGCCAGTGATGATCATGCAATCTGGACTTCAAATGAAATCAGAGTTGCACTAGGCAAAGATCCTGTCATATACAATGAGCCTGTGAATAAGCCTATAATTTTGGTTGATGGGCTGAATCAGTTGGTGATACAACTGCTGATATACTTGAATTCAGTCCCACCACTCAATAGCTATCTAAGGCCAAAGGCAAGTCAATTGCAGATGAGTAAGAGCTAGCCTGGCTGAATAAGAAAAGACACTGAGAAGAAATGGAGACCTGGCCAGATTTGAGCTATGGAGTCCTCAATTAAGGATTATCATTCTATATTTCTGGGATCAAATCAAAGAGACCAAGACTGATAGGGCCAAACTCATAAGTTATATTGAATGGGCCATGTTTGAAAGGCAAGAAGAAATAAAGAGAAAATTTAAAAGATGCAAAAGAGAAGGTGATGATCAGTCAGATGCTCCAGAGCTTAGCAGATATTTTTTAAAGTCATACACCTACTTTGAGAGGCATAGGCAAAAGAAGAAAGAAGTTGAGGAGAAGGCTACAAAAAGATCAGACAGGGGCATAGTCATTAAGGAACCTGAAACCTAATGATGATATATGTAATAGGTTCCTTAGGACCTTAGGAAAATGAGCAATTATTGTAGGCGCACATCTATGAACAATTATTCAGTTTTGTATTAATTAAAATTTATTTGTGTGCTATTTCATATTCTTTATTCCGTGAATTTATTATTTTTGTGAGTTAGTGTATATTATTGACCAGGGTTCTGACTTCTTCAAATAGGGGGAGATTATTACGTCCATTGACTACAATGCCCATGATTTAAAGAAGGCCATAAGTCAATAATATACTCAAGCATATATTTGATATATGTTTAAGCTCATATATGTAGGAAGTTTACTTTTCAATTATTAGACAGGTTATCTATGTCAGAGGTTTGACTGGACAGAAGACAGAACACTTGGGAGAGTTAGAAATTTGACAAAGTACATATATGTTAAGTGATCACACATCACTCAATTCAAGAGTCTAAAAATCGTCGACAAATATTCAGTCACTCAAAGCCTCAATGGAGCAGAACTTAAATTCAGCCAAGTACAAATGTGTTGAGTGTAGAAGGTTCACTCAACTCCTGCTCAAAGAATTCTGCTAAGTATAAATGCATTAAATGAAGAAGGTTCACTCAACGCCTATTCAAGAAATTCTGTTCAAGTGGAAATCCATTGAGTGAAGGCAGTTCACTCAATGCCTACTCAAAATTCTGCTAAGTATAAATGCATTGAGTGAAGGTCATTCACTCAACGCCTACAAAAAGGAAGCTTTCAAAGTGCAAAAGCGGTGAGTGAAGGCAGTTCACTCAATGCCTGCTTTAGAAAGAAGTTAAAGTCAAAAGAGTTGAGTGATCACATTCACTCAACACCTCTTCAGTAAGACATAATTATGCTAAGTGTAAATACGTCGAGTGAAGGCTGTTCACTCAACGCTTATGGACTTATCCATTTACAACTAATTTGTTGAGTCACACGACTACACTCAACGCCTGTACCAGTTTTCAGAAAGCTTTTTCTAAGTCCACAGGGGGAACGTCAAATATGTTGACATCATTCTTAAATTCAAATTAAAGCAGATAGAGCACTAAAAGACAAAGAGCGTCGTACTTCTCCGACAGAGTTATTGGGGATAAAGCACTAATTAAAGCTGCATATGTCGCGTTATAAAAGAGGCATAAAGTCATTTCCACGACCGACTTATAAAAGCAGAGCAGGGTTAATCTTTACAGGAAATTTTGGAAAAATAACTTTTGAACTACTTCTCAAAACCTTAATTTCTCCTGCAAAAGTCAACTAGCTACACAGAACTCCAATTTTCTCAAGCTTGAAGAAGGAGCAGAGCTCTGCAGAATAGCTTCACAGCACAAGCTAATACAACTCTGAAGATATATTTTCCAGTAGTTGTGAAGAAGGAGGACTACTTTCTATACAACCCAAGAAGAAGACTCGGGGACTTATCTCTAGAGTCAGTTTCATCAAACACTTACTCAATCCTGTAGGATGTCACAACCCGCATTTTCACCTCATATAAAAAGCTTATCAGAGTAAGGGAAAATCCGCGCCATGATGTCACATCAGCAGGGGATAACTGCGGACGCTCAGGCAGACACCAAACTAAACATGAAGAAAGGTTCTTTTTAAGTTATTTAAAGGAAAATCAGTTAAGTGCAGTAGTTAGCCGTATCCCTCGGCTTAGTGGTTCACCTAGTCCACGAATCAAAATATATTATACGCTGCGGAAAAATACTTGATTGAATTAACTCAAACATCCTACATGAGTAAAAACGTCCCTAAAGGACAACTCATGTTATGCAAGGCTCTAAATTTATTATAGTAGTAAAGATAGCTTTTACGGTCGCTAAATATAACAAGTTAGAGTTTCAAATTATGCAATGCATGAAGTAATAGTAGTAGATTTTATAGTTGAAAATACCTAACATGCATTACTAACATAAATCTTCCCAGAGAACAAGCAATCCACATCCACATTTAAAGAAATGAGTAGCTAGCAAGTATCAAACAACTAACAATTCAGTGGGCGCCAACAAACTGACACGAACCCATGAACAAAAGTATGTCTGAACTAGTAAAACTAAACAAATAACAAACTACCTCGCTATGACGAGGCAACAACCACAACCAACACTGCCACCCAGAAAACTCCAAAACTAGCTCTGCTAACTGCTACTGGTCTGAACCTGAGGCATTCCAAAGACAGAACACCTCAGCAAGAAGGTACAAATGGTGGCAGGAAAAGTAATAAGCCAAAATAAACAAAGGTCAACATGGGTACCAACCCAAGACCAAAAGCACTGAAGTAAAGTACAAAAGAAAACAGGGCATCAACATGAAAAGAACTCTTACGTGATTTGTCACGTTCCACAAGGGTACACCAGACGCACAAGGCTATAAGGTGACTACATGAATATTTCACCAAAAAGAAAAAAATACAAAACCTTTATTAGGCACCTGTGGTCGATTCTACCCAAAAACACGGGCGAAGTGGTCACTCTTGGACACACCACCCAAAAATACGGGCGAGGTGGTCACTCTTGGACACACCACCCAAAAACAAAACGGATATATAATCCGTCTAAATGTGAGGGAGTCTCATACTCTCCACCATACACCGCAGACATCCAAAAACCAGGTAGACTTCCACAGGGCACTAATGAAGGCAACAAACACTGCGGATGTGGAATCGTCCACTAACTCCCGCATTCAAGAAACCCAAAGAAACCACAACACAAATATCTCGAGATTTTGGCTCGATAGATTCTACTTGACATTACCGAACTCAAGACGCGGTTGATCAACCTCTAGGAGCAACTTACAGTCCTAGATAAATTCTAACGCGTTTAATAGCGAAAGCTAAGGCTTACATAGACATATTAAGACACACTAGGAATAATTAACCAAAACCAGACAAGATCGGGCTTTCCAAGGCAAAACCTTACAACATCAAAGGATTGTGAACATGATTAATCATAACAATGATTTGAAAGAATAAGCGCAGAAAATTTTAAAGAACATGAAAGTATAGCCGTTACCGTCAAATCGGACAAAGAGAAATGAGGGGAAACCACCACTTGCCTTGGTTTTACTGGAAAAGTCCTCTGAATCGCTCCACGTCGTAGATCGGGGCAAATGGATGCGTGAGGAGTTGAAATCTAGACAAAAATGGTCGAAAAGGGGGTTAGGGCCGAAAAACCATAACGAGAAATCTCAAGAAACGGGGAAGAAATTACCACGAGGGCGTAGCTCTCGGCGAGGGCTTTCCAGATCTATAATCGATTTGTGATTTCGAGCACCGGAGCACTATCAACGGCCACCGGAAGAAATAAGGAAGGACAACCTCTTTCTCGCTCAAGCCGCTCTTGTTCGGGAGGAAAAAGAATCGGAGAAGATGAAGAAGATGAAGAAGGTATTTATACTAACGGTGAAAACAGGATGAACAACAAAATAAATCAGGTTCAGATGAACCGGTTCTCCGAGACAGAAGGAATGGATTACTCGAGTACTAAGGGAATTACACAAGTACAGCACGAGGATTACTCGAGCACTAAGGCACATACTCGAGTACTGCAAGAGGATTACTCGAGTATAAGGCAATTACTCAAGTACTGCTAGAGGATTACTCGAGTATAAGACTATTACTCGAGTACTGCTAGAGGATTACTCGAGTATAAGACTATTACTCGAGTACTGAAAGCAGAACTACTCGAGTACAAGGGAAGAATCTCTCGAGTACCAGGATGGAAGAATTACTCGAGTGCTAAAGGGAGACAACTCTGATCGACTCTTGGTCAAGCTCAGCTCGATGTTCATCGAACAAAAGGAAAAACTCCATTCGACTAATTCTGTTCGAAAATCGTCGAACGCAAGGCCTGATCGTCGATCCCAATTCGAAAATCATCAAACGTAGAATGCAGGGCCCGATCGTCGAACTCACTTCGAAGATCGTCGAACTCAATTCGAAAATCATCGAACTCAATTCGAAGGGCCCGATCGTCGAACTCAAACATAAGATTGTCGAACTCAACACGCAGGGCCAGGTCCGCTAGACCTACAGCAAGCTCCGCTCGACGTTTCGTCGAGCTCAGCACGACAATCGTCAAGCGCTCGACGATCGTCGACCTCCAGACAGCGCCCAAAAAAGAATACAATCATCGAGCTCCGCTCTACGATCGTCGACCTCCAAACAGCGCCCAGAAAAGAATACAATCGTCGAGCTTCGCTCGACGATCGTCGAACTCGATACAGCGCCCAGAAAAAGAATACAATAAGGTTGGTTCGACGAAATCCCACACCTTTAGGAGGGCTTCCCGAGAATCAAAACAAGCAGTCATTAATATAGCAATTATTGTGTTCAGATAGTTGAACATGGAAATATGAGATCAAAACAAAGGCTCAAATGCGCAGAATTAAACGAAACTCACGTCGTAGGCAAACACTGACGCTACGAACACAACGGCGAAGTCAAAATAAGAATCCGACGAGCCATTCTCGAGATATAAAATTTTTTTAGCTTACGACAAACATAAACAAAACCCAAAACTTCGATCGCGCGCCGAGACTCCAAAAATGCTCGGGTTGCGACGAAACTGGACGAGCACGTCCAAAATTACTTAAATCCAAAACTCGACATTAAAAGTAACGCCACGACGTCATAAATCTGACGTTGCTCATTTAAACAAAACGATCGAAAAATCGGGGGCGTTACAGTCACTCCCCCTAAACAAGGTTTCGCCCCGAAATTTAACACATCTCCAAAATCAAACCAAAATCGATAAAATCAAACATAACTGAAAACATTGCAACATGCCCGAAACTAAGAGAAGAGGTGCGGATGAGATTCCCTCATCGCCGATTCCAATTCCCACGTCGCGCTCTCGACGTCTTGATTTCTCCAAAGAATCTTGACCATATGGATGGTCTTTCTCCGCAACACACGCTCTTGAGAATCCAGAACACGAATAGGTCCTTCCACATATGTAAGATTGGGCTGAATCTGGGGTATCGAGTCGAGAACTTGACGATCACTACGAACACACTTCCGCAACTGGCTCACATGGAACACATCATGGACACAAGGGAAGGTCGCAGGCAAATCCAGCCTATAAGGTGACACTCCGATGCGCTCAAGAATCTGGAAAGGTCCCACATACCGGGGGTCTAACTTGTGGTTCCTTCCAAATCTTTTAACTCCAGACATCGGAGAAACTTTCAGAAAAACCAAGTCTCCAACTGCAAACTCCAGATCGACCCTTCGTCTATTAGCATACTTCTCATAGCGCTCTTGAGCCACACGGAGCTTTTCCCGAATATGAGTCACGACACAATTCATCTCTTCAAGGGCTCCCGGACCTAGCAACGGTCTCTCACCAACTTCAGCCCAAAATAAAGGAGTTCTACAACGCCTCCCATATAAGGCCTCAAACGGGGCTATCTGCAGACTCTCCTGATAACTATTATTGTATGCAAACTCCATGACTCTGAGACGCTCATCCCAAGCACCACAATGATCCAAAATATAACATCTGATCATATCTTCTATGATCTGATTTACTCTTTCCGTCTGACCATTCGTCTGCGGATGATAGGCGGTGGAATACCTTAAATCGGTACCCAACCCCTCCTGTAAACTCTTCCAAATGCGAGACGTAAATCTAGAGTCCCGATCTGATACGATGCTAACATGCACACCATATAACCTGATGACCTCTTCAAGATATAACTCAGCTATCTTCTTCATCGAGTACCCAATCTTAAATGGAACAAAGTGAGCACACTTTGTCAGTCTGTCGACTATCACACAAACAGAGTCGTGCCCATGGGGAGATTTTGGTAGACCGGTGATGAAATCCATTGAAATACTCTCGCATTTCTAACTTGGAATATCAAGCGGTGTCAATTTACCACCAGGCCTTCTATGATCAGCCTTAACACGCCGACATGTATAACATTCCGATACAAACTTTGCGATGTCATTCTTCATCTCTGACCACCAAACAATTTGCTTTAGATCTTTATACATCTTAGTGGAACCAGGATGGTAGGCTACACTGGAACCATAAGCTTCAGCACAGATCTTAGCTCGAATATCGCCAAAGGCGTGGACGCAAAATCTACCCCGATACTTCAAGGTGTCCAACTCGTCCACAGAGAAATCAGGTAGCTCTCCCTTCACAGTTCTATTCCGGAGATGTAACAAATTCAGATCATCATTCTGATGTGCTTGAGTAAGGGAAATCCAAGAGGGTTCCTCTACTTCTAGACTAGCAGTCACAGTACTACTCCCAACCTCAATATCCATCAACAAAAATTCTTCTACCAAGGACTGTACCGATAGATTAAAAATTTTAGCGGTCTTTCTACTCAAAGCATCGGCTAATACATTAGCCTTTCCTGGATGATAAAGAATTTCCACTTCATAATCCGCCACATATTCTAACCACCGACGCTGGCGCAGATTTAGTTCTTTCTGAGTGAAGACGTACTTCAAACTCTTATGGTCCGTATAGATCTTACACAACGCGCCATATAATAAGTGTCTCCAAAGTTTCAGCGCATAAATTACAGCAGCAAACTCCAAATCATGCTTAGGATAGTTTCTCTCGTGGATCTTTAGTTGTCTCGATCCATACGCGATCACGTTACCATCTTGCATTAAAACACAACCAAGTCCGATATGTGACGCATCAACATACACATCATACTCAACTCCTTCAGTAGGTAAGGTTAAAATCGGAGCAGTACATAATCTCTTCTTCAGCTCTTGGAAAGCCTTTTCACACTTATCACTCCAAATGAATGCAATATTATTCTGAGTAAGTCTAGTTAGAGGAGCAGACAACACCAAAAATCCTTCCACGAATCTTCTATAATAGCCAGCTAGGCCCAAGAAACTCCTAATCTCCTTTGGTGTAGAAGGTCTCTCCCATTCCATTACCGCAGAAATCTTGGTTGGGTCTACAGAAATACCGTCCTTGCTTACCACATGACCCAGAAAGGACACCTGAGGTAACCAGAACTCACACTTGCTCAACTTCGCATATAACTTATGCTCCCTCATGGTCGATAAAACCAGATGGAAATGCTGAGTATGCTCCTCAACATTGCGGGAATACACCAAGACATCATCTATGAATACAATAACAAATCGGTCCAAGAAATCCTTAAACACCCGATTCATCAAATCCATGAAAGC
Organism: Platanthera guangdongensis; assembly: GCA_039583875.1. Classification (NCBI taxonomy): domain Eukaryota; kingdom Viridiplantae; phylum Streptophyta; class Magnoliopsida; order Asparagales; family Orchidaceae; genus Platanthera; species Platanthera guangdongensis. The sequence goes on along the minus strand of CM077148.1, from coordinate 130,951,206 downwards.
AGTGAGTGCATTGGTTAAACCAAAAGACATCACCAAAATCTCATAATGACAATGTTGTGAACGAAAAGCGGTTCGGGGAATATCTGCCTCACGAATCCTCAACTGGTGGTAGCCTGAGCGAAGATCGATCTTTGAAAATACCGAGCTACCACGCAATCGGTCGAACAAATCATCAATCCTTGGTAGGGGATATCTATTCTTAATGGTTACCTTGTTCAATTCCCTATAATCGATGCAAAGTCTCATCGATCCATCTTTCTTCTTGACGAACAAAATAGGAGCACCCCATGGAGAAGTACTTGGTCTAATAAAACCACAACTGAGCAACTCATCGAGCTGAGTACGTAACTCGTCCAACTCACGCGGAGCCATACGGTACGGTGCTTTAGCAATAGGACGAGTACCTGGCTCGAGGTCTATCACAAACTCTATCTCCCTTTCCGGAGGAAGTCCTGGAAGACTATCAGGAAAGACATCTGGAAACTCTCGCACCACCGAGACATCCTCAAGACGTGGCGTAACAAAAGCTATCTCCAGAGCAGAAATAGAAACCAAAAACGCCTCGCAACCAGACTCTATAGCACGACAAGCACGTACCGCAGAAATGGCAGGAGAAACTCTGTCCTGAAATCCATAGACGCTCACAGGTTGTCCGTCGTCCATTCTGAAATCCAATCGCTTAGCCTTGCACTGGATGACCGCATCATACTTGGACAGCTAGTCCATGCCCAGAATCACGTCAAAATCAGACAGATCCAAAATCATCAGATCCGCAAAGGCCAAAAAATTGTCAAGATAAATAGGGCATCTCATAACTCCTTGGTTAGATATCACAGAATCACCAGAAGGGAGCTTGACATTGAAGGAGCCTCCCAAATGGTCCACACTCAGGCGATGTTTATCAACAAATCTCCGGGCCACAAAGGAATGGGTGGCACCCGAATCGAAAAGAACGCAGGCCCACCTATTCCGCAACTTAAACTTCCCTAAAACCGTAACATACATAACTAAATGAACGATAACTAGGGCAAAAATGATAACTAACAAGGATAAATTAAACCGAGGCTTACCTGATTTCACTTGCGTAAAGGTTTGGGCTTCCTCGCTGGTCATCACGTTCAACTTTCCTTTTCCCTTATCAAGGTTTGGTGGCGGTGGCAGAGCTCGAAGTGGGGCAGGCTGCAGTGGGGACCAAGCCTGGGGGCACGAAGACTTCTGGTGTCCCTTCTGCCCACACTGGAAGCAAACCCTTTCTTTCATCCAGCAGTGAATGACGTCATGACCCTTCCTTGCACAGAACGAGCACACAAGCTCTCCCTTGGGTGCACCATGGATGGCATGCACCTGCTGCTGCTTCAGAGTGGCAGTCCTCTTGAAACACCTTTCGAAGGGGTGGCCCAGACGACCATAGAAGCTACACACTTCCTTACTTTTCTTCTTCGAAGAAGGGCCAGATGCCCTGCAGCTACCATCCTCAACGCCTTTTCTTTTCTCCTTCCTAGCCGCAGCACTGCGGTTCTTGGTGTTTTCAATCGCCTCCACTTTTAAAGTGGCTTCCACTGCTTCAGCATAACCTTCAGCTTGGTAAGCGCATGCCAACTGCTGGACATCTCTTCTTAATCCTCCCAAGAAATGTTTCACTCTACCCTCCTTAGAAGCTACCAAATCAGGAGCAAACCTGCTCAGTTTGCTAAACTCAATCTCGTACTCGCTCACGGTGAGCTGTCTCTGCTTTAGATGCAGGAAGTTATTCATCAGGCGGCCTTGCTCGACCGAGGGTAGAAACTTCTTCAGCAGCATCTTCTTAAAAGATTCCCAAGTACAGCCTTCCTTCAGGCTTTCTCTTTCCCGAATCCACCAACTCTTTTCCAGACCTTTTAACTGATAGGCTGCAATCATCACCTTCTGGGCTTCTAGAATTCCGGAATACGAAAACATCTCCTCGATGGAGATGATCCAATCATCTATAATCAGAAAGTCAGCACTCCCATCGTAGGTGGAAGGTCCCAACCGCTGGAAGTGCGATATGAAATTCATTTCTGGTGGTATCGCCATCGGGGGCAACAGAGGAGCAGGGGTATCAGGCACGACTTGGCCCAAGGCGGGCTCTTGCACTGAAGGTTGCTGCGCGGGAGCGGCAGACAACAAAGACTCAATTTGTGATTGCATCGCTACCAATTGTCTCGATAGAGCCTCATTGCTCTGACGCAGACTCTCGATGTAACACCCCCTATCCGTCGCATAACATATAGCAGTAGGTCCGGCCGGGGCCCGATGCCGTAAGCCACAGACAAACCGGGTGGTTACTCATGGAAACCATCCAACCAATCATAACGTCCTACACAGAGCATTCTAGCGGAAGCAGTTTTATAAAAGTTGCAAATAAGAACCCAACAGTAAAACATGAATGTCCACTAATCCAAAATAGGAATGTTATACAAATACCAACACAAGCCTTAAGGCCTTACAAAATGTTTCACTTGATATTACATGATTTACAAACCACGGCACGCAGGCCGGTCATACATGAATAAAACTGTAAACACTTCCAATTAGGCCTTCGAGGGCGGCTTCGCACTTGGGCTTTAGCCCGCTATTGACTGCTTGGTCCAGCAACACTTGCAAGCAACAAACCACCGCACGGTGGCAAAACAAGGCAACGGTCAGCAATGCTGACCAAATTATAACGATCCCGCCCCCAACTCGGGGCGGCGATGCTCCTTCCCTGCATTTCATTAGCATAAGCGAGCAACATATAACAATATTCATTTCATCACAGACGTTGGCTCGCATGGCCACACGCCCCGTGCTCTCAGGGCACATTCTTGGTGAACCGGTCGATGTCACGTCAATTAAAGCCATAGACATTCCGGACTCACCACCGCCACTTTGACGGCCAAACCTATGAGAGCATTTTGTCTTCCTGGCCTGGGTCACGACAATTTAAGCCATCGACCGCCGAAGACCCTAATCTATGCCAACGGCAAGTGCCACGTACCCTTAGGTCTCTTTAACCGAATGACATAGAACGGGTACGGTTCCATCTAACCCGTGCTCACATCGCAACGACAATTTAAGCCATTTGCGCGGGTCAAACTTCTCCCGAGTCCCATTTCCATCACAATTCACATAACCCGGTTATGTTCAAGTTGGCTCTCAGGCCACCAAGTTGGCAAGATCACACATCCGCCCAGTTTTCCGGGTGCACCTTTGGGTTAATCCCCAAGGCTCCCTGCTGCAATCTACCGTGTAGAAAACCCGAAAAACAACCAATAGCACGGAGTCTTCTCCGGCATTTATGCAATGCAACATCACCGATCCAGACCAACATGTCCGGGTAGGCTTCACACATCATGCCGATGTCTGTTCTCGCTTACGGACTCTATACAACGGGGACTTCACATATCTACCCGAAGGAACGCCTCCAACTCTCCGCAAACTCGCGAGAGCGGGCTTCCTATGCAAAGAAGAAGAGCTACTCATGCTCAAGAAGAGAATCGTTACCCTTGCGTTCTTCTTTGGGGCCATGGAAAAATAAGCGGATGAAAAGCACCGCACTAGCTTTGCCTCCGTAGATCCGGAGTCGGCTCGCGATTTGGAGCTTCGAAACTCCTCCAATGGCCGGATCTAACTCCTTCTTCCTTCCTTGGCTCTCCTCTCTCTCTCTAAGGTTTTATAAAGATATCCACTCATGAAAAAGTGAGGGTTTCTAAGTCCAATCCCAGGTATATCCCTTCAGGAACAACCCCCAGCCGTTGGATCATCAATTAAAGAAATGAATGGATTTGATTCGGGACTGAAATGCTCAATCTGGACCGCACACGGTCTGGCACACGCCCGTGTCCAGGGTCGTGTGCCTCATTCGCCGTCAAAATCTGCTCGTCTGGAATAACACACGGGCATCGAACACGCCCGTTTTCGATCTGACACGCCCGTGTTCCACCTGACACGGCCGTGTGGCCGGCCGTGTACCCCCATCATTTTTCCCCTAAAACAACCCGAGCACTGCACGGGTTCTAGGACACGCCCGTGTCCTTGCCCGTGTCACCTCAACACGCATGGGCTCCAGGCCGTGTACACGGTCTCGACACTCGACACTTCTTCGAGCGAAGATCGTCGACCTGATGACACGGACTTGGACACACCCGTGTCCTAGGCCGTGTGCCTTGTCTCGACACATCGTCGAGCAGAGTGTCGACTTCCCGGGACGAGTGTCGACACGGGTTGACACGCCCTGCGACACGCCCGTGTTGTTAAATTTTCTCAACGTGGTCACCAAGATAGCCCAAACGCCAAATTAATATCTTTGGAACTACCCAGTTCGCACGTTGAACCAGCGGAAACCAAGGAATAGAGGTTAATGCCAACAAACAATAGAAGCACAAGCATGTCTTTTATTCATTCACTTCTTTACAATGCGAGGCATACATAGCGAGACATGATTTCTCTAGTATCACAGCTGTAAACAGAAAGCACCAAAAACAAGCCGGGCAGACAGCACCGGAGTCCGCCGAGACCGCGAGGTCGCCGAGGTCGCCGAGACCGCTGAGCTCGCCCGAGCTATGCTGCAATTCGCCGAATAGACACGGAGTCCGCCGAAGCCGCGAGGCCGCACGGACACACCATTATTCACCTCCTGCTGAACCTGAACTGAGGAACACCCCTACCCGCCTGAAGCCGGCGGACAGGTTATTGAAGCTGGCAAAGATGAAACAGAACTGACAAGCCGCAGAGCGAACTCCTGCTAAGTCCGCAGAGACCGCACACTTCCAAGCACTTGACCGAAGTCACAGCCAAACTCCTAGCTCCTTGAAGCTATCCGCGCGACATGCACACAGCAAACCGTCATCCTGAAACAATCCGCGCGGACTGACAAACACAGACCGCAGCTCCTTGCCCAACCCAACTTACTGTTCACTCAAGTTACTTTTGGTTTGCCAGGGTGGTCCTATTTATAGGCAAGGTGAGGAGTGTGGTCACCGCCCAGGAGATAGCGACACCGCCCTAGCCCTCGCAATAGCAAAAACACCGTCTGCTGAGTCTGCAAGGACTTAGCCGGATACCAAGGCAAACCGCCAGGAGCAAGGCAAACATTGGCGAACCCTCTCCAGTCCGCCCAAGCTATGCAGACAAGGCATCAGCCCGCAAAGCTCCAACCACTACAGGACAGCAACCCCCTTCAATGGCAGTCCGCACCAACCGAGGCAGTTCGCAAGACTCACACCTCAATCCGCCACAAGTCCACGACCAAAGGCAGATAGCAACAGTACGCCCGGTCACAGCGGACTTGGCGGATACCGCGGACACCATGGCCTTGGCACAAAGTGTGACCAAGTCCAAAACAAGGGCCAATGCGAGCATGGCGGACACAAACTCCCGTCCGCCAAACACCCTAGCACAGACCGCCATGAGTCCGCGAATACCTCGCACTACTGTCCAACGTAGCAGCCATCCCCGGACTCCAAAACCAGTCCGCCAATCGACCTCCACAGCAAATCTCCTGCTGTGCCATCAGAGCTCGACAAGGCCTCAGCCAAGCTCCAAGACCAGTCCGCAACAGCCCACACCGCGGACACTCCAGTCCGCAAGCTACCCGCGGACACGAGCCAAACCGCCTATCAGCACAAGCTTGCACCCGCGGCCACTGAGCAATGCACCAGTCCGCAAGCCTTTATCCGCTCAATCCGCTCCTTGGCAAAGCTAATCAGCAAACACGCTATCTGCAGAAACCAGGCCGCATAGTCCGCCGACTCCATGCAACAACCCGCTCAGAAGACAGCCGGCTTCTCACTAGACCTTCAACCAGGCCGCACATCACAGTCCGCCCAGTCCGCCTAGTCTGCCAAAACTGTCCGCCCCAGGCCGCTCGGCCTGTCCCGTCACCCACTTCCACTTCACAAATTTCAACACGTGTCACAGGCCGTGTGCCATGTCTCGACACTTCGTCGAATGCAGAGTGTCGACTTTGCGGGCTAAGTGTCGACACGGGTCGACATGCCCTGGGACACGCCCGTGTCCCAGGCCGTGTGCCTTCAGCCAGAACCCAAAACCGGCCCAAAACGTCCCACGTCGCTCCTTTGAGTTTCGGGGCGTTACAACTCTCCCCCTCTTAAAAGAATTTCGTCCTCGAAATTATATAAAGGAAAGATATGTACAAAACCAAAATTTGTACCTGAGCGGAACAACTCCGGATACTCGTCAAGCATAGTCTGCTCTCGCTCCCAAGAGAGCTCCTCACGACCACAATTGTCCCACCGGACCTTGACCATCCTGATCTCTTTATTGCGTAGCCGCTTGACCTCCGAGTCCTCAATCTGCACGGGCTTGACCTTTGTCGTCAACCCACTATCCACCAGCACTTGATCAACCGCGATCACTTGCGAAGGCTCTTGCACCGCCTTCCGGAGCACCGAAATATGGAATCCATCATGTAAACCACTAAGCTCCACTGAAAGCTTCAACCGATAGACCGCTTCACCAACTCGCTCCAGAACCTCAAACGGTCCAAGGTACCTCGGGCTTAGCTTTTTCAATCACCGCACCCGCGAGACACCCTTGAACGACTTGATCTTTAAGTACACATAGTCGCCCACAGCGAACCCCACGTTCCTGTGCTTGGCATTATAGTACTTCGCTTGCCGGTCCTAAGCGATAAGCAACCTCTCCCGAATGGTTCTCACCAAAGAAGTAGCATCCTCCACTTCTGATCGCTTATACCACTTTGACTCACCCGTTTCTAACCAAGACAACGGCGTGCGACATTTTCTATCATATAGGGCCTCGAAAGGCGCCATCTGAATACTCGCTTGGTAGCAATTGTTGTATGCGAACTCCACCAAATATAGGTGGTCTTCCCACTGCTTTCCAAAATCCAAGACACACATGCGGAGCATGTCTTCCATGGTTCTATTGACCCTCTCGGTCTGCCCATCCGTTTGCGGATGGAAGGCTGTGCTGAATTTAAGCTTTGTTCCCAACATTTGCTGCACAAGCCTCCAATCATTGGACGTAAACTGCCCATATCGGTCACTCACGATGCTGTGGGGCACACCATGAAGCCGTACTATGTTATCCACATAAAGCTTTGCCAACTTCTCCACCGGATCATCCTTCCTATGCGGGATGAAATGCGGCACCTTCGTTAACCGATCAACAACCACCCAAATGGCGTCGTTCCCCTTTTGCGACCTTGGCAAACCGTGCACAAAGTCCATAGAGATGTCGTCAAATTTCCACTCCGGAATAGGCAAGGACTTAAGAAATCCTCCCGGCTTTTGGCACTCCGCCTTCACCAAGGCGCAAGTTTGGCACTTCTCTACGTAGAGCGCCACATCTTTCTTCAAACCCGGCCACCAGAATAGTTTCTTCACATCGCGGTACATCTTCGTGCTCCCCGAGGGAATCGAGTACTTGGTATGGTGTGCCTCGTACAACAACTCCACCCGCAAATTACCCACACTTGGGACGCACAGACGACCGTCCTTCCAAAGTAATCTGCCCCCCACGACGAATTGGGAATTTAACCCATCCAGAGCCTCTACCATGAACTGCTTCATATGAGCATCCATATCCAAAGCCTGCCGAATACGATCAGCCAGGTCATATTGGACTTCAGTCCAATTCAGAATAGCTTCAACACTTGATTGCCTGTCCACACAAACAATCTCCAACACCTCCAACTCCCGCACCAACCGCTCATCATGCACCGATAGCCAATTAGCTTGAGCTGGGGCTCGGTGACTCAACGTGTCCGCAACCGCATTCCACTTACCAGGCACGTAATGGATCTTGAATGTATAGTCCCCCAGGAACTCCATCCATCTACGCTGCTGCATATTCAGATCTTTCTGATCAATAAGATACTTCAGGCTCTTGTGATCGGTGTAGATATCAATCTTCACACCGTACAAATAATGTCTCCACAGCTTCAAGGCAAAAATCACGGCCGCTAACTCCAAGTCATGGACCAGATTGTTCCTTTCATGCACTTTTAGCTGTCTCGAGCCACAAGCTATTACACTCCCGTGTTGCAGTAGCACGCAACCCAAACCGCTGCCCGAAGCATCACTATAAATCTCATAGCCTTCGGTCCCACATGGCGAACTCAGCACAGGCGCCGTGGTCAACCGACACTTCAACTCCTCAAAAGCTCGCACGCACTCCGACGTCCAAACGAACTTATACTCCTTCCTCATCAAAGTAGTGAGAGGTAACGCTATCCGCGAGAAGTTCTCTACGAAGCGCCTATAATAGCCGGCAAGCCCCAAAAAGCTCCGGACTTCCGCTATCGTAGCAAGCTCAGGCCACACCCGTATCACAACAATCTTCGCCGGATCCACAACAATACCCCCTCCACTCACTATATGCCCGAGGAACGCCACTGAGGATAGCCAAAACTCGCACTTCGAGAACTTGACATACAACTGATTTCTCCTTAACATCTCCAGAACCAAGTGAAGATGCTTGAAGTGATTTTCCTCACTTTGCGAGTACACCAAAATATCGTCGATGAAGACGATCACAAAATGATCCAAGTACTCCCTGAAAGTCCTGTTCATCAAATCCATGAACACTGACGGCGCATTAGTAAGCCCAAACGGCATAACTGTAAACTCATAATGCCTGTATCTCGTACTAAACGCTGTCTGCGGGATATCACTCTCCCTTATTCGCAGATGATAGTACCCAGCCTTGAGATCCAACTTCGAGTACACCGTCGACCCGACTAACTGATCAAAAAGATCATCAATCCGGGGGATTGGGTACTTGTTCTTCTCCGTCAACTTGTTGAGCTCCCGATAATCAATACATAGCCTCAAGCTTCTGTCCTTCTTCTTAACAAAGAGGACCGGTGCGCTCCAAGGCGAAGAACTCGGGCGCACATACCCTTGCTCCAACAACTCTTGCAGTTGAACTTTCAGCTCCGCCATTTCTTTAGACGCTAGCCGATAAGGAGATCGTGACACGGGCTTTGCACCTGACACTAGCTCAATCGCGAAATCTATCTCCCGCTGAGGCGGGGCTCCAGGAAGATCTTCGGGGAACACATCAGGGTATTCTGATACCATTGAAATACTATCCAACGCGGGCTTCAGTTTTGCAACCTCCACTAGTGTAAAGAATAGTTCTGCATCGGCACGAACCGCCTTCACCACCTGAAGAGCAGACATTAACGTCTTGCTCGACCCCTTTAAGCCCGTAAAAGTCGTCTCACGACTAGCTCCCAACTTGACTTCCTTCCGACTGCAGTCAATATAGGCCTGCTGCTCCGAGAGCCAGTCCATGCTAAATATAACGTCGAACTCCACCAACGGGAGTTAAGATGCCTGCAGGTTGAACTCCTGATTCCCAATACGAATCTTAACATCGCAGATCCTATCCGCTCGCATCGAACACCCATTGGGCAACAACACATCCAACTTATCCTTCGCCATCGAAGAAGGGACTCCGATGCGTGATATAAATCCTTCGGACAAGAAGGAGTGTGAAGCTCCCGTATCGAAGAGTGCTCGTGCCGGATTTTCACAAATCAATACAAATCCTAAACAAGCAGGGGTAAGGTAACATGTGCATAACAAGTATTTAAGGAAATTGACTTGCTATAAATTAAACCGTACCTGTCACCACATCAGCTTGTTTGATGGCCTCCTGTTGGCCAAGATTATAGACCCTCAGTTGGGCCGGAGCATAGTGGGATGTGGTCGACTCCACCGCCTTGCCCTTCTCTTCATAAGTCTCTCCCGACCTTCTCTCGGACTTAGGACGTCCGCTCCAACAGTCTCGGGCAAAGTGCCCCGTCTTTCCACAAGTAAAACACGCACCTGGGGTCCGACCCATAGTCGCCCCAGAAGCACCAGAAGGAGCTGGACCCGAAGTCCTATGCTTCTTGAAAGACCTCCGATAGCCGGACTTTGAAGTAGTCGGCACTTTGAATTCAGACTTCCTATCACCCAAGCTCTTCTTTGGTTGTACATTCTTCATGTCTTTCTCCAAGGACCGGGCAGTATTGACCAAGGTTAAGAAACTCTGTGTCATCGGCCCCGAAAGTAGTAATCTCAACTCATCTCTCAAGCCTTCATAGAAACGATTAGTCTTGCGCTCCTCATCCACGATGGTGGAGCTAGCATAACGACTCAGACGAGTAAACTCGTGGAGATATTCATCCACGCTCCTCTCACCCTGAACCAACTTCAGAAACTCATTCTCCATCGAAATCCTCTGAGTAGAAGGGAGGTATCTTGCTAAGAACAATCCCGAGAACTCTTCTATCGGGACGTCTGTAAGTTGTCTACCTCTCAAAAGATGCAGCTCCAATCCTTCCCACCACATTCTCTCTTCACCGTCCAGAAGGAACGTAGCAATGGTGGTCATTTGCCACTCCTCCGTCTCCGTTGTAGTCATGACTCTCTTCACCCTGGAGAGCCAGTCTTCAGCTTGAGATGGGGTTCCCAACCCCGAGAATACCGGAGGGTTAAAGCTCATTACATGCTTAAGCTGCTTCTCGGTTGCCCTCCTTGGCACCACCGGTTCCACAACCACTCTCCTCGGTTTAGCCTCTTGAAGAGGTTCCTGCTCCATCACAGGAGCGGGCTGCTGCGTTTGCCTTACAGGCTGCGCATTTATCACGGCCAACACCGCTTCAGCCACCAATCGTATGTTCTCAGCCGATAGAGGTGTTGCAGGAGCAACATCTGGTGCACTGCTAGCCTCAGAAACTCGACATTCCGACGGTCCAACACCACTTCTGGTCACTTATAGTGGTACAAAACACCGTTAAGCGACCAAATAAATTGCAAACAGCAATTATAGAAACACGCAGGTTCCTCAAACACATGTATTTTCATTCCTAAGTGGACATTCATGGGTTCTTTTACTGTTATAATGATGACGCAAACAATGTGCTCACCACCCCTTAAAAAGAATTCGCCCACGAATTCATGTTAAGCCCGACCAAAACCAGTAGTCTGATACCAAATTGTAACACCCCCTATCCGTCGCATAGCATATAGCAGTAGGTCCGGCCGGGGCCCGACACCGTAAGCCACAGACAGACCGGGTGGTTACTCATGGAAACCATCCAACCAATCATAACGTCCTACACAGAGCATTCTAGCGGAAGCACTTTTATAAAAGTTGCAAATAAGAACCCAGCACTAAAGCATGAATGTCCACTAATCCAAAATAGGAATGTTATACAAATACCAACACAAGCCTTAAGGCCTTACAAAATGTTTCACTTGATATTAAATGATTTACAAACCACGGCACGCAGGCCGGTCATACATGAATAAAACAGTAAACACTTCCAATTAGGCCTTCGAGGGCCGGCTTCGCACTTGGGCTTTAGCCTGCTATTGACCGCTTGATCCAGCAGCACCTGCAAGCAACAAACCACCGCACGGTGGCAAAATAAGGCAACGGTCAGCAATGCTGACCAAATTATAACGATCCCGCCGCCAACTCGGGGGGGCGATGCTCCTTCCTTGCATTTCATTAGCATAAGCGAGCAATATATAACAATATTCATTTCATCACAGACGTTGGCTCGCACGGCCACACGCCCCGTGCTCTCAGGGCACATTCTCGGTGAACCGGTCGATGTCACGTCAATTAAAGCCATAGACATTCCGGACTCACCACCGCCACTTTGACGGCCAAACCTATGAGCATTTTGTCTTTCTGGCCTGGGTCACGACAATTTAAGCCATCGACCGCCGAAGACACTAATCTATGCCAACGGCAAGTGCCACGTACACTTAGGTCTCTTTAACCGAACGACATAGAACGGGTACGGTTCCATCTAACCCGTGCTCACATCGCAACGACAATTTAAGCCATTTGCGCGGGTCAAACTTCTCCCGAGTCCCATTTCCATCACAATTCACATAACCCGGTTATGTTCAAGTTGGCTCTCAGGCCACCAAGTTGGCAAGATCATGCATCCGCCCAGTTTTCCGGGTGCACCTTTGGGTTAATCCCCAAGGCTCCCTGCTGCAATCTACCGTGTAGAAAACCTGAAAAATAACCATATCACGGAGTCTTCTCCGGCATTTATGCAATGCAACATCACCGATCCAGACCAACATGTCCGGGTAGGCTTCACACATCATGCCTATGTCCGTTCTCGCTTACGGACTCTATACAACGGGGACTTCACATATCTACCCGAAGGAACGCCTCCAAATCTCCGCAAACTCGCGAGAGCGGGCTTCCTATGCAAAGAAGGAGAGCTACTCATGCTCAAGAAGAGAATCGTTACCCTTGCGTTCTTCTTTGGGGCCATGGAAAAATAAGCGGATGAAAAGCACCGCACTAGCTTTGCCTCCGTGGATCCGGAGTCGGCTCACGATTTGGGGCTTCGAAACTCCTCCAATGGCCGGATCTAGCTCCTACCTTCCTTGGCTCTCCTCTCTCTATAAGGTTTTAGAAAGATATCCACTCATGAAAAGTGGGGTTTCTAAGTCCAATCCCGGGTATATCCCTTCAGGAACAACCCCCAGCCGTTGGATCATCAATTAAAGAAATGAACGGCTTTGATTCAGGACTGAAATGCTCAATCTTGACCGCACACGTCCTGGCACACGCCCGTGTCCAGGGCCGTGTGCCTCATTCGCCGTCAAAATCAGCTTGCCTGGAACAACACACGGGCATCGAACACGCCCGTGTTCGATCTGACACGCCCGTGTTCCACCTGATACGGCCGTGTGGCCGGCCGTGTACCCCCATCATTTTTCCCCGAAAACAACCCGAGCACTGCACGGGTTCTAGGACACGCCCGTGTCCTTGCCCGTGTCACCTCAACACGCCTGGGCTCCAGGCCGTGTATACGGTCTCGACACTCGACACTTCATCGAGCGAAGATCGTCGACCTGATGACACGGCCTTGGACACGCCCGTGTCCTAGGCTATGTGCCTTGTCTCGACACATCGTCGAGCAGAGTGTCGACTTCCTGGGACGAGTGTCGACACGAGTTGACACGCCCTGCGACACGCCTGTGTCGCAGGCCGTGTGCCATGTATCGACACTTCGTCGAACGCAGAGTGTCGAATTTGCGGGCTAAGTGTCGACATGGGTCGACACGCCCTGGGACACGCCCGTGTCCCAGGCCGTGTGCCTTCAGCCAGAACCCAAAACTGGCCCAAAACATCCCCCGTCGCTCCTTTGAGTTTCGGGGCGTTACACTCGATAATCATGTCACTTTGCGCACCTGATGACTCACCCTCCAACTGAGGAGTTGACCTCATCGCAGGACGCTTTTGTAACACCCCAAAGTCAAGAGGATCATTTTGAGCAAAATCGGGTTCAGGCATGGGTGACACGGCCTGGGACACGGGAGTGTCCCAGGGCGTGTCAGTTGACACGGCCTGCGACACGGGCATGTCGCAGGGCGTGTCGAGGTTGTGTCGACGATCGGGCTTGGTGTCGACGATTTTCGCTCGACATCGTCGAGAGGGGCACACGGCCCAGGACACGGCCGTGTCGGATGCCGTGTCGACATGCTCGACGAATGTTACGCGACGATCGTCGAGTATCGAGTTCCAGTGAGGACACGGCCTGTGACACGGGCGTGTCACAGGGCGTGTCAGTGGGCGTCAAATTCAGCTCGACGTCTCGGGTTAGGGCGTGTTTGCGGGACACGGGTGTGTCCTGGTGCACACGGCCATGAACACGGGCGTGTGCCAAGCCGTGTGCCAGGCCGTGTGAAGTCTCGGGTTGGATTGGTATTATTTTCCTTGAGGAACACGGCCTCAGACACGGGAGTGTCTGAGGGCGTGTCGGGTACACGGCACGTGACACGGGCGTGTCACACGGCCGTGTACTGGTTGGATTGAGTCGGTTGTCTGCCGCTTAGGGGGACACGGCCTGTGACACGGGCGTGTCACAGGGCGTGTCAGGCCGTGTTCAGGGTTTTCTGGCCAGATCTGAGCCGTTCGTTTCCCTCTTCCTGGATCCAAGGGCTGGGCTTTGTCCAGGTGTCTAGGAGGCCGAGAATTAGAAGATAAAGTCTCTTATTATCTTCTTCTTCTTCTTCATTTCCATTTCAAGGGAGAGAGAAGAAAGGCTAAGGGAGAGAGAAGGGAGGAGTCTTCCAGCTGCTGTAGGAGCTGCGGAGTGCGGAACAAAGATCCGAGAGCGGATTCGTGAAGGCAAAGCCGAGGCGGTGATTTCCATCCGGCTACTTCATGGCACCGAAGCGATCTTCAAGGGTAACGATCTCCTTCTTGGACATCGAAGTCCTTCCTTTATACATGTGCTTGGAATCCTCCACCAAGAGGTGGATTTGCGGAAGAGATTCCTTCGTGAGTCTGCATTTAGAGCCGGAAATATAGAGGACGGCGTAGGCATGCTGTGTGAAGCCCATCTGGACCGGTAGTCTGGATTGGTGATGTTCATGGGTAAACCGGAGAAGACTCCGTGGCTTTGATGATGTGTAAAACGGATTTCTGTTGTGCTGCATGTATGGATGTGATGATTGTAAGGAGGCTTTGGTGAAGCTCCGGGATATGAGATGATCAATTGGTAACACGCCTGGTTAGTGCGAGATACACCCAGCCTGTTACACCACTAGGGTGGGTTGATCTAGTTAAGGTAGGATCGATGGGTGGTAATGCTAGGGGAGCCGAGTTAAACCTGGGTTGCTGCACCACATGGTGTGGGTCGATCGGATTAGGAGGGGGATCGATGGGTAGACAATGCCTGGGGAGCTTAGATAAACCCGGCTTGCTACACCACGGAGTGTGGGTCGATCTGCTCTGGTTGTGATGCTGTGAGGATGGACCTCTGAGTGGCTTGGGTGGGATGTCGCCAGCCTGCGAGCTGGTGGACTAGGGCCGGTCAACCAACAAGTTAAAACCTCGAGAGACAGCGGTGTACGACGGTGGATTCCGGTACGCCAAGAAGGTGCCCTGAGTGCACGGAGCGTTGGTGGACTCCAGCATTTGTGATGTGATGTGTTTGTTAGATAGTGGAATAAAGAGAATAATCTAGCTATGATGTGATTTGGTGATGTTTGTTGATGCTTGATGAAAAAGGAAGCACTGTATACAGGGAAGGAACCACTACCCCGGGTAGGGGGTAGGGTCGTTATAATGGGTCAGCAATGCTGACCGTTACTTTGTTTTCTGTGTTGGTTTGGATGATGAATTGCAGGTGCTGCGGTTTGGAAAGAATAAGTGGATTGGCTAGCCTGGTGTTCGTAGTCCTTGAAGGCTATGTGAAGATTCGTGGTTGGATTTCATGTGTGGCCGGCCTGCGTGCCGATGTACGAAACCATTGATGTGAAAGAGGAACTTGTAAGGCCATAAGGCCAGGGTGTGTGAGTTGTATACATTCCTGGTGTTGTTATATATAAATCTGGTATTTATATTTGGTGGACATTCTGGTTTGAGTTCATGCTAACATAAAATATGCTGCGCTAGAATGGAATGAGTTAAGGATACGCGTCGATTTTGATTTCCACACGTGATTCCGTCGCTTTGTCTGTGAGATATGGCGTGGGGCCCCGGCCGGACCCACCGTTATATGTCATGTGACAGGTGGGGGCGTTACAAAGTGGTATCAGAGCCAGGTTGAGATTGTTTGGGAGGAGAGAACATAAATGAACTCATGATGTCCACTAGGAATGTATGTCATGCACATGATGTGCGTGCGTGTGTAGTCAATGTACCAGTACCGTTATGATTTGGAAGAATTTAATGGTGTTCTGTACATTGATAGGTGGCGAGGGATGGAGCTGTGCCGTCTGAGCCACAGCGGTCGGATGAGAGTGCAGCACCCGTGGAAGCGCCGATGCCTCCCTCGGCAGAGGCCATACGGGTGGTAGCGGAGACAGTGCTTGCAGTGTTACAAGCACAACCAACTGGACAGGCAAGACCTGGTGGAAGGCAAGAGCATGCTGCCGAGGTGGTGGAAGTGCAAGCAAGTGACGATGCCTTGTCACGTTTTATGCACTTTCATTCACCGACGTTTGGTGGAGCGCTCTCACCAACGCAGGCAGAAGATTGGTTGGCAAGAGTAAAACGGATCCTAACCGCAATCAGGACGGTCGAGGAACAGAAAGTGATGTTGGCCACTTTTCTGTTGGAGGGTGATGCGCGATTGTGGTGGGATGAGATTGAAGTACATCACTTGGCAGGTCGAGGTTTAACGGAGGTTTCCATGGATGAATTCTCGCAAATATTTTTAGCCAAGTATGTGCCAGTGTCGCAGAGGATTGCGATGGAAAATGAGTTTCTCCGTTTGGTGCAGGGTGAGCGAGATATTGATACCTACCTGCATGAGTTTACAAGATTGGGGAGATATGCGGGATCTACCTTTGCGGAGGAAGTGCGAAAGACAAGTCGGTTTTATGGCGGCTTGCGGGATGAATTGAGGTTGGCACTTTCGAGTTCGGTGAGTCAAGGCTTTCAGGCATTAGTCGATACAACTCGTGCCTTGGAGAAGGATATGAAGCGAGTACGCGAGAATAAGAGACTGACAAGGGAAAAGTCAGAGTTTAAAATGTCACCACCAGATCAATCGGAGTTTCGCCGACAAGAGAAGAAAAGATTTAGGCCGGTGGACGTAGCTCCGTCACTGTTTCTTCGGGGGCGACGTATGGGCCAGGACGTGTGGATACACGTATATGTTATAAATGTGGGCAGCAAGGACACATCGCAAAATTCTGTTGGAATGTCCCTCCAGGGAGTGAGAAAAAGACAGGTGCGTCATATGAAGAAAAAGGGAAAGCAGTGGCCGAATCATCTGCACCCCGAACGCAACCTAGATTGCATGCGATGGAAGTGCAAGAGCCGCAAAGCTCAGTTGGTGAAATTCAGCCTCGAGCATTTCATTTATCTTTAAATCGCGAATTTCAAAATCGGGAGGCTGAGCGGAAGTGAACGGTGATGTGAATCATTTCGATGTTATGAAAGTTGTGTATGTAAACTATGTTTTGATATGAGGTGTGATGAATAATAGCTGATGTGCATCACTTGTGACGAATTAAATCAATTCTGTCGTTTTGTTTGAGGTTTTATGTGGCTGAATGGGCACAAGTGGAGGTTAGGGATGTTTGTTGTGTTGTCTGTTGTTAGTGTGTGCGGAGGCTATGATTTTGTGATGTTGTGCCTGATTGGTTGTTTGGAGTCAAATTTCGAGGACGAAATTATTTGAAGGGGGGAGGATTGTAACACCCCGAAGTCAAGAGGATCATTTTGAGCAAAATCGGGTTCAGGCATGGGTGACACGGCCTGGGACACGGGCGTGTCCCAGGGCGTGTCAATTGACACGGCCTGCGACACGGGCGTGTCGCAGGGCGTGTCGAGGTTGTGTCGACGATCGGGCTTGGTGTCGACGATTTTCGCTCGACATCGTCGAGAGGGGCACACGGCCCAGGACACGGCCGTGTCGGATGCCGTGTCGACATGCTCGACGAATGTTACGCGACGATCGTCGAGTATCGAGTTCCAGTGAGGACACGGCCTGTGATACGGGCGTGTCACAGGGCGTGTCAGTGGGCGTCAAATTCAGCTCGACGTCTCGGGTTAGGGCGTGTTTGCGGGACACGGGTGTGTCCTGGTGCACACGGCCATGAACACGGGCGTGTGCCAAGCCGTGTGCCAGGCCGTGTGAAGTCTCGGGTTAGATTGATATTATTTTCCTTGAGGAACACGGCCTCAGACACGGGCGTGTCTGAGGGCGTGTCGGGTACACGGCACGTGACACGGGCGTGTCACACGGCCGTGTACTGGTTGGATTGAGTCGGTTGTCTGCCGCTTAGGGGGACACGGCCTGTGACACGGGCGTGTCACAGGGCGTGTCACGCCGTGTTCAGGGTTTTCTGGCCAGATCTGAGCCGTTCGTTTCCCTCTTCCTGGATCCAAGGGCTGGGCTTTGTCCAGGTGTCTAGAAGGCCGAGAATTAGAAGATAAAGTCTCTTATTATCTTCTTCTTCTTCTTCTTCATTTCCATTTCAAGGGAGAGAGAAGAAAGGCTAAGGGAGAGAGAAGGGAGGAGTCTTCCAGCTGCTGTAGGAGCTGCGGAGTGCGGAGCAAAGATCCGAGAGCGGATTCGTGAAGGCAAAGCCGAGGCGGTGATTTCCATCCGGCTACTTCATGGCACCGAAGCGATCTTCAAGGGTAACGATCTCCTTCTTGGACATCGAAGTCCTTCCTTTATACATGTGCTTGGAATCCTCCACCAAGAGGTGGATTTGCGGAAGAGATTCCTTCGTGAGTCTGCATTTAGAGCCGGAAATATAGAGGACGGCGTAGGCATGCTGTGTGAAGCCCATCTGGATCGGTAGTCTGGATTGGTGATGTTCATGGGTAAACCGGAGAAGACTCCGTGGCTTTGATGATGTGTAAAACGGATTTCTGTTGTGCTGCATGTATGGATATGATGATTGTAAGGAGGCTTTGGTGAAGCTCTGGGATATGAGATGATCAATTGGTAACACGCCTGGTTAGTGCGAGATACACCCGGCCTGTTACACCACTAGGGTGGGTTGATCTAGTTAAGGTAGGATCGATGAGTGGCAATGCTAGGGGAGTCGAGTTAAACCCGGGTTGCTGCACCACATGGTGTGGGTTGATCGGATTAGGAGGGGGATCGATGGGTAGACAATGCCTGGGGAGCTTAGATAAACCCGGCTTGCTACACCACGGAGTGTGGGTCGATCTGCTCTGGTTGTGATGCTGTGAGGATGGACCTCTGAGTGGCTTGGGTGGGATGTCGCCAGCCTGCGAGCTGGTGGACTAGGGCCGGTCAACCAACAAGTTAAAACCTCGAGAGACAGCGGTGTACGACGGTGGATTCCGGTATGCCAAGAAGGTGCCCTGAGTGCACGGAGCGTTGGTGGACTCCAGCGTTTGTGATGTGATGTGTTTGTTAGATAGTGGAATAAAGAGAATAATCTAGCTATGATGTGATTTGGTGATGTTTGCTGATGCTTGATGAGAAAGGAAGCACTGTATACAGGGAAGGAACCACTACCCCGGGTAGGGGGTAAGGTCGTTATAATGGGTCAGCAATGCTGACCGTTACTTTGTTTTCTGTGTTGGTTTGGATGATGAATTGCAGGTGCTGCGGTTTGGAAAGAATAAGTGGATTGGCTAGCCTGGTGTTCGTAGTCCTTGAAGGCTATGTGAAGATTCGTGGTTGGATTTCATGTGTGGCTGGCCTGCGTGCCGATGTACGAAACCATTGATGTGAAAGAGGAACTTGTAAGGCCATAAGGCCAGGGTGTGTGAGTTGTATACATTCCTGGTGTTGTTATATATAAATCTGGTATTTATATTTGGTGGACATTCTGGTTTGAGTTCATGCTAACATAAAATATGCTGCGCTAGAATGGAATGAGTTAAGGATACGCATCGATTTTGATTTCCACACGTGATTCCGTCGCTTTGTCTGTAAGATATGGCGTGGGGCCCCGACCGGACCCACCGTTATATGTCATGTGACCGGTGGGGGCGTTACAGCTTTGGCGGAATTTCTAAAAAGCAAACGAACAACTCATCAAAACCCTAGCTTACAACAAAGCCACATGACTAGTTCAGACCATACTTAAAAGACACCTGCTTACGCTGTAACTTGCTCTGGGATTTTATAATGATGTTATGTCCTACTTAGGATGATATCCACTCATCCTATTGACCCTTGTGCCTATGACTTGAATGCATGTATTCTTTATTCTTTTTCTGATTTAAAACCATGTGTGTACATATGTCATCCCGCAAATATTTAGATTGGCATGTTGTGCTTATGCAATGTTATGATATGCATGATTGTGCTATGCATTCTAAAAAAGACCCTAATGCATGTTATGAGCGGCATACGCATGAAAATGTTATGCATCCCATACTACATAACATTCTCATACAACGAAAAAGAAACGCGCTAGTCACATTCATGTTGTGAGGTTATGCATCCCATACTATATAACCCTCACATGTTGCCCCTATGGTGGATCCATATACAGACATATATTATGCATCCCATACTACATAATATGCCTCGTATACTTCATGTTATGCTATGAGTGTGTTGTTCGTGCTTCAGCCAAGACGTGTTGATGGCATATCGGTGTGTGTATGATATGGTGCTAAACACCTAATACCTACAAGGAAAGGTTGCCCGACAAATTATCAAGCAACCTCCCTCTGATACCAACTGTCACAACCCGCATTTTCAGCGCATATAAAAAGCTTATCAGAGTAAGGGAAAATACGCATCATGATGCCACGTCAGCAGGGGATAACTGCGGATGCTCAGGAAGACACCAAACTAAACATGAAGAAAGGTTCTTTTTAAGTTATTTTAAGGAAAATCAATTATGTGCGGTAGTTAGCCGTATCCCTCGGCTTAGTGGCTCACCTCGTCCACGAATCAAAATATATTATACGCTGCGAAAAAATACTTGATTGTATTAACTCAAACATCCTTCATGAGTAAAAATGTCCCGAAAGGACAACTCATGCTATGCAAGACTCTAAATTTATTATAGTAGTAAAGATAGCTTTTACAGTCGCTAAATATAACAAGTTAGAGGTTCAAATTATGCAATACATGAAGTAATAGTACTAGATTTTATAGTTGAAAATACCTCACATGCATTCCTAACATAAATCCTCCCAGAGAACAAGCAATCCACATCCACATTTAAAGAAATGAGCAGCAAGCAATTATCAAATAACTAACAATTCAATGGGCGCCAACAAACTGACACGAACCCACGAACAAAAGTATGTCTGAACTAGTAAAACTAAACAAACAACAAACTACCTCGCTATGACGAGGCAACAACCACGGCCAACACTGCCGCCCAGAAAACTCCAAAACCAGCACTGCTAACTGCTACTGCTCTGAACCTGGGGCATTCCAAAGACAGAACACCTCAGCAAGAAGGTACAAATGGTGGCAGGAAAAGTAATAAGCCAAAATAAACAAAGGTCAACAGGGGTACCAACCCAAGACCAAAAGCACTGAAGTAAAGTACAAAATAAAATAGGGCATCAACAGGAAAAGAACTCCTACATGATTTGTCACGTTCCACAAGGGTACACCAGACGCACAAGGCTATAAGGTGACTACATGAATATTTCACCAGAAAGAAAAAAATACAAAACCATTATTAGGCACCTGTGGTCGATTCTACCCCAAAACATGGGTGAACTGGTCACATTTGGACACACCACCCAAAAATACGGGCGAGGTGGTCACTCTTGGACACACCACCCAAAAACAAAACGAATATATAATTCGTCTAACTGTGATGGAGTCTTATACTCTCCACCATACACCGCAGACATCCAAAAACCAGGTAGACTTCCACAGGGCACTAATGAAGGTAACAAACACTACGGAGGTGGAATCGTCCACTAACTCCCGCATTCAAGAAACCCAAAGAAACCACAGCACAAATATCTCGAGATTTTGGCTCGATAGATTCTACTTGACATTACCGAACTCAAGACGCGGTTGATCAATATCTAGGAGCAACTTACAGTCCTAGATAAATTCTAACACGTTTAATAGCGAAAGCTAAGGCAAACATAGACATCATTAAGACACACCAGGAACAATTAACCAAAACCAGACAAGATCGGACTTTCCAAGGCAAAACCTTACAACATCAAAGGATTGCTGAACACGATTAATCATAACAATGATTTGAAAGAATAAGCGCAGAAAATTTTAAAGAACATGAAAGTATAGCCATTACCGTCAAATCGGACAAAGAGAAATGAGGGGAAACCACCACTTGCCTTGGTTTTACTGGAAAAGTCCTCTGAATTGCTCCACGTCGTAGATCGGGGCAAAAGGCTGTGGGAGGAGTTGAAATCTAGACAAAAATGGTCGAAAAGGGGGTTAGGGCCGAAAAACCCTAATGAGAAATCTCAAGAAATGGGGAAGAAATTACCACGATGGGGTAGCTCTCGGCGAGGGCTTTCCAGATCTACAATCGGTTTGCGATTTCGAGCACCGGAGCACCGTCAACGGCCACCGGAAGAAATAAGGATGGATAACCTCTTTCTCGCTCATGCCGCTCTTGTTCTGGAGGAAAAAGAATCGCAGAAGATGAAGAAGGTATTTATACTAAAGGTGAAAACAGGAAGAACAACAAAATAAATGGATTACTCGAGTACTAAGCGAATTATACGAGTACTGCACGAGGATTACTCGAGCACTAAGGCACATACTCGAGTACTGCAAGAGGATTACTCGAGTATAAGGCAATTACTCGAGTACTGCTAGAGGATTACACGAGTATAGGGCTATTACTCGAGTACTGCTAGAGGATTACTTGAGTATAAGGTCATTACTCGAGTACTGAAAGCAGAACCACTCGAGTACAAGGGAAGAATCTCTCGAGTACCAGGATGGAAGAATTACTCGAGTGCTAAAGGGAGACAACTCCGATCGACTTTTGGTCAAGCTCAGCTCGACGTTCATCGAACAAAAGGAAAAACTCCATTCGACGAATTCTGTTCGAAAATCGTCGAACGCAAGGCCTGATCGTCGATCCCAATTCGAAAATTATCGAACGCAGAATGCAGGGCCCGATCGTCGAACTCAATTCAAAGATCGTCGAACTCAATTCGAAAATCATCGAACTCAATTCGAAGGGCCCGATCGTCGAACTCAAACCTAAGATCGCCGAACTAAACACGCAGGGCCAGGTCCGCTAGACCTACAGCAGGCTCTGCTCGACGTTTCGTCGAGCTCAGCACTACAATCGTCGGGCACCGCTCGACGATCGTCGACCTCCAGACAGCGCCCAGAAAAGAACACAATCATCGAGCTCCGCTCGATGATCGTCGACCTCCAAATAGCGCCCAGAAAATAATACAATCGTCGAGCTCCGCTCGACAATCGCCGACCTCCAAACAGCGCCCAGAAAAAGAATACAATCGTCGAGCTCCACTCCACGATCGTCAAACTCGATACAGCGCCCAGAAAAAGAATACAATAAGGTTGGTTCGACGAAATCCCACACCTTTAGGACGGCTTCCCGAGAATCAAAACAATCAGCCATTAATATAGCAATTTTCGTGTTCAGATAGTTGAACATGGAAATATGAGATCAAAACAAAGGCTCAAACGCGTCGAATTAAACGAAAATCACGCCGTAGGCAAACACTGACGCTACGAACACAACGACGAAGTCAAAACCAGAATTCGACAAGCCATTCTCGAGATATAAATTTTTTTTTTAGCTTACGACAAACATAAACAAACCCAAAACTTCGATCGCACGTCGAGACTCCAAAAATGCTCGGGTTGCGACGAAACTGAACGAGCACGTCCAAAATTACTTAAATCCAAAACTCGACGTTAAAAGTAACGCCACGACGTCATAAATCTGACGTTGCTCATTCAAACAAAACAATCAAAAAATCGGGGGCGTTACATAGGATCTCTGTGAGATATGAGTTGTAAGCCTGATATATAAATGTTGAGTTGTAGGACTGTGAAACTGTCTGAGGTAGGGTCCTGGAGTGGCTCTGAGGTAGGATATCAGGCATATCTCTGAGCTATAGGAGTTTCTTAACTCTAAGATGTAGGGATATTGAGCTTGAGGTACGAGACTGGGGTTAGTCTCTGAGGTAGGACTGAAATCAGTCTGAGTGGTAGGAGTTGTTTAACTCTGAGTTATAAGATCCTGAGGGATCTTAGGTGTAGCTCAAGGAGCCAAGTATGAAGGAGGAGTTAGATGAATCTAGCACTCTGCTAGATAGGTGAATGGGGAAAGTGGATATACCCTAGATTGGGGAACCACTATAAATCGTGTGTGTTGTTCTGTGACCTTAAAAGCTAACTACTAACTCAAACACGCACCAAGCTAAAATTTAAAAATATTTAAAAGATTTAAAATAAAACTATCCACCCCTCTCCCCCCCCCCTCTAGGTGTTTAGCTACCCTTAGAAAAGACTTTCATGTTCCACGTGAGATCAATACTTGGGGATAACATCCCATTTTATATCTCTTTAGTGACTGGTGCAATTGCCATTTTGTTTCCAGGGAACACTGTCATGTGAGTTTTTGGAGAGGGAGTCAAGAGAAAGAAGCCATTTTCCATTTATTAATACCATTTTTCTTCATTTTAATTTTTAGATGGCTTCTTTTAAATTCCTTTGTTCCTAATCACATTTCTAATTTTTCAAAAGCAGACATTCATTTTTATTTGTGTGTGTGTTGTTAATTCTTGCATTGAATATTGTGGATTGGTGAATTCTCCTCATTGCACCATGTTTTCATATATCTATACTCGATGTTGGTGGTGCGGGGATTATTGTCATAAGAATAATGAATGTTCTATGAGAGACTGTGGTTATAATTCATATGGCCCACCTTATGGAGCATCGGTATCCCACAGTACTTCATACATTGTGCAAACTTACAATAAATATGCACCACCACAGCAAGCATTGTCTCCATATTTCAGCCCGACCTCTCAAAGGCTGAGAGGAAATGGCAAATGATCTTTATATTGTCGTAGCACTGACCAAGCATTAAAAGATGCATAGAATTTAGTGCCAAATGGAGAGTGATCAGACGGGTATTCTTATCGGTCCATCGCCATTTACTTTGGTTTATCTACTGATTCTGATAACATACATGCAGTACCAATTTATCTATGTGGGTCGGCTATTGATATTCCCATCGGTTTCTTTGCTGATTGGTGTGACGACATTGTGGAGCCACGTCTCCCTATGCATTCATACCCTATTTTGAATTCACCTTTGAAGGAACCTACTCACACATTCTCTGATATTGCTAGCATCGCGAGTCCTCCGCCTTCTCTACAAGAACTCTCTACACCTATTTTTGATGATCTGTTGGATGATGTTGTGCAAGGTGATGATTCAGAGCTTAAGGCCGCGCCAAAGTGGAAAGAGTATGTTATTCTCTCCAATGGGAAGTGTGACTCCTTGGAACACGATGAAGCACCGAGGTGGGATGAGGAGGATACCCATTTTGATGAGGAGTTTTGCACTTCCTCATCCGAAGAAGTGGTCAAATTCACCATGAAGGACCTCGAGCTTTTGGATTTCCCTCGCTATGACTCATATGATACTGACAGTGATCTATGCTTGGATCCTGATGGGAGTATGATCGGGACCACTCCCCCAATTGCTGATTATTATAGTTTTTCTTCTCTTTTATTTTATGGTCATCTTTCCCTACCTGAGACTGTGCGGGTTGAGCATTCGCAGGTACTCCAGGATGACTTGGAGCATTTTGCTCAAGTCAATGATGCAAGCATCCTCTTATGAGAGGAGTTTGATCCCCCTCTATAGAGGAAGCAACACCATTGGCTTTCTCCTCCTGCTTCCTCCCTGAAGACAACACATTGTGGGGCAAGGATATTTTTGGTGAGATGAGTGAGGATTCATCCTCGTACTCTTACATTATCTTCCCCCTACCTAAAAGGAGAAAATATCATTATTTAGGTAGTGGGGTAACTGTTCTATCATTGTTTCGGTACTCTCTAGGGACACAGTTATTAGGCATGTTACATGTGCACTTTTCCTTCCATAGTCCCATCAGCTAAAACTCTTTAAGCTCTGAATAAGTCATGCTGAGAGGACAATAAACTCTATAGTTATCTTACTTTTATATGCATTTTCTTAAATTCAGATTTTATTTGTCAATTTTGATTTTTTTTTGGAGCTCACCCCTACAGGTATCTATTAGTGATGGTGGATGTTGCGATTCTATGGTTTATTCGTGTCTTCTAGTATGCTCATTTGTTGAGCATTAGGTAACTTCTCTCCTAGCTTTATTTCATTTTTGTTGCTATTTCTTGTGGGGTAGTGCTTAGTTTAAGTCTGGGGGAGATCCATTCTGTCTGTTACCCATTCATGTGCACCATTGCATTTGCATACCAGTAGCAATTTAATTTCAATCATTTATTTAGTTTGCATTTATCACCGCACAATGCCCACTTGAGCGTGCACTTGTCTGTTGATGTGTTACGAGTATAATTTATCTCCCGTGTGTGATTGGGAAAATTAAAATTGTTGGCTTAGGATTGAGAGACAGAGTAAAATGTTGACTCCTGCAGTACTCCTAGTCAAGTGTTCATGTCTCTCCTAGAAATCCGAGTAGAATTAACTTTTCTTTATTCTTATAGTTTTATATTTTTGTATTTATGTGGACATGGTTTATTTTACTCATAATTGGTGAATCTGGTGTGAATCGGACGATAACGTAGGGATGTGTGTAAATAATAGTTAGAGTCGTATTACTCGAGTCAGGAGGAAGGATAGTGTTTAACGGTGGCTAAGAACTTTTCCCAAGTGACTCTTGAAGCATGTGTATATGTTAGTTCACTTGCGTGAGCGTGACATAGGCCATTTTTTGGCCTAATTGAGCTTTTGCACCGTTCCTAATGCTCTATCCTCGCTTAACCCTTTGTCTACCCCTTCCTTTTAATTCAGTTCCACCATCATTTCACCAATGCCAAATCACCAATCCTATTTGCACACCAAAATTCAATCTCATGTTAGTGATTTATTCTAATTTTGGGTGTTGATGTAGTGTACTCATGGTGAATGAGTGGAAAAGCTCCGCTTAAAAATCTAGTTGAATAAAAAAATTTAGTGAAGATTGTATTTGGAAGTAGGTGATGCACACACCCATAATTTCAAGTTCAAGTCTAGGGGTGTGATGTATCCGTGTTTCGTATTTGTTCGTGGATAGTTTTTATATTGCAAACTCATTTGGGTTAGGTGCGCCGAGCCCTCCATTTTATCATTGTATACCTCACTGTAACCCAAGCCAATTTTAAACCTTTAGGTCAAATTGATTCGCACATTGAACCAAACCAGCATCGTAGATAAAGTGTGAATGGGTGAGCTTATGACCATCGACATTAATGGATTTTTTTGGAGGTTGTCCCGAGCCCAGGACTTTGGCAATGCACTTTCAAGCAACTAATCAGCTTTCTCCTTACGCATGACCCAAGGATTCACCGCAATTCTAATTACGAGTAGAAATAATATATAAAAATGCATCTAGAAAATTATAATCTATTTAGTATGAGTTTCTTCTACTAGATTTTTATGCGCATGAGTATGTGAGTTCGCATGGTACTCTGCTTTCAATTTCTATGCCAACATTTGTTTTTCTTGTCCGCATTGGAGGTAGTTTGCTCGGGAAGAGTAAACTGGTAAGTCTGGAGGTGTGATGAGTCCAATTTCTATAGAGTTTTTTGGACTCATCTGGGCTCATTTTCACGCATTTGCACTTTACATTTAGCTCATAATTGTTTATATTTTACTTGTTCTTCATTCGTACATGAAATCCACAATTTGCTCAATGTGGTGTGCAATGACGCTCTATTTTGCTAAGGGTAAGCACATGGTACTCCTCATTCTGTTTCTATGCATGTATTACAGTTTTTGATATGCGGGCGTAGAGCCCATGTCCTATTAAAATTATGTGTATTTCTCACGGTTGTGTGGTTTTCCTTCTCGCATGGGCGTTCTGTCCATGCCTTTTTCTTTTATCATCTTGATCTCTTATTGTACGACCGTGTGATTTTCTCTGTGCACGGGCTATTTTGTTCGTGCGTAACCAATGTGCTAAAAATTTTGTGTCCTGCATCTGCTCGTACAATCTGGTCACGCACGGTTGATTTCAATTGTGCAAGAAAAAAATCATACTAGCGACCTACTTTGACTACAAAATTATGTCTTATTGCTCGTGTGTTTCCTTCACGCATGGTTGGATTCAACCATGCGAGAAGAAAATCTCATGAGCTGGTGTTTGGCCTAAAAATCAGAGTTCTGCCTTTTGCCGTGCTTTTTTATTTGCACACGTTTGTTGCAACTAGGCGTGAGGAGAAATCACATGGGCTGACCCTTGGCCAGTAGTGGATTTTTTCTAGTAAATATCGCACGGTTCGAACTTACAACCGTGCGAGTTCATTTTTCTCATGATTTTCTATTTAAGTGCAGATTGTCACTATTTTTTGGATCGTTTCTTTATTCTGTCCCAGTTCCACCGCAAACCCTAAGCGGAGAGCTCTGAATCGTCCTTCCTCCACTCATTAGGACTTTACCATAAGACGCTTCACATCATCTAAGCGCTTCAAGGAGAGGAATCTACGCTCAACATCGATGTCGAACAAGGATTCCTTAGCATTGGACGTGGTCAGATTGTAGTTTATCGGAGAAGACATGTCAATTAGGATAAAGTAACAACCCTCCTCTACCCCGGACAATAGTTGGGATTGGGCTTGGATGCGGATTAACGACCCGACGATTCCTACCGTGAATTTACAACAAGACTTCAGATTTGATTGTATCTTTTGTCTTTTTCTTCTCTCGATTTGGTATTGTTGAATGTAATCCTCACTTATGATGATGAATGCCCTTATAAACACTTATTGTGAAATTCTATTTTCATTATTATGAAATATTTGGTTTGTTTAGACTATGCTTGAAGTGCGCCCTTTCCGCCATAACCCTCCACGCCATTCTATGATCCAACTCTTCCATTCAGCGAGCCTTCTCTTCCACTAAGCAAGCCTACTCTTTCATTCCACAAGCCTACTCGTCCATTCCATGAGCCTACTCTTCCATCCGCTGAGCAAAGCAGTGCATATCGACCTGTGTAATCCCCCATGTTGCAAAGCAGTGTCGGCAACCCATATTGTTAAATTAGGTTTTTCTTATTTTGTTCTTCGCAATCCAAACCAAGCCTTTTGCAAGCCATACGACTGGAAAGACTTTAATCTCAAATTCTTTCTCGAAAGATAACTTCACCTTATTATGTTTCACATTAGATCGATATTTGTGGATAATATCTCACTTTATATTACTTGAGCGACTGGTGCACTTGTCATTTTGCGCATCACAACTACGTGTATTCAACATGAAGGACGAATGCACTAAGAATCTCGTCTTCAATATCGTTTTCATCTTCACCTTCAGAAATCCTTAGAGAGTTTTTCTCTTGCATATTTTACTTACCTTGTAATCTTTTATTTTATTCGTTTGTAACTGGAGTGGAGAAATTGTTCAGGGAGAATGTCAGATTCCGAGAAGAATTCTGCGAAACAATCGTCACAGTTGTTGACGACTAAGTCTTGTGAGACTTATGGAGAAAATAGTCCGAAGTGGACGTCAGATTCCGAGGAGGATTCAGTAATTCGCCACGTGTTGTGGCGACTAGGTAAAGGATAGATCTAGGGCCAATTTGAGGTCTTATCTCGGAGAGCTAGGCTAGAACCAACCGATCCTTCGAAGAAGAATCAATATAGAAAAGGAAAATGAGTTTTTTATATTTCGCCTCTATTTCTAGCATTATAAAAATCAAATATTATGTAATCAATTACTTATGAAATAAAATCTTATCTTTCATTGTTTTATTAAATTGATTTTATTTCATACGCAAAAATATTTTAAATAATATTTCTCCCTCAAAGCATTAAAGTAAAATATATTGTAAATTATTTTTTAAAATACAGTCACTAATATCACTTTCTATTACTAGTGGCGGGCGTTAGTGCTAACACTGGCAGTTGTAAAGGAATATTTAAATTTGACCTTCTCTAAAAGTAATCTTCAATATAATCTGTTCAGAGATATTTAAAAATATTTTACTATATAATTTTCTGAAACTTCTTTAAGTAACTCAGATAATTTAAGTTGACTACATTTCCAAAAAGCCCTTATTCACCCCCTCTAAGGGCGCCTAAAGATCCAACATCGTTCAGTCAAGGTGCATTGTTGAGGGAGTGGGAAAGACTGGGGTCGGTGCATCATTCGTAGACTGATCCTTAGGTTGTGTGGGTGCTTCTCCATTCATGGTCTCTAGTCACGAGCATTGGTATGCTTAGGATACTGTCTTCTAGATCTTCAAAGCTTCAGGGAACTGGTCCCCATAGACAACGCCAAACTGTTGAGGCGCACTCGAGGCTCTTGTTAGACTTGTCTAAATTGGACCATCTTAGCTCCGGAGCGATTGAGTGCGCAAACAATCACTGAGAAAGGAGATGGCTGACAAGTGATGAGCAAATTTCATAATGTATTTTAGGATCTATTTCAGTGTGGTTTTCCTTTATTTTCGCTCATTTATTTGTTGTTTTTATCATAAAATTATTTATAATTCAATTATATGCCATGTGAGAACGTATAAACTAGATAAAGCATATTTGAGTCATTTCATTCATGAAGGAGACCTCCTCTCCTTATTATTTCTTTTGTGTGTTTGGATGTTAATCATGTTATGTTTGTGTCTGTATACAGGTGGATTTCTAGAGGTATTACGTTCTTTTCATGCAGGTACAGTGGTTACACGGTTGTCCCCGTACGTTTCAACCCTTTTTATAGAGAAGGTCACTGGTCGCGTGTTTTTTTCTTGCACAGGTAGTTGCATCCACTGCACACTACCATTGGCTATGCGCAGTTAATTTTTATCTTCAACCCGAGAAATGCATGAGCCAACGCACGAGGATTAATTGCATGCTAACTGGTCATGCGCGGTCAACATATTTTCTCTCTGAAATGCCAAAATTTTCTGTTCAAAAATTTTCTTCTCACATGACCACTGGTAGTGCATTTTTGTACTCGCACTACCACTGGTCTTGCACAAGTCAAAAATCTGCTTCGGTCTATAAATACCCGGTTCACGATTTCTTTCATCTCCTCTTTGATTTTAGGGCTTTTGGGTAAAATTTTCGCCGTAAGTGCTAGGGTTTTTCCACTAAGCCTCCTCCAACCTCCCCAAGCATTCCAAAGGTGTAGAAGTTGATTTCTAAGGTTCCATTGGATCTCTAAGGCCAGAGAACTTGACATGGAGGCGACAAACCCCGAGAAGAGATAGGCGAGAGATAGTGATAACTTCCAAGACCCCGGAAGGTATCCATGGCAGAGTTTGAAGAGCCGATGGACCTCCTAAAGCTCTTCTCTGAACCCGAGGAAGAGTCTCTCGTCGCCTCCATATCTCGAAGTCGTAACTTTATATTTCTTCTCTCTCATTTGAAATGTTTGTAAGCTTAATGATACACACACACACACACACACACACACACACACACACACACACACAGGAGTGATAAACACGGGACTCTGCCCCTATGGCCAATCGCGGTAGTACCTCAACTGTGATAGGTTCAGAGAAGCCCTATCAATTATTTAATGTAGCTTAAAATAAATACGATGTAATTTAGTTAACTTTAATAAATTTATTTTCTTTAATGGTAGCTCCTCAAAAATACTACTAATATGCCTAATGAAAACCTTTCTCGAATAGACCGCTGACATTCCTAATGGCATCCTACCACAGTAGGTGTTGGAATTCTACTAAAAGTATTTTTGATTTTATAAATTTTTATCATTAGTTTTAAATTTTGTGATAGTGTAGTTACTTGAATAGACAATGTATTTTAATTTTTTGAAATAAATTATAATATAAGTTGAGTCAAAAATTTAAAAATAAGAGGGAATAATTGGCAATTTTGAATGTTTCACCAAAGGCAACTTTTTCATTTTAATATTATATAAATAAGTGACAGTGCGTGGGGTCACTCCCGTGCCCCACGCAATAGTACTCTGACTTGTTGAAACCGAAAATCGGTCTCTGTGGAGTTCGGGGTCCCAAAAGGGTATGACGTCACACCTACTTTCCTCTGACTAGCACACCAAACCGAAGGCTCGGGAACTTAGGAACAAAACTGAGGTTTTAGCCTGGAGATCCCACTACACACCTAGAAGATGAAGAATCTCTTCCCCTCCCAAGCCAATTCTGAGCTTGGGCACCTTTAGATGCCCCCTCGGTTCTATTTATAGATTTCCAACCTTGGTCTGCCAACAGCATAACTCTGTTGTTCAGAGTTGCTATCTGCAGCCCAATTGGGTCTGCCAACAGCGTAGCTCCGCTGTTCTGGAAGGCTATTTGCAGCCCTTCAAGGGCATCCGGGTAATTCTGCATCTGGACCCTACTGGCCGAGTGGTCCATGAAGGCGCCACTCGCTTAAAGGGCGAGTGCTGGGTGAGTCCGACACTCGCCTCCACGGCTCCCTAAAAGGGCGGATGCGAGATCAATATCCCACACAGCTATATTGGCGAGTGCCTTCCCGCCTGCTATGGCTGGGACCCTCCCCGCCTATTATGGGTAGGAACCCTCTCATTCCCCCTAAGTGAGTACTGATCTACTTACCCCACTCACCCACTTTGGCATTCTTGGGCCTGAATGTCTCGCAAAGCCCTGAACTCGCCTGAGGTGACCACTCAACAAATATGTGATTGTACACAATCTCTGCTCTTTGCGAGCTAGTCCTATGCTTGGAAAGAAAAGTCCAACCCTCGGTATTCGATGAGTGCTTGCTGACCTGAAAGGGAATCTTTTGTGGGTCCCTCCACGACTCTATAAATACCTAAGGATAGCCCTGTAGTTGATATACCTGCCTGTCCTCAGTTCATCCCCTGAGCTTTCGCCGCTTTGACCATGTACAATAGATTGACCGTAAAACCACTCTCGTAAGATCTCTTGGACTGTCTCGCAGACGCGTAGGAAAAGGCCAGCTCCAAGAACTACAAATATGCTCCATGGCTCTCGTCCAAGAGGCATACCGATTCGCCCTACCGTCCAAAAAGGTCAAAGATGATTCGGCGGAATCGTGTGGTGGGTTAGTCTACATCTCCGACCCCTACCCCCAATCGCAAGAACATCGTCATCCCCGCAGAGGTATTTCACTTACCTCCATTCTGGTAAAAATCCCCCAAAATGAGTTCGTTGAACTGAGCCCCATGCCTATTTGCAGGAAACCCTGCCAGAGAGCGATGATGGGGCTCCCCCGATGGATATCAAAATCCTCTAGCTCCCCAAAGGGAGCAAACAGCCGGCTCCAGAGACTGCCCCCAAGTTACCCGGGGCAAAACAGTAGCTGTTCCGAGTATGACTTATGCTTACCTTCTCGCATTCTTTAAACATTATATCTTCTTGCTCGTACTATTTCTTGCAGCTCCGCCCTTTGGGACTATGAGTCCGATCAGTCCAGCTCCACAGACCCCGACCACCGAGAACCCAAATGAACCAGTGCCAGTCTCTCAGCCCTCGACCGGGCAAGCTCCTGATGTCTCTAGTCTTACTGAAATCCACCCGTCGGGGCAAACACCAACTCATCTGGGACAGGATAAAACTGGCCACCCAGTCTTTGCATAATCCTTTGAGGGAAGACCTGGTCCTTCCAGCTAGCCACCAGGCAGGAGTGTCATCCCTACGCCAGGAAAATCACTGAACCCTCCCCTTCTCGCTTGAATCTAATCTGGACTGGCCGAAACTTCTTCCCATATTATTGGGATACCTTGGTGGTGGCTCCCGATGTCGATGAGGAGGAGTTCTTGCCCACACCGTCTCCCAGCGAGCTCACAAACATCTTCGGAGATCCCGGGGATGTCGAGACACTCAAGGAGTGAATGGTGGAGGTCCTAGGGAAACTTATCTGGATGAAGCGAGACGTCTCTCATCAGGTGAAAGTATGCCGGGATGCAACTAAACGTCTATTGGACATCCTCGAGTGGGACTACATGCATCTCATCGGGAAGATGGAGCAGTGGGGAGGCGGGTACGAGGAGACCTCTCTCGAAAGACACATTGCGCGAGCCCGGGATCAAATGTGCTTGGTCAACCAGGAGATAACGGCTGCGGGCGTCTACTACTACTCAGGCGTGCCTCTAAGGTCAGGGAGGCGAGGCCGGGGCCATTGGCAATAGATCCAATACTGAGTTCGTCGGATCCTACCTCCTCTTGTTCAAGCTTCTCGCTTGGTCCTGTAATAAAACTAAACCAATATTTTAAATTTTCCCTCGCTCGACGAGTGGCCATCTATGTATTTTTTAACAATATTCTCTCCTAGCATAATGTATTTATTCTGTCGAATGCCATGCTTGCTTTTTCTGCCTTCGTTGTGTTATGCCTTTTGCTTACCAAAGAACTGTGCCTGGAGACTTTTGCCATTTGCAGGTTAGAAGCGGTGGCTGGGTCGGGCGAATTACGAGGTGCCAGAATATTAAAAGATGCTATCCACACCCCCGACACCTGAGGGAAACTTCATGATTGCCGAACTTTTCTTTAAATAGGCCGTCTCACCAACCACATTAACTTCCATTTGATTCTTAGTCTTCGTTCTCCTCTCACGCACTCGGCACTTTGAGATCTCGCGCCTGCGCAAACCCAACTTCCCTCGCATATTTGCAAAATGTCGGGAGTGACTAATGGTCGAACTCAACACGTGCAAGGATTCATCGACCACAATCTTCCCCGTGCACGTTGACTGAGGAGGAGTACGTTTTTACGGTGGCCAATTACGTCCTACTAGGGTTCGTCGCACGCATCTCGAGAGCTTCGACAAAATCAACTTCTTGCTAGAAGGGGAGCTCGCCACCCTCCTGGAACACTTTGAGGTGGGATTCCGCCGCCCCCTCTGGCCAGAGGTATGCCAGACCCTTCGGTACTTTGGAGTGGTTCTAGCTCAACTCAATCCGAACTCCGTCACGCTTCTGGTAGCTGTGCGAACAGAGAAAGAGAAACCGAAATTTGGATGTGCGAATATAAAAAGAGAAATCGAAATTTGTACAATAACAAAGTTTTATTTCCAAAAAATGAAAGTATTATAAAGGTATGGCCTCCCTTTTATAGAATGGAGGAGAAGGGAGAGATTACAATTAAGCAATATGGGACTAAATACATTTATTGATGAAATCTGTTGGAACTCAGTTCGGGCGTGAAAGTGCAGCTAGATCTGAAATACTCTAGAGGGGGGGGGGGGTGAATAGAGTATGGTGCTTAAAAACTTTTTACAACAGTTGTTGTAATCTGAGTGAACAGGGAAGCAAATAATAAATCTAAACACAGCAGATAACTAATTACAACCTACAAAAGAAACTAATCACAAAACAATCACAGCCAGAAACAAAAGATAAAGACAAGCAAGCCAGAAGACACAAGGAGCTATAGTGGTTCCCCTAAACTTGGGTACATCCACTCTACTACCACCCTAGGTAGGAATCCACTGCAGGATGAGATGATCAGGTGTCTTGGGCATCAATGAGCTTTTGATAAGGTGCTCAAAAACCAACTCAGATTTTTTGATCAGGTGTCTTGCCACCAATGAGCTTTTGACAAGGTGCTCAAAAACCAAGCTCAAACTTTTGAAGGGAGTTTGAAAAACCCTTTACAGAGATGGGGATGAGAGAATGATGGAAGTCTTCTCTTTCTCAAAGCAACTGAGAAGACTATGTGGATTTAGATGTTGTCAAAGCTCCCCCTGAGTTCTTGAGATGTTCAGGAAAATGAAGCTTTGCTGTAGGGTGATAGGCCTTCAGAAGTTGATCTCCAGCAAATGATAATTTCAGCAATAGCTGAAATGTTAGGTGTCTGGAGTGTTTGAATTATGTTGGCCTTGAACACTTGAATCAAAAGGGGATCTGAAGATTTCAGATTTTGTTGATCTCCTTTCGTGTGTGTTCTTGAATGAATTCTTTGAGACAGAGAATGTTTTGTTCTTGTTATTCTTGTTCTGTGTTGTCTGTTCTCTATGTTCTCTGAGAGATTCAAAAATCTTATGTTTTATTCTCTGGTTCTGAATAGAAAATCATCCTCTGTCAAAAATAGTCGTTGGCCTGTCATTAATTGAATCCTTAATTGCAAAAGTCTTCTGGGGGAAAGTCCAAAGAAACATTCCTTGATAATGCCTTGAAACTTGGTCCAGAAATAAATGAAAACGGCTAGAAAATCTTCTGAATTAATTGCTGAATAACTCCTTAACTGTCCTGAATTTGAATCTTAAAAATCCTTTAACTCATCAGAAAAACGTCGAACTGAGCTCTGCTATCGTCGAACTGAGCTCTGCTATCGTCGAACTGAGCTTAGCGATTTGGACTTATACAGCAACAGAGATCGTCGATCTGAGCTCAACTATCGTCGAACTGAGCTCAGAGATAGAGAATCAATACTGAGTCAAGATCGTCGAACTGAGCTCGTAGATCGTCGAATGGAGTTCGACGATTTGTTGAAGTTGAGCTCAGCGATCGTGGAATGGAGTTCGATGATCTGTCGAAGTTGAGCTAGACGATCGTCGACTGGAGTTCGATGATTCATCATATTGAGCTCGACGATATGACTTGGTCTCAAAACTGAAAATCCTTGGTCTTGAGGGCAGCTTCCAAACTTAAATACTAACCCTTAGACTCAATTCTAGTTGACCTTTAGATCTACACAGGAGGTCAAAGACAGGTTTCCTAAGGATATAGTGATCCTGACCCAAATTAGTAATAGGGTGTTCCAACAATCTCCCCCTATTTGGGTTAGGATTACTATTTACAGAACTTGGAAAAATTAAATAGCAACATACAAAGCAACAATACAGAAATGCAATAAACACAGCATTGCAGAAGCACAGATATATAATATCCCAGACATAATTCAGAATGATTGTCACCTTACATAGTTATTCTTTCTCCTTGCTATTTATAAGTTTGATTTCTCTGTTAGGATTGAGGGCTTATTTCTTTGACCTTCTGTCATCTGCTACACCTAAAGAGGTTTGCTGTTTGGGATTTGGAACCACAGCTTCAGGATGCAGCTCCATATATCTATCAGAGTCAAAGAATTTGCTTGAGCCATATCATTCCAATTCTTTCTTTCTTTGCTCAGACAATGTAGTAATGTTGGAATAATCTCTGTCTTGCTCTTTAGCTTTCTTAATTTGATCCAGGGCAGCTAGCTCTTTCATCCTGGCAGTCCAAGCAGTAGGGTTATTTTCAGGGTCTTCAAAGGGCACTGGTGGCTCATATCTATTGGATGGATTATCTTGAGGAGCTCTGGAGAAGACTACTTCTTTTAGCTTATAGGGAAAAGGACCTGAAGTTGTGTCTGATGAAGCTTGTCCTTACCTGGAGTAAGGATGTTTCCTTGAATAACCTTTAGAGTAGACTTGGAATTCCCTCTGGTTTCCTCTATAGCTTCCTCTTCTAGATTGAGAACCTCTGGACTGGCTTCCCCTATGATAAGATCTTGCATGAGGCTGATAGGGGGTTTGGCTTTTGGCAAAATGTTGAGCAGCTGAGCTTCCATCTGCACCTGCATCAGGAGGAGGTGGTGGAGGAGGATGAGAATGATGAAACTGGGAAGATCCTTTCTCATACTTCCTCTTCTTCTTCATAGCTTTAAGTTGGTTTTTAGAATACTGCATCCAATGCTCAGTTACAGGGCAATCATGAAGAATGTAATATGGTATGTCATTAGTGTCCTTGACTTTGGCTGGAGGCACTCTTTTCATGGCTTTACTCCTTGCCTTTCTCTTCCTGGCAATAGTGGCAGAGGAGTCATCAGAATCAGTCCTGAATTCATCCTTCTCAGAACTTTGCTCATCATATAGAGCATCAATCTTTTTCATATATTCTTTCTGAAGTTGAGTTGGAGCAGATGAAACAGCAGTGGTGACAGCAGCAGATACAGCACTAGTAACAACAGATACAGAAGTTGTAGTAGCAGTTGTAACAACAGATATAGAGCTTTCTGGAGCAATACTCTTTGAAGGAATATCAGCAGTAATAACAGTAGCAGCTGGAGCAGCAACAGATTCAGATAAAACATTTTCAGATACAACAACATCAGCAGTTTTAGATATAATAGTTTCAGTAGCATCAATATCATCAGCAATAGTAGCAGGAATAACATCAGCAAAAACAGAAGGCTCAAAATCATATGCCTCTGTCTGCATATCATCAGAAACTGGAATATCAGCAGCAATAGATATATCAACAATATTTGCAGCATAAACTGAATTGATAAAAGAAGTTATAACCTTGGTGTCACAACTTGAGAAGGGCACAATGGCCTTGGACAGATCCTCTGAGGGGTGGACTGCAACTGTCTCTGGAAGACAACTGAAATAAGCTGAATCAAACACTGATAGTAAGGACCCAATGTCCACTGAGAAGATTGCAACCTGAGGTGAAACTGGAACTTGAGTAACAGCAGCAGCAACAGCAGCAACAACTGAAGAAACAGCAGGCAAGCTAACTTCATAAAGCATCTCCCCCTACCTAGATTCAGAGAATGCTGGATGAAGGCACACTGATGAAGGGATTGCCTGAGGAAATAAGGAGGATAGCCTGGTAGAAAGAGCTGCCACTGACTGAATTAATGGAGCCAAGGAGGTCTCCAATAGAAGAGATAGCCTGGGGGCTAGCAGTTTATATAACTGGTCAGCTAGGGCTGGAAGATCTACATGCTCAACAGGAATGTGAGCAGAGGTAGAGACTGGAGATGGAGCAATAGATGATGATGGTGGAGAGCTAGTGGATGGTAGGAGTGATGGTTGGGGTGAGGGTATTGTGGAGATGGAAGACAGTGGGATTGAGATAGAGGGTGCGAAGGAGGGTTGATCCAGAATGTCTTGTAGAAGTTATTGATAAGATGTTGAGGAGGAGGGTAGCTCAGGAGGAGATGAGGGTGAGTCATCCATGAAGGAATCATCAATAAGATTGAATGAGGGAATGGAGGAAGATGTTTCAATGTCTGGTTGAGGGTAGGAATATAATGGATGGAAGATTTCTTCTGTGACTGGTAGAGTTGGAATTGGAGATGGTATTGATGTTGGAGAAGGGCTGGAAATGATGATTGTGGATGTAGTTTGAATGGTGGATGGAACTGGAGGAGATGGAATTGAAGTTGGAGGAGGAGAAACAGCAGCAGGCAAGTCATCTGCAGGGGCAGTGACTTGAGGGGAAGTGACTATTATAGTCCTGGTGCCTGAAGATGTGCTTGCAGAAGGCCTGCTGGGATTGGTTATCTATCTGTCCCATTTACCAAATAGGGCACAAGACAGTCTCTTTGATGCATTAATATGTATCCCAGATGATACAAGCAGAGTAGGGCATCTGTTTTGAAGAAAGAGCCCTAGGATTCTCCCAAAGTTCACAAAGTTCTTATTGATTTTCTTTTTGATCAGGTCAAAGAAGACCTCTCCCCAGTTCAATTGCTTCTTGTCCACAATGGCTCCCATCAAGCACAGCTGATACCTAGAGATAATATCATGTGATGAATGCTTGGCCAGCAAAACCTTGCCTACTACATCAGTCAGAACTCTATATTCCACAGCTAAGTTCTTCTTCAACAGCTTGCTAGGGTTAGCCTCAGAGTGACCCATTCTTGCAAGCAGATCAACAAATTCCTCTCCAGAGAGATCAGCAGAATCTCTACCAGAATTTAACTCAAAAACTTCTGTCAGAATGGCTGGAGTCAAGGGTACCTGTGTTCCTGAAATTGAACCAACTATTGTGTTTTGATCCTGGTTGTGGGCAGTGTAGACCCACTCCTTAATCTCATCAGCAGGCAGGTTGATCCTGGTGGTCATGATGGTAGCAAGTTTCTTCTCCTTGAAGAGTTCCAAAATATCCTGGAAAACTTGATCAGTAGTGCTGAAAGACTCCATGTCAATGTCAAATCCAGCATCGAATTTCATTGCGGCAAGAACAGCAACAGAGACGGCCATGGTTACCTGCAGAAATCAACAAACAAAACGACCAAGTGTAGGGATATTTGGAGGGAATACGAATTTTTGTAGAGAAATCGAAAGCGCAAAAGGAGAACGACGGCGAAAAATGAATTTTATATTAGGGTTCGACGCAGAAAAGGAAAGATCGTTGAACTCAGTTCGACGATCGGGGCTTCTAAAGGAATCTGAAGAGTCTGCAATATCGTCGATCTCTGTTCGACGACATTGGAGAGCATCGAGCTCTGTTCGACGATAGTTTAGAGAACAAAATCGTCGAGCGTCGTTCGATGATCGTTGATCGGAAGAGATAGTTCATACTATTTGAGAAACGCTGAACTCAGGTCGACGATTTTGGAAATCGTCGATCTCCGTTCGACGATCGGGGGGAAAATCGTCGAGCGCAGTTCAGAGACCAGAAAAACACTCTAGACACTATGAAAAATCAAGATGTTTGCCTAGTCTTGGTCAGTTTTTAAAGTTTTAAAATCTTGGATATTATTTTACACTTCCTTCATCTAACATTCCTAACTAATTTAGGAAGAAGGTATGTTTCTTTTCATCCAAGGGTTTGGTGAAAATATCTCTCCTTTGCAAATCAGTTGAGATATATTGAAGTTCAATTTTATTCTTCTCAACATTATCCCTTAAGAAGTGATGCCTAATTTCTATGTGTTTTGTCCTACTATGGAGGACTGGATTTTGAGCTATAGAAATAGCACTGGTGTTATCACAAAATATTTTTGACTTCTCTAAGTTGTAGCCATAGTCTAGGAGTTGGTTTTGAATCCACAATATTTGTGAACAACAACTGCCTGCAGCCATATATTCAGCTTCAGCAGTTGAAGTTGACACAGAAGTTTGTTTCTTACAAAACTAGGAGACAACTCTGTCACCAAGGAACTGACAAGTTCTACTGGTGCTTTTCTTGTCAATTCTGCATCCAACATAATCAGCATCAGAAAATCCAGTTAAATCAAATGCTGAATCTTTTGGATACCAGAGACCTAGATTTGGACAACTTTTAACATACCTGAGAATCCTCTTTACTAGTGTTAGGTGTGACTCTCTAGGGCTTACTTCGAATCTAGCACATATGCATGTAGCAAATATTATATCTGGTCTACTAGCTGTAAGGTACAGTAAAGAGCCAATCATTGCTCTATATGTTGTCTGATCAACAGGTTTCCCATGTTCATCAGCATCCAATACAGCATTAGTAGGCATAGGTGTTTTCATACAAGATGCTTCAGACATGCCAAATTTCTTAACCAATTCATTTGCATACTTGGTTTGAGAAATAAAGATGCCTTCAGCATATTGTTTGACTTGCAATCCTAGAAAGAAGGATAGCTCACCCATGCTTCTCATCTCAAATTTAGAATGCATTAGATTAGAGAACCTTCTGCACAGTTTTGAATTAGTAGAGACAAAAATAATATCATCTACATAAATCTGTACTAGTAGGGTATGAGACTTATGGGTTCTAATGAAAAGAGTTTGGTCTACTCTACCCCTTATAAATCCATTTTCCAGAAGAAAGCATGCTAGGGTCT
The DNA here is from genome assembly GCA_039583875.1 of Platanthera guangdongensis. NCBI lineage: Eukaryota > Viridiplantae > Streptophyta > Magnoliopsida > Asparagales > Orchidaceae > Platanthera > Platanthera guangdongensis. The sequence goes on along the minus strand of CM077148.1, from coordinate 130,910,149 downwards.
CATATCATGCTCCAGGAGCTTGCTTGAGACCATATAATTCTTTGTTCAACTTAAAAACATAATCAGGATAAGTTGGAGAGATAAAACCTGCAGGTTGTCTGACATATACTTCTTCTTTGATGTATCCATTGAGAAATGCACTTTTGACATCCATCTGATATACCTTGAAGCCTTTATGTGCTGCATAAGCTAAGAAAATTCTGATGGCTTCCAATCTTGCAACTGGTGCAAAAGTTTGGTCATAGTCTATGCCTTCTTCTTGAGAATATCCTTGAGCAACTAGCCTTGCCTTGTTTCTTACAATTACTCCTTGATCATCCAATTTGTTTCTGAACACCACTTTGTTCCAACAATGGAGTGATCCTTAGGCTTTGGCACTAGTTCCCAAACTTTGTTCCTTTCAAATTGATGCAACTCTTCTTGTATTGCAATGATCCAGTGTGGATCTTGCTCTGCATCTTGAATGGACTGAGGTTCAATTTGAGATAGGATGCAGGTGTGCAACAGGTTTTGGTTGACCTGATTTTTTGTTTGCACACCAGCTGAGATGTCTCCAATTACTTGGGAAATTGGATGGTCTCTTGATGTTACTAAATCAACAGGGGGTGTTGATTGTTCACCAACCTGTGTTGTTGTTTCCTCTTGTGGTACAACAACTGGCTCTTCAAGTTTTTTCTCTTCAACATGATGAATGCTTTATTCATCTTCACTGCTTTCCTCTTTTTGAGTAACCTGTAAATTGTTCAAATCTTCAACAAGAGAATGTTCGTGCAAGGGTTCTATGGTAGAAGTGTTCTTCTCCTTGAAAGACATGTTAGATTCAACAAATGATATATGAACAGATTCCTCAATTTTAAGAGTTGATTTATTATAAACCCTATAAGCCTTACTAATCATGGAGTATCCCAGAAATACTCCTTCATCAGCTTTAGCTTGAAATTTTGCTAAATATCTCTTGTCATTATTGTGTATATAACAAATGCAACCAAAAATTCTAAAATAATCAACTTTAGGTTTCTTCCCTTTGAGTAATTCATAGGGAGTCTTTCCCTTTAGTTTATGCATCAAACTTCTGTTCAGCACATAGTTGGAGGTGTTCACTGCCTCTGCCCAAAAAGATAGAGGAAGGTGAGCATCTGACAACAATGTAGTGGCATATTCAATAAGGGTTCTATTTTTCCTTTCAGCTACCCCATTTTGTTGAGGAGTTCTAGGAGCTGAGAAAGTATGCCTGATCCCTTCACTCTGACAGAACTCTTGCATAAGAAGAGAATCAAACTCTGTCCCATGATCACTTCTGATCAGGGCAATGTGAGTATTGAACTTAATCTGTATACATTTAAGAAACTCTGTCAAACACTTAAAGTTATCAGACTTCTTCCTCAAAAAGAACACCCATGTGAATCTAGAGAAGTTATCTACAACTACTAAAGTGTAAGATTTCCCTCCTAGGCTTTGTACTGTAATGGGTCCAAAAAGATCCATGTGCAACAGATACAATATCCTAGGTGAATCACTCTTATTAAGTGACTTAAAGCTATTTTTAGTTTGCCTGCCTAATTGACAAGCCCTGCAGAGTCCTTTCTTCTTATAGGGGCCAGAAGTTAGTCCTCTAACAAGGTTGTCCTTGGATAGACTAGCAATAGTTCTAAGGTTTAAGTGTCCTAGTCTCTTATGCCATAAAATATTAGGTCTACAAACAGAATTGAACAGGCAAATATCTACATCAGTTGAAAGAAAATCTACTAGATAGATGTTACCTTTCCTTTTACCTGTCAACACAGTTGTGTTGTCCTCTGACTTGATCTTGCATAATGCTTTGCTAAAAGTCACCTGGTAGCCTTCATCACATAGCTGACTGATGCTTATCAAATTGTGCTTCAGTCCTTCCACATAGGCTACCTTCTTGAATGTTACTGTCCCAATCTGGACTGCACCATATCCTTTAGTTTGTCCAAAGTTTGAATCACCAAAAATAACTTTGGGTCTAAGCTTGGCTTTAAAGGATGTGAGGTTGTCCTTACTTCCTGTCATGTGCTTAGAGCACCCACTATCCAAGTACCATTGCTGGTTTGATGTTGGATAGGTCTTCACCTGCACATAAAATAATTCATTTGTTTTTGACCCAGTTTACCTTGGGCCTATGTTGATAACCTTTAAACTCAGAAATAAAAGACATCCCAGGTTGACTCTTATAACCTTCAGGATGATATCTCCTTGGAGGTATTATCCATTCAGTATAAGGGTTAAAGATTTGGGATGAAGGACCCCTAGGATTGGATTTTGATTTGCCCTTGAAAGAGTTTCCAGAGTTCTGACCTCTGTTCGACGATCGTGGAGCTGCGTTTGACGATCTTGGGTCAGATCGTCGAGCTCCGTTCGACGGTCGAATGTGGCAGAGTTCAGGAATTTGAGATCGTCGAGCTGAGTTCGATGATTTTGCCTGAGATCGTCGATCTGCGTTCGGCGATCGTCGAGCTCCATTCGACGATTTCTACTGGGACTTAGTTTTCTTAGGCAGATCAAAATTTTTCCTAGCTACCTCTACAACTCCCTTTCCTTTATCAGAAATGAACTTGATTGGGGCTGTTAGAACTATAGGTTGGCTGGATGAAGCACCCAAGCCCAGTGTACTATTAAATCTGGAGTTCACTATGCTTGTGATGTCCATCAGCTTGATACTTCTCACATTAAGGGATTCTTCAAGCTTCTTGGCCTCAGATAGCTCACCTTTTAGTGAAGCTATCTGCTCCCTACAGCACTCCAACTCCTGAGAGAGTTTGAGATTTTCTAACTTTAAGGTATTATGTTCAGATAAATGATTTTTGAGAGAGATAATTTCTTTCTCAAATTTTAGTAAGTCTAAACATAATGCTTTAAACTCAGATTTAAAGTCCTCTGAATTGAAATCAAAAGAACTGATTACCTGGTCCTCTTCAAGTTGAGTCTCTGAATCTGACTCTGAGTCTTCTTCATCTGAATTATGTTGTGAGGCATTGATTGCCATCATGCAGAACTCCTTCTCTTCTGCATCATCTTCATCATCACTGGAGCTGGATGAGGCTTCTGACTCCTCTTCATTCTCACTCCAGGATTCAGCAACAAATCCCTTCCTTGTGTGTTTGTTCTTGCTTGTGGAGGGTTTGTCATTGCTACTTTTCTTCTTGAAGTCTTTCTCCTTTCTTCTTTCTTTCTTGTCCCTTCTGTCCTTGTTTTTGTTCTCTGGACAGTCAGGTACAATGTGCCCTGGTTTCCTGCAACCAAAGCAGACAATTTCCTTATTATTTGACTTATCATACCTTAACTTATCATGCTCCTTGTATGATCTCTTTATGAAGTCCTTTTTGGCCATCTTGTAGAATCTTTTGGCCAATAGACTGAGCAGTTCATCATTGCCTGTGACTTTGTCTTCAGGCTAATCTTCAGTTGCTTTGAAGGCTATTGTCTTCTCTTTTCTTGTGGCTGGTGAAGCAGCCTTCTCCTCTTCTTCTCTATTTTTGATTAGCAGCTCATAAGATTTGAGCTTGCCCAAAAGAGCTTCTGTGGTGATCTCATTCAAACTTCTGGCATCCTTGATTGGCCAGATTCTTGAATCCCAAGTGCTTGGGAAGCACATTAGGATTTTGTCATTAAGTTCAGTCAGTGAGATCTCCTTATCCAAAGTCCTGAGTTCACTGACTATCAGACCGAGTCTATTGTACATGTCTCCAACTGACTCAGCTTCTCCCTTCTTGAAATTCTCATATTGAGATATGAGGTGGGAACTCCTGTCCTTTCTCTCATCAGCTGATCCTGAGACTATTTCAAAGAGTTTATCCCAGATTTCCTTTGCTGAATTACATTCAGCCACCTTTTGAAAGATGTCATCAGACATGGTCTGGGCTAAGATATTCATAACCTTTGCATCAGCTACCTTCCACTTTTTGATATCAGCATCTGTTCCTGAGGGAGGTGGAACAGTATTTGTACTTGAGTTCTCTGGAGGTCTTGGACAAACTGTCAAAATAAAATTAAAAATATCCTCGTCAATAGAATTCATGTATAATCTAATCCTTGCTTTCCAAAGTGCAAACTTGGATAGATTGCACACTGGAGGTCTGGTGCTAGCATAATCTTTTTTTGGGCCATGATTTGTGAAACCAAAATCTAATAATAAAATCTACAGCAAGCAGATCTAACTAGGAATCTTTGGGTTCAGGTGTTAGCCTGTGCAACCACCAAGACATGGTATATTTAACCAACCTCCCTCTGATACCAATTGAAAGTGCAGCTAGATCTGAAATACTCTAGAGGGGGGGTGAATAGAGTATGGTGCTTAAAAACTTTTTACAATAGTTGTTGTAATCTGAGTGAACAGGGAAGCAAATAATAAATCTAAACACAGTAGATAACTAGTTACAACCTACAAAAGAAACTAATCACAAAACAATCACAGCCAGAAACAAAAGATAAAGACAAGCAAGCTAGAAGACACAAGGAGCTATAGTGGTTCCCCTAAACTTGGGTACATCTACTCTTCTACCACCCTAGGTGGGAATCCACTGCAGGATGAGTTGATCAGGTGTCCTGGGCACCAATGAGCTTTTGATAAGGTGCTCAAAAACCAACTCAGATTTTTTGATCATGTGTCTTGCTACCAATGAGCTTTTGACAAGGTGCTCAAAAACCAAGCTCAAACTTTTGAAGAGAGTTTGAAAAACCCTTTACAGAGATGGGGATGAGAGAATGATGGAAGTCTTCTATTTCTCAAAGCAGCTGAGAAGACTATGTGGATTTAGATGTTGTCAAAGCTCCCCCTGAGTTCTTGAGATGTTCAGGAAAATGAAGCTTTGCTGTAGGGTGATAGGCCTTCAGAAGTTGATCTCCAGCAAATGATAATTTCAGCAACAGCTGAAATGTTAGGTGTCTGGAGTCTTTGAATTATGTTGGCCTTGAACACTTGAATCTAAAGTTGATCTGAAGATTTCAGATTTTGTTGATCTCCTTTGGTGTGTGTTCTTGAATGAATTCTTTGAGACAGAGAATGTTTTGTTCTTGTTCTTCTTCTTCTGTGTTGTCTGTTCTCTATGTTCTCTGAGAGATTCAAAAATCTTGTGTTTTATTCTCTGGTTCTGAATAGAAAATCATCCTCTGTCAAGAATAGTCGTTGGCCTGTCATTAATTGCATCCTTAATTGCAAAAGTCTTCTGGGGGAAAGTCCAAAGAAACATTCCTTGATAATCCCTTGAAACTTGGTCCAGAAATAAATGAAAACGGCTAGAAAATCTTCTGAATTAATTGTTGAATAACTCCTTAACTGTCCTGAATTTGAATCTTGAAAATCCTTTAACTCATCAGAAAAATGTCGAACTGAGCTCTGCTATCGTCGAACTGAGCTCAACGATTTGGACTTATACAATAACAGAGATCGTCGATCTGAGCTCAACTATCGTCGAACTGAGCTCAGAGATAGAGAATCAATACTGAGTCAAGATCGTCGAACTGAGCTCGTAGATCGTCGAATGGAGTTCGATGATTTGTTGAAGTTGAGCTCAGCGATCGTCGAATGGAGTTCGACGATCTGTCGAAGTTGAGCTAGACGATCGTCGACTGGAGTTCGACGATTTGTCGTACTGAGCTCGACGATATGACTTGGTCTCAAAACTGAAAATCCTTGGTCTTGAGGGCAGCTTCCAAACTTAAGTACTAACCCTTAGACTCAATTCTAGTTGACCTTTAGATCTATACAGGAGGTCAAAGACAGGTTTCCTAAGGACATAGTGATCCTGACCCAAATTAGTAATAGGGTGTTCCAACAGGGCGGTTAGCTATTCTAGCCGCAGCGGTCTGTTTGGTCGGACTTATGGTGGTTCCGCACAGCAAGCTATTGGGTTGGATGTCCAATGGACTAGTTTGAGACTGTAGTTATTCCTTGGTTGATTACTCATAGCAGTCCGGATGATAGGATGCAGTGGTCTGGTGAAATCGCAACAGCATATATGAAGCCGCAGTAGTGATCTGCCAGTGGTTGCAGCTATGGTTTAAGTGTTAGCTGTAGCGGTCTTGTGAAGTCGAAGTGGTCTGATTGTAGCCGATACTGTGCGTGATGGTTTGGCACAACTGCGGCCAGGTGGCAGCCCGCAGTTTATAGTCAGGAGGTTTTCAGAAGCTTCGGTTTGATGGGTAGCCTTACTGCGGTCTGGTGGCAACCCGCAGGTGCGGCCTGGCTACTTGTCTGGCAGTCCATCATAGATTATGGCGGTCTCCTCTAGTGGCCGCAAGATGTATTATTGTATTTTATGTAGTGTGCGGTTTGTTTATGTCAAACCACACAAGCCGCCCGACTTAAGTTTAGTCCCACATCATGTATTGTACTCTCTCACCTCCCCCATTTTCTATAAATAAGGGGGCATACCTATGTATTACTTACTTTTTTGGAGCAATAAAATTTGTGGTTATTTACCTCTTGTCTATTTTTCCTTCTCATTTATCACCTGGTATCAGAGGAAAACCGGTCTTTTGCTAAACAATTGTTGCTCCGTGTTCATTGCGGTTTGTCCTTTGAGACCGCGTGGGTTGTTTTTTTGCCCTCCCATTCTTCCAGTTTCATTCGGCTTCTTCCCTCCCTTTCTTTCTTTCTGGTTGTGTGGTCTCCTCCTTGTTCTTGCGCTCTCTTTCTCTTCTTTCCTTTTGCATGGCTTCTCCGCCTTTGGGTCGTAGCTTTTTTCTGCTGTTGGTGTGTTCACACCGAGACCGGGCGGCTTGTCCTTCATGTTCACGTGGGTTCTTCTATTGTTGTCTGATGATAATCTTTATAAAAGGTTTGCTAACCTTATGCAAGGAAATTTGAAAATGAGCAGCATTGGAGAACTAAAATACTTCTTAGGTCTCCAAGTGAAACAATCTGAGGATAGAATCTTCATCTCTCAGAAAAAGGTCACAAAAGAGCTCATTAAGAAGTTTCGAATGGAGAGTGTAACCTCAATAAGGAATCCAATGGGATCTAATGTGTCACTGAATAAGGATGAAAAAGGGAAACTTTTTAATGAGACCATGTATATATGTTATTGGAGTCTTTGTGATTTAGAAGTAGTCAATGAGTTAGTCACACTACCAACATAATATGAGCTTATGGGATCGAACATAATAATATACAAGAAATTTGGATAATTGATCTGGGTGGGTCAACTCATATAATATATAATTGAAGAGGAAATCTTAGTTGATTAGAAACTATTTGACAGTTTGTCGACTATAAGCTTTATCAGCTGTATGGTCTAGCTGATGCCGTCGATGTAGTGAAGAAATCATGCAGATGATGTTGTCAATGCAGTCAACAAATTTTGCTGGCGATATTGTCGATACAGTCGGCAAATCGTACAACCAAGGTAGTCAATGTAATCGGCAAATCGTACAATCACGGTAGTGGATGCAGTCGACAAATCATGCTGCCTATGCAGTCGATTATGGGATGGTCCATCTGATGCAGCCGATATAGTCTATGAAGTAAAAATAATGTATAGCAACTTGGATTGATGAAAAGACCAAGTCCAGTGCTACCTGAAAAAATATCGACTGCATCCGTATTTTACCTATTTTAAACCATGAATCCAATTCGACTTTTCTAAGGGGTAATTACTATTAAAGCTGAATCTGGTTCACTGAAAATTATATATGATATAATTTTTAGATTTGTGGTTAACCCTTTTGATTCGACCGAGCCCCTTAGGTTTTTGGAACTGTTCTGAAATCTGAGCGAAGAACAGCTGACCACTTCCCCTTGTGAATCAGAGCGCTAGTCCTAGAACCGAACATAACAGTTTGTGGAGTTGAAGGCCACAAACATCCCTTCTTGCCTCCCCTCATGCGACGATGACATGGCTTTTTCTCCTATTAGTGTGGAAATCCCATAATGGCACAGATCTTTTCTGTGTTCTTGGACTCAACGGAGAAGAAAGACTTGGAATAGGATTCCAATACAGTCAAAAAGATTTTCTTAAAGCATCTTGGCCAATCTTTGTGAATCAACCATGTACATGTACTATCTATTTGTTGTTCTATTTATTGATTCATATAGATCACAAGATCCTTTATTCTTTTGAGTATTTCTTGTAAATTTATTTCTTTGCGCACATGTGATTGTCCACTCCTTTAAGGAAAATGAAATAGACACATCATTAGATCCATGCTCTATCTAACTATTAGTAGACCGGACATTATGTTTTCCCCATGTGTTTGTGTCAGGTATCAAGTGAACCCTAAGGAATCTAACTATTTCTCTGTTAAGAGAATTTTAAGATACTTTAAGGGTACACTAAATCTTGGCTTATGATAGCCTAGGAGTAATGATTTTAAGCTAACATGATTTTTAGATGCAGGCTTTGCAGGATGCAAGGAAGATAAGAAAAGAACTTCAATGACATGCCAATTCCTTGGAAAAGGTTAATTTCTTGGAGCGGTAAAAAAGTAAACCAGTGTGGCTATCTCACCAGCAGAATCAGGATATATCTTTGTTGAAAGTTGATGTGCCCAATTGTTTTGGATAAAACATCAACTACAAGATTACAACATCCAGCTAAGTAGATCTCCAGTATTTTGTGATTCATTCAGCGCAATTTCAATTGCCAAAAATCCTATGTCACACATCAGGACTGTTTGGTACATTGATCACAATGTCCTAGATTTGAAGAAGACCCACAAGTCAATAATATACACATGCATGTATTTTGTATTTTCCTATGTTCATATATGCATGATGTCTGGTTTCAGTGATTAGATAGGCTCAATGTATCAGAGTATTGGGTTCACAGAAGTCAGAACACTCAAGAGAGGCAAAATTTTGCCTCAGTACAAAAGCATTGAGTGAGTACACTTCACTCAACGTCTGAGGCCAAAATGCATTACGAGATACCCAGTGACTCAAAGCTACATTAATGATGCAGTGTGTAAGACACCTCCCCCTTACCAAGGAGGTCCCTAGTCTTATGCCTAGAATCGTCGTCTTACAGTAGCACTAACTCACGGGTTAGTCGGCACCGCAACACGCCGATCCTGCCGGCTAGTACGATCATATATCCTTATCGGCCAAATGAGAGAAAGAAGTAAAAGCAGTATATAGAAACAACTAGTCCACAAGTCACAACACTATCAAATAATAATGAAAGCACAAGTCCAGAATGAGTACATCAAAAGTGAGAAAAAGGGATTATGCCCAATACATAATGGCAAATCTCTCTCTCACAAATGTCAACATGTGGAAGCTATGTTATCACCAGAAGTCTCGTCCCACCTGGCGACGGGCTGTAGTATTAGTAGTAGGTAGTGGTGGTATCAGCTCCTCATGTCCTGCCACCTCGTCCTGCTGGTACTCCCTCTCCTCAAGCTCCTAAAATGATTGTTCACACCGACCGTTAGTCAAAAAGACTAAGTCGTTTCCTCCACACCTCTCCCCCGCAACTCCTAGGCACCGTGCGGGAGTACGAAGCGGAGGACAACAAGAGGTATAGCAAAGGAAACAGGTGACAGTGAACTATACTAACAAGTACATATATGTCAGTTATTTCTACTCTAGCAATTCTATATATAAGGTATATGAAAGGTATGAAGAACTGATCTGAAATAAGTAAAGTGTTGTAAGTAAACAAGAACTGAAAGTAAGCAGAGTAAAGACAACAAGTAAAATAAGCTACTACTATGATCATAGAAGTACCTTAACTTATATGAATGTCCATGCAAACTTATAAGTTAAGGTTTCTAGAAATATAACTTATCATATAAAAGAGCTCATACTAATTTATATGATAAGGATCTATGATGTGTATGACCTAGTTATGAATGTATGATATGCATGCGTTTTATAGCTCATGCAAGTGCAACTCATGCACCCAAATCTGTGATCACAGATCTTTAGTTCCCACTTTTCGGAGCTAGCATCACTCTATGGTACCACCATTATAGCTACAGAAGAAGTGGAGCGGGCGTCTCCACTCCTAGGCGGGTATACACACTACCGGGCCTAGACCTCCCATATGCCTTTGTACACGCCCTAGGTGCACTCTAGAGTCTTTGCGTACTATTTGCTGGCTACCCACCAGTCTTTTTGGTCGAGTGTGCATTCTTGGGGATTGTCCTCCAGACCGCAGTGTAAAACAACCCACTGGCCCCTCAGACCCTCACACCTCGCCAGAGTAACCGTACTACCATCGGTGTGACGATTGGCCCAGTACCGCATGACCCGCCACACGTTTATGCACATGCAAGATATTCCAACCCGAGCCTCCAGCTCGCAGGACCAACCCGTCCTGAATCCCTCCAACCTATCACGGGTGAGATTGCACATTAGTGCCTTTATTCTAAATCCCTCCAACCCATCACGGGTGAGATTGCACATTAGTGCGTTTATTCTAAATCCCTCCAACCCATCACGGTTGAGATTGCACATTAGTGCGTTTATTGTGAATCCCTCCAACCCATCACGGGTGAGAATGAAGATCAATAACTTAGCCTATTAGACTACTCTTGTCTAGTGTTCATTATACCTAGCAGTTTAGGGTTAATCCCAGGACAGCCCAGGGTATGCATGGTGAAGGGCTCTCGAGGGCACTAGGAGCTATGATGGGTTGAAATCCCAAGGCTCCTTTTTGCAAGGATATTTATTTTTTTATTAATGTCTACCCATGATCCATTCCTAGCTCTCATTCTTACTTTGGAACGAACCTAATGAATTTAGTTATTATTGGGGAATCGGCGGTCTTCCGCCCGTCTCCGTTCTAACTAGTGTCCTTGCGGTCTTGCACTCTATGGCTCGATATTATAAAGTGACCTACTAGACACCAATCAGGTTTTGTTTTCCCAATATAGTCACCAACTCAACCCTCTGTCGTATCCCATGTGGGTCCCAGTGACATGAACTATACTTTTTGCTAAGCACACCCATGACCTAATGTTGACCCGTATGACGTATCATCCAAAGTCTTGGTTCAAATGTTCCTAATTACAAATCATGGTTGTTATGATGTATGATAATGATGGAAATAGGTTTCATTATTTTTTCAAGGGGTTAAGGGACCTAAATTAATTCTTTTAATTGTGCGACCGGGTCACCTTGAACCTGAAGTACTACATATAATGGTTCAACCTGCCTGAGGTTTTCACTAGGTGTCCCTTAAGGTTAATTAATACTGCCTACCAAGTTTCATAATATTTCCATGCAAATTTCTATTTATTTTCCATTTAAAAATAAAATTCCAATTCAACCACTTTACAAATAAAGTACCTCAACTACTCAACCAAAATTTCTGAGAAACTTAGGGGGTGTTCATGTTGGTATAATAAGGCTATTACAGAATTTTCAAATCTTAAACAATGATCTGACCTATCTTTTACCCATTTAGGCAATATTAACAGAATGTCATTATTAGGGTTTTTAACATATACGGACATCCAAAAATCCTCAAATAATTTATCAGAAACCAAAACACAATAATAAACCACTGTAAAAATTTTCATAATTTCAATACACTAATTTCCCATGTTTTTAATTTATATCCAAAAAGGGGCAAGATGATAAATTCTACATAAAATCCAAGGGAACATTATTAAACAGTGCCATAAATTTTTCCAAGGGTGAAGTTTGCCCTACCAGAGCTTATGTCAAAAATCCATAATTTAATGAATTTATTTACCCTATTTTCCAAATTTATTTCCTAACAAGGCACATTTTCAAATAATTTCAAATAATAGGATTTTTGATCCCAAAATTCCCAAATATTCCATGGAAGGTGTATTCCATTCTTATGAGTCTCTGTCCAAAGTTTCATGGACTTGCAATGACCCAATTGGGCTAAATTCACATTTTTTCCCATTTTTGCTATTGGTACCCCAAATTTGAATATGCCAACCATATGCATGTGGGAATTCCCAAACATGCAGAGGTCAAAAGGACCTGAAATTTTTACCATGGATTTGTCTTGACCTAAAGAACCTGACACCCAAATTTGGGGGCATTTGGATTCATATGTCTCCAAAACTACACTTAATTTTATTTCTAGTGTTTCAACAAATACTATAGGAAAATGCTGACCAAAAATTCTCATTTTTGGTCAGACACTAGTTTCACAGAAAACACAAGCCTGGCCAAAATTTGAAGTCATGGTGACTTATGGTTTAGGGTTGACTTGGGTCAACATAGGTCAATAGGTGACCCAAAGATGTGGCTTATGGTTCACTTAGGTTGTTATTAGGGTTAGGGGGGCAGTGGTGGGACCAATGTGTGGCTAAGACCCCAATTTGGGCTTGTTTGACTTGGGTTAACTTGGGCCCTATAGTGGGTTCCATGTGACTACACCCTAACTCCATGGTTCAAGCCTAGTCTAAACCCATGCCCCACCACATGTCCTAACCCAACCTAAGTAGAGGTGTCTAATTTGAAATGAGATGTTACACAGTGAAATCCGTCTAAGTACAAAAGCATTGAGTGACGGATATTCACTCAATGCTCTTGCAAGAAAATCAGTATAAGCTCAAATGCATTGAGTGATGGACATTCACTGAGTGCCCCTTCAGAAATGTTTCCAAGTCTAGAAGCATTGAGTGATGGACGTTTACTCATTGCCTTAATCTAAAAATTTATACAAGTCTAAAAGCGTTGAGTGATGAACGTTCACTCAACGGCATCATTTATATTTATAAGAAGTTCATATGCGTTGAGTGAAGGATGTTCACTAAACGCCACTATCAGGAAAATTCTGTTAAGTATAAATGTGTTAAGTGATGGATGCTCACTCAATGCCTTATCAGATTAGCAGGCAAAGAACAAATGCTTCGAGTGAAGAAGGCTCACACAACACCTTCGAAGATAGTCAGATTTCAGCTAAGTGTTTTTGTGTTGAGTGAAGGCTTAGCACTTAATGCTTCTGAAGATAACAATTAAGTTCAAATACGTTGAGATACAAGGCAACACTCAACGCTTCATGTCATCGATTCGCAAGGCATCACTCAATGCTTGTAGATGAGTCCGATTTATATAGGGTTTTTCGGACACATCTGGGCTTATTATCTTGCATGTGCACTACTTTTTCACTAGGAAAAGTCGTATATTTGATTATGGCTTCACTTTGCCAATAGTGCATTGTTTTGGCCCAATGTGGTGTGCGAATGCGCACTCTTGTGTTGAAGGTAAGTTCTTTGAGTTCCTCGCGCTTGTTTTTTTTTCTAATTTATATGATTTTTGGGGATATTTGGGGGCTATGCCTCAGTTAGATTTATTGTTATGTCGATGGTCGAGATGTCCAGAATTCTGATTCCTGCTCCTGTGTAAAACGCACGATCGTGCGAATTTATTCACGTACTATTTCAGTGTAATTGTGCGTTATACATGACAATTCTGGGGACATCTGATCTACCCGTGCATTTTGTTCCCGCACGATTTCGGCCAAAATGTGCTAGAAGGAATCGCACAGTCTGCATATTGTTCTCGGAATTCCTGCGCTCTTTGGTTAATTGTGTGATTTGTTCACGCACGAGCAGAAGTGCCCGTGTGCAAGTAAAACGCACGGTTCCTCTTTGTTATCCTGTATTCCAGCGCTCTGAGGTTACCCGTGCATTTTACTTCACGTACGAGCGTAAGCGCCCATGCGCGAGTAAAACGCACGGGTCAACGCATCTTCCTTGTAGGCCATTATCTGCGCGTTATTAACGCACGGTCATTCGCTTAACTGCGCGTGGCCATTATTTGCGATGAGGTGTTTGCGACCCTCCATTCGTTGTTCTACTCATTCCCTACGCCTGCCTACTCCTCACCCCGCTGAGCGAAGCAGCGCATAGCGGCCTGCATAGGAGTAGATTTAATTAGCTTTTATTTTCTTGTTTCTAAAACCAATCCCCTTCATGACCTCGACCTAAGGACTTCAATCTCAAGTCCTCCTTGAAAGACAACTCCACCTTGCGGTGTTCCTTGAGAGATTCAATACTTGGGAAAGCCTCCACATTTTATATTACTTATGCGAGTGGTACACTTGTCGTAAGCACATCAAGTCTTTGGCACCGTTGTCGGGGAGCACTGTCATGTGAGTTTTCTGAAAGTAAGTCCTGTGATTGTTGTTTTTTATTATTATTTTAGTTGCTTACCAATCCTTTTGTTTATTTCTTTTGTCCCTTTTCTGATTTTTGGTTTAGAAAGCAGGTCTGTGTTATTTTTATTCGAAGTTGTGTAGCACCCTTTCAGCAAATATTTTTGTTCGCAATGTACTTTGTAGCTGAGTGTCATCTCTATGACACTTTGCGGCGATAAATCGACACCTTTGTTGTTTAAAATGTCGAGCATTGTATTAGGTGTTTTCTATGTCAAGGTATTAGCCACATGTTGAAGGATTGCCCCCGTCTATGCAAGCCTTCTCCCTCTGAGGGCGTGTGCGCAACAACCTCCCGTTCATGGAGGACTACTGTGGATAGGCCTACCAGGGTGTTGCCAGGCCCATACACTGGCATCGTACATCTTGCTCGTTCTTTGCCCGTTGAGTTTACCGAAGAATCTCTTGTCGCATACAGATCTTTCATGGGTCCCTCGCTCCCTTTTAATGAGCTTACCTTGAGTGATGACGGTCACTTTGGTGTTAGCTAGCAAAAAGAGGATCAGGAACACATGGGCGCTCCTATATGGGATGTAGAGATTGTTCCCTTCGATGGGGAGGTAACAACGGATGATTTTACGATGGAGCCTGCTCATACAATGCCTGGTTTCGAGGGCAATTTTGCCCCTCCGCAATTTTTGCTTGATCGTGCTACTCCTTTTTCGTGTGAGTCGGCTGGTGATGCTGTATTTATGGGTGATTCGGTGCCTGAGGTTGCACCGAAGTGGGATGAGGACTTTACTATCTCCGATAAAGAATGTGGATCTTCGGAACGCTATGACGCACCCCGGTGGGATGAGGAAGATCCCCTTTCTGATGCGGAGGTTTGCACCTCCTTATTGGACGAGGTGGTCCCTCTTACCACCGCAGACCTCAATTTTTTGGATTCCCTTCGATACGACTCATATGATACCGATAGTGATCAGTGATGGATCCTGCTGAGAGTGATACCGGGATCACTCTCCCGTATTCTGTGTATTTTAGTTTTCCCTCTCATTTATTGCTTGACCCCCCCCCCTTCATTATCTGAGCCTGTGTGGGTGGGGTCTCCACGGCTACGTTGGGATGACGATGAGCCTTGTGCTCAAACCGTCGGCGAGTGCATCTGCTTGTGTGATAAGGTTCCTACCACATTCGCAGTAGAATCCCCTGTCATCGTCATCGCCTCCTGCGGACCTGCGGTGGACAATGCCTTGCTAGGCAAGGATTTAGCTTGTGATGAGATTAGCGAGGACCAGTGTTCCTCCTCTTCTTGTTTCTTATTTCCTCTACTTGAGTTAGGCTTGTATTATTATTTAGGTAGAGGGGTAACTACATTATCGCCTTATCGGAACTCACTACCGCAACGGATATTCGACCAGTTACCTGTGCATCTTTTATTTCATAGGCCCATTAGCTAGATATTTTCGTTAGCCAAATATGTCATGTTGGGTGGACAATAACCCCAGCACATATCTAGGAGTAGGTATAGTTAGTTATGTTGGAACACCCTATTACTAATTTGGGTCAGGATCACTATGTCTCTAGGAAACCTTTGCTTGACCTCCTGTATAGCTTAATAGGTCAATTAGAATTGAGTCTAAGGGTTAGAAGTCTAGGTTTGGAAGCTGCCCTGAAGACCAAGATTTTGTGTTTGGAGACTAAGTCATATCGTCGAGCTCAGCACGATGATTCGTCGAACTTCGGTCGACGATCGTCTATCTCAACTTCGACAGATCGTCGAACTCCATTTGACGATCGCTGAGCTCAACTTCATTATATCGTCGAACTCCGTTCGACGATCGGTGAGCTCAGGTCGACGATTTTGACTCTGCTTTGGATCTTTATCTCTGAGCTCAGTTCGACGATCTTTGAGCTCAGATCGACGATATTTTGCTGCTGTATATTTCCAGATCGCTGAGCTCAGCTCGACGATAGCAGATCTCAGTTCGACGATTTCAGATAACTCCCAGGAAGTTTCTAAATTCAAATTCAAATCAGTTAAGGAGTTATTCTGCAATTAATTCAGAGATTTCCTAGCCGTTTTCATTCATTTCTGGACCAAGTTTCAAGGGATTTTTCAAGGAATATTTCTGTGGACTTTCCTCCAGAAGAGATTTTGCAATTAAGGATGCAATCAATGCAGGCTAACGGCTATTCTTGATAGAGAATGTTATTCTATTCTGTATCAGAGAATAATAAAGAAGAATTTTTTTTGAATCTCACACAGAATACAGATTACAGAGAGATAGACACACAGTTAGACATCATATGCTGTCTCAAAGAATTCTCAAGAACACTCATCCAAGGAGATCAATCTTGTCAGAAATCTTCAGATCTCTTTAGTTTTCAAAGTGTTCAAGGCCAACATATTTCCAGACTCCAGACATTCAACATTTCAGCTATTGCTGAAATCATCTATTGCTGGAGTTCAATCTTTGAAGGCCTATCACCCTCAACAAAGCTTTTCTTCCTGAAGATCTCAAGGATTCAGGGGGAGCTTTGACATCAACAATCCACATAGTCTTCTCAGTTATTTGAGAAAGAGAAGACTTTCATCACTCTCTCACCCCCTCTTTGTAAAGGGTTTCTCAAACTCCCTTCAAAAGTTTGAGCTTGGTTTTTGAGCACCTTGTCAAAAGCTCATTGGTGGCAAGACACCTGATCAAAAAATCTGCTTTGGTTTTTGAGCACCTTATCAAAAGCTCATTGGTGCCCAGGACACCTGATCAACTCATCCTGCAGTGGATTCCTACCTAGGGTGGTAGAAGAGTGGATGTACCCAAGTTTAGGGGAACCACTATATTTCATTGTGTCTTCTGGTTTTGCTTGTTTTCATTTTTGTTTCTGGCCTTGATTTTTCTGTGATTAGCTTTTATTTAACTTAGTTCTGTGATTGGTTTTTTAACTGCTTCCCTGCTCACTCTCATCACAACAATTGTTGTAAAAAGTTTCAAAGCACCATATACTCTATTCACCCCCCTCTAGAGTATATCAGATCTAACTGCACTTTCAATTGGTATCATAGGGAGGTTGGTTAAACATACCATACCTGATTGGTTGTACAGGCTAACATCTGAACCCAAAGATCCCTAGTTAGATCTGTTTTTCTTTTGTAGTTTGTTATTGGATTTTGTTTTCACAAATCATGGCCCAAAACAAAGATTATGCTAGCACCAGACCTCCAGTGTGCAATCTATCCAAGTTTGCACTTTGGAAAGCAAGGATTAGGCTTTACATGAATTCTATTGACGAAGATATCCTTAACTGTGTTTTGAAAGTGTGTCCAAGACCTCCAGAGAACACAAGTACAAATGCTGTTCCACCTGCATCAGGAACAGATGCTGACATCAAGAGATGGAAGGTAGCTGATGCTAAGGCTATGAACATCCTAGCCCAGACAATGTCTGATGACATATTTCAAAAGGTAGCTGAATGTAATTCAGCCAAGGAAATTTGGGACAAGCTCTCAGAAATAGTCTCAGGCTCAGCTGATGAGAGAAAGGATAGGAGATCCCACCTCATCTCTCAATATGAGAATTTCAAGAAGGGAGAAACTGAGTTAGTGGGAGACATGTACAACAGGCTAAGTCTAATTGTCAGTGAACTCAGGACATTGGACAAAGAGATCTCACTAAATGAACTTAATGACAAGATCCTAATGTGCTTCCCTAGCACTTGGGATTCAAGAATCTGGCCAATTAAGGATGTCAGAAGTCTGAATGAGATCACTACTGAAGCTCTATTGGGTAAGCTCAAATCTTATGAGCTACTCATCAAAAATAGAGAGGAAGAACAGAAGGCTGCCTCACCAGCCACAAGAAAAGAGAAGACCATAGCATTCAAGGCAACTGAAGATCTGCCTGAAGATAAAGCCACAGGCAATGATGAACTACTCAGTCTGCTGGCAAAAAGATTTTATAAGATGGCCAGAAAGGACTTCAGAAGGAGATCATACAAGGAGCAGGATAAGCCAAGGTATGACAAGTCCAGTAATAATAATAATAAAGATATTATTTGCTTTGGTTGCAGGAAACCAGGGCACATAGTTCCTGACTGTCCAGAGAACAAGAACAAGGACAGAAGGGAGAGGAAAGAAAGAAGAAAGGAGAAAGACTCCAAGAGGAATGTCAATGGCAAACCCGCTTCAAGCAAAAACAAACATACAAGAAAAGGGTTTGTTGCTGAATCCTGGAGTGAGACTGAAGAAGAGTCAGAAGCCTCATCCAGCTCCAGTGATGATGAGGATGATGCAGAAGAAAAGGAGTTCTGCATGATGACAATCAATGCCTCACAGCATAATTCAGAAGAAGAGGAGTCAGAGTCAGATTCAGAGACTCAACCTGAAGAAGATCAGGTAATTGGTTCTTTTGATTTTAGTTCAGAGGATTTTAAATCTGAATTTAAAGCACTGTATTTAGACCTACTAAAGTCTGAGAAGGAAATTATCTCTCTCAAAAATCAATTATCTGAACACAATACATTAAAATCAGAAAACCTCAAACTCTCTCAGGAGTTGGAGTGTGGTAGGGAACAGATAGCTTCACTGAAAAGTGAGCTCTCTGAGGCCAAGGAGCTTGAAGAATCCCTTAATGGGAGAAGCATCAAGCTGATGGACATCACAAGCACAGTGAACTCCAGATTCAATAGTACACTGGGCTTGGGTGCTTCATCCAGCCAACCCATAGTTCTAACAACTCCAATTAAATTCATTTCTGACAAAGGAAAGGGAGTTGTAGAGGTTGCTAGGAAAAATTCTGATCTGCCTCAGAAAACTAAGTCCGAGCAGAAATCGTCGAACGGAGCTCGACAGTCGTCGAACGGAGATCGACGATCACCGAACGCAGCTCGACGATCTCAGGCAAAATCGTCGAACGCAGATCGACGATCTCAGCCAAAGTCGTAGAACGCAGGTCGACGATCTCAAATACCTGACCTCAGCCATAGTCGACCGTCGAACGGAGCTCGACGACCTGACCCAAGATCGTCGAACGCAGCTCTAAGATCGTCGAACAGAGGTCAGAGCTCTGGAAAATTTTTCAAAGGCAAATCAAAATTCAATCCTAAGGGTCCTTCATCCCAAATCTTTAACCCTTATACTGAATGGATTATACCTCCAAGTAGATATCATCCTGAAGGATATAAGAGTCAACCTGGGATGTCTTTCATTTCAGAATTTAAAGGTTATCAACCTAGACCCAAGGTAAACTGGGTCAAAAACAAATGAATTGTCTTATGTGCAGGTGAAGACCTATCCAACATCTAACCAGTAATGGTATTTGGATAGTGGGTGCTCTAAGCACATGACAGGGAACAAGGACAACCTCACATCCTTCAGAGCCAAGCTTGGACCCAAAGTTATCTTTGATGATTCAAACTTTGGACAAACTAAAGGATATGGTGCAGCCCAGATTGGATCAGTAACTTTCAAGAAGGTAGCTTATGTGGAAGGACTGAAGCACAACCTAATTAGCATCAGTCAGCTGTGTAATGAAGGCTACCAGGTGACCTTTAGCAAAGGCTTATGCAAAATCAAGTCAGAGGACAACACAACTGTGTTGA
Source organism: Platanthera guangdongensis (assembly GCA_039583875.1). NCBI lineage: Eukaryota > Viridiplantae > Streptophyta > Magnoliopsida > Asparagales > Orchidaceae > Platanthera > Platanthera guangdongensis. The sequence continues at coordinate 130,890,500 of CM077148.1, read as the reverse complement.
CAGGTAAAAGAAAAGGTAACATCTATCTAGTAGATTTTCTTTCAACTGATGTAGATATCTGCCTGTTTAATTCTGTCTGTAGACCAAATATTTTATGGCATAAGAGATTAGGACACCTAAACCTTAGAACTATTGCTAGGCTATCCAAGGACAACCTTGTTAGAGGACTACCTTCTGGCCCATACAAGAAGGAAGGACTCTGCAGGGCTTGTCAATTAGGCAAGCAAACTAAAAACAGCTTTAAGTCATTTAATAAGAGTGATTCACCTAGGATATTGTATCTGTTACACATAGATCTTTTTGGATCCATCACAGTACAAAGCCTAGGATGGAAATCCTACACTTTAGTAGTTGTAGATGACTTCTCTAGATTCACTTGGGTGTTCTTTCTAAGGAAGAAGTCTGATAACTTTAAATGTCTGACAGAGTTTCTCAAATGTATACAGATTGAGTTCAATACTCACATTGCCCTGATCAGAAGTGATCATGGGACAGAGTTTGATTCTCTTCTTATGCAAGAGTTCTGTCAGAGTGAAGGGATCAGGCATACTTTCTCAGCTCCTAGAACTCCTACACAAAATGGGGTAGCTGAAAGAAAAAATTGAACCCTCATTGAATCTGCCACTACATTGTTGTCAGATGCTCATCTACCTCTATCCTTTTGGGCAGAGGCAGTGAACACCTCCAACTATATGCTGAATAGAAGTATGATACATAAACTAAAGGGAAAGACTCCCTATGAATTACTCAAAGGGAAGAAACATAAAGTTGACTATTTTAGAGTCTTTGGTTGTATTTGCTACATCCACAATAATGACAAGAAATATTTAGCAAAATTTCAAGCCAAAGCTGATGAAGGAGTGTTTCTGGGATACTCCATGATCAGCAAGGCCTATAAGGTCTATAATAAATCATCTTTGAAAATTGAGGAATCTGTTCACATTTCATTTGATGAATCTAACATGTCTTTCAAGGAGAAGATTTCTTCTACCATAGAACCTTTGCAGCAACATTCTGTAGTTGAAGACTTGAACAAGTTACAGGTTACTCAAGAGGATGAAAGCAGTGAAGATGAAGGAAATGCTCAACATATTGAAGAACAACTTGAAGAGCCAGTTGTTGTACCACAAGAGGAAACAACAACACAGGTTGGTGAACAATCAACACCTCCTGTTGATTTAGTAACATCAAGAGACCATCCAATTTCCCAAATAATTGGAGAAATCTCAGCTGGTGTGCAAACCAGAAATCAGGTCAACCAAAACCTGTTGCACACCTGCTTCCTATCTCAAATTGAACCTCAGTCCATTCAAGATGTAGAGCAAGATCCACACTAGATCATTGCAATGCAAGAGGAGTTGCATCAATTTGAGAGGAACAAAGTATGGGAACTAGTGCCAAAGCCTAAGGATCACTCCATTGTTGGAACAAAATGGGTATTCAGAAACAAACTGGATGATCAAGGAGTAATTGTAAGAAACAATGCAAGGCTAGTTGCTCAGGGATACTCTCAAGAAGAAGGGATAGACTACGACCAGACTTTTGCACCTGTTGCAAGATTGGAAGCCATCAGAATATTTCTAGCTTATGCAGCTCACAAAGGCTTCAAAGTATATCAGATGGATGTCAAAAGTGCTTTCTCGAATGGAGACATCAAAGAGGAAGTTTATGTCAGACAAACTCCAGGTTTTATCTCTCCTACTTATCCTGATTATGTTTTTAGATTGAATAAAACATTATATGGTCTCAAGCAAGCTCCTAGAGCATGGTATGAGACCCTAGCATGCTTTCTCTTGGAAAATGGTTTTATAAGGGGTAGAGTAGACCAAACTCTTTTCAATAGAACCCATAAGTCTCATACCCTACTAGTACAGATTTATGTAGACGATATTATTTTTGGTTCTACTGACTCCAAATTGTGCAGAAGGTTTTCTAACCTGATGCATTCTAAATTTGAGATGAGTAGCATGGATGAGCTATCCTTCTTCCTAGGATTTCAAGTCAAGCAACATGCTGAAGGCATCTTTATTTCTCAAACCAAATATGCAAATGAACTGGTTAAGAAATTTGGTATGTCTGAGGCATCTTGTATGAAAACACCCATGCCTACTAATGCCGTATTGGATGCTGATGAATATGGGAAACCTGTTGATCAGACAACATATAGAGCAATGATTGGCTCTTTACTGTACATTACAGCTAGTAGACCAGATATAATGTTTGCTACATGTATATGTGCTAGGTTCCAAGTAAGCCCTAGAGAGTCACACCTAACATTAGTAAAGAGGATTCTCAGGTATGTTAAAAGTTGTCCAAATCTAGGTCTCTGGTATCCAAAAGATTCAGCATTTGATTTAACTGGATTCTCTGATGCTGATTATGCTGGATGCAGAATTGACAGGAAAAGCACCAGTGGAACTTGTCAGTTCCTTGGTGACAAACTTGTCTCTTGGTTTTGTAAGAAACAAACATCTGTGCCAACTTCAACTGATGAAGCTGAATATATGGCTGCAGGCAGTTGTTGTTCACAAATCTTGTGGATTCAAAACCAACTCCTAGACTATGGCTACAACTTAGAGAAGTCTAAAATCTTTTGTGATAACACCAGTGCTATTTCCATAGCTCAAAATCCAGTCCTCCATAGTAGGACAAAACACATAGAGATTAGGCATCATTTCTTAAGGGATAATGTTGAAAAGAATAAAATTGAATTACAATATATCCCAACTGATTTACAAAGGGGAGATATTTTCACCAAACCCTTGGATGAAAAGAAACACACCTTCTTCCTAAATCAGTTAGGAATGTTAGATGGAGGAAGTCTTAAATAATATCCAAGATTTTGAAAGCTTAAAAATTGACCAAGACTAGGCAAACATTCTGATTTTTCTTAGTGTCTAGAATTTTTCTGATCTCTGAACTGCGCTCGACGATTTGCCCCAAGATCGTCGAACGGAGATCGACGATTTCCAAAAATCGTCGAACTGAGTTCAGCGTTTCTCAGATAGTATGAACTATCTCTTCCGGTCAACGATCGTCGAATGGCGCTCGACGATTATGTTCTCTGAACAATCGTCGAACGGAGCTCGACGCTCTCCAATATCGTCGAACGGAGATCGATGATGTTGAAGACTCTTCAGATTCCTTTAGAAACCTCGATCGTCGAACTGAGTTCAACGATCTTTCCAATTCTACGTCGAACCCTAATATAAAACTCATTTTTCGCCGTCGTTCTCTTTTGCGCTTTCGATTTCTCTGCAAAAATTTTCTTTCCCTCCAAACAGTTCTACACTTGGTTGTTTTGTTTGTTGAAGTTTTGCAGGTACCCATGGCTGTGTCAGTTGCTATTCTTGCTGCTATGAAGTTTGATGCTGGTTTTGACATCGACCTGGAATCATTCAGCACAACTGACCAAGTTTTTCAAGATATATTGGGATTGTTCAAAGACCAGAACTTGACTGCCATAATGACCACTAGGATCAAGCTGGCATCTGATGAAATAAAGGAGTGGGTTTATACTGCCCATAATCAAGATAACTGCACCATTGTTGGGTCTATAGCTGGAACTCAGGTACCCTTGACCCCAACAATTCTATCAGAAGTTTTTGAGTTGAGAAATGGAGAAGATACTGCTGAGTTATCTGGAGATGAGTATTCTGAACTGCTTGCCAGAATGGGTCATTCAGAGGGAAACCCTAGCAAGCTCTTCAAAAGGAACCTATCTGTGGAGTACAGATTTATGGCAGATGTTGTTGGGAAAGTGCTACTGGTAAAGCACTCTGCCCATGAAACAATTTCAAGGTATCAGCTCTGCCTCATGGGAGATCTTGTAGATAAGAAGAATCTGAATTGGGGAGAGGTTTTCTTTGACCTCATCAAAAAGAAAATCAACAAAAGTTTTGTTAACTTTGGGAGAATCATTAGAGTGTTTCTGCAGCACAGGTGCCCTGCCTTGCTGGTCTCCTCTAGAATTCATATAAATGCCTCCAAGAGACTGTCTTGTGCCCTCTTTGGAAAGTGGGACAGACAAATCACCAAGCCCAGCAGGCCCTCCTCCAGTACTCCTTCAGGCACAAGGACTCTAAGAGTCACTCCTCCACAGGTCTCTGCCACTACAGATGACCTGCCTGCTGTTGTTGCCTCTGCTCCTCCTCCTCCAATTCCATCCCTTCCCATACCATCTACCATTCCAGCTCCATCCACCATCATCATATCCAGCCCATCTCCAACATCCACACCATCCCTAGTACCTAATCTACCACCACCAGAAGAACAATTCCACCCATTATTCTCCTACCCTCCACCAGATGTCACTTCATCACCCTCTCATCCATCCTTCACCCTACTTGATGATTCCTTTATGGATGATTCCCCATCATCTCCTCCTGAGCTACCCTCTTCCTCCACTTCACTTCAAGACCTTCTACACCAAATCATAGACCAACCAACATTCACCCCATCTATCTCCATCCCTATATCCTCCATTTCCACCTTGCCAACACCTCAGCCATCCCTTCCACCATTCACCAGCTCTCCTCTACCAGAACCATCAGCTGCTCCTATATCTTCTACCTCTGCTCCAGTAACCCTTTAGCAAGTAGACCTCCCAGCCCTTGCTGACAGGCTGTATGAGTTGCTTGCCCCCAGGCTCTCTCTGCTGTTGGAGACCTCCTTGGCTCCACTACACCTGTCAGTAGCAGCCCTCTCTGCCAGGCTCTCTTCCCTCTTCCCTTAGGCAGCACCTACAGCAGTGTGCCTTGATCAAGACATGTCTGCATCTAGGCAAGGGGAGATGCCATATGAAGTGAGTCTTCATGCTGCTGCTGTTGCTGCTGCTGCTTCTGTGACTGCTTCTGTGAGCCTGTCTGCTGCTGCTGCTGCTGTTATTACTGCTTCTTATGCTACTCCTCCTCTTGCTGCTGTTGCTGTGCCACAAGCACAAGTTCCTCCTGCTGCAGTCCTTGCAATAGACCTCAGGTCTTTGCTATCAGTTTTTGATTCTGCATACTTCAGCTGTCTGCCAGAGGTCAATGCTGTCCAGCCTCCAGAAGATTTATCCAAGGCACTTGTGCCATTTTCTTGCTGTGACCCAAGCATTATCACCTCCTTTGTAAATTCAGTGTATGCTGCTGCTGAAAATGTTGATGCTGCTGCTTCTTCTGAAGAAAATATTATTGTTGCTTCTGATATTGTTGCCTCTACTGCTGCTAAAGTTCCTGTTGTTTCTGAGGAACCAATTTCCAAGGACATTCTTATAACATAGGCACCTGAATTTGAGCCTTCTACAGTCTTTGATGATATTCCTTCTGTTTCTGTTGCTGTTAGTGAGAAAGTTGTTACTGCTGTTGTTGTTACTACTTCTACTCTATCTGCTGCTGTCTCTGCTGTTACCATTTCAACACCTGCTGCTACAACCTCTGCCTCATCTGCTTCTGTACAACTCAAGAAGGATCTAATGAAGAAAAAAGATGCTCTCTATGATGACCAGAGTTCTGAGAGTGATGAATTTAGAACAGACTCTGATGACTCTTCTGCTACCATTGCCAGGAAAAGAAAGGCAAGGAGCAAAGCTATGAAGAGGGTACCTCCTGCCAAAGTTAAGGATAACAATGATATTCCATATTACATTTTACATGACTGCCCTATAACTGAACACTGGATGCAATACTCTAAGAACCAGCTGAAAGCAATGAAGAAGAAAAGAAAATATGAGAAGGGTTCATCCCAATTCCAGCACTCTCATCCTCCTCCACCACCTCCTCCTGATGCAGGTGCAGGTGGAAGCTCTGCAGCTCAACCCCCAGCCAGAATTCAGGCTCCCTATCAGCCTCATGCCAGATCTTACCACAGGGAAAGCCAATCCAGGGGTTCTCATTCTAGGAGAGGAGGGTATAGAGGAAATCAAAGTGATCTTCAAGTTTACTCTAAAGGGTACTCCAGGCAACACCCATATTCTAGGGGAGGACAAATTTCAACTGATACAATATCTGGTTCTTTCCCTTATAAGCTGAAAGATACTATGTCTGCCAGGCCTTCTCAAGACAATCCCTCCAATAGATATGAACCACCTGTACCCTTTGAGGATCCTGAAAACAATCCAGCTGCTTGGACTGCCAGATTAAAGGAATTAGCTGCACTGGATCAGATTAAAAAGGCTAGAGAGCAAGGAATAGATTCTTCCAACATTTAAACTATGTCTGAATAGAGACAGAAAGAGCTAGAGAGATATGCTTCAAGTAAATTCTTTGATTCTGACAGGTATATAGAATTACATCCTGAAGCTGTAGTTCCTAGACCTAAAAAGCAAACATATTTGGGTGCAGCAGATGATACCAGGTCAAACAAAGAAGCCCTCAATCCTAACAGAGAGATTAAACTTGTTAAAGGCAAAGAAAAGAAATGATATTGTAAGGTGACAATTTCTGTGATTTCTGATTATCTTGATGATATATATCTCTGTGGTTTTGCATTGTCTAGCTTGTTGTTTCTCCATTTTACTGATTGTATGTTGTTATTTAAATTCTTCCAAAGTCTGTAAATAGTAATCCTAACCCAAATAGGGGGAGATTGTTGGAACACCCTATTACTAATTTGGGTCAGGATCACTATATCTCTAGGAAACCTTTGGTTGACCTCCTGTATAGCTTAATAGGTCAATTAGAATTGAGTCTAAGGGTTAGAAGTCTAGGTTTGGAAGCTGCCCTGAAGACCAAGATTTTGTGTTTGGAGACTAAGTCATATCGTCGAGCTCAGCTCGACGATTCGTCAAACTCCGGTCGACGATCGTCTAGCTTAACTTTGACAGATCGTCGAACTCCATTCGACGATCGCTGAGCTCAACTTCATTATATCGTCGAACTCCGTTCGACAATCGGTGAGCTCAGGTTGACGATTTTGACTCTGCTTTGGATCTTTATCTCTGAGCTCAGTTCGACGATCTTTTAGCTCAGATCGATGATATTTTGCTACTGTATATTTCCAGATCGCTGAGCTCAGCTCGACGATAGCAGAGCTCAGTTCGACGATTTCAGATAACTCCCAGGATGTTTCTAAATTCAAATTCAAATCAGTTAAGGAGTTATTCTGCAATTAATTCAGAGATTTCCTAGCCATTTTCATTCATTTCTGGACCAAGTTTCAAGGGATTTTTCAAGGAATATTTCTGTGGACTTTCCTCCAGGAGAGATTTTGCAATTAAGGATGCAATCAATGTAGGCTAACAGCTATTCTTGACAGAGAATGTTATTCTATTCTATATCAGAGAATAATAGAGAAGAATTTTTTTTGAATCTCACACAGAATACAGATTACAGAGAGATAGACACACAGTTAGACATCATATACTGTCTCAAAGAATTCTCAAGAACACTCATCCAAGGAGATCAATCTTGTCAGAAATCTTCAGATCTCTTTAGTTTTCAAAGTGTTCAAGGACAACATATTTCCAGACTCCAGACATTCAACATTTCAGCTATTGCTGAAATCATCTATTGCTGGAGTTCAATCTTTGAAGGCCTATCACCCTCAGCAAAACTTTTCTTCCTGAAGATCTCAAGGATTCATGGGGAGCTTTGACATCAACAATCCACATAGTCTTCTCAGTTGTTTGAGAAAGAGAAGACTTCCATCACTCTCTCACCCCCTCTCTGTAAAGGGTTTCTCAAACTCCCTTCAAAAGTTTGAGCTATTTTTTGAGCACCTTGTCAAAAGCTCATTGGTGGCAAGACACCTGATCAAAAAATCTGCTTTGGTTTTTGAGCACCTTATCAAAAGCTCATTGGTGCCCAGGAAACCTGATCAACTCATCCTGCAGTGGATTCCTACCTAGGGTGGTAGAAGAGTGGATGTACCCAAGTTTAGGGGAACCACTATATTTTCTTGTGTCTTCTGGTTTTGCTTGTTTTCATTTTTGTTTCTGGCCTTGATTTTTCTGTGATTAGCTTTTGTTTAACTTAGTTCTGTGATTGGTTTTTTAACTGCTTCCCTGCTCACTCTCATTACAACAATTGTTGTAAAAAGTTTCAAAGCACCATATACTCTTTCCACCCCCCTCTACAGTATATCAGATCTAACTGCACTTTCAAGTTATTTTTACTGTTGCATAGCTTAGATTAAATTTGATATTGTCATTGTATATACAATTTATGTTGGAGCTCTTTTGCAAGTTGGCCCTTCACTTGCGCGGCGGACTGAGTAAACTTTTTGCAGGTTTAACTTCAAGCTTTCTCGCATCTTCTGGTATGATCATTTGCAGAGTATGGGGTAAACTCTCCCCCGACTTATATTTCATTATTTTTATTACAAATCTTGTGATAGGTTGCATAAATTAAGTCTAGTGGGGGAGAGACTCGAGTTGTTATCCGCTCGCATGCACCTTCCACTCGCATACTAGAAGCTTTTATTGTAATATCATTTGTAGTTGCATCGTGCTCCACAGCACCCACTTGAGAACGCATACTTAAGCACTTGTGCGCACCGAGCTTGTTTATCACTTGTGCGTAGAATAAAGAATGTTGTGTTGATTTAGGATTGCGTGATGGAGAAAATGTTGACTCCAAGAGTGTTCCTAGGCGTGCACTCATGCTCACTTAGGCTCTATTTGTTTGAGCATTTCGGTGCTCCGTTTTGGGCAAACGCTGCCGGAAGGTGGGTAAACAAATGAACCTCCAGTGGCGTTTGCTCCGTTTCCACCCGCCCGCTTTGGGAAACGCCCCAAAAAGCTCCGTTTGGAGCATCCACCTCCCCCCTCCGTTTCGACCACTCCGTTTCCACCGGCCGGATCGATCCGCCACCGCCGAAACAAATGAAGCCTTAGAGTCTGTGTAGATTTAAATTCTTTTTATGCTTATAGTTTTTATTTTTCTATTAGCGTAGATTTTGTTTAGTACTCTAGTTGTGAATCCGGTTATGAATCAAACGGTGGTGTAGGATTGTGTGTGGGAGTTCAAAAGCCTCGTATTGCTCGAGTCAGGAGGAAAGATTATCTTTCTCGGTGGCTAAGAACTTGCCCCTAGATACTCTCGAAGCATGGGTACATGGTTAGTCAAGTGCATGCGTGATGTAGGTTGTCACTTTGTTCTAGTTTGAGCCTTGTACCAGTCCCAACGTCTATTCGTTGCTATCCTCGTTGAGCCTGTCCCTTCCTTTGACATCCCTACGCCTCACTACCAAAGCCATATAGCCTTTCCTACTCGCACACCCGAATGTGGTCGCTCGGTTGGTCTGTTTTATTGTAGTTTTGTATTTGTTATGTGTGGCGGTTATGTGTGTGTTTGTGCCGCTTGTGGTGTTGTCGTATTTTCGGCTTATTTTGGTTGTTTGGTTAAATAAAAAGAAAAAAATATATAAATGAAATGAATTGGGAAAAAATATTCCCAATGAGGAATAAAAGAAAAAAGAAAAGAAAAAATTGTTGTAGAGTTGTGAAATTTTGTTGTATTATGTTCGTTATGGGCGTCTACACACCGTTAAAAGTCCAAGTCTGGTGGTGCGCTGCAAGTGTTTATCGTTGAGTATAGTTGTGAGTGTTTTCGGACGGTCTCATTTTGGGTGTGCTTATCCGTCGTGTTTATCTTTGTATACCCCACCTTCGCCTAAGCCAACATTATACTCCAAGTCCTACGGATTTGCGCTTGAGTCAAACGAGTGTCATGGAGAGAGTGTGAACGGGCGAGCATATGGTCATCGACATTAGTGGAGATTCTCCTGAGACCTGATCTTTGGCAATGCTCACCTCATTGTCTGCCTGCTTTCGTTCTACGTGCAGCTGAATGATTCACCGTGATTCACTTTAGGTGTATTTGTAATATCTTCTTTACGTTTGCAGAAATTAGAAATTATTATGAATGTATAGATGAGTTTTCTACTATTGCTTTTTGTACATGAGGGTATGACTTCGAATGGTACTCTATTTATGCAATTGCTTAGTCAACTAGCTTTCTTTTACTCCGCTTAGAGATGATTTGCTTGGGATGAACAAATGTTTAAGTCAGGTGGTGTGATGATTCCAATTTATATAGGGTTTTTCAGACTCATCTGGGCTTATTATCTTGCATGTGCACTACTTTTTCAGTGGGAAAAGTCGTATATTTGATTAGGGCTTCACTTTGCCAATAGTGCATTGTTTTGGCCCAATGTGGTGTGTGAATGCGCACTCATGTGTTGAGGGTAAGTTCTTTGAGCTCCTCGTGCTTGTTTTTTCTGATTTATATGATTGCTTGGGATATTTGGGGGCTATGCCTCAGTTAGATTTATTGTTGTGCCGGTAGTCGAGAAGTCCGGAATTCCGATTCCAGCTCCTGTGTAAAACGCACGGTTGGGAGAATTTCTTCGTGCACTGTTTTAGCGTAATCGTGCATTATACACAGCAATTCTGGGGACGTCTGATCTACCCGTGCATTTTGTTCCCGCAATGTTTCGGCCAAACCGTGTGAGAAGGAATCACATAGTCTGCATATTGTTCTCGGAATTCCTACGCTTTGTGGTTAATCGTGTGATTTTTTCACGCACTGGCAGAAGTGTCTGCGCACGAGTAAAACGCACGGTTCCTCTTTATTATCATGTATTCCAGCGCTCTGTGGTTACCCGTGCGTTTTCCTTCACGCACTGGCGGAAGCTCCCGTGCGTGAGTAAAACACACGGGTCAACGCATCTTACTCGCATGCCATTATCTGCGCGTTATTAACGCACGGTTAACGCACAGTCGTGCGCTAAACCGTGCGAGACCATTTTTCCAACCTGCTTCTATTTAAGCGCAGATTTTCTTCCAAACGGAGAAGGTTCACTTTCGGCCATTCTTGCAGCCGTTTTAGGGCAAAACTCTGTCGTTCCTCCTCCGCCCTTCATCTTCCACTAAGGAGAGAAGCTTAGACCATGCTCGTGAAGCTTACCTCTCGTTGGTGCTTACTCTCGTCCTACTCCTTCACTTCCTAGCTCTATTGCAAGTTTTGACACCATATCCGTCAAGCAAAGGGAAGATTGCAACCTTATTCCGGATCGTGATACAAAGAAGACAGGTCCATTGGAGGGTACTGACATCCTTCTCTACCCTGGACGTAGTTGAGGACCGAGCTTGGACGCGGACTAACAACCCGGCAATTCCTTCTGCGACTCCTCGACGAGCCTTCAAATTTGGTCAATTTCTTGACTTGTTCTTACTTTATTGTTGTATATGCGTGGTTAAATCTTTATATGTAGTTGATGTTGCGCTTTAGTTGTAAGCATTATTAGTTTCATGGCTATGTGAATCTTTATCATTTTATTGCTTTAGTTGCTTGTGCAGCGCCCATATTTCCACCCACCACCATAGTTAGTATTGCCGCTCTAGTGATCGCTAGATGCGAGTGTTGCGACGAGCTGTTTGCGACCCTCCATCTGCTGTTGTACTCGTTCCCTACGCCTGCCTACTCCTCCACACTGCTGAGCGAAGCAGCGCATAGCGGCCTGCACAGGAGTGATTTAATTAGCTTTTATTTTCTTGTTTCTAAAACCAGTCCCCTTCATGACCTCGACATAAGGACTTCAATCTCAAGTCCTACTTGAAAGGCAACTCCACCTTGCGGTGTTCCTTGAGAGATTTGATACTTGGGAAAGCCTCCCCATTTTATATTACTTATGCGAGCAGTACACTTGTCGTAAGCGCATCACTTGTGCAGACAATCTGAAAAAAAATTTCTAAGTCCTCCAGCATTGAGTCATGACTGCTGATGTCACCCTTAAATTCAAATCGACGCAAATCTTGCGCTAAAAGAAAAAGACCGTTGTAATGTTTCGGCAGCGATATACTGGAATGGATCCACCATTAAAGCCGACCAGGCCGCTTTCCAGAAAGGGAGATAGAGTCGTTGCAATTGATGGGTTTATATACGGACGGAGATCATCCTTTACAACAACTTTTTGCAAGAACTTTTGTCATCTCTAAACACCTTAAGTTTTGCAAAAGTCGGCTTACAGAGCTCAAGCCATGTTTTGTTCATCTTCAAGCCTACAACACAGAACAGTAAACTTTCTTAAGCTTGAAGAAGAAGCAGAGCTCTGTAAAAGTTCTACACATCATAAGCTAATTCAACTCTAAAGATCTATTTTCTTGTTGTTGTCGTGAAGAAGAACTCATTACAATACAATCAAGGAAGAAGACTCAGTGATTTTTTCTGGAGTCATTTCACCAAAACCCTTATTCAAATCTGTAGGATGTCTCTAGAGATTTGAGTTGTAACCTTATTTTATTAAGGCTGACTTATAGGAGTGGGCTTACTCTGAGTTGGGATCTTGGTGTGGATCTGAGGTAGGACCTTGAGTAGATCTGAGATAGGAGATCAACTGGATCACTGAGTGGTAAGAGTTGGTGAACTCTGAGATGTAGGGTCCTGGAGTGGATCTGAGGTAGGACTAGAAACAGTCTAAGCTATAGGAGTGGTGTTCACTCTGAGTTCTAAGATCCAGTGGTGTAAGCTCTAGGAGCTGAGTATAAAGGAGGAGTTAGCTGAATCTAGCATACTGCTAGATAGGTGAAGGGGTAAAGTGGATGTACCCTAAATAGTAGAACCACTATAAATCTTCTGTGTTTGTGTAACATGCCCCACACTTCTAAATTTAGGGTTATAGCTTGTGAGGTGTATGGAGGCCCTAGTGTGACCCTAGCTCAGCTTGAACTTATGGAAATTGCTAAGTGTACCCCCAATGTGCACAATTCATCCTAGGCCTATTCACACCCACAGGAACACACCACTTCAAGGTAAGCTCACTAACACTTCCCTAACCCTAAGAGAGAGGCAACTGAACATTGGACTCAAGGATAGGTAAATCAAGTGGGCCAAGTTGACCATAGTGAACTTTATGTCAATATAGGTCAAACCTTCACCTAAGAGGTCCTATTGGCCTCGAAACCTAAATTTGACCCCACCACTAGCGTTGTAATGTTATTAGGGGCCAAGTAGACCCAAAAGCCCCATCATGGGGTCACCAAGTTGACCAATTCGGCCAAAGTCAAACTTGATCCTATTTAGGTCAAAATCACACTATTTGGCAAAGTGGGCCCAAATAGGGCATCATCATGATCTAAACAACATTGGGTGATGTCAAGGGGCTCAAGATACACCCCTTGGACCAGTCAACTCATCAAGTTGATCCAAGTCAACCCCAAGTTCAACCATGGTGAAATAAACACTAAAGGCTAAATGAGAGCCCAAGCCAATTCAAGTGGGCTAGGGCCTTGCCCAAGGCCCACTAAATTTTTAGATTTATTTAATCTGATTTATGATTTTAATTAGGGTTTTAATGGTGGTAATTAAGGGGGAAGTTTCATCTGGAGGGGGAATAATGGAGGGAGGCCAAGTGACACTCCCTTCTTCTTCCTCAACCCCTTTTTTCATCTCCTGTGATGAAGAGGAGGTTTACAACAGTTATAGGTCGGCCACCATCAACGAGGGCCTTTAATGGGCATGACCATGACTCCCATAACTTCGATCTCCTAAATATAGGCCCCCAAAGCTCGGTTTAACCCTTTCATCACCTTCAGAAGCTCCATGGTAGTCGAAATCAACTCTTGGATTGCTGTAAATGGTGAAGAATTGAGATCGGGAGAGGTTCGCCGGAAAAAGACAAAATCCATGGCCACCCGCCGGAGTAGCGGCATCTAAGCCCAAAATCAGGCAAGTTTCCCCCCTCTCCCTATTTTCTAGACCTCTAACTCATTATCTAGAGAAATCAGGCTAAAATGAGCCCGATCAAGTGAGCGAAATTTCAGATTTGTCCAGGAAATGGAGGTGGCGGGTTCGCCGGAAAACACCCCTCCGGCGGCTGTGCTGCTGCCCGGTGATAACCACCACCTCAGCGGAGGTCGTGGGGGTGGTGTCCGGCCAGGAAGGGAGCTGGATCGCCAGCAAATGGTGCTGGAAAGGGCTCCAAGTCGGTTAAATCTTGGCCATGGGCTGGAGGTTGAAGATGAAATAATCATCGTTGATGTTTTGAAAATATTATTTATTATATAATTTAGTGTATTAGTTATCCTTTACTATGCACCTTTGTGAACTAGAAAAATGAGGCCCTTGGGGGTAGAACCATAAAAGGTACATGAAGAAGGTATCCATTTGAGTCTACTTTAATTAGAAATTAAAATCAGGTCATTTGGAGCATCGTAGCTCCGTATAGGTCAATTCTTGTGAGACTGGTCCTTAGGGTAGGATAGTCACTATTTCCTTAATAAATTTTTATTGAATAAGGGAATTGACTTGAAATTTAGTACATGTAAGAATATACCATAGATACACCGACAATTCTAAAATGAGAATTTTGGACAACATTTTCCTATAGTTTTGGGTAAAATGTGATATTCCATTAAAGAGCAAATATTTTGTGAAAACTAAATATAATGACCTCAAATTTTTCTCTGCGGCTCATTAGGTTAGTACAAAGCCCTGGTAAAAATCGCAAGTCCAGTAGACCTCAGTAGATTGGTGAAGGGAATTGTTATTGGTACCCCATAAATGAATATTTGTAACTCATTGATATTTGTACCCGAAATGGATATTTGTACCCATAATTGAGATTTGTACTCATACATAATAATATTAAGAAAAAGGAAGAGGTCTCATGTGAGGCGTTAGCCGCGCCCGCACACCATGCATGAGGTGCGGATATCCGTACCTTCCCCGATGTAAAAAAAATTGTCGTCGCCACAAACCTCCTACGTCGTCGCCGCGCCAACAGCCATCATCGTCGTTGCAGTGCCAACCGCCATCACCGTCCCTGTAAACTGCCATTGTCGTCCCTGTAAACCGCCATAGCCATCACCGCAAACTGTCATCACCGATGCTGCACCGAAACCGCCGCCGCCGCAAACCGCCATCCCCGTCACTACAAACCGCCATCGACATCACTGTAAACCGCCAACGTCGGTGCTGTACCGAAACCGGCACCGCCGCAAACTGTCATCGCCGTCACCGCAAACCGCAATCGTTGTCTACGCAAACACCCATCGCTGACGCTGCACCGAAATCCCCGCCGCCGCAAACCGCCATCGTTGTCGCCACAAACCGCCATCGCCGACGCTGCACCGAAACCGCCACCGCCGCAAACTTCCATCACCGTCACCGAAACCTGCCATCGCCATTGCCGCAAACCTCCATCGCCGTCGCCTCAAACCGCCATCGCCGACACTACACCGAAACCGTCATCGTCTCCGCTTCATCAACCGGCATCGCCGCCACCGTGCCAACCGGTATCACGTGTCTTCGGCTTCTAACTCGTGGACTTGGGAGTGGATTATTATTGGACTAAGCCTACTCTATTGTTATGCTAGAACATACACATACGACCTAAAATGAACTATTTATAGGTTGATCAATGGCGAGGAGATGGGCGGAAGGCACAACTGAATAGAGGGCGCCACGGGCGGCAAGATATTATCAGACCGCCGGTGAGAGACTGCGAGTGGAGAGGTGAAGGTTTGGCTGTGGGAGTTTAGGGCTTGAGAGAAACAGAAACAAAGTTCTTCTTGGGTACAAATATCCGGTAAGTTTAGGGGAAAATGCTAAAATTTGTATTCTTCTGTGTATGAATATTCAATTGTGGGGTGTGAATAACAATTCTCATTGGTGAATCTACTTTGCATGCGGTTGTGTTATATGAGATTTGGGGCGTGATTAGCTAAAAGAGGATAAATGGGGATTGAGGCCCATCAGACTTATGGGATATCCCTTGGAGCTTGGGAATGGACTTATGATGGTGGAATACACCATCCAAATTGAGATTGGGGTTTATGGAACAAAAACCCTATGTGTTTGAATTATTTTTGTTTTGGCATCATTTTAAATTAAGGGAATAAGAGTGAGCAAATCAACTTAGAAAATTCTAATACTCTGTCACTAGGGTTGTGTTGATATAATACACCTCAAGTTTTTATTTGGGAATTTCTATCTAGACTGTTGAGCTAAAAGTATGATTATGCCCTTTTGATAATTCTATTTTAATAATGATTAATACTACTTGAAAAATTATTAGAATATTACATGACCATTGTTATAGTGATAAGAGGCTCAGTGAATTATCTTAGAATTTTTGAAATCATAAATATGAAGTTTTATTGAACAGTGACAATTTGTGAATCTAAATGTTATTGGTGGTTAAATTTGTCTAGAAAATTATCATTCTCTGGAATTATGCATTATTTGTCATTTAATACCTTAGGAAATTTTTTCGGATTTATTTCCTAGTTTTCAGTTATTTCCTTGAATTATGACCTAAAAGTCCTATTTTTTGGGAAATTCATAATTGTTACTAAATATCATTGAAAAATTACGGAACTTTGTCTAGAGATATTATTTCTCAAAACGATATTAGGATAATTTTATCTTGTTGGTTTGATAACAGAAAGTGACACCTTATGTTCAAAATCACGTGTAGCAATAATTTGGGAAACTTATAATAATTGCTAATTATTTTAGGAAAATTATAAATCTCTGGATTTTGGTCTAAAATGTTAAGATAGACGTCAGGAAATAATCTTAGAGCCTATGGTCAAGTCTTTGGATTATTTCTATTCATACACACATCAAAGATCATATGGTCTACATTTAGCAATTTTGGAAAATTAGTATTTTCAACAGTTGTCATTTTGAAGAGGTCACACACTTAGTAACCCTAGGAGTGGGTTTGGTTATGGGTAGCATAACATTACTAAGTGTCTTGAGAAATGGAACGATGAGCTTTAATCCATCATAGTTCCTAGTACCGCTGCGAGCCCCTCACAGGGTAGACCTCGGGAAGTCCAAGGTTAATCATAAATCGCTAAGTAATCCGGAAGTAATACAAGAGTAGTATTATAGGATTAAGAAATGTTATAGCGATCTCACCAATTTGTGGGTTAGAGTAATATAGGGCTTGATGGTCCTACGAGCTGGTGTCTCGAGTTGTTGGTCGAAATCAGGACGGGTTGGTTCTGCGAGATAGAGGCTCGGGAGGGTATTGTTATACCTGGTTTGTTCTTGTGTGGTGGGTCACTCGATACTATTTCAGCTGGCACACCTATAGAAGTACGATGACTCTGGTGCGGAGTGTAGACCTTTGGGGAGACCGGTAGGATGATTATACTGAGGTTTGGAAGACTATGTCCTCTAAGAGTGCACCCAACCATGGAAGACTAGTAGTCGCTAGAAAGAGTATGCAGGGGATCTATGTAACACCCCCTATCCGTCGCATAGTATATAGCAGTAGGTCCGGCCGGGGCCCGACGCCATATACCACAGACAGACCGGGTGGTTACGTATGGAAACCATCCAACCAATCTCAACGTCCTACACAGAGCATTCTAGCGGAAGCAGTTTATATAAGTTGTAAACAAGAACACAGCATTAGAGCACGAATGCCCACTAGTACATAATTAGGAATGTTATACAAAATACCCAAAATCGGCCTTAAGGCCTTACAGAGTGTTTCACTTGAATATACATGATTTACAAACCTCGGCACGCAGGCCGGTCATACATGAATAAAACAGAAACATTTCTACTTGGGCCTTCGAGGGCCAGCTTCGCAAAAAGGGCTTTAGCCCGCTATTGACCGCTTGGTCCAGCTGTACCTGCAAGTAACAAACCACCGCACGGTGGCAAAATAAGGCAACGGTCAGCAATGCTGACCAAATTATAACGATCCCGCCCCCAACTCGGGGCGGCGATGCTCCTTCCCTGCATTTCATTAGCATAAGCGAGCAATTTATATAACCATAGCCATTTCATCACAGGCGTTGGCTCGCACGGCCACACGCCCCGTGCACTCAGGGCACATTCTCCGTGAACCGGTCGATGTCACGTCAATTAAAGCCATTAACATTCCGGACTCACCACCGCCACTTAGACGGCCAAACCTATGAGCAATTTGTCTTCCTGGCCTGGGTCACGACAGTTTAAGCCATTGACCGCCGAAGACCCTCATCTATGCCAACGGCGAGTGCCACGTAACCTTAGGTCTCTCTAACCCGAACGACATAGAGCGGGTACGGTTCCATCTAACTCGTGCTCACATCGCAACGACAATTTAAGCCATTTGCGCGGGTCAAACTTTCGCCGAGTCCCATTCTACCGCAAGTCACATAACCCCATTATGTTCAAGTTGGCTCTCAGGCCACCAAGTTGGCAAGATCTCGTATCCACCCAGTTTTCCGGGTGCACCTTTGGGTTAGTCCCCAAGGCTCCCTGCTGCAATCTACCGCGTAGAAAACCCGAAAAACAAACCATAGCACGGAGTCTTCTCCGGCCTTATGCAATGCAACATCACCGATCCAGACTAACATGTCCGGGTAGGCTTCACACATCATGCCTACGTCCGTTCTCGCATACGGACTCTAAACTACGGGGACTTTACATATCTACCCGAAGGAACGCCTCCAACTCTCCGCAAACTCGCGAGAGCGGGCTTCCTATGCTAAGAAAGAGAGCTATTCAAGCTCAAGATGAGGATCGTTACCCTTGCGTTCCTCTTTGGCGCCATCGGAAAGTAATCGGATGGAAATGACCGCACTAGCGTTGCCTCCGTGGATCCAGAGTCGGCTTGCGATTCGGAGCTCCGAAGCTCCTCCAATGGCGGATCTAGCTCTTCTTCTTCTTACCTTAGCTCTCCTCTCTCCAAGGATTTAGAAAGAGAACAAGTGAAGAGAAGTGAGGTTTTCCAAGTCAACTCACGGGTATATCCTCTCAGGAACAACCCCCAGCCGTCGGATCACAACCTAAGGAAACGAACGGCTTTGATTCGGGGCTGAAATGCCCAATCTGGGCCGAACACGGCCTGGCACACGCCCGTGTCCAGGGCCGTGTGCCGCATTCGCCGTCAAAATCGAATCTCCTGGAACCTCACACGGGTATCGAACACGCCCGTGTTCGAGCTGACACGCCTGTGTTCCACCTGACACGGCCATGTAGCCGGCCGTGTACACCATGATTTTTCCCCATTTTCAACCCGAGCACTGCACGGGTTCTAGGACACGCCCGTGTCCTTGCCCATGTCACATTGACACTCCTAGACCCCAGGCCGTGTACACGGGACATTTCGTCGAGGGAAGATCGACGACTTGATGACACGGCCTTGGACACGCCCGTGTCCTAGGCCGTGTTCCTTGTCTCGACGATCGTCGAGTGAATCTCGTCGACACGGGTCGACACGCCCTGCGACACGCCCGTGTCACAGGCCGTGTGCCCATTCACGACGAATCGTCGAGTATAACTCGACGACTTCACGGCTAAGTGTCGACACAGGTCGACACGCCCTGCGACACGCCCGTGTCGCAGGCCGTGTGCCCATTCTCGACGAATCGTCGAGTATAACTCGACGACTTCGCGGCTAAGTGTCGACACACGCTTGACACGCCCTGGGACACGCCCGTGTCCCAGGCCGTGTGCCTTCTGCCAGAACCCAAACTGGCCCAAAAAGTCCCCCTTTGCTCCTTCGAGTTTCGGGGCGTTACAACTCTCCCTCTCTTAAAAGAATTTTGCCCACGAAATTACATAAAGGAAAGATATGTACAAAACCAAAATTTGTACCTGAGCAGAACAACTCCGGATATTCGTCAAGCAAAGTCTGCTCTCTCTCCCAGGAGAGCTCCTCACGACCGCAATTGTCCCACAGGACCTTGACCATCCTGATCTCTTTATTGCGTAGCCGCTTGACCTCCGAGTCCTCAATCTGCACGGGCTTGACCTTTGTCGTTAGCCCACTATCCATCGGCACTTGATCGACCGCGATCACATGCGTAGGCTCTTGCACCGCCTTCCGAAGCACCGAAATGTGGAATACATCATGTAAACCACATAGCTCCACTGAAAGTTTCAGCCTATAGGCCGCTTCTCCAACTCGCTCCAGAACCTCAAACGTTCCAAGGTACCTCGGGCTTAGCTTTTTCAATCGCCGCACCCGCGAGACACCCTTGAACGGCTTGATCTTTAAGTATACATAATCGCCCACAGCGAACTCCACGTTCCTGTGTTTGGCATTATAGTACTTTGCTTGCCGGTCCTGAGCAATAAGCAACCTCTCCCGAATGGTTCTCACCAAAGAAGTAGCACCCTCTACTTCTGATCGCTTATACAACTTTGACTCACCCGTTTCTATCCAAGACAACGGCGTTCGACATCTTCTACCATATAGGGCCTCGAAAGGCGCCATCTGAATACTTGCTTGGTACCTGTTGTTGTATGCGAACTCCACCAAATAAAGGTGGTCTTCCCATTGCTTTCTGAAATCCAAGACACACATGCGAAGCATGTCTTCCATGGTTCTATTGACCCTCTCGGTCTGCCCATCCGTTTGCGGATGGAAGGCTGTGCTAAACTTCAGCTTTGTTCCCAACATTTGCTGCACCAGCCTCCAATCATTGGACGTGAACCGCCCATCTCGGTCACTCACGATGCTGCGGGGCACACCATGAAGCCGTACTATATTATCCACATAAAGTTTTGCCAGCTTCTCCACCGGATCGTCCTTACTATGCGGAATAAAATGCGACACCTTCGTTAATCGATCAACAACCACCCAGATGGCGTCGTTCCCCTTTTGCGACCTTAGCAAACCGTGCACAAAGTCCATAGAGATGTCGTCAAATTTCCACTCCGGAATAGGCAAGGACTTAAGAAATCCTCCCGGCTTTTGGCACTCCGCCTTTACCAAGGCGCAGGTTTGGCACTTCGCTACGTATAGCGCCACATCCTTTTTCAAACCCGGCCACCAAAATAGTTTCTTTATATCACGGTACATCTTCGTGCTCCCAGGGTGAATTGAGTACTTGGTATGGTGCGCCTCGTACAACAACTCCACCCGTAAATTGCCCACACTTGGGATGCACAAACGACCGTCTTTCCAAAGCAATCCGTCCTCCACGACGAATTGGGAATTTGACCCATCCAGAGCCTCTATCATGGACTGCTTCATATGAGCATCCATATCCAAAGCCTGCCGAATCCGATCAGCCAGGTCATATTGGACTTCAGTCCAATTCAGAACTGCTTCAGCACTTGATTGTCTATCCACACAAACAATCTCCAACGCCTCCAACTCCCGCACCAACCGCTCATCATGCACCGATAGCCAATTGGCTTGAGCTGGGGCTCGGCGACTCAACGCGTCCGCAACCGCATTCCCTTTGCCAGACACGTAGTGGATCTTGAATGTATAGTCCCCCAGGAACTCCATCCATCTACGCTGCCGCATATTCAGATCCTTCTGATCTATCAGGTACTTTAGGCTCTTGTGATTGGTGTAGATATCAATCTTCACACCGTACAAATAGTGTCTCCACAGCTTCAAAGCAAAAATCACGGCCGCTAACTCCAAGTCATGGACCGGATAATTCCTCTCGTGCACTTTTAGCTGTCTCGAGCCATAAGCTATCACGCTTCCATGCTGCAGTAGCACGCAACCCAAACCGCTGCCCGAAGCATCGCTATATAACTCATAGCCTTCGGTTCCACATGGCGAACTCAGCACAGGCGCCGTGGTCAACCGACACTTCAATTCCTCAAAAGCTCGCGCGCACTCCGGCGTCCAAACGAACTTATGATCCTTCCTCGTCAAAGTAGTGAGAGGTAGCGCTATCCGCGAGAAGTTCTCTACGAAGCGCCTATAATAACCGGCAAGCCCCAAAAAGCTCCGGACTTCTGCTACCGTAGCAAGCTCAGGCCACTCCCGTATCGCAACAATCTTCGCCGGATCCACCTCAATACCCTCTCCACTCACTATATGCCCGAGGAACGCCACTGAGGATAGCCAAAACTCGCACTTCGAGAACTTGGCATACAACTGATTTCTCCTTAGCGTCTCCAACACCAAATGAAGATGCTTGAAGTGATCTTCCTCACTTTGCGAGTACACCAAAATATCGTCGATGAAGACGATCACGAAATGGTCCAAGTACTCCCTGAACGTCCTGTTCATCAAATCCATGAATACTGACGGCGCATTAGTCAGCCCAAATGGCATGACCGTAAACTCATAATGCCCGTATCTCGTACTAAACGCTGTCTTCGGGATATCACTCTCCCTTATCCGCAGTTGATAGTACCCAGACTTGAGATCTAACTTCGAGTACACCGTCGACCCGACTAACTGATCAAAGAGATCATCAATCCTAGGGATCGGGTACTTGTTCTTCTCAGTCAGCTTGTTTAGCTCCCGATAATCAATACATAATCTCAAGCTTCCGTCCTTCTTCTTAACAAAGAGGACCGGTGCGCTCCAAGGCGAAGAACTCGGGCGCACATACCCTTGCTCCAACAACTCTTGCAGTTGAACTTTCAGCTCCGCCATTTCCTTAGGCGCTAGCCGATACGGAGATCGTGACACAGGCTTTGCACCTGACACTAGCTCGATCGTAAAATCTATCTCCCGTTGAGGCGGGGCTCCAGGAAGATCTACGGGGAACACATCAGGGTATTCCGATACCACTGAAATACAATCCAAAGCGGGCTTCGGCTTTGCAACCTCCACTAGTGTAAAGAACAGTTCTGCACCAGCACGAACCGCCTTCACCACCTGAAGAGCAGACATCAATGTCTTGCTCGACCCCTTTAAGCCCGTAAAAGTCATCTCACGACTCACTCCCAGCTTGACTTCCTTGCTACCGCAATCTATATGGGCCTGCTGCTCCGAGAGCCAGTCCATGCCAAATATGACGTCGAACTCCACTAACGGAAGTAAAGACGCTCGCAGGTCGAACTCCTGCTCCCCAATATGAATCTTAACATTGCAGATCCTATCCGCTCGCATCGAACACCCATTGGGCAACAACACATCCAACTTATCCTTCGCCATCGAAGAAGGGACTCCGATGCGTGATATAAATCCTTCGGACAAGAAGGAGTGTGAAGCTCCCGTATCGAAGAGTGCTCGTGCCGGATTTTCACAAATCAATACAAATCCTAAACAAGTAGTGGTAAGGTAACATGCGCATAACAAGCATTTAAAGAAATTGACTTGCTATAAATTAAACCGTACATTTCACCACATCAGCTTGTTTAATGGCCTCCTGTTGGCCAAGATTATAGACCCTTGGTTGGGCCGGAGCATAGTGGGATGCGGTCGACTCCACTGCCTTTCCCTTCTCTTCATAAGTGGCTCCCGGCCTCCTCTCGGACTTAGGACGTCCGCTCCAACAATCACGGGCAAAGTGTCCCGTCTTTCCACATGTAAAGCACGCGCCCGGGGTCCGACTCGTAGTCGCCCCAGAAGCGCCAGAAGGAGCTGGACCCGAAGTCCTATGCTTCTTGAAAGACCTCTGATAGCCGGACTTTGAAGTAGTCGGCACTCTGAACTCAGATTTCTTTTCACCCAAGCTTTTCTTCGCTTGCACGTTCTTCATGTCCTTCTCCAAGGACCGGGCAGTATTGACCAAGGTTAAGAAACCCTGCGTCATCGGCCCCGAGAGTAGCAACCTCAACTCGTCTCTCAACCCTTCGTAGAAGCGATTAGTCTTGCGCTCCTCATCCATGATGGTGGAGCTAGCATAACGACTCAACCGCGTAAACTCGTGGAGATATTCATCCACGCTCCTCTCACCCTGCACCAACTTCAGGAACTCATTCTCCATTGAAATCCTCTGAGTAGAAGGGAGGTATCTTGCTAAGAACAATCCCGAGAACTCTTCCATCGGAACGTCTATCAGTTGTCTACCTCTCAAATGATGCAGCTCCAATCCTTCCCACCACATCCTCGCTTCACCGTCCAGCAGGAACGTAGCGATGGTGGTCATTTGCCACTCCTCCGTCTCCGTCGCCGTCATGACTCTCTTCACCCTAGAGAGCCAGTCATCAGCCTGAGATGGGGTTCCCAACCCCGAGAATAACGGAGGGTTAAAGCTCATTACATGCTTTAGCTGCCTCTCAATTGCCCTCCTTGGCACTATTGGTTCTACAACCACTTGCTCCACCCTCCTCGGCTCAGCCTCTTGCAGAGGTTCTTGCTCCATCACAGGAGCGGGCTGCTGCGCTTGCCTTCCAGGCTGCGCATTAATCACGGCCAACACCGCTTCAGCCACCAATCGTATATTTTCAGCCGACAGAGGTGTTGCAGGAGCAACATCCGGTGCACTACTAGCCTCAGAAACTCGGCGTTCTGACGGCCCAACACCACTTCTGGTCACCTATAGTGGTACAAAACACCGTTAACCGACCAAATACATTGCAAACAGCAATTATAGGAACACGCAGGTTCCTCAAACACGAGTATTTTCATTCCTAAGTGGACATTCATGGGTTCTTTTACCATTATAACGATGACACACGCAATGTGCTCACCACCCCTTAAAAAGAATTCGTCCACGAATTCAGTTTAAGCCCGACCAAAACCAGTAGTCTGATACCAAATTGTAACACCCCCTATCCGTCGCATAGTATATAGCAGTAGGTCCGGCCGGGGCCCGACGCCATATACCACAGACAGACCGGGTGGTTACGTATGGAAACCATCCAACCAATCTCAACGTCCTACACAGAGCATTCTAGCGGAAGCAGTTTATATAAGTTGTAAACAAGAACCCAGCATTAGAGCACGAATGTCCACTAGTACATAATTAGGAATGTTATACAAAATACCCAAAATCGGCCTTAAGGCCTTACAGAGTGTTTCACTTGAATATACATGATTTACAAACCTCGGCACGCAGGCCGGTCATACATGAATAAAACAGAAACATTTCTACTTGGGCCTTCGAGGGCCAGCTTCGCAAAAAGGGCTTTAGCCCGCTATTGACCGCTTGGTCCAGCTGCACCTGCAAGTAACAAACCACCGCACGGTGGCAAAACAAGGCAACGGTCAGCAATGCTGACCAAATTATAACGATCCCGCCCCCAACTCGGGGGGCGATGCTCCTTCCCTGCATTTCATTAGCATAAGCGAGCAATTTATATAACCATAGCCATTTCATCACAGGCGTTGGCTCGCACGGCCACACGCCCCGTGCACTCAGGGCACATTCTCGGTGAACCGGTCGATGTCACGTCAATTAAAGCCATTAACATTCCGGACTCACCACCGCCACTTAGACGGCCAAACCTATGAGCAATTTGTCTTCCTGGCCTGGGTCACGACAGTTTAAGCCATTGACCGCCGAAGACCCTCATCTATGCCAACGGTGAGTGCCACGTAACCTTAGGTCTCTCTAACCCGAACGACATAGAGCGGGTATGGTTCCATCTAACCCGTGCTCACATCGCAACGACAATTTAAGCCATTTGCGCGGGTCAAACTTTCGCCGAGTCCCATTCTACCGCAAGTCACATAACCCCGTTATGTTCAAGTTGCCTCTCAGGCCACCAAGTTGGCAAGATCTCGTATCCGCCCAGTTTTCCGGGTGCACCTTTGGGTTAGTCCCCAAGGCTCCCTGCTGCAATCTACCGCGTAGAAAACCCGAAAAACAAACCATAGCACGGAGTCTTCTCCGGCCTTATGCAATGCAACATCACCGATCCAGACTAACATGTCCGGGTAGGCTTCACACATCATGCCTACGTCCGTTCTCGTATACGGACTCTAAACTACGGGGACTTTACATATCTACCCGAAGGAACGCCTCCAACTCTCCGCAAACTCGCGAGAGCGGGCTTCCTATGCTAAGAAAGAGAGCTATTCAAGCTCAAGATGAGGATCGTTACCCTTGCGTTCCTCTTTGGCGCCATCGGAAAGTAATCGGATGGAAATGACCGCACTAGCGTTGCCTCCGTGGATCCGGAGTCGGCTTGCGATTCGGAGCTCCGAAGCTCCACCAATGGCGGATCTAGCTCTTCTTCTTCTTGCCTTAGCTCTCCTCTCTCCAAGGATTTAGAAAGAGAACAAGTGAAGAGAAGTGAGGTTTTCCAAGTCAACTCACGGGTATATCCTCTCAGGAACAACCCCCAGCCGTCGGATCTCAACCTAAGGAAACTAACGGCTTTGATTCGGGGCTGAAATGCCCAATCTGGGCCGAACACGGCCTGGCACACGCCCGTGTCCAGGGTCGTGTGCCGCATTCGCCCTCAAAATCGAATCTCTTGGAACCTCACACGGGTATCGAACACGCCCGTGTTCGAGCTGATACGCCCGTGTTCCACCTGACACGGCCGTGTAGCCGGCCGTGTACACCATGATTTTTCCCCCAATTTCAACCCGAGCACTGCACGGGTTCTAGGACACGCCCGTGTCCTTGCCCGTGTAACATTGACACGCCTGGACCCCAGGCCGTGTACACGGGACATTTCGTCGAGGGAAGATCGACGACTTGATGACACGGCCTTGGACACGCCCGTGTCCTAGGCCGTGTTCCTTGTCTCGACGATCGTCGAGTGAATCTCGACGACTCCCCGGGACGATCGTCGACACGGGTCGACACGCCCTGCGACACACCCGTGTCGCAGGCCGTGTGCCCATTCACGACGAATCATCGAGTATAACTCGACGACTTCACGGCTAAGTGTCGACACGGGTCGACACGCCCTGCGACACGCCCGTGTCGCAGGCCGTGTGCCCATTCTCGACGAATCGTCGAGTATAACTCGACGACTTCGCGGCTAAGTGTCGACACACGCTTGACACGCCCTGGGACACGCCCGTGTCCCAGGCCGTGTGCCTTCTGCCAGAACCCAAACTGGCCCAAAACGTCCCCCTTTGCTCCTTCGAGTTTCGGGGCGTTACAATCTGCTATTGTGTTCTTTGTACAACCTTGGGCTCGTGAGAGGTGGTTCAATGAGCGAGAAGGGGGGACTGGCGAGATGAATTAGACAGGCGAGTAAGAATAGGAGGCCCACCTGCAGGAGGCGGGATGAGGGATTCTCTGAGGTAGGCGATACGCCCAGGTAGTGCGAGATGGATCTAGGAGGCGAGATGTCCTATAGGGCGAGTGGCCGACGAGACGGACAGAGAGGGTCGTCTCGCCCTTCAGTCTTTTCCCCACTCGCCACATGGGAGAAAAGATGTTTTTACCTTTTTACACCCAAGGGGGATTTTACCTTTTTGCCCCAGGTAATTTTACACTTCTACCACTGGAGGTCTGCGTATAGCCCTCCAGAACAGCGGAGTTTGCCTGTTGGCAGACCCAGCCCAGGGTGTTTTGGTCATTTTAGGTTAGTTCAGAAGTAATATTTGCAGATCAGATTCAGAGGCCTATAAATAGACCGATAAGGTGTCTGAGAAGGTTGTTGAACCTTTCTACTGTCTTCCTCACAGGCACCTAGCTCAGCATTGGCTAGGGAGGGGAAGATCTTCAGTTCTTCCGGGAAAGAGGTGGGACCTCCGAGCTAAGACCCCTCGGTCTGTTTCCAGGTCTCCAACTCACGTCGGGAGGGTAGTTCAAGAATAGTACATGGGGGCTGCATCCTCAGTTTCGAACTTTAGGAGGGACTAGAAAGCTGGTTCCAACATTTTTTGGTGCGGTGAGCGTGGAGTGCAGCACTCAGAGAAAAACCTTGAGCAACCATATGGCGGGAGGTCACAGAGAAGGAGAAGGAGAGGGGTCGGATAACCCGGGAGGATTTGTTGGAAGGTAAGAGTTTATGGCTTCAATTAAGGGCATCATGGACTTGCTGCAGGGGATCTCGCGACAGGGAGATTGTTAAACCCCAATACCTCAGGTGCCCGCTCTCGCACCATAAGAAGAGCTCGTCTCGGCGCGACTGGGAGAAGATGCACCGGGAAGGAGGCCAGGGAAGGAGGTGATAGTGGAAGGGAGCGGGAGAGACATTGCGGGAAGGGAGCTGTTCCCAAGCCCGGGGAGTACCATCTCGCCAGGGGAGGTCGTCACGCGAGTAGGGGCGGCGAGACCGGCGACGAGAGGGTCGCCATTTTGTAAGCTGATCCTGTCAGCTCCCGTCCTAGAAGGGTTCCGGGAAACAGAAATGAACTATTATGTGGGGAAGGATGATCCCCTCCATCACTTGCAGTGGTTCGAGGACGCGGTTTCGATCAGCCCTATGACAAACGCGTTTAAGTGCCGTCTCTTTGCCATCACGCTGAGGACAAGGCTCGGGACTGGTTTCACCAGCTTCCAACTGGCTCGATATACTTCTTCGAGGACCTGAGCAGGAGTTTCCATCTACGGTTCTCAACTTCGAAGAAGAGAAAGAAAAACCCGGAGTCAATCTTTTTGATTAAGCAGAAGGTAGATGAATCACTAGCTCAGTACATGGATAGATTCCAAGAGGAGATCCTGGATATACAGGAGGTGCCTGGGTTTGCCCTCCAGATGGCCTTTACCATGGGATTGCGGGAAGGCTTCTTCAAAATGAGCCTCACCTGGAAGGTGCCACTATCTTTTGAGGGTTTGATGGAGAAGACGGCAAAGGAAATAGCGATGGAAGCGGCGAATCCCGCTTTTGCGAAAACGTTTGCAAGGCTTACGGAGGTGGAGTCGAGGGAGTCGGGGAGACATCAGGAAGTGAGGAGAAGAGAAGAGCCGAGGGCGCCGGCCTATCGGGAGTTGGGATGGAGGCAGCAGGGAGGCCCTGCCCTAGGACAAGGGAGAGGATTTCCCCACGGGGGGAGGAACCAACAGGGAGGACGGGGAAGGTTTCACCAACAAGGATGGGGATACGGTCATAGACCACCCCTGCCTCCTCCGCAGCAAGCTATGGCAATCTGCCGAGGGAGATGTAGAGGCTGGGAGAGAGGAAGAGGAGCAGGGGCTGGGAGAAGGAGAAACCCTCAGGAAGGAAGACAAGGGGGGAGGTGACATTGCCATATTGCGACTTCCACGAGGAGGAAGGTCATGCAACGGCTACCTGCCCAGATTTCTTGGAATTAAGGAGAACTAGAGTAGCAAGAGAGCAACAGAGACCGGTGCGGATAGAGGCAGTGATAGGTACAGGAGAGGAGGATCTATGTGTAGATCGAATAGATGTAGGAGATCGATGGGGAATTGGAGTAATCCATGGAGGGGTAGGGATAGAGGTAGCCCGAAAGGCGAGCATTCACACTATGTATCGCCGAAGCGTAGCCTCGACGTCGTAATCCCCTCCCCCAGATGAGAAATCACCTTTTCAACGAAGGACATGCCAGACCATGAAGACCCTTTCTGTGACGCGCTGGTGATACGAACTGCCATCGAGAACTTTACGGTGTCACAGATCCTAGTAGACAATGGGAGCTCTATGAATGTTATTTTCAAGAAATCATTCAATGAGATGAGGGTGGAGTCCTGGAGGGTGCCGGCGGCGGATGGACCATTGTTTGGGTTCTCAGGAGAGAGGAAAGAAGTCGAGGGGGAGTGGGACTTCAGGTAACCCTGGGCGGCTATCCCGAAATTGCCGCTTTGTCATAGTGGATGCCCCCCGTTGTTACAATGCCATTTTTGGGCGCCCCTTGATCAGCGCTTTCAGATGCGTTCCCTCATCATTTCACCAGTGCTTGAAGTTGAACTCCGGAGGTACCCAAATCAGGGTGCGGGGGGGATCCAAAGGCTGCAAGGGAATGCTACGTGACTGCAGTGAACACCGTCTCCTGGCAGGGAGGTGCTGAAGAGATGGAGAAGAGGATGGAGCAATTGCAATAGGAACTGGGGGGCGAAGTAGAAGAAAGGGAGGAAGAAGATGCTGGAGGAGAGGGAGAAGTGGTAATGGTTGGGGGCATTGCGGGGGAGCCAGAAATGGCAGGAGAGAAGCATGGAGAGACGGGGATAATAGAAGAGAGGGAAGAAGAAGATGTTGGAGGAGAGGGAGAAGTGGTAATGGTTGGGGGCATTGCGGGGGAGACAGAAATGGCGGGAGAGAAGCATGGAGATACGGGGATAATAGAAGAGAGGGAAGAAGAAGATGTTGGAGGAGAGGGAGAAGTGGCAATGGTTGGGGGCATTGTGAGGGAGCCAGAAATGGCGGGAGTGAAGCATGGAGAGACGGGGATAATAGAAGAGAGGGAAGAAGAAGATGTTGGAGGAGAGGGAGAAGTGGTAATGGTTGGAGGCATTGCGGGGGAGCTATGAATGGCTGGAGAGGAGCATGGAGAGAGGGAGGCGGAAGAGGAAGGGGAGTCAAAGGAGGATGGTAGGAGGAGGAAAGAGAAGAGGAAGATGGAGGAAGCGGGAGGGTCGCCCAGGATGGGGACCCGGCTAGAAAAACGAAGAGCCTCACTGCAGGAAAGAGAGAACGCAAGCAAGTGGGAGAAGGAAAAGCTTGGGGAAGAAATGGTGATGGCTATCGTGGAAGACGAAGCCAGAGAACAGGACGCGCTGTAATAGCAGGAAGGAGAGGAAGAGCAATCAAGGCTGAAGGCGGCCATGGAGTGAAAGAACTAGTGCCTAAACATCTAGAGGGGGGGTGAATAGGTGCACTTAATCTTTTTAAACTTTTAAGGCAGAAATACAGTACAGTAATTGCAATTCACAGCACAGATAACACAACAATCACACAAGCATACAATCACAGAGAGCACACAGGATTTATAGTGGTTCCCCAAGGTCTGGGTACATCCACTTTCCCCCTTCGCCTATCTAGTAGTGTACTAAATTCGGCCTAACTTCTCCACTACTTCTCAGATCCTCAGATCTTACAACTCAGAACCCCAAATAGGTTCCTACAACTCAGAGTGATCCCACTCCTACAACTCAGGCACAAAGCCGTACCACTCAGTCTTCACCAAGACCTACACTCAGCCTTCAACAAGGCCTCAGCCTTCAACAAGGCCTACACTCAGAGAAATATATCTCCTACACTCAGGCACACAAGCCCTACCACTCAGCCTTTATAAATATAGGCTTACAACTCAGATCCCTTAGGATCCTGCAGAAAATAAAAAAGTACAAGGATTAATAACCACAACTCTGATTGAGAAATTTGAGTTGACTGGCTTCTTGATGAGTTTTTGAAAGAACTTTGCTGAGATCAACCTCCCTTGGCTTTCTTCAAAGCTTCTTGAATTAGAACACAGTAGGGTTGTATCTCTATGCAGATGATCTGCAATCAACTGCTGACTTGAGAATCAGATCTTAATCTGAAACTTTCTTATCAGCCTGGTTCAATAGCTGTCTTCTTAGAAGGAGCTTTCTCTCTCCAACTACTTAGATCTTCACTTGAAGGTCTTCTTCTGGTTTGTTGTTTCTCACTTCATTGATTGCTATGTTCTCGATTTCTGTTGAAGGATTAAGCCTTTATATAAGCTTTCTTCATGGTGACCGGCTGATCCGGTTTCTAACGAACTTCTGACAGCTCTGACAGTAGCAGTTGACCGGTTGAAATGGCAGCTGTCAAGTCATCCAATCACTTCTTGAAAACTCTGTCACTGTCTGAAAGTATCGAAATAGATAGTCTTTATGTGTCGACACAAATAGACCAAGTGTCGACACAAGTAGACTAAGTGTCGACACTAGCCTTCATGGTGTCGACACAACTCCTTGTGTTGTAGAAACTGCTTCTCGACACTGCTTCTTCAACATGTGTCGACACTGATCATGTGTGTCGACACAAGTCCTTCTTCTTCAATACATAGTTGATTTCTGCAAAGTGTCGACACAACTCCTTTGTGTCGACACATCTTCTTGTGTTGAAACTTGTTAAGTGTCGACACATTTTCTTTGTGTCGACACATGCCTTCTGTGTTGAACCTTTTGCTGAGTGTCGACACATCTCCTTTGTGTCGACACATCTTCTTTGTGTGTTGAGACTTTGCTGAGTGTTGACACATCTCCTTTGTGTTGACACATTCTTCATGTGTTGAGACTTTGTTGAGTGTCGACACTTGTACTTAAACTCTGTTGAAGTTTGCTGAGTGTCGACACAGTCTCCTAGTGTCGACACATGTACTTGAACTTTGTTGAAGTTTTGCTGAGTGTCGACACAGCCTCCTAGTGTCGACACTTTCGATGTCGACAAAGTTCCTCTGGGTGTCGACACTGCTTCTGAGTATCGACACTGATTCTTTAGACATTCTTCATTGTGTGTCGACACAACCTGTATATGTCGACACTTTACTTCTGGTGTCAACTCTGCCTTCCTGGTGTCGACACAATTACTCCAAGTGTCGACACTACTTATCTAGGTGTCGACACAAGCCTCCTTAAGTGTCGACATTTTTCTTCTAGGTGTCGACACATGGACTTAGAAACTTTTTTGCTTTCCCTGCAATTACTGAACCTGCACCAATAAACTCAAAACACATCAAATACACCTTGATGTATATCATTGAGTAGGGTGAGGCTTCTTCAAATCAGGTACATATATTCCAATGTACCCAACAATCTCCCCCTATTTGGAGAAGTCATAACCCTTAGTCAATGATATACACCATGCATAACAAATTCTCAGTATGATGTAAAACAGTAATATATGACAGGGAAAATACTTAAATATGCATGAACAGAACATGTATATATCATTAGCTCAGAACAATTAATGTAATAGATGAACATATAACATTGTTCTTACAAATTCCAACATTTACATTAATCAAAAGTTTACATAGAGTTTACTACAAATTACAACTTGTAAACTTAAGAAAATGCTATCATAAGGCTGCTCTGGTTCTTTGATTACAATCCCCTTTCCAGATTGAATCTTTGCTTGAACTGGGGCTTCAGTGTCATCAGCAGCAGCAGACTTCTTCCCTTTGAGATCTTTATTTTTCAGCTCTTCAGCCTTTATCTTCAGCCTTTCAAAATAGTGATAAGGCTTGGGAAAATACTTGCTAGGCTCCTGTGCATTAGGAGGTAGCTTTCCCAGTTTAGCCTTTCTTCTATATTGTACAATGGCCTCTTGCCTATTCTCATGCTTCCTCCACTCCAGGTCAGAATACCACTTTCCTCTATCTAGGACATTGTCCTTAGCAGCCTTCCATGCAGTCAAGATGATATTCCTGGAAGTGGAGCTCCATTGTTCAAAATCAGGTCTCAATTCGGCTTGCTCTCTGAATCTTTTCTTAGACAATTGAGCCTCTTGTTCCTTTAATAAGGCCTCTTGCTCTTTGAGTATTGCCTCTGGCATAGGCTGAACAACTTTCTCTATGATGACATTCTGATTTCCCTCAGGAGGACTATACATAGACTGTATCTCTTGATGTATCATGTCAAAGTCTGGTGGAGGGTATATCACTTGAGCTACTTCAGCCTGCTCTCCTCCAAAGTATGCAGGATTGATTCCAGACTCTGCAACATTGTCATCATCACATAAGGGTGGATATCCAAGGGTGGCTCTGATGGAATTTGAAATCCATTTGGCATGATCAGAGCCTGCCTTGACTAATACCCTCTCCCCCTTTATGACTTCTCTTTCTATATGATCCCTCAGATCATCTTTCTGAAATCTTATCTGTGCATTCAGATAGTTAACTCCATCTTTATAGAAAGGTTTTAACTTGTGGAGCTTGTCAGTGATAGCCTTTTGAGAGTCTTCAATGGCAGTTTTAACAGCAGTCAGGCTCTCTTGTAATTGCTTGTCAAATTCAGCCTTGACAGTAGCACTTGCTGCAGTCTGAGCAGTAGCTATATTCTTCATTTCAGTTATAATGACATTATGAGAAGCTGTGAGATTATCATTCATCCTTATCTGGTTCTCCAGGACATAGCCTTGCTTCACTTCTAGGTCATTAAGTTTTGTCTTTATTTTCTCTTGATGTGTGGCCAGATAGACTACTACATTTCCTCCTTTATGGAAACAATCAGTCATTTCCTTCTTGTTAAAATTCACTTCAAATCTGATGGATTTGATGTCTTGTGCCAGATCAAATTGTAGTGACTTATGCCCTTCATCCACATACTTTTCTAGAGCTTGTCTTTGCTCATCCAGCTTAATCTGTAAAGCCACCATCAATGAACTATAATCAGTAGATGGGGTAGGCTGTGGAGCAACTGTCTGTAGGGCTTTCTTATAGTTCTGGCTCCTTCTCTTGAAGACTTGGAACTTTCTCTTCTTTGCTCTAACAGCCTCTTAATCTTCTGAAGCAGATGTGCTAGCAATATCCACTCTGTCTTTAGGACTAGGATGTGAATCCTTCTCAGTCCTTGGTAGCTCTTCAGCTTCTCTTGGCTCCTCAGTCTCCTGTGCAGTAGTTTACTTTACATTCTCCATAAGCTCCCCCTCAATATGGGCCTTCTCCCCTCAACAACGCTATTTCTTTCTCAAGATCTGTTTGAACAAGATCAGGAAATAGCTCCTCTAAGGTAAATTCCTGTTGAGAATGGGCTGAAGAATCTCTTATCTCATCAACCACTTTATCAGTAACAGATGTGTCCTCCATGACAATATCTTGGGGTTGAGGTTGTATTTGTGTCTGCTGATGAATATCAGGTAATAAATCAGTCAAAACTGCTTCCTCAATAGTGAAATCGAATTGATTAATTTCAGTGATTACCTCTAGTATGGTTTGGATAGCCCTTTCACTCTCTAGTGGAGTTGGCTCTTCCACAACTAGAGGCTCCCCCTGGAGTGGATCCAGGTGAATTGGGCTAGCTGGTGGTAGCTCCCCCTGCCTCTGTGCATCCTCATGTCTTGCTGGAGACTGTCCTGCATATCTAGTCTCTTCATCATCAGGAGTAAAGACTACTTGCTCTTCAGAGCTGCTGGAGGATTCTTGAGCCAAAGTGGCTATTTTCTTCTTCTTCTTCTGAGTTGTGTCCTTTACTGGAGTTGGCATTTCTTTTGTCAGCACCCTATCCCATCTTGAGAAAATTCTGACACCCATTCTCCTCATGTGATTTATCTTAGAACCAGCTGCTTGATTCATCACCTCTGGAATACTTCCATCTAGGTATAAACTCAGAATTCTTCCCAGATTGGGCTTCTTCATACTCTCTTTTATCTTTTCAAACATAACTGCAGACCAATCAGTATCTAGTTTGAAGATAATCCTTGTCATCAAATTGAACATCTGAGCTGAAATTCTGTCATGTCCTCCAGGCTTGCTCAGGATGACCTTGCCAACTATCTCAGATAAGAATTTTCCTTGGATGTTCATTCCTTTCCTATTAAAAACTGATCCAATTTTGAGGTTTGAATCCAGTCCACACCAACTCAATGCCTCTCTAGTCTTAGAAGCAGATACATCCTCTTCCTCTTTTGTTCTTGGTAGATGAAGTACCTTTCTTAGACATTTTGGTGTGATCTTAACTTTGGTTCCATGAACTCTTGACTTAATCTTGAGTCCAGTATCATCAAGTGAAGCTGCACTCAGAAATTCTAGGACCTCCTTCTTCCAGATCTTGATTGGTTCTGATACAAGATATTCCAGTCCAGTCTCAGCAATTACGGTTACCACACCTTTGATTTCGGGTTCTGCATCATCAAAGGCATGTCGCATGAGCTCATATCCTTCGTTAACATTCTCTTCTAGCTTGGGCGCCATTAGGGTTTGAATAAATTTGAATTTAGAGAAGAGAGATGTCGACACACAAGTTTGGTCTCGAAACTTTGGTGAGCGTGTCGACAAACAATGGCGAAAACCTATTTATACCTTTCGAGAATCGAAGATGAAAAGGCGCGTCAAAATACTTAAATTGTGTCGACACTGTTGAAAAGTGTCGACACTTACTACTAATGTCTCGACAACTATGTGTCGACACAAATATAGTCGACTGAATATATGTGTCGACACTTATATATGTGTCGACACCACTTAGCTCGACAATTTGTCGAGACTCTACTAGACTAAATCTGTGTAAATCCTAAGTGTCGACACCACCTTGGATGTGTTGACACCTACACTGCATGTGTCGACACAAATTCTCTGAAGTGTCGACACAGACTTCCTAGCTGTGTCGACACCATTTCTCTTAAATGTCGACACCACTTTTATGTGTCGACACAGACAACTCTGTGTGTCGACACTATTTTACTTAGCCAATTTTTTTGTAAACTATTCTAAGTTTATCATCCCTAATTCAATTTTAAATTTATTGAATTTGGTTTCATCTAAGGGCTTAGTATACATATCAGCAAGCTGATTATCTGTATTAATATACTCCAGTGAAATATCTCCTTTTTCCACATGCTCTCTTAGAAAATGGTATTTTATTTCTATGTGCTTAGTCCTACTATGGGAGACAGGATTATTTGCAATAGAAATAGCACTTGTAGAATCACAAAATAAAGGTGTTCTGCTTACCTGAATACCATAATCTTCTAGCTGGTGTTATATCCATAGTAGTTGTGCACAACAACTTCCTGTAGCAACATACTCTGACTCAGCTGTGGAGATAGCCACACTGGTTTGCTTCTTGCTACTCCATGACACCAGCCTTTCACCTAGAAATTGACAGGTACCTGTTGTACTTTTCCTATCTTCCTTGCAGCCTGCAAAATCTGCATCTGAATAACGTGTCAGTACAAAGTCTCCATTTCTAGGGTACCAAAGGCCTAGATAAGGAGTGCCCTTGAGATATCTCAAAATTCTTTTGACTGCTGTCAAATGAGATTCTTTAGGGCAAGCTTGGTACCTAGCACAGACACATGTAGCATACATAATATCTGGTCTACTTGCAGTCAAATACAATAGGTAGCCAACTATCCCTCTATACAAAGTTTCATCTACAGGTTTACCTGCATCATCTTTGCTTAGAGACATTGTTGACCCCATAGGAGTTTTCATGGTAGTGGATGATTCCATACCATACTTCATTATCAATTCTAGGGTGAACTTAGACTGGCATATGGATAAATCATCCTCAATCTGTCTAACTTGAAGACCCAAGAAGAACTTAAGTTCCCCCATACTGCTCATTTCAAACTGTCCTTGCATTAGTTTTGCAAACTTTCTGCAAAGACTACTTTCAGTAGACCCAAATATGATGTCATCTACATATATTTGGACTAAGATGATCTTGCCTCTGGATTCCCTAAGGAATAGAGTCTTGTCTATTTTCCCCCTTGTGAATTTATTCTCAGTGAGGAAACTAGACAGGGTCTCATACCAAGCCCTAGGGGCTTGTTTTAACTCATACAAAGCTTTTCTAAGTCTATAAACATAATTAGGTTTAGTAGAATCAACAAAACCTGATGGTTGTTCTACATAGACTTCTTCCTTCAAATTTTCATTCAGAAAAGCTGACTTAACATCCATTTGGTATACCTTAAATCCTTGGAATGTTGCATAGGCAAGGAACATCCTTATTGCTTCTAGTCTGGCTACTGGAGCAAAGGTTTGATCAAAATCAATACCTTCTTCCTGCCTATATCCTTTTGCAACTAGTCTAGCTTTATTCTTTATAATTACTCCATTTTCATCCAACTTGTTCCTAAAGATCCACTTAGTTCCAATAATGTTGTGGCCCTTTGGTTTAGGAACAAGCTCCCAGACTTTGCATCTTTTGAACTGGTTCAGCTCCTCTTGTATTGCCTCAATCCAATTAGGGTCTAGGATTGCTTCTTCAAATTTCTTTGGCTCTACTTGGGATAAAAAGCTGGAGTAGAGAACTGAACTTAGATTCCTGCTCCTTTTTTGTACCCCTTGTCTGAGATCTCCAATAATCTGATTGGCTGGATGATCTTTTAAATGCCTATTTGCTGGAGGCAGCTGTCTACTGGTTGTACACCTTCAGCTTCTTCATTCAGCTGCTCCTCTTGGTCTTCTTCAGCAACAGGAGTATATTGTACTCCCCCTGGACAGCAGCCACTATCATCCACTTGATGACTTGCAGTAGAACCTTCTTCAATAGTAAGCTTGTCCATCTTCTCAGTCACACTTGTGGAGCTGAAAACACTTCTAGACAATTCATTGTTAATGAGTCTAGCTTCATCAAACACTACATGTACTTACTCTTCTATAACTTGAGTAGTCAAGTTGTAGACCCTATAAGCCTTACTGTTGTTGTTGTACCCAACAAAGATCCCCTCTTGGGATTTGGCAGCAAACTTGGTTAAATAAGACTTACCATTATTAAGTATATAACATTTACAACCAAAGATCCTGAAATAGGATAGATTTGGTTTTCTGCCCTTCACAATCTCATAGGGGGTCTTATTGTGGCTCTTGGTGATAGTAGTCCTATTGATCACATGACATGCAGTATTAACTGCCTCAGCCCAGAAATATTCTGGGAGAGATGTGTCACTCAATAGGGTTCTACCAGCCTCTATCAAGGTTCTATTTTTCCTTTCAGCAATACCATTTTGCTGAGGTGCTCTTGGTGAGGAAAATTCCTGAAATATCCCAAACTCTTCACATAGCTTTGTCATACTATCAGACTGGAATTTAGTACCATGGTCACTTCTTATTTTGACCACTGTACTGTCTAACTCATTCTGAATTTGTTTGACAAAACTATAAAAGATACTAGGAGTTTCAGATTTTTGCCTTAGGAAGAATACCCAGGAAAACCTTGAATAATCATCTAAAACCACAAATGTGTAGACCTTCCTACCTAGGCTGTGAACTGGTATAGGACAAAAAAGATCCATATGCAAGAGGTATAGGCACCTCACAGCATCTTTGTTCTCACAGCTTGCCCTTTTGACAAGCTGAGCATATCCCATCCTTTATACACTTAACCTGAGGACCATTCCTCACTAACTCTTTGCTAAAGAGTTGACCAATTGTCTTGTAGTTAAGATGAGCCAGCCTTTTGTGCCATTTAACACAATGTGAGACTTTCTCATCAGCTATAAGACAAATAGGAGAAACTATGTTCTCACACATAATGTCTAGACAATAGACATTTCTCTTCCTATATCCTGTCAGAATGATCTTTTGATCACTTGACCTACTGATATGACAACCATCTTTGACAAATGAGATGTCATATCCTAAATCACTCAGCTGACTTATGCTAATGAGGTTATGTTTCAAACCCTTTACATAAGCCAATTGAGTAATTGTAATTAGGTTGCTAGAAATATTACCAAAACCTTTGATGATTCCTTTTCTAAACCACCAAAGGTAACCTTAGGACCATCCTTGATTGGTGTATTGTCCTTCAGCAATCCCCTAGTTCCAGTCATGTGCCTGGAATATCCACTGTCCAAGTACCATATTGGGGCATGGCCACTTGGACTCACCTGCAAAACTGATTAATTAACCTTAGAACCCAAATAATTCTTGGGTCCTTGGTGCAAGTTAATCTGACTCTTAACAAAACTACCTGTAGCTTTTCTAGCAGGCAGTTTGCTACTCACCTTGGCACTTGAATTATGCCAACAATCTATGGCAAAGTGGCATACCTTGCCATAACACCAGCACTCAAACCTGTTGTACCTTTGTTTGAATACAACCCTGGCTGTAGTATC
This sequence comes from Platanthera guangdongensis, assembly GCA_039583875.1. NCBI lineage: Eukaryota > Viridiplantae > Streptophyta > Magnoliopsida > Asparagales > Orchidaceae > Platanthera > Platanthera guangdongensis. Next base: position 130,851,357 of record CM077148.1, on the reverse strand, counting down.
TACAGCAGGCTCCTTGTTGAGTACTGGGGCTTTTCCCTTAGACTTGGACTTTACTGTCCAGGCAGGTTTTGTAAACCCCAATCCAGTTTTACCCTTATGAGGTACAAACTCATCTATCAAAGGTAGAACAGATTTTGGTTTAGAAAAACTTGCTATAATATCTCTCTCCTTCTGAAGACTAATCTCCAGATTTCTAATTTGATCATTTTTAAATGTAATAGTCCCCATCTGAATAACAGTAATGTTCTTCAGTCTGGCTATTTCATTTAGTTTCTGATCTAATAACTTGTCAAAATCTGTTGCAGCCACTTTAAGACTAGCAATCTCCTTAGCCAGAGTTTTGTCCAAGAGTTTGCTTTTCTTCAAAGCCTGCAACAATACTCTATATTCATCAATCAACTGATGAATGTCTCCTTCAGATTCAGATCCACTCACATCACTTGATGCTGAAGTATCTGATTCTGATCCAGCACTAGAAATTGAACTTGAAGAACAATTTTGTACCTGACTAGGTCCAGGCTGATCCTGGATTTTGTCTCCTTCTGATAAGGCCATCAGTCCCTTGCACTGAATGTCCTCCTGCTCATAAATTGAGTTCATTAGCTGCATGAACTCATTTTATTCTTCTTCAGCAAACAAGCCAATATATGCTTCAGCTTCTGAATCAGTTTCTGAAGATGACATATCAGTCAGACTTTTATCCTTCTTAGCAATAAAGGACCTTTCTTTTTTGCCCTTAAACTGTGTCTTCTTCTTGTTAGTGTACTCTTTCCTCTTTTCTGGACAATCAGCTATTACATGTCCTTGTCTATTGCAACAATAACATACTATCTTAGAGGATGTAGTTTTACTAGACTTGGACTTTCTCCTGTCATTCCTTGATGACTTCCTGTTCTGATAATAGTCATCTTTTGTCTGTGAAGTGGATGGCTTGGATCTCCACTGCTTCTTCTTTAGAAACTTCTGAAAATGCCTAGTAAATGCAGCAAAGTCTTCATCACTTTCTCTACTTTCTGACTTCTTGCTATCTGAAGTATCTGTCTCAGCCTCAGCAACTTTTTGAGGTGGAGATGGAGACATGCTTTTATATTTCCTAGTGGCTTCAGTCTTGAAGGCCACAGCTCTTTCTTTGTGCTCCACTCTTGTAGTCTTTTCTTCCTCCTTCCTTATCAATAATTGCATCTCATAAGATAACAGTTTTCCAAACAAAGTTGGAGGAGGAATGTCTGCTAATTTGGCCATTTCCCTTATGGCACAAATCTTAGTATCCCAGTCCTTACTTAGGGATCTCAAGAACTTATCATTCAATTCATAATTGCTGAACTCTCTTCCATAGAACATTAATTCATTGACTATCCTATAGAATTTCTTGTAGCATTCAGTTATGCTATCAGACCTGCCTTGTCTGAAGCTTTCATACTCTTGGTTTAACAAACACTTCCTGTCTTGTCTTACCTCTTCTGATCCCTCCATATAGACTATCAGTGTGTCTCACATTTCTTTTGATGTTTTACAATGAATCAGAATCTGAAATGTGGCATCATCAATTGCACTTACAATAATATTCTGGGCCCTCTTGTCCATAGTGGCCAGAATTATCTCATCTTTTGTCATTTCTGAATAATCTTTTGGAGTTCTCTGATTTGCATCTAGAACAGATACCTTCATTGGCACATATGACCCTTCTTTAACAGTAATATATATTCTTGGGGCTGAGGCTTCCATAAAAAGTCTAACCCTTTCTTTCCAAATGCCAAAGATCTCCTTTCTGCAGATTGGCAACTTCATGGATCCTAACTCTTTGTGATTCTCAGTTAAACACCTAGAGGGGGGGTGAATAGGTGCACTTAATCTTTTTAAACTTTTAAGGCAGAAATACAGTACAGTAATTGCAATTCACAGCACAGATAACACAGCAATCACACAAGCATACAATCACAGAGAGCACACAGGATTTATAGTGGTTCCCCAAGGTCTGGGTACATCCACTTTCCCCCTTCGCCTATCTAGTAGTGTACTAGATTTGGCCTAACTTCTCCACTACTTCTCAGATCCTCAGATCTTACAACTCAGAACCCCAAATAGGTTCCTACAACTCAGAGTGATCTCACTCTTACAACTCAGGCACAAAGCCCTACCACTCAGTCTTCACCAAGACCTACACTCAGCCTTCAACAAGGCCTACACTCAGCCTTTAACAAGGACTACACTCAGAGAAATGTATCTCCTACACTCAGGCACACAAGCCCTACCACTCAGCCTTTATAAATATAGGCTTACAACTCAAATCCCTTAGGATCCTATAGAAAATAAAAAAGTACAAGGATTAATAACCACAACTCTGATTGAGAAAGTTGAGTTGACTGGCTTCTTGATGAGTTCTTGAAAGAACTTTTCTGAGATCAACCTCCCTTGGCTTTCTTCAAAGCTTCTTGAATTAGAACACAGTAGGGTCGTATCTCTATGCAGATGATCTTCAATCAACTGCTGACTTGAGAATCAGATCTTAATCTGAAACTTTCTTATCAGCCTGGTTCAATAGCTGTCTTCTTAGAAGGAGCTTTCTCTCTCCAACTACTTAGATCTTCACTTGAAGGTCTTCTTCTGGTTTGTTGTTTCTCACTTCATTGATTGCTATGTTCTCGATTTCTGTTGAAGGATTAAGCCTTTATATAAGCTTTCTTCATGGTGACCGGCTGATCCGGTTTCTAATGAACTTCTAACAGCTCTGACAGTAGAAGTTGACCGGTTGAAATGGCAGCTGTCAAGTCATCCAGTCACTTCTTGAAAACTCTGTCACTGTCTGAAAGTGTCGAGATAGATAGTGTTGGGTACATTGGTCAAATGTACCTGATTTGAAGAAGCCTTACCCAACTCAATGATATACATCATAATGTATTTGATGTATGTTGAGTTTACTTGTGCAGGTTAAGTAATCACTGGACTGAAGCAAAAAGTTTCTAAGTCCATGTGTCGACACCCAGAGGGAAAGTGTCGACACTTAAGAAGACTTGTGTCGACACCCAAACAAGCAGTGTCGACACTTGGAGTCATTGTGTCGACAACTGGGATGCAGAGTCGACACCAGACAGAAAGTGTCGACACTTGGAGCTGTGTCGACACTCAGTGAAGAAAAGTGCAGACAGAGAGTGTCGACACAAGGAGCTGTGTCGACACCCAGTGAAGCTGTGTCTACACCAGAAAGTGTCGACACTTGGAGCTGTGTCGACACTCAGCAAAAGTCTGCAGCGACTAAGTATAAGTGTCGACACTCAACACAATGTGTCGACACTAAGCAGAAGAGTCAGCACTTGAAGTAAGTGTCGACACTCAACACAATGTGTCGACACTCAACAGAAGAGTCAGCATTTGAAGTATGTGTCGACACCCAGAACAATGTGTCGAGACACAGCTGAAGACTCAACACTTGAAGAAAGTGTCGACACAAGGAGCTGTGTCGACACTTAGCAAAGAACAGAATTATCTCCAAAATATTCTAAGTACAAGTGTCGACACTAAGGGAATGTGTCGACACTCAGCTGAAGTCTCAACAGAAGAATCAAGTGTCGACACAAGGAGCTGTGTCGACACTCAGCAAGTATCAAAATAGAAGACTATGTGTCGACACTTAACAGATTCAACACAAGAAGATGTGTCGACATAAAGGAGATGTGTCGACACTTAGTAGAATTCAGCAAAAGCTAGAAGAACAAGTACTTGTGTCAACACTCAATTTCAGTATCGACACATGCAGAAGAAACTGTGTCGAGACATACAAGGAGTTGTGTCGACACCTTGTAGACTTGTGTCGACACTTACACAGCATGTGTCGACACTTGGACTATAAGTGTCGACACTTAAAGACAAAAAGTCTCGACACTATCAGACAGTTAGAGATTTTCAAGAAATGACTGGATGACTTGACAGCTGCCGTTCCAGCCGGTCTACAGCACCTGTCAGAGATATCAGAAGTCAGTTATGGACCGGACCAGCCGGTTACCATGAAGAAGGCCTATAAATAGGCACCTACAGTTTACAGAAACTGTTGTTGAAGAAGTTCAGTTATTGTTGAACAAGTTATTGAAGTGGTACACAAAGTATCAACACAAGAAGATCTTGCAGTCCAAGTGCAGATCTAAGAAGTTGGAGAGAGAGGACTCCATCCAAGAAATCAGCCTCTAGAACTAGGCTGAGAAGAAGGATTCAGATTCATTCTGGATCTTAAGTGGCAGAGGTCAAGGAACTACTGCAGGAGGATTCAGTCTTATTCAGTTCTACTCAAGAAGCTTTGAAGAAAGCTAAGTCAGATTGAATCCAGCTGAGTTCTTCCAAGAACTCATCAAGAAACTCTCAACTCCCCTCTTTTATTTCTGAGTTGTTGAGTTAATATTTGTAATACATTTTTATCTTGTAGGATCCTTTGGATCTGAGTGAATTGTAAGCCTATAATTATAAAGGCTGAGGGTAGGGCTTGAGAGCCTGAGTGTAGGAGATTGAGATCTCTGAGTGTAGGCCTTGTTGGCTGAGTGTAGGCCTTGGTTGGCTGAGTGTAGGCCTTGGTTGGCTGAGTGTAGGCCTTGATTGGCTGAGTGTAGGCTTTGGGATAAAGCTGAGTTGTAAGGCTTTGGGCCTGAGGTGTAGGAACCAATTTGGGTTCTGAGACAGTGGAGGAGTTTGGCCGAATCTAGTACACTGCTAGATAGGCGAAGGGGGAAAGTGGATGTACCCATATCTTGGGGAACCACTATAAACCACTGTGTATTCTGTGTTGTGCTGTGATTGTGGCTGTGCATGCTGTGTGTTTGCTGTGATAAAATAGTTAGTATTCTGTGATATAACTGATTGCTGCCAATAAAGTTTAAAAAGGATTAGGTCACCTATTCACCCCCCCCCCCCTCTAGGTGTTTAGGTACCATATCTTTCAAGTGGTATCAGAGCCAGGTTCCTCAAAAAGGACTAACAGTCTGAGGAGATCCAATTTGGCAGATTCAGTGTAAGGCAAAATACAGATTCAAGAAATTCAAGAAAATCAAGAAACATGGGTTCTTCTGAGAATCACAAGGAATTGGGTTCCATGAAATTGCCCATATGCAGGAAAGAGATCTTTGGGATCTGGAAGGAAAGGGTAAGGTTATTTATGGAGGCCTCAGACCTTAGAATCTACATCACAGTAAAGGAAGGGCCTTATGTGCCTATGAAGATTTCAGTTCTAGATGCAAATCAGAGAACTCCAAATGATTTCTCTGAGATGACTAAGGATGAGATTATCCTAGCTACCATGGACAAGAGGGCACAAAATATTATAGTGAGTGTCATTGATGATGCAACATTTCAGAATCTTATACACTGTAAGACAGCCAAGGAGATGTGGGACACTCTTATAGTGTATATGGAAGGATCTGAAGAAGTTAGACAAGATAGAAAATCCTTGCTAAATCAGGAGTATGAGAGTTTTAGACAAGGTAAAGGTGATAGCATAACTGAGTGCTACAAGAAGTTCTACAGAATAGTTAATGAACTCATGTCTTATGGAAGAGAGTTCAGTAACTATGAACTAAATGACAAGTTTTTAAGGTCCCTAACGAAAGATTGGGACACCAAGATCTGTGCCATAAGAGAAATGGCTAAGTTGGGGGAAATTCCTCCTCCTACACTGTTTGGCAAGTTATTATCATATGAGATGCAGTTGACAGTGAGAAAAGAGGAGGAGAAATCAACAAGGACTGAGCACAAGGAAAGATCAGTTGCTTTCAAGACAGATGTCCCCAGGAAGTGCAGGAATAAATCACCAACTCCACCTCCAAAGATTGCTGAATCAGTGTCAGATGAAACTGTCAGCACCAAGTCAGAAAGCAGTGAAAGTGATGAAAACTTTGCTGCTTTCACTAGACACTTTCAGAAGTTTTTGAAAAATAAATAGTGGAGGTCAAGGCCTTCTACATCACATGGAAAGGAAGACTCTTATCAGAAAAAGAGGTCTTCAAAGAATGACAAGAAAAGGACAAAATCTAGCAAGGCAACTAGTTCAAAGATAGTGTGCTATTGCTGCAATAGACAGGGCCATGTTATTGCAGACTGTCCTGAAAAGAGGAAAGAATCTGGTGACAGGAAAAAGACTCATTTCAAAGGCAAGAAAGAGAAGTCTTTTGTAGCCAAGAAAGAGAAGACTCTATCAGATATTTCTTCTTCAGAATCTGAGTCTGATGCTGAGGCCTACATAGGGCTGTTTGCTGAAGAAGAAGAAGAAGAATTCATGCAGATCATGGAGTCTATTTATGAACAAGAAGACAGTCAATGCCAAGGGCTAATGGCTTTGACAGAGAGTGCCAAAATCCTGGAGCAGCCAGGACCCAGTAAGGTACAAGGTTCAAGTTCAAGTTCAGTTTCTTGTTCTAGTTCAGATTCAGATTCTTCATCATCAAGTGATGAGAATATATCTGAGTCTGAGGATGATATTCATCAGCTTATAGATGAATACAAAGTGCTGTTGCAGGCTTACAAGAAAAGCAAGTCCCTTGCCAAAAGTCAGGCAAAGGAAATTGTTGATCTTAAAGCTACTGCAACAGATTTTGAGAAGCAATTTGATCAAAAGCTTAATGAAATAGCCAGACTAAAACACATAACAGTGATTCAAATGGGTACTATATCATTTAAGAATGATCAAATCAAGAGTCTGGAGATCAATCTTCAGAAAGAGAGAGAGCTTGTTGCTAGGTTTTCTAAACCTAAGTCAGTGCTACCTTTAATTGATGAATTTGTTCATCATAAAGGCAAGGCTGGACTGGGCTTTATTAGACCTGCAGGGACTGAGCAGTCCAAGTCTAAGTCCAAGGGCAAAGCCCCAACATTCAACAAGCCTGCTATAGACAAGACAGCCAAGGCTGTACCTAAGCAAAGGTACAACAAGTTTGAATGTTGGTGCTGTGGCAAGATTGGCCATTTTGCAGTGGACTGTTGGCACAATGTCAGTGCCAAAGTGAGTACCAAACTACCTGTTGGAAAGCCAGTGGGTAGCTTTGTCAGATTGCAGACTAACATGTACCAAGGACCCAAGAATTCTTTGGGTTCTAAGGTTCATTAATCTGTTTTGCAGGTAAGTCCAAGTGGCCATACCCCAATATGGTACTTGGACAGTGGATGTTCCAGGCATATGACTGGAATAAGGGGACTACTAAAGGACTATATTCCAATAAAAGATGGTCCAAAAGTAACCTTTGGTGGTTCTGAAAAAGGAATCATCAAAGGGTTTGGTAACATTTCTACAAACTTGGTTACCATTACTCAAGTGGCTTATGTTAAAGGGTTGAAACACAACCTAATAAGTATAAGTCAATTAAGTGATGTAGGGTATGACATCTCATTTGTTAAAAATGGTTGTCATATCAAGAGGTCAAGTGATCAAGAGATCATTTTGACAGGTTATAGGAAAAGGAATGCCTACTGCCTAGACATTATGATTGAGAACAATGGTTCTCCAGTTTGTCTTGTAGCTGATGAGACAGTCTCTCATTGTGTCAAATGGCACAAGAGGCTAGCCCATCTTAACTACAAGACTATTAGCAAACTCTTTAGCAAAGAGTTAGTGAGGAATGGTCCTCAAGTTAAGTGTGTCAAAGATGGTATTTGCTCAGCTTGTCAAAAGGGCAAGCAGACTAAATCCACCTTTAGAAGCATAGAAAACAAAGATGCTGTGAGGTGTTTATACCTTTTGCATTTGGATCTCTTTGGTCCAATGCCAGTTCACAGCTTAGGTAGGAAGGTCTATACCCTTGTAGTTGTAGATGACTACTCAAGGTTTTCCTGGGTGTTCTTCTTAAGACAGAAATCTGAAACACCTAGTGTCTTCTATAGCTTTGTCAAGCAAATTCAGAATGAACTAAATAGTACAGTGGTCAAGATTAGAAGTGACCATGGTACTGAATTTAGTCTGAAAGCATGACAAAACTATGTGAAGACTTTGGGATATTTCAAGAATTCTCTTCACCTAGAACACCTCAGCAAAATGGCATTGCTGAAAGGAAGAATAGGACCTTGATAGAGGCTGGTAGAACCCTACTAAGTGATACATCACTGCCAGAGTATTTCTGGGCTGAAGCAGTTAACACTGCATGGCATGTTATAAATAGGGCTACCATCACTAAAGGGCTAAACAAGACCCCCTATGAAGTTATGAAAGGCAGGAAACCAAACCTATCCTACTTCAGGATCTTTGGTTGCAAATGCTTCATACTTAACAATGGGAAGTCTTACTTAACTAAGTTTGCTGCCAAGTCCCAAGAGGGAATTTTTGTTGGGTACAGCAATAATAGTAAGGCTTATAGAGTCTACAACTTGACTACACAAGTTGTAGAAGAATCAGTGCATGTAGTTTTTGATGAGACTAAACTTATTAATAATGAGTTGTCTAGCAGTGTATGCAGCCCCACAGGTTTGACAAAGAAAATGGACAAGCTTACTATAGAAGAAGTGCCTGCTGCAAGACAGCAAGGAGAGGAGAGTAGCTGTTGTCCAGGGGGAGAACTACATGTGCCAGTTGCTGAAGAAATACAAGGAGAACAGCATGATGCAGATGCTGAAGTGGTTCAACCAGAAGTTAGGATGCCTCCAGCTCACAGGCATCTTAGAGATCATCCAGTAGAGCTGATTATTGGAGATCCAAGACAAGGAGTACAAACCAGGAGTAGAAACATGAATGCAGCAATCTACTCCAGCTTTCTATCTCAAGTTGAACCTAAGAAATTTGAAGAAGCAATACTGGATCCACAATGTACTGAAGCAATGCAAGAAGAGCTTAATCAGTTCAAGAGGTGCAAGGTTTGGGAACTAGTTCCTAAACCTAAAGACCACAATATAATAGGAACTAAGTGGATCTACAGGAATAAGATGGATAAACAAGGGGTCATCATTAAGAATAAGGCTAGACTGGTTGCTAAAGGATATAGGCAAGAAGAAGGTATTGATTTTGATCAAACCTTTGCTCCAGTAGCCAGACTGGAAGCCATAAGGATGTTCTTGGCCTATGCAACCTATCAAGGATTCAAGGTATACCAAATGGATGTCAAGTCAGCATTCCTAAATGGTAATCTTAAGGAAGAAGTCTATGTGGAACAGCCTGCAGGTTTTGTTGATCCAACTCTACCTCATCATGTCTATAGACTTAGGAAAGCTTTATATGGGTTAAAGCAAGCCCCTAGGGCTTGGTATGAAACCCTATCTAGTTTCCTCATTGAGAACAAATTCTCAAGGGGGAAAATAGATAAGACTCTATTCCTTAGGGAATCTAGAGGCAAAGTCATACTAGTCCAAATATATGTAGATGACATTATATTTGGGTCTACTGAAAGCAGCCTTTGCAAAAAGTTTGCAAAACTTATGCAAGGTCAGTTTGAGATGAGTAGTATGGGAGAGCTGAAGTTTTTCTTGGGTCTCCAAGTTAAACAGACTGAAAGTGGTTTATCCATTTGTCAGTCCAAGTTCACCCTAGAACTCATAAGGAAGTATGGTATGGATTCATCCAGCACCATGAAGACTCCTATGGGGTCAAGTATATCTCTTAGCAAGGATGATGCAGGGAAACCTGTAGATGAAACCTTGTATAGAGGGATAGTTGGCTCCCTATTATACTTGACTGCTAGTAGACCAGACATCATGTATGCTACATGTGTTTGTGCAAGGTATCAAGCCTGCCCTAAAGAGTCTCATTTGACTGCAGTCAAGAGAATATTGAGATATCTAAAGGGCACTCCCTATCTAGGCCTCTGGTACCCTAGGAATGGAGATTTTGATCTAACAGGTTATTCAGATGCAGACTTTGCAGGATGTAAAGAAGATAGAAAGAGCACTACTAGAACCTGTCAATTCCTAGGTGGGAGACTAATTTCATGGAGTAGCAAAAAGCAAACCAGTGTGGCTATCTCCACAGCTGAGTTAGAGTATGTGGCTGCAGGAAGTTGCTGTGCTCAACTTCTGTGGATTCAACATCAGCTAGAGGACTATGGATTTCAGGTAAGTAGAACTCCACTTTTCTGTGATTCTACAAGTGCTATTTCAATAGCTAATAACCCTGTATCCCATAGTAGGACAAAACATATTGAGATTAAATATCATTTTCTTAGGGAGCATGTAGAAAGAGAAGATATTTTATTAGAATATGTTAAAACAGATGAACAAGTAGCTGATATGTTTACTAAGCCACTAGAAGAAGCTAAGTTCAATAGATTTAAAATTGAACTAGGAATGATAAACTTAGAGTAAGTTTACAGAATTGAAAATGACTAAGTAAAAAGGTGTCGACACATAGACAAGTCTATGTCGACACAGAATAGTGGTGTCGACACTTCAGGAAAAAGGTGTCGACACATCTAGGAAGTTGGTGTCGACACTTCAGAATGTTAGTGTCGACACATGCCAAGTAGGTGTCGATACATCCAAGGTGGTGTCGACACTTAGTATTTACTCAGAATTTTCTAAGTAAAGTCTCGACAATGTGTCGAGATATGTTGTGTCGACACATACCCAAGTGTCGACACATAAAATCTGTTGACTAAACTTGTGTCGACACATGTGTGTCGAGACATTATAAGTCAGTGTCGACACTTATAGCCAGTGTCGACACATTTTTACGTTAGCTGTCCCGCCTGTTCATCTTCAAAATCAGAAAGGTATAAATAGGGTTCTGTATTTGTTTGTCGACACGCTTCCAAAGTTTCGAGAACAAAACTACTGTGTCGACACCTCTCTTTTCTAAAGACAAATTATACAAACCCAAATGGCACCTAAGCTTGAGGAGAACGTTAATGAAGGATATGAGCTTGTGCGCGGCGCGTTCGACGATGCCGATCAAGAAATTCAGGCAGTAGTAACCCTAGTCGTCGACTCTAGGTTAGAGTACTTAGTTTCAGAACCTACTAAGATATGGAAGAAAGAGGTTCTTGAATTCCTTAATGGAGCTGTAGTAGATGAATCTGGATATAGAATCAAATCCAGAGTTCATGGAACTAAGGTCAAGGTTTCACCTAAAAATCTGAGGAAGGTACTCCAGCTACCAAAAACTCAAGATGAAGAAGAAATTACTGCATCCAAGACCAGGGAAGCTCTAACCTGGTGTGGACTTGATCCAAAGATGAAGCTAGGTTCTGTATTTAACAGGAAAGGTATGAATAATCAAGGAAAGTTCATGTCTGAGATTGTGCGAAAGGTCTTACTCAGCAAACCTGGAGGGCATGACAGAGTGTCTGCCTATATATTTGGAATCATGACAAGGATCATATTCACTCTGAAAATAGACTGGTCTATAGTGGTTTATGAGAAGATTAAGGAGAGCTTGAAGAAGCCCAATCTGGGCAGGATCATTAGTCTCTACCTAGCTGGTGTGATACCAGAAGTAATGAGTACTGCTGCAGGCAGCAAGATAAATCACATGAGGAAAATGGATCTAAGGATCTTTTCAAGATGGGACAGGGTGTTGTCCAAGGAAATGCCAACCCCTGAGAAGACAGTTACTGAGAAGGAGTTTCCCCCAAAGAAAAAGAGAAAAACTGCTCCAGTGGCACAAGAGTCCTCCAGCAGTTCTGGGAGTGAAGAACATGTTGTTTTCACTCCTGATGATTAAGAGGAAGAGCCTGTAGTGAAGACTCCTGCTCCTCAAGAGATTGCTGAGATCCAGGGGGAGCTATCACAAGCTAGCCGCATTCACAAGGATCAAAGCCAGGGGGAGCCTCCAGTTGTAGAAGCACCATCTACACTGGAAAGTGAGCAAGCCACCACCATCATTCAAGAGGTACTCACTGAACTCAACACCTTAGATTTTATTATAGAAGATGCTGATCTGTCTGATGTTAATCAGCATACTCAGCTGAATAGTCCAGTTCCAGATGTTGTTAGAGAAGACACATCTGCTGTTGAAGTAATTCCTGATCCTGTGGTTGAAGAACCAAGAACTTCTCCAGCTTCTTCACCACAAGAATACACAATGGAAGACTTGTTTCTAAATCTGGATCAAGCAGATTTTGACAAGGAAATTGATGCTGCTGAAGGAGAGAATGCTGCTGCTGAGGGGGAGCAAATGCAAGTTCTGGAAGAGCCAATAAGGCAAGAAACTGAGAAGGCACAAGATGTGCAAGCTAACAAGCCTCAAAGCCCTAAGGATAGGGTTGACATAACCAGCACTTCTGCCTCTGAGGATGAGGAGAGTGCTAGGGCAAAGAAGAAGAAACTGTATGTCTTTAAAAGGAGAAGTCAGAGTTATAAGAAAGCTCTGCAATCTATAGCCCCACAGCCTATAGTTCAGCAAGCTCCAACTGTTGATTATAGTGCTTTACTGATTGCACTGCAGATTAAAATGCATGAACAAAGAAAAGCCATAGAGGCTTATGTTGATGCAGGGCACAGATCATTACAGTTTGATCTTGCCCAAGATATAAAATCTATAAGGTTTGAAATGAACCTCAACAAGAAGGAGATGACAGACTGCTTCCACAAAGGTGGCAATGCAGTGGTGTATTTAGCAACACACCAGGAGAAGATCAAGGCACAGGTTGATGATATAGCATTGAAGCAAGGATATGTTCTTGAAAATCAGTTAAGAATGAATGACAACTTGACTGCTTCACATAATGCTATAGTCACTGAATTGAAGAACAAGGCTGCTGACCCTTCTACATCTACTGATGCTGCTAAAGCTGAATTTGATAAAGTCTTTCAAGAAGAAATTACTGCTGTAAAGACTGCTATCCAAGCCTCCCAGAAAGCCATATCTGAACAACTGCAAAAGCTCAAATCTTACTTTAAAGATGGCATCAGATACTTGGATAGTCAAATTAGATTTCAAAAGGATGATGTCAGAGACCATATGGCTAGAGAAGTCATAAAGGGGGAGAGAGTACTAGTAAAGGCAAGCTCTGAACATGCTAAGTGGATATCAAATTCCATCAGAGCTACACTTAGATATCCTCCTCTGTGTGATGACAATGAGGTTGCTGAATCTGGACTAAATCCTGCTTATTTTGGAGGTGAGCAACCAGAAGTAGCTCAGGTCATTTATCCACCTCCAGACTTTGAAATGATTCAAGCAGATGTGAGCACAATGTATAGCCCACTTGAGGGCAAGGACAATGTCCATATTGAAAAGGTTGTTCAACCTATATCTGAAGCCATGCAAGAGGCATTACAGAAAGAAGAAGAGACAAGGTTGTCCAAAAAGAGGTTTAGGGAACAAGCAGAACAAAGGCCAGACTTTGAACAGTGGAGCCCTACCTCTAGAAATATAATTTTAACTGCCTGGAAAGCTGCCAAAGACAATACTCATGACAGGAACAAATGGTTTTCTGAAGCTGAATGGAGGAAACATGAGATCAGACAAGAAGCAATAGTTCAATACAGAAGGAAGGCAAAGATGGGAAAGCTACCTCCTACTGCAGTGGAGCCTAGCAAGTACATTCCTAAGCCATATCACTATTTTGAGAGGCGGAAGATCAAGGCAGAAGAACTCAAAAAGAAAGATCTAAAAGGCAAGAAGCCTGCTGATGCTGAAACTGTTGATGCCCCTGTCAAAGCTCAAGTTCAAGCTGGCAAGGGAATAGTTATCAAGGAACCAGATCAGAAATAGATTAAGAATTTACTTGAAGATTATTTTGTAATCTTTTAAATGTAAAACATTTTTGTAAACTACTGAAAATGTATAGAACAATATATGATCAATATAATTCATGATTGTTCTGTGAATGTGTCTATTTATTATTTGTTCTAAATTGATGAATGTGTATACATGTGTGAATTAATACATGTTTATGTTTACCCTGCTGAATATAACCTGCTTTACATCATTTTGTAATGTTTAATTATGAATGGTGTATATCATTGACTAAGGGTTATGACTTCTCCAAATAGGGGGAGATTGTTGGGTACATTGGTCAAATGTACCTGATTTGAAGAAGCCTTACCCAACTCAATGATATACATCATAATGTATTTGATGTATGTTGAGTTTACTTGTGCAGGTTAAGTAATCACTGGACTGAAGCAAAAAGTTTCGAAGTCCATGTGTCGACACCCAGAGGGAAAGTGTCGACACTTAAGAAGACTTGTGTCGACACCCAGACAAGCAGTGTCGACACTTGGAGTCATTGTGTCGACACCTGGGATGCAGAGTCGACACCAGACAGAAAGTGTCGACACTTGGAGCTGTGTCGACACTCAGTAAAGAAAAGTGCAGACAGAGAGTGTCGACACAAGGAGCTGTGTCGACACCCAGTGAAGCTGTGTCTACACCAGAAAGTGTCGACACTTGGAGCTGTGTCGACACTCAGCAAAAGTCTGCAGAGACTAAGTACAAGTGTCGACACTCAACACATTGTGTCAACACTAAGCAGAAGAGTCAGCACTTGAAGTAAGTGTCGACACTCAACACAATGTGTCGACACTCAACAGAAGAGTCAGCATTTGAAGTATGTGTCGACACCCAGAACAATGTGTCGACACACAGCTGAAGACTCAACACTTGAAGAAAGTGTCGACACAAGGAGCTGTGTCAACACTTAGCAAAGAACAGAATTATCTCCAAAATATTCTAAGTACAAGTGTCGACACTAAGGGAATGTGTCGACACTCAGCTGAAGTCTCAACAGAAGAATCAAGTGTCGACACAAGGAGCTGTGTCGACACTCAGCAAGTATCAACATAGAAGACTATGTGTCGACACCAAGAAGCAGTGTCGACACTTAACAGATTCAACACAAGAAGATGTGTCGACACAAAGGAGATGTGTCGACACTTAGTAGAATTCAGCAAAAGCTGGAAGAACAAGTACTTGTGTCGACACTCAATTTCAGTATCGACACATGCAGAAGAAACTGTGTCGAGACATACAAGGAGTTGTGTCGACACCTTGTAGACTTGTGTCGACACTTACACAGCATGTGTCGACACTTGGACTATAAGTGTCGAGACTTAAAGACAGAAAGTCTCGACACAATCATACAGTTAGAGATTTTCAAGAAATGACTGGATGACTTGACAGCTGCCGTTCCAGCCGGTCTACAGCACCTGTCAGAGATATCAGAAGTCAGTTATGGACCGGACCAGCCGGTTACCATGAAGAAGGCCTATAAATAGGCACCTACAGTTTACAGAAACTGTTGTTGAAGAAGTTCAGTTATTGTTGAACAAGTTATTGAAGTGGTACACAAAGTATCAACACAAGAAGATCTTGCAGTCCAAGTGCAGATCTAAGAAGTTGGAGAGAGAGGGCTCCATCCAAGAAATCAGCCTCTGGAACTAGGCTGAGAAGAAGGATTCAGATTCATTCTGGATCTTAAGTGGCAGAGGTCAAGGAACTACTGCAGGAGGATTTAGTCTTATTCAGTTCTACTCAAGAAGCTTTGAAGAAAGCTAAGTCAGATTGAATCCAGCTGAGTTCTTCAAAGAACTCATCAAGAAACTCTCAACTCCCCTCTTTTATTTCTGAGTTGTTGAGTTAATATTTGTAATACATTTTTATCTTGTAGGATCCTTTGGATCTGAGTGAATTATAAGCCTATAATTATAAAGGCTGAGGGTAGGGCTTGAGAGCCTGAGTGTAGGAGATTGAGATCTCTGAGTGTAGGCCTTGTTGGCTAAGTGTAGGCCTTGGTTGGCTGAGTGTAGGCCTTGGTTGGCTGAGTGTAGGCCTTGATTGGCTGAGTGTAGGCTTTGGGATAAAGCTGAGTTGTAAGGCTTTGGGCCTGAGGTGTAGGAACCAATTTGGGTTCTGAGACAGTGGAGGAGTTTGGCCGAATCTAGTACACTGCTAGATAGGCAAAGGGGGAAGTGGATGTACCCATATCTTGGGGAACCACTATAAACCACTGTGTATTCTGTGCTGTGTTGTGATTGTGGCTGTGCATGCTGTGTGTTTGCTGTGATAAAATAGTTAGTATTCTGTGATATAACTGATTGCAGCCAATAAAGTTTAAAAAGGATTAGGTCACCTATTCACCCCCCTCCTCTAGGTGTTTAGGTACCATATCTTTCAGATAGTCTTTATGTGTCGACACAAATAGACCAAGTGTCGGCACAAGTAGACTAAGTGTCGACACTAGCCTTCATGGTGTCGACACAACTCCTTGTGTTGTAGAAACTGCTTCTCGACACTGCTTCTTCAACATGTGTCGACACTGATCATGTGTGTCGACACAAGTCCTTCTTCTTCAATACATAGTTGATTTCTGCAAAGTGTCGACACAACTCCTTTGTGTCGACACATATTCTTGTGTTGAAACTTGTTAAGTGTCGACACATTTTCATTGTGTCGACACATGCCTTCTATGTTGAACCTTTTGCTGAGTGTCGACACATCTCCTTTGTGTCGACACATCTTCTTTGTGTGTTGAGACTTTGCTGAGTGTCGACACATCTCCTTTGTGTCGACACATTTTTCATGTGTTGAGACTTTGCTGAGTGTCGACACATCTTCTTTGTGTCGACACTTGTACTTAAACTCTGTTGAAGTTTGCTGAGTGTCGACAAAGCCTCCTAGTGTCGACACATGTACTTGAACTTTGTTGAAGTTTTGCTGAGTGTAGACACAGCCTCCTAGTGTCAACACTTTTGATGTCGACAAAGTTCCTCTGGGAGTCAACACTGCTTCTGAGTATCGACACTGATTCTTTAGACATTTTTCATTGTGTGACGACACAACCTGTATGTGTCGACACTTTCCTTTTGGTGTCGACTCTGCCTTCCTGGTGTCGACACAATTACTCCAAGTGTCGACACTGCTTCTCTAGGTGTCGACACAAGCCTCCTTAAGTGTCGACACTTTTCTTCTAGGTGTCGACACATGGACTTAGAAACTTTTCTGCTTTCCTTGCAATTACTTAACCTGCACCAATAAACTCAAAACACATCAAATACACCTTGATGTATATCATTGAGTAGGGTGAGGCTTCTTCAAATCAGGTACATATATTCCAATGTACCCAACATGGAGGGACTCGAGGTAGAGATCCGCACCAAGGAAGGGAGAAAGTAGAAGGTAAAGATCAGCGGCGAACTCAGCCCGGAAGACCGAGAGAAGATTAAGGTCTGCGTGCAAAAAAATATTGACATCTTCGCGTGGAGTGCCGTAGACATGCCTGGGGTCGATGCAGATGTCGCTTGTCACCGCCTCAAGCTCGATCCCAACACTCGCCCCATACAGCAGAAGAAGAGGGCCATCGCCTCCAAGACGGCCGGGCCTATTAGAGAGTAGGTAGAGAAGTTACTTAAGGCGGGGTTTGTGTCTGCCTGTCAGTATCCGGGGTGGGTAAGTAAAATTGTAATGGTTAGAAAGGGGGAGGGTAAATGGAGAATGTGTGTGGATTTCTCTATTTTAAATAAAGCGTGACGTAAGTATTGTTACCCGCTGCCCCGAATCAACGCGCTGATTGACTCAGCCGTCGGTTTTTTTTTTATGAGTTTCTTGGATGCATTTTTCGGGTATCACCAAATACGCATGCATCCTCCGGACATTAAGGACGTCACCTTCGTCACGGAGGATGGGTGCTTCTATTTTAATATGATGTCATTCAAGTTGAAAAATGTGGGGGGGACCTACCAAAGAATGATGGATCGGATCTTTCGAAAACAGAAAGGGATGAACCTCGAGGTGTATGTGGATGACTTAATGATCAAAAGCAAGGACCTCGAAGCTCATGTCCTGGACCTTGAGGAAACCTTTGAGACCCTGAGAAAATATAAAATGAGACTCAACTCCCTGAAATGTGTATTTGGAGCCAATAGGGGAAAGTTCCTAGGACATCTTCTCACCCCATCTGGAGTGGAGCCCAACCCCGAGAAAGTAAAAGCAATCCTAGAGTTGGAGTCCCCTAGAAATGCCAAGGAGGTTCAACGTCTCACCGGCAAGTTGGTCGGGCTAAGCAGGTTTCTCTCTCGAGCCGGAGAGAGATGCTCGCATTTCTTTCAGACACTGCGAGGAGGCAAGAAGTTTGAATGGACCCCAGAATGTGAGAAGGCTTTTCAGGCTCTAAAGCAACAGCTCACCCAGATGCCTTTACTCCACGGGACAAGGGAAGGAGAGGTCTTGTTCTTATACTTAGGGGTAGGGACTGGGGTTGTGAGCTCGGTTCTTATGCAAGAAGAAGGGAAGAAGTAATTTCCGTTCTACTATGTGAGCAGGGTCCTAAAGAAAGCGAAGCTCGGGTACCCCATTCTTGAAAAGTTAGCATTTTCCCTCATCGTCTTGGCCTGAAAGCTCAGACCGTATTTTCAGGCTTATTCTATTCAGGTGGTAACGGATCACCCCCTCAGTCGAATCTTGGAAGGGGTAGAACACTCCGGGAGGCTGGCCAAGTGGTCAATAGAGCTCAGTGAATTCGACCTTGCTTTCATTCCTCGGCTTGCCATTAAGGAACAAGCGGTGGCCGATTTCCTGGTGGACTACGTAGTTGAGGTCCAAGAGACTGAAGCGTCCCCTCGAGCAACCTGGAAGATGTTGGTAGATGGAGCGTCAGGAAGAAATTCCTTCAGAGGGGGAATGATCTTGGTAAGTCCGGAGGGGACCAGGATTGAACAGGCCTTGAAGATCCATTTCACGATCACCAACAACTAAGCGGAATATGAGGCAATCATCGCAGGACTCAGGTTAGCCTGGGAGTTGGGCATATGAGACATTAAGGCCTCGACAGACTCCATGGTGGTGGCAGGTCAGATCAAAGGGGAGTTCAAGGCAAGGGAGCCCACCCTCCAATTGTACCTAGGGAAGGTCAAGGGCATTATCGGGCAGTTCCGAAGCATTTCAATTAGGCACGTCCCGAGGGGGGAGAGCACTCAGGCTGACCAACTCGCCAAGTATGGCCCTCGAGCTGGAGGAACAATGACGAAGCTCTTCAGGCCGTCTATAGAAGAAGGGGAGCTCATGGAGATATGCCAGCAGGGTTCTTGGATGGACCCCTTCATCGCCTTTTTGGCTTCAGGGCAGCTACCCGCGAAAGAACTTGACAAGAAGCATACCAGATATAAATCGATGTACTACCTATTGAAAGATGGAGTTTTATACCGCAAGACGCTATCGGGTTTGCTGGCCCGATGTGTGTCAGAGGAGGAGGTTCCAAAGGTTCTGCAAGAGATTCACTCAGGAGAATGCGGGAGTCACTTCGAGAGTCGGACGTTAGAGGGGAGGGTGCTGAGATAGGGGTACTTCTGGCCTACCCTCAGGAAAGACGCGGAGGAGTTCGCGAAAAGGTGTCAAAAATGCAAGGAGTTCGCCCCCCTCCAGCTCCTTCCGGCCCAGAGGTTGCGGAAAATCACAGCTCCCTGGCCTTTCGCTATATGGGGGCTAGATCTGGTGGGTCATTTTCCCCAGGCGAGTGGCCAAAGGAAATTCCTGCTAGTCATGGTGGACTACTTTTCAAAATGGCTAGAAGTGAAGGCGCTGGCTAAGGTGACATCGCAGGTGGTCAAGAATTTCATATCTGGAGAGATCATCTATTGGAATGGGTTACCACTAGCCATTGTAACGGATAATGGACCACAATTTGCAAGTAGGGAGTTCGTTGACTTCTGCATCCGTTTGGGAATAGATCTCCATTTTGCCTCTGTTCATCATCCACGAAGTAATGGGCAGGTGGAAGCAGCCAACAAGATCATTGTCATTCTTTTGAGAAAGAAAGTGGAAAATTTGAGGGGAAGCTGGGTTGAGCAGCTCCCTTCAGTCCTCTAGGCCTTGAGAACCACACCAAATACCGCCACGGGAGAGACCCCGTTTAATCTCTCTCATGGCTCGGAGGCTATCATACCTATCGAGTTTGAAGTCACATCACCAAGAGTAGCTATTGCAAGGGAAGGGGACGAAGGATGGAGAGCGGAGAACGAGGAAGTGCAGTGACTCTCTCTGGATCTCGTGGAAGAGCTCAGGGATTTGGTGATGGTCCGGCAGGAGGAGGTCAAGCACAGGATGGCAAGGTACTTCGACAAGCATATAAGGATCAGGCAGTTTGAATAGGGGGATTTGGTCCTAAAAAAGGTCGATGCAGCAGGTAGATGGGCCTCCGTAGGGAAGCTCCATCCCAATTGGTAGGGTCCTTTTGTAGTAAAAGAGGTATTGAAGTCAGGAGGGTACCACCTCCAGGATGTGGATGGGTTACCCCTCGAACGTGCCCGAAGTGGTGATGATTTAAAGTGATTTTACCCATAACACTTTCTGTTCATTACATTTTTTATTGTTGTACAATGCTTGCAATTTTGATGTGCCCTTCTGATATAATGAGAGTGCAGGTGTCTTTTTTCATGGCATCCAGGGAGGAAGAGGAGCGTGGAGACCCCGAGCAGACCCGTTGTCCAGGCTCTCATCTAGCTGGCAGGGTTGTAGGCTCACTCGGTGGTTAGAGATGGTTTGGAGAGGAGACCCCGAGAAGACGCGCTGACCAGGCTCCCATCTAGCTGGCAGGGCTGTGGGCTCACTCGGTGGTTGGAGATGGTTTGGAGAGGAGACCCCGAGAAGACCCGCTGACCAGCTCTCATCTAGCTGGCAGGGTTGTAGGCTTACTCGGTGGTTGGAGGTTTTGGAGAGGATACCCCGAGCAGACCCGCTGACCAAGCTCTCATCTAGCTGGCAGGGCTTTAGAATCACTCGGTGGTTGGAGATGGTTTGGAGAGGAGATCCAGAGCAGACCCGCTAACCAGGCTCCCATCTAGCTGGCAGGGCAGTCGGTTCACTCGGTGGTTGGAGATGGTTTGGAGAGGAGACCTCGAGCAGACCCGCTTACCAGGCTCTCATCTAGTTGGTAGGGTTGTAGGCTCACACGGTGGTTGGAGGTTTTGGAGAGGAGACCCCGAGCAGACCCACTTACTAGGCTCTCATCTAGCTGGTAGGGTTGTAGGCTTACTCGATGGTTGGAGGTTTTGGAGAGGAGACCCCGAGCAGACCCGCTGATCAGGCTCTCATCTAGCTTGTAGGGTTGTAGGCTCACTCGGTGGTTGGAGGTTTTGGAAAGGAGTCCCCGAACAGACCCGCTAACCAGGCTCTCATCTAGCTGGCAGGGTTGTAGGCTCGCTCGGTGGTTGGGGGTTTTGGTGAGGAGACCCCGAGCAGACCCGCTGACCAGGCTCTCATCTAGCTGGCAGGGCTGTAGGCTCACTCGGTGGTTGGAGGGGTTTTGGAGAGGAGACCCCGAGCAGACCTGCTGACCAGGCTCTCATCTAGCTGGCAGGGCTGTAGGCTCACTCGGTGGTTGGAGGTTTTGGAGAGGAGACCCCGAGCAGACCCGCTAACCAGGCTCCCATCTAGTTGGCAGGGTTGTAGGCTCACTCGGTGGTTGGAGATGGTTTGGAGAGGAGACCTCGAGCAGACCCGTTGGCTAGGCTCTCATCTAGCTGGCAGGGCTGTAGGCTCACTCGGTGGTTGGAGGTTTTGGAAAGGAGACCACGAGCAGACCTGCTGACCACGCTCTCATCTAGCTGGCAGGGCTGTAGGCTCACTCGGTAGTTGGAGGTTTTGGAGAGGAGACCCCGAGCAGACCCGCTGACCAGGCTCTCATATAGCTGGCAGGGCTGTAGGCTCACTCGGTGGTTGGAGATGGTTTGGAGAGGAGATCCCGAGCAGACCCGCTGACCAGGCTCCTATCTAGCTGGCAGGGCTGTAGGCTCACTCGGTGGTTGGAGATGGTTTGGAAAGAAGACCCCAAGCAGACCCGCTGACCAGGCTGTCATCTAGCTGGCAGGGCTGTAGGCTCACTCGATGGTTGTAGGTTTTGGAGAGGAGACTCCGAGCAGACCCGCTGACCATGCTCTCATCTAGCTGGCAGGGTTGTACGTTCACTTGGTGGTTGGAGGTTTTGGAGAGGAGACCTCGAGCAGACCCGCTGACCAGTCTCTTATCTAGATGGTAGGGTTATAGGCTCACTCGGTGGTTGGAGGTTTTGGAAAGGAGGCACCGAGCAGACCCGCTAACCAGGCTCTCATCTAGCTGGCATGGTTGTAGGCTCACTCGGTGGTTGGAGGTTTTGGAGAGGAGACCCCGAGCAAACCCACTGACCAGGCTCTCATCTAGCTAGCAGGGCTATAGGCTCACTCGGTGGTTGGAGATGGTTTGGAGAGGAGACCACGAGCAGACCCGCTGACCATGCTCCCATCTAGCTGGCAGGGTTGTGGGCTCACTCGGTGGTTGGAGATGGTTTGGAGAGGAGACCCCGAGCATACCCGCTGACCAGGCTCTCATCTAGCTGGCAGGGTTGTAGGCTCACTCGGTGGTTGGAGGTTTTGGAGAGGAGACCCCGAGCAAACCCACTGACCAGGCTATCATCTAGCTAGCAGGGTTGTAGGCTCACTCGGTGGTTGGAGATGGTTTGGAGAGGAGATCCCGAGCAGACCCGCTGACCAGGCTCCCATCTAGCTGGCAGGGTTGTAGGCTCACTCGGTGGTTGGAGATGGTTTGGAGAGGAGACCCCAAGCAGACCCGCTGACCATGCTCTCATCTAGCTGGCAGGGTTGTAGGCTCACTCGGTGGTTTGAGGTTTTGGAAAGCAGACCCAGAGCAGACCCGCTGACCAGGCTCTCATCAAGCTAGCAGGGTTGTAGGCTCACTCAGTGGTTGGAGATTTTGGAGAGGAGACCCCGAGCAGACCCGCTAACCAGGCTCTCATATAGCTGGCAGGGCTGTAGGATCACTCGGCTGTTTGAGATGGTTTGGAGAGGAGATCCCGAGCAGACCCACTGACCAGACTCCCATCTAGCTGGCAGGGTTGTAGGCTCACTCGGTGGTTGGAGATGGGTTGGAGAGGAGACCCCGAGCAGACCCACTGACCAGGCTCTCATCTAGATGGCAGGGCTGTAGGCTCACTCGGTGGTTGGAGGTTTTGGAGAGGAGACCCTGAGCAGGCCCACTGACCATGCTCTCATCTAGCTGGCAGGGCTGTACACTCACTCGGTGGTTGGAGGTTTTGGAGAGGAGACCCCGAGCAGACCCGCTGACCAGGCTCTCATCTAGCTGGCAGGGCTGTAGTCTCACTCGTTGGTTGGAGGTTTTGGAAAGGAGGCCCCGAGCAGACCCACTGACCAGGCTCTCATCTAGCTGGCAGGGTTGTAGGCTCACTCGGTGGTTGGAGGTTTTGGAGAGGAGACCCCGAGCAGACCCGCTGACCAGGCTCCCATCTAGCTGGCATGGCTGCAGGCTCACTCAGTGGTTGGAGATGGTTTGGAGAGGAGACCCCGAGCAGACTTGCTGACCAGACTCTCATCTAGCTGGCAGGG
Source organism: Platanthera guangdongensis (assembly GCA_039583875.1). Taxonomy (NCBI): domain Eukaryota; kingdom Viridiplantae; phylum Streptophyta; class Magnoliopsida; order Asparagales; family Orchidaceae; genus Platanthera; species Platanthera guangdongensis. The sequence continues at coordinate 130,828,134 of CM077148.1, read as the reverse complement.
CTATAGGCTCACTCGGTGGTTGGAGATGGTTTGGAGAGGAGACCCCGAGCAGACCCGTTGACCAGGCTACCATCTAGTTGGCAGGGATGTGGGCTCACTCGAGGGCAAGTCAAGTGGTAAGAGTTCAAGGGTAGAAGTGTCCATGTTTATCAGGAGATTGGTAGAAAATCCCTTGAAAAAGGAAGGATTGGGGATTAGGCCAGGGAGGAGGATCTCTGGCCGACATTTGGCATGGGTGGTCTCGCCCATAGCAAGTGGATCTTTCTTGTCCAAAGCACCGGCCCGGCATAAAAAGGTGGGGCATGTCATAAGGAGCAGCTGGTCTGCAAGGTATTCAGCACGGGTTAATCTTACGGCGAGACGAGCACTAAGGGTCAGATGATCTCGCTGGTGGTATAGGCAAAGAGGGATCCAAGGTCTCGCGTTTTGGGCTAACTATTAAGCGAAACAGCCGAAGGTAAAAGCAGCAATAAAGTAACATATAAAAAGTTAATAACAAAATTTCCTTGGATCATCGTAAAAAAAAGAACACCTCGCTATCCCGGAGGGAATGTCTATATCATGAGTAATTACAAGTACAAGACAAGATAAAAAAGAGGGGTGGGGAGAAGTCCCTGGCACTGGTGTCTCCTTACTCCTCGCTGCCGGAAGATGAACTGTCGTCCGTCTCGCCGAATAAACGGGGGACCAAGTCGCGGATAGTAACCATCGCGGCATCATCGCGCACCACCCCCAGCTCCTTCATCATTTTGAGAATGAGCTCCACTGTCTTGATATTGGAATCTAGGCAGAGGGCATCTACCTCGTCCACGGAGTAGCGAGAAGGAACTGGAAATTGATCTGAAGGGGGTGTCGCGCTGTCCCGAAGACGGATATTTTCAGCTTTTAATCTCTTGTTCTCTCCCTCCAGTGCCTCAATGCACAAGCATACGGTCGGTAGTCTCAGCATCCTGCAGGAAGATTTAATGAATAAAGGACCATAATGAGCAGCGAGTGAGGCTGGCAAAGCAGCGGTAAGAAAACTTACCACACCACCCTGACTCTCCGCAAGGAGGTTGTCGGCGACGACCGGCCGCTTCTCAAGGTCGTTGGACTTCTCACGTTCCGCTACGAGACCGGCCTCCGCTTCCTTCCATTTATTATTATTGAAGACCAGGCGGTGCGAGACCCGGTGCGCGAGCTCCAAGGAGCGAAATTGAGCATGGGCGCTCTTCAGAATGAGGTCTCGTGACATCTCATTATCCGTGGGCTCAGTGCCGAGGCCACCATATAGCCCGTACCCTAGGGAGAAAGCATGACTGGTGGGCGGGTCCTGCTCTTTCCAGGAAGGAAGGAGGGTGGACACCGACACGCGGTTAGCGTCCTTGTCCCATAAGAGTACCGGCTCGCCAGCAGCATCATCCGTCACAGGCCCCATGTTATAATTGGGGTGCGAGGAGGGAGCCGATCGGCTGGAGGAGCCAACCTCGCCGGAGGGGAACTCAGCGGGTGGTATAGTGGTGGTGGCGGTTGGTTCTGACAAGACCATCTCGCGGGTAGGCGAGACGGCTAGTTGGAGAGGTGAGGGAGACCCTAAAGAAATGGGGTACAGGGATCCCGATAACTCCTTCATTTCTTTGGGGGCGGACATTTTCTTCTCCTTTTTAAAGGACACCGATTTCTTCACCCTCTTCTTTGGGCTGTGCCGAGAAGTGCCCGCGTCCCCGGGCCTTTTCTTTGGGGTGGGGGTCACCGTCTCCTTCGCGGCCTCCACTGCCATACTCGTTAGGGCGAGACCCCGGTTACTTTGGTAAGGAGGATGGACAGGGACGGTTCTATCCCCTGAGCAGGTTAATAGTGAGCATAAAACAAAATATTTACAATGCTAAGGGGGGCAGGAGTATACCTTCGCCAGGGAAAATAGCAGGAAGCGAGTCGAGGTCTCGCCTGAGGAAGTTGACCTCGAAGTTTTTTCCTGCAAAGAAATCGCAGAGAGCATTCTCGGCACCTCCAACCTTGGGAGTTTCGTAGTAGCACTCGGCAGGAGACACCGGGGCGAGAGGGATGCCTCCCAGGTCCCCGCAAATAAAGACAAAGCGGGTCAGCCAGTGATGGTTTATGTTCGGCGTCTCTCACACCTTTAGGCCTTGGCCGGTGAAGTAGGAAACTCCATCGTCTTTCGCGTGGTAGATGAATAGCTTGCGAAAGATGGTCAAGCTGAATTCGATGCGCTCTCGCCGCAAGTAGCAGGTGAAAGCGACTAGCATGGAGATAACATTGGGGTTGAACTGGGCGGGAACAACCCCAAAGTACTTAAAGACTAATTTGACCTATGGACAGAGGGGGATTCGCAGCCCCGCCTCTAAGTGCGAGACGGGGAAGGCTAGTTCATTGGGATAGAAAGTATTAATGAACTCGCCAACTTTAGGTGGGCGAGACAGGTAGGTATCGGCAAGAAACTTGCTGGCGAAGTGTCACAACCCGCATTTCCTCAATGAGTACCTCTCCGGGGTGTTACACGAAGCGAGTGTATTCCTCCTCTGGTAGTCTGCCGAGAGGAAAATCATGATCAGCGAATCGCCTTCCGCAGCGGCTGCGGCCCTCACCTTCTTCCACCCTCTTCTTTCCCATAGCAGGCGAGGAGGCGGAAATTGTAGAAAAGAAAAGAATAGAGGGAGAGCGGAATGCAAGAGGTGTTGGGAAGAAGAGGGGAAGGCGGAAGCTCCGACCGTAAAAATAGCAAAGAACAGTAACGGAAGTATGAAAGTATCTGAATCTAAGAGAGGGGCATTTATAGCGGATGGAGAAGAGAGAGGAGATTGAGCGGGAAAACCAAGAGGCGGGAAATGAAGAGGCAGCCTGGCGCGTCAACTCTCTCTCTCTCTAGAACCCAAGGGGCGGAAGCGCCGTGACGACTTTTTCGATGAGCCAAAGCAATCATGATAGACTAACTAATTGAAAAATGGGCTAATCACAGTAATGATGAAAAACTTAGCACGACATGACAGGTAGACAGTACCATAATGATAAATTATTTCATCCCGTGCGGGGGAAGCATCTCGTCCAAGGGGTTTATACAACACATTAATAATTAACATAATTAAGTTGGCAATAATGATACAGGAGAGACTTGAGAAGGCGAGACGGGGCCGCGACCGCTTAGTTCTTGACCCATTTCCAGCGGCCATCCTGACCTCCCGCGCAAGGAGGGCGGCCAGGTAGATGAAAAGTGAGGGCGACGACCACACCGCGGCGCGCGAGATGGAGGTGTTCATCCGTCTCGTTTAGGATGGCTTAGGGGTCTGTCCCATCCATTACGCCGTCGACTTCCATCTCGGCAGAAAGGGGATGACACTCAGTTTCTAGCCAGTCCATACGTCGGTCAGAGGCCTGCTTCCCCAGCTCCATCTCGCGGATTATATGCGTGTGTTTGCGGAACATCATATCCATCCTCCGCTTCAGCTCTAGGGTATCCATGGGATCACCCAAGTAGTCCTCGATCTCATTAGGGCGTGGAAGAGGCGAGAGTGGAGGAGATGCGGGAGCATCCTCAGTGTCGGATAAAAATTGGATGCCTGCACAGAGAGCGAGAAATCGTAAGGAAGGATGATCTCGCGGCCACACGCCAGGATTACAGAAGTTAACCTAGTGATCTCGCATGGGTTGGGTAAAGGAATGCGAATTGGAGCGAAACCGAGGAGGATGAGTTTTCTTACTTGGGATGCGAGGGTTTCCCACAACCCGCGAGAGGTTTTATTTCTGCGTGAGGGGTGGGGAGGATGCCTCAGGCGAGTCGGCGCGCTGATAAGTTTTGTTGGTAACGTCGGGAGGATTTGCCGGCATAGGGTAATCAGCGAAGTTTCCCTGTAAAAACGTGATCAACAAGCGAGACAAGAAGAAGAGAGGGAAGAATAAGAAATTACCCGTCTCTCCCTGGGAGATGCAGACAGAAGACTATCTGTTGTCGAGGGTGCAAAGGAGGTCGCACCGGCCGAGAGGGCAGGGCAGGCGACCTTCATCTTCTTCAGGCAAGAGGATGGAGGAGCTGAGGAAGGAGTACGCCCCAGATTCGGGAATAGGGCGGCCATGTTGGATTTATTTCACTTTCGCACCATCGCGAGGCGCTCACGAAAACTCTGGCTGTGAGACATGCTGAAGGTCAAGGAAATGAAGGAAGATATAAAGGGGCACCCTAAGGAGAGGTGGGATCTCATATTTATAGGCCCCAGGGGGGCCCACCAAAGATTCTCATAAATGAATCCCAGCGTCGCGAGCCTCGGTTAGACTTATCTTTCCGGGGTTAGGGCAACCTTGAAAAGAGCGGGGATTGTGTACAACCTTGGGCTCGCGATAGGTGGTTCAATGAGCGAGAAGAGGGGACTGGCGAGATTAATTAGACAGGCGAGTAAGACCAGGAGGCCCGCCTGCAGGAGGCAGTATGGGGAATTCTCTAAGGTAGGCGAGACGCCCAGGTAGTGCGAGATGGCTCAAGGAGGCGAGATGGCCTATAGGGCGAGCGGCCGGCGAGACGGACAGAGAGGGTCGTCTCGCCCGTCAGTCTTTTCCCCACTCGCCACATGGGAAAAAAGATGTTTTTACCTTTTTACCCCCAAGGGGGATTTTACCTTTTTGCCCCAGGTAATTTTAGACTTCTACCCCTTGAGGTATGCATATAGCCCTCCAGAACAGCGGAGTTTGGCTGTTGGCAGACCCAGCTCAGGGTGTTTTGGTCATTTCAAGTTAGTTCAGAAGTGATATTTGCAGATCAGATTCAGAGGCCTATAAATAGACCGATAAGGTGCCTGAGAAGGTTATTGAACCTTTCTACTGTATTCCTCACAGGCACCAAGCTCAGCATTGGCTAGGGAGGGGAAGATCTTCAGTTCTTCCGGGAAAGAGGTGGGACCACCGAGCTGAGATCCCTCCGTCTGTTTCCAGGTCTCCAACTCACGTCGGGAGGGTAGTTCAAGAAGAGTATGTGTGGGCTGCATCCTCAGTTTCGAACTTTATGAGGGACTAGAAAGCTGGTTCCAACATTCTTATCATTGAGGAGTATGAGAGGTTTAGTCCTGGTAGTGTGTTTGTCTGCCTAGGAATGGAGACACTCGCTCCACTATCACTGTGAGCCACTACGGTTGGTACCTGAGAGGTTGGCCACCTCCAAAAAGTGAGGATGCATAAAAGGTTTATGCATAGATTTGTGTGTGTGAGTTACATAACCATTGAATTGCATAACATGGCATAGCATATGCACTTGCACATCCTCATCATAAAAATTAGTATGAGCACTTTTATATGATGAGTTGCTATTTTTAAAACCTTAACTTATCTGTTTGTATGGGCATTCTTATAAGTTATGGTACACTTCTATGATAATTACGTATTGGGAATAAGCCTTATTGCTCGTACTCTTATTTATTTTATGTGGACCTTTTGATTGGATATTTATTATATCTATGTCGTGATGTGTGGACTTATTTATTTCTTCTTTCGTTGGCTGTGTAAATGATTGTTCTTGCCGTCATGGTCGTCGTCTTTTGGTGGCAACTAACTCATAGTTGGTGTTATAACAAGGCGACGATCCCGGGCATAAAATCTCTCCTCGGACATGCTCAATTCCTGGGAGGAGGGATTTTATAGTTTGTTGTTTTCTTGAAAGCTAAAATCTAACTTAAACACACATCAAGATCTAACTTAAAAAGATTCAAAAGACTTATAGCATACCTATTCACCCCCCCCCCCCTTGTAGGTGTTTAACTTCCCTTAGAAAAAACTTTTAAATGGTATCAGAGGGTGGTTGTTCAAAAAGGACTTAACAATCTGAACTAGACCTCCAAGGGTAGTAGAAACATATCTTCATGGCTTCTAGTGAGAATCATAAGGAGTTAGGTTCTATAAAACTTACTATCTATAGGAAGGAAAATTTTGGGATCAGGAAAGAAAGGGTGAGGTTATTTATGGAAGCCTCTATTGAAATTTGTGAAGTGGAAGTGGGTGATGGACAGGTCGGGCGGTCTAAGCGGCCTGTGCGGATAGAGTCCGCAGCCTGGGCGGACTCCTGGTGCGGCCTGGTGACCTTGGCTGGCTTGGCTGTTGAAAAGCAGCTTGTGTGGCCTGAGAGGTCTGAGTCCGCAACCTGGGCGGACTGCGAGTTGCAGCCTGGGTGTTGGCTATCTTGATGGCTTGGCTGATTGAGAAGCGGCTTGAGCTGCTTTGTTCGGTTTGTTGTGCGGCCTGGTTGGCCTATGGCCAAGCATGTCGGGCTTCTGGCGAAACGGACTGAGCGGACTGAGCGGACTGTGGTTTGCGTGCTGTAGGCAATGCCTTGTTCAGCGGCCTTGTGTTGCAAGCTTGTGTTTACCGGCGGGTTTGGTGCCTTATCCGTGGGAGGCTTGTAGACTGGGGTGTTCGCGGTGTCCGTTGTCGCAGACTGGCCTTGGAGTTTGGCTGTGGCCCTTGCCGAGCTCTGGTAGTACAGCAGGTGTTAGCTGCTGTGGAGGACTACGCGGACTGATGTCGGAGTCCGGTAGTTGTCCGGTTGTTTGGGCAGCTGTGTGAGTAGTCTTGGCGGACTGGGCCTTGTCTGCCGAGCTCGCGCTAGGCCTTTGGTGATTTACTGTACTTGGTCACATTCTGTGACAAGTCCAGCATGTCCGCAGTATCCGCCAAGTCTGTTGTTGATCGGGAGGACTTCCTTTGGTCGTGGACTTGTGGCATATGGAGGCTTTGATCTTGTGATGTGTGACTGCCTCTTGCATTTGTGGACTATCACTGAAGGAGTTGTGGCTATCCATGTGATGTTGTGGGCGGACTGTATCGTGTACACATAGTGTGGGCGGTCTGGTGCAAGACCACCCAGTAGTGAACATCGGTTCCTTGCTCCTGGCGGTTATCTTGGAATCCGGCTAAGTCCTTGCGGACTCAGCGGATGGAGGTTTTGCTAGTGCGCGGGCTGGGGTGGTGATTCTATGCACTAGGGTGGTGACCACACTCCTCACCTCGCCTATAAATTGAACCCCCCCTGGCACGTCTATAGTAACGGAGTGAACAGTAAGTTGGGCTTGGGCTTGTGGTCTGCGGTTTTCTGTCCGCGTGGGTTTAGTAGTGCTGACGGTGTGTTGTGTGTAGGTCGCGTGGCTAGCTTCAAGGAGCCAGGAGTTGGGCATTGAAGTGTGCGGTCTCAGCTGGTCGCTTTAGCGGCTTGTCAGTTTTCTGCTTCAGCTTGTTCAAGTTCCAATAACCTATCCGCCAGTCCCATGCGGGTAGGCGGTCTGTTGCTCAGTTCTTTAGCCGGCAGCAAATAATGGTGTGTCCACTTGACCTCGCTGTCTCGGCGGACTCCGTATGTTATTCGGCTTGTAGCAGTTGCAGCTCGGTCGGCTTCGGTAACCTTGGCGGACTAGGCGGTCTCGGCGGTATCCAGTGCTATCCGCCCAGCTTGTTTTGTTCTTTCTATTTGTAGCTTGTGTACTAGCGAAATCATGTCTCTCTACATATACCTCACCTTGTAAAGAAGTGTGAATGAATATAAGACCTACTTGTTCTTCCATTTGTGGTTGGTGTTAAACTTGCTCCTTGGGTTTCTGCATGATCAAAGTGTGAACTGGGTAGTTCTGAGAATATTAATTTGGCTTTAGGCTTCCTTGCTGACCTCTTTGAGAAAATTTAACATGGTATCAGAGCGAGGTTCAGTTGCTTGAGCGGTGTTCAACCAATGTTGTTGCTCTGTGCTTGAGTGATGATCAACCTGTGTTGGTGCTCTGTGCTTCTGGAAGTTAGCTTAACCAACGGTTGTTGCAAGGGAAGTAAGCTATGCAAGAGGTCATGGTATTGAACTCTTGACGACGACTAACTTTAAGAAGTGGAAGTCGTGCATGAAGAGTTACCTTCTGGGTGAGGATCTATGGGAGGTCATCGGTGGTGACGACAGATAGGAAGTGACTGCTGCGTTTGGTACTGCTGAGCAGGTGAGGCTCTGGAGAAAAACAAATGCCAAGGCGGAGTTTGTTCTCAAGAGAGCTGTGTCACCAGAACTGTTTGATCACATCATTGGATGTGAGTCTACTGCTGACATTTGGACAACTATTGATGAGTTGTTCAATAGGAAGAATGTGGCGAGACTTCAGTTTCTGGAGAATTAGTTGGCGAGGATAACTCAAGGAGACCTAACCATCTCAAAGTTCTTTTTGAAGATGAAGAGCTTGTGTGCGAAGCTGTCAGCACTTGATCCGGATGAGCCTATCTCTGAGGTAAGATGAAAAGGCACATAATTTGTGGCTTGCAGAAGGAGTATGTTGCCTTTGTTACATCTGTTCAAGGTTGGGCTACTCAGCCATCCCTGCTAGAGCTTGAGAACCTGCTTGCTTCGCAGGAGAGTTTAGCGAGGCAGATGGCTGGAGTCACAGTCACTAAGGAAGGCAGTGAAGCTCTCTTCTCAGGTAAGAAGAAAAAAGGATGGGAAGGGAAGAAGAAGAAGACCGCTGCTGAAAATGAGCCTTCAACTTCTTATCAGTCAGAGAGGAGCACTGCTCCTAAGAAGGATTGGAAGAAGAATTGGAAGTGCTACAGGTGTCATCAGTGGGGATACTTCAAGCGTGACTGCAAGGTCAAACTGTAGCCTGGGCATGCTGCAGGAAAGGAGGAAGCTTGCTCTAAGAGCGAGGAAGCTGGATGGGGCAGAGCCTTCATGACGGGCACTTGTGTCCGTGCCTTGTCCGCTGTCAACTTCAACGATGATTCGATCGTGGACTCCGGGTGTGGTCATCACCTCACCGGAGACAAGTCGAAGTTCTCTTCTCTGCAAGCCTACTCAAGTAATGAAGCTATTATAACTGTTGATAATACTGTTTATGCAGTAGAGAAGGAGGGGGTTGTGTATTTGGGTAGTGATAAGGGGTCACTCATGTTAAGGAGTGTGTATCACGTACCGGGAATGAAGAAGAACCTCTTCTATGTGACCAATGCGGCCGACGCGGGTTATCACGTTCTGTTTGGGCCAACAGAAGTGAAGTTCCTTCGCAACGTATTAGCGGTTAATGCTGATGTTGCTCATGTTGGGAGGAGAGTTAAGAACTTGTTTGTTCTTGCTACTAACTCTTATGTTGATCGGATGAGAGAAAACGATAGCCTGCTATATGGCATGAATGGCCGGGGCATGTAGGAATGGATAAGCTGAAGGCTATGGCTAATAGAAGTCTTGTAAGGGGCTTGCCTAAGCAATCCTCATTTGGCGACAGTCACGTTTGCGCGGGAAGTCGGTACGGCAAGTCTCATCGCCTTCCGTTTGATAAATCACAAATAAGGAGAAAGATACCATTAGAGTGCATCCATAGAGACTTGATGGGACCAACCGTCACTGCAAGCCTTGGTGGGAGCAGATACATGCTCGTTTTGATTGATGACTACTCAAGATACACTTGGGTATATTTGTCGAAGGAGAAGTCTGAAGCCTTCCATTTGTTTGTGGAGTTCAATGAGTTGGTGGAGGGTCGGCTTGGCTTGCGGATCAAGAAGCTTAGAATAGATAACGGTGGTGAGTTTATCTCCTCCGAGTTTTCTAACTTCTGCAGGAAGCACGGGATCCAATGAGAGCTCACTTGTGCTCACACTCCACAACAAAATGGTGTAGCGGAGCGGAAGATCTGTCATCTGATGGAGACTTACAAATGCTGGCTTCATGCGAAAGACATTCCAAGGTCCTTCTGGGCGGAGGGGTTGTCTTGTGCGTCTTACGTCATCAATCGGATGTCGCTTAGCCCGATCAACATGAAGACTCCTTTTAATTTGTTGCTAAAGGAGAAGCCTAGTGTGGAACACCTTCAGGTGTTTGGTTCAACTTGCTATGTGCATGTCCCGGATACTTCAAGGACTAAGCTGGATGCAAAGGCAAGGAAGCTTGTCTTTGTTGGCTACGATGAGCGGAAGAGGGATGGAAATGCATGGATCCTGCAACGAAGAAGTTTGTTGTGTCAAGATATGTTGTGTTTGACGAGCTGACGTCGTATGGAGGTGGCTCGGTTGAGCTAACCGGAAGCAAGGCTGATGAAGAACAAAATGTGGCTACTGAAGGTCTGGAAGAGGAGCTTGCTGTTTCACCAGCAGCTCCTGTTGCTTCAAGTTCTGGTGCTGAGACTTCTGGATTAGGAAGCAGGGTGAGCATTGCTCAAAGCTTGCCTGAAGAAGCAACAGAGGTAGTGAGCAAGGAATAACCTCTTCGGAGATCAAAGAGGGTTGTGAAGCCACCTGCTCGGTACTGTAATGGGAATGCAGTGAGCTTTGTATCCTATTTCTTTGCAGGTCCTGTGGATGAGCGAGAGCCTGTAAACATCAATGAGGCTACTGGAGTCAAGGAGTAGGATGATGCCATGAAGGAAGAGATTACTGCTCTCAAGAAGAATGAAACCTGGGATCTTATACCCAAGGTTGATGGCATTACTCCAGTGACTTGAAAGTGGGTGTATAAGTTGAAGAAGAAGGCTGATGAGAGCATTTATAGATACAAAGCTCGCCTGGTTGCTCGAGGATTCTCACATCAGTACGGAGAAGACTATGAGGAGACATTTAGTACAATTGCAAAGATGACTTCAGTTAGAGTGGTGATCGCTTTGGCTGCTTGCAAGGGATGGAGGATGTGGCAGCTTGATGTGAAGAATGCTTTTCTTTATGGAGAAATTGACAAGGACATCTTCATGGATCAGCCACTTGGATTTGTTTCTGAAGTTCATCCGGACTATGTCTGCAAGCTCAGGAAGGCTCTCTACGGGTTGAAGCAAGCTCCTAGGGCTTGGTATGGGAAGATAGTAGAGTATTTGAAATTATGCGGTTATCTTGCTTTCAACTCGGATTCTAGCTTGTTCGTCAAGAAAAAGGGGGAGCTTCAAGTCTTGGTCCTGCTGTATGTGGACGATATGATCGTTACAAGGAATTCGGAGGAGGAAGTAGCTAGGCTCAGGGTTGAGCTTGTTATACGCTTCGAGATGAAAGACTTGGGAGAGCTTCATCGCTTTCTCAGTCTTGAAGTGAAGAGGAAGGAGTGTGAGATTCTCATTTTCCAGAAGGGCTATGCAGATCGCATTGTAAATCGATTTGGCATGGTCAAATGGAAGAGTTGCTCTACTCCACTATAACATGGGCTGAAGCTTCAACGAGATGAAGGAAGGATTCTTCCTGATCCTTTGGTGTTCAGGGCTCTTGTAGGGAGCTTGATTTACCTGACGATTACAAGGCCAGACATTGCTTATGTTGTTGGACGAGTAAGTCAGTTTATGACTGAACCAAGGAAGTCTCATCTGGTGGCGGAAAAGAACATTCTGAAGTATGTCAAGTCAACTTCTGATATTGGACTCCTCTACAGTAGAGATGCGGACTTTGCTTTGCTTGGATACACGGATGCTGACTATGGTGGGGACTCAGATGATCAGAGGTCAACTTTGGGTTATGTTTTCACTTGTGGTTCAACTTGTATTTCGTGGTGTAGCAAGAAGCAGGATTCAGTGTCTGTGTCTATTACAGAAGCTGAGTATAAGGCTTCGGCCTTGCCTGCTCGGGAATCTATCTAGTTGAGGAGGCTTGTAGAGGATGATCATGAAGAAGTGCAATACTTTGCTCCGGGGTGACAATGAGAGTGCTCTCAAACTGTTAAACAATCCAGTGTGTCACGCAAGGACCAAGCATATTGAGATCGAACACCACTTCATCAAGGAGAAGGTGTTGGAGGGATCTCTTTTGGTCGGGCATGTTCGGAGTGAAGATAATCTTGCTGACATCTTCACGAAGCCGTTGTAGAAGGGGCCATTTCAGCGGTTACGTAGCTTGCTGGGCTTGATCACCACTTCCCACTTCAAGGGGGAGTATTGAAATTTGTGAAGTGGAAGTGGGTGATGGACAGGCCAGGCGGTCTAAGCGGCTTTTGCGGACTGAGTCCGCGGACTGGGTGGACTCCTGGTGCGGCCTGGTGGCCTTGGCTGGCTTGACTGTTGAAAAGCAACTTGTGCGGCCTGAGAGGTCTGAGTCCACGGCCTGAGCGGACTGTGAGTTGCGGTCTGGGTGTTGGTTGTCTTGGTGGATTGGCTGATTGAGAAACGGCTTGAGCAGCCTGGTATGCTGCTATGTTCGGTCTATTGTGCAGCATGGTTGGCCTATGGACAAGGATGTCGGGCTTCTGGCAAAACGGAATGAGCGGACTGCGGTTTGCGGGCTGTAGGCAATTCCTTATTCAGCGGCCTTGTGTTGCAAGCTTGTGTTTACCAGCGGGTTGGGTGCCTTATCCGCGGGAGGCTTGCGGACTGGCGTGTTCGCGGTGTCCACTTTGGCGGACTGGCCTTCGAGTTTGGCTGGGGCCCTTGCCGAGCTCTGGTAGTACAGGAGGTGTTAGCTGCTGTGGAGGACTGCTCGGACTGATGTCGGAGTTCGGCAGTTGGCCGGTTGTTTGGGCAGCTATGCGAGTAGTCTTGGCGGACTGGGCCTTGTCCGCCGAGCTCGCGCTAGGCCTTTGGTGATTTACTGGACTTCGTCACATTCTGTGACAAGTCCAGCGTGTCCGTAGTATCCGCCAAGTCCTCTGTTGACCGAGCGGACTGCCTTTGGTCGTGGACTTATGGCGGATGGAGGCTTTGCACTTATGCTGTGCGGACTGCATCTTGCATGTGAGGACTGTCACTGAAGGAGTTGTGGCTGTCCATGTGATGTTGTGGGCGGACTGTGCGGACTGTATCATGTCCACACAGTGTGGGCGGTCTGGTGCAAGACCAACCAGTAGTGAACATCGGTGCCTTGCTCCTGGCGGTTGTCATGGAATCCGGCTAAGTCTTTGCGAACTCAGCGGACGGAGGTTTTGCTAGTGCGCGGGCTGGGGTGGTTATTCTATGCACTATGGTGGTTACCACACTCCTCACCTCGCCTATAAATAGACCCCCCCCCGGCACGTCTACAGTAATGGAGTGAACTGTAAGTTGAGCTTGGGCAAGTGTTGCGGTCTGCGGTTTTCTGTCCACGCTGGTTGAGTAGTGCTGACGGTGTGATGTGTGCAGGTCATGTGGCTAGCTTCAAGGAGCCAGGAGTTGGGTATTGAAGTGTGCAGTCTCTACGATCTCAGCTGGTCGCTTCGGCGGCTTGTCAGTTTTCTGCTTCAGCTTGTTCAAGTTCCAATAACCTGTCCGCCGGTCTCAGGTGGGCAGGCGGTCTGTTCCTCAGTTCTTCAGCAGGAAGTAAATAACGATGTGTTTGCTGGACCTCACGGTCTCGGCGGACTCCGTGTGCTATTCGGCTTGTAGCAGTTGCAGCTCGGGCAGCTTCGGCAACCTTGGCGGACTAGGCGATCTTGGCGGTCTCTAGTGCTGTCCGCCCAGCTTGTTTTGTTTTTCTGTTTGTAGCCTGTATACTAGCGAAATCATGTCTCGCTATGTATACCTCGCCTTGTAAAGAAGTGTGAATGAATATAAGACCTGCTTGTTCTTCCATTTGTGGTCGGTGTTAAACTTGCTCCTTGGGTTTCCGCACGATCAAAGTGTGAACTGGGTAGTTTTGAGAATATTAATTTGGCTTTAAGCTACCTTGCTGACCTCTTTGAGAAAATTTAACAGCCTCAGGACCTAGGATATACATTATAGTACAAAAGGGAACATTTATTCCCATAAATGTCTTTGTATTGATCCCAACATCCAGATACCCAAGGGATATTTAGAGATGACTAAGGATGAGGTGGTTCTGTCCACCATAGATAAGAGGGCACGGAACATAATTGTCGGTGTCATAGGTGATTCAACATTTTAGAATCTGGTCCACTACAAAACAGCCAAGGAGATGTGAGACTCACTAATTATCTATATGGAGGGAACAAAAGAAGTGAGAGATGGTAGAAAATCTCTCCTCAATCAGCAGTATGAGTCCTTCAAGCAAGGTAAGAAGGATTATATTGCTGATTGTTATGAGAAATTCTTCAAGATTGTGAACATTCTGATCACCTATGACAGACAATTCACCAACAATGAGCTGAATGATAAGTTATTGAGATCTCTCAATAAAGAATGAGATATGATAATCCGTGCCATCAAGGAAGTGGGCAACTTGGACAACACATTGCCCCAAAATTTGTTTGGCAAGCTGATGTCACACGAGCTTTAGCAAAATTCCAAGAAAGCTAAAGAAGAAGTCGTTAAGTCCCAGAATAGAGAGAAGTCTATGGCCTTCAAAGTTGAAGCCTCAAGAAGGAGTAGGGAGAAGATTCCTTCTCCTCCAAAATGGGATGCTGAGTCAGAAAGCTCAAGTCTCAGCACTTCAGGGGATGAGTTGTCAGATGGAGAACTCACCTTGTACTCCAAGCAGTTCAAGAAGATGCTGAGCAGAATGAGGCAATGAAAGAACAGGGGCTCAGCTAACTCTAGCTCTATAAATCCACAAGTCAACCAGGAGAAGTAAATAAAAGACCTCTTTAGGGATAGGTATGATTCTAAACATAATAGATATTTTATGACTAATGTGGTTTGTTACTACTGTAATAGGTCAGGACATGTCATTGCTTACTGTCCTAACAAGAGGAAATAAAATAAATATCTGGTGATAAAAAGTATCACAAGGATAAGAAAGTAGGCGAGAGATTCTTGACCCAGAAGAAGCCTTGCATGTGAGATAGTGATTCTGAGTCTTCAGAATCAGAAGAAGAGGCCTATATTGGTCTTATCTCTATAGAAGAGGATTATGATCTTCCTACTACCATAATGGGCATAAGGGCACCATTATCCTCTATTGTAAATGACTTTGAAGATGATGAAGAGATTAGCCTCATGGCCATGACTGGAGAAACTCAGGACAAATCTGATCCTGAGGAGGTACACACTCTTTCCAACACTCCTTCTATTTATAAGACTGGCATAGATTCTGAGGCATCCACCTTATCTAGTGAGGAGTATGGATCAGAATCTGATGAGGATGTCAATCAATTGATTGATAAATATGGTACTATCTTAGAGGCTTTGAAAAAGAGTAAAAAGCTTATCAAAAGGTAGATTGAAGAGATGGTCTCTTTACAGCAGGCTGAATCAATATAATTTGAGTCATCTTTACTGCTAGCTCAGATGAGCAGAGAAATCTGTCAACTGAGGTCTATGACTATAATCCAAATATGCACCATAACTTAGAAGAGCAAGATCATTAGGGATCTTGAAGAGAAGATCCTCAAAGAGAGGATGCTAGTGGCTAAGTTTTCCAAGCCAAAGATAGTGTTGCCACTTATTGACCCATTCTCCTCTCAAAATAATAAGAGGGGATTGAGGTTCAAGTGGAATGTTGGAGCTACCCATTCCAAAGGTAAAGGCAAGACCCTAGTTGTGCTCCAAACCATCTTTTAGAAGTTAGTTTTCCCTTCTAACAGGTATGACCCTGATAGCATGTATGGCCACTGGAAGAATGGAAATTCTTCTTGTAAGAGCAATAATGCTCCTTACAATAGAAGAAGTAAGGACATGGGGTTGAGTGCACTAAAAGCTCCCTATGAAGAAATTCAAATGGCCCACCATGGATCATTTGTGTTTGCTACTCTAGCACCCACTCTCATGCATAAGGCAGTGGCCTCCACCCAAGGTATTTCATCAAAGAATAAGGTTGTAAGCAAGACAAAAACCAAGTCTCCTTGGCTATTTCTGATGCCATCAACATCTTATCAGATGGAAAGCAGACATCTATTGATGTCAGTCAGAATAAACTAAATGAACCTGCTGGCAGGCTAACCTTCAGCCAGATTCTAGCTGAACGAAATAGGAAGAAGGTTGTTGCACTCCTCCCTGAATAGAAAATTTTGATGGATCACTCATATCTAGGGCTATTTGGAAGAGGATATGCAAGGTGGGACACCTTGTCATAGATTGTTGGCACAACCCAAATGTTCTAAGGGCAAAATTGAGTCTTCTTGTCAGGGATGCTACATGGAGAAATATTCAATTTTATGCTAACAAGAACCAAGGACCCAAACTTTTTTGGGTACCTAAGGTAAACTAAATTTGTGATTGTAGGTTAGTCCAAGTACCCATCAAATGCCTATATGGTACTTGGACAGTGGATGTTCCAGGCTCATAACTGGAACAAGAAGCTATTTAAAAGACTACACTCTAGTGAGGAATGAACCCAAAATCATATTTTGTGGTTCAAATAGAGGAGTCACTAAAGGCTATTGTATGATCTCCAATGATGTATTCTCCATCACAAAAGTGGCTTATGTGGAAGGATTGCAAAACAATCTAATTAGCAAAATCCAACACTATGATATTGGTTATGTCATTGTCTTCCACAATGATACGTGTCTAATCAAAAGGTCAAGTGACCAAGAGATCATTTTGTCAAGCACTAGAAGTGGAAACATTTATTGTTTATATTTCCAAAGTATAGATTCAGATTCTCCTGTGTGCCTAGTAACAAATGAGAAAGACTTTTTTGTGTGTAATGGCAAAAGAGACTTGCTCACTTGAACTACAAGTCTATCAACAAGCTCTTCAGTGAAGAGTTGGTTATAAATGGACCCAATTTGAAATGCACTAAAGAGGGCATTTGCTCTACATTCCAAAAGGACAAACATGTAAAGGACTCCTTTAGAGGCATTGGGTCCAAAGATTCTTAAAGGTGTCTCTACCTCCTACATAAGGATTTATTTAGTCCTATGCCAATTCATAGTCTAGGTAGAAAAGTATATACTTTTGTGATATTTGATGACTTTTACAGATTTACATGAGTGTTCTTTCTTAAGATAAAGTCTGAAACCTTTGATAGCTTTGTGACTTTTGTCAAATAAATTCAGAATAAAAAGGGTTGTAACGTGGTCAAAATCAGAATTGACCATGACACAAAGTTTCAATCTGAAAGCATGACGGAGTTCTATAAAGAGCAATGAATCTTTCAGGAGTTTTCTTCTCCAAAAACACCCCAACAAAATGACATTACTGAGAGGAAAAAAATAGAACTCTCATAGAGATTGGGAGGACTTTGCTTAGTGACACTTACTTTCCAGAATACTTCTGGGCAGAGGCAGTGAATACTGCTTATCATGTCCTGAATAGAGCCTCTATCAACAAGTACCACAAGAAGACTCTCTATGAGATTATGAAAGGCAAAAAACCAAATCTTACATATTTCAGAATCTTTGAAAGCAAGTGCTTTTTGTTAAACAATGGGAAGTCCTACCTAACAAAGTTTGTTGCAAAATCCTATGAGAAAATTTTTGTTAGGTATAACAACCACAACAAAGTCTATAGGGTCTAAAACTTGAAAAATCAGGTTATAGAAGAGTCTATTAATGTAGTTTTTGATGAAACTTGTATGATTCGCAGTGAGCTATCTAGCTCTTCTAAAACTACAGGTGCAGATTTGAGAATGGACAAGCTGAGCATTAATGATACACCTCCTATTTAATAAGAAAAGGATGAGGGTGTCATCATTCCAAAAGAAGGTTCAGGTAGATTGGAAACAGAAGATGATCTTCGTGCGCCTGAAGTAGAAGTTCAAGATACTGAAGAAAGGATGCCAGCAGCAGTCAGACACCTGAGAGATCATCCTAGAAATCTAATAATTGGGGATGCAATCCAGGATATAACAACTAGGAGCAGAAGCCAAAATATTGCAATTTATTCAAGCTTTCTGTCTCAGATTGAACCTAAGAAGTTTAAGGAAGCCAATATAGATCATTCTGGATCGTGGCTATGTAAGAAGAATCGAACCAGTTCAAAAGATACAATGTCTAGAAGCTGGTTCCCAGACTTAATGGACATAACATCATATGAACAAAATTTATATATAGAAACATTCTTGATGAAAATGGTGTTATCATCGAGAACAAAGCTAGATTGGTTAACAAAGGATACATGCAATAGGAAGGTATTGATTTTGATCCAACCTGAAAGTTAGGGATAGATCTTAACTTGCACTAGTTAGAGTTATATATATATATACTAAGAAAAGAAAATCACATCACAAAAATAAAGAAGGCAAAGCAAGAAACACAGAAGACACAAGGATTATAGTGGTTCCCCCCAACTGGGTACATCCACTCTTCTACCACCCTGGTAGGAATCCACTAGTAGGTTTTGATCAGGTGACTGTCACCAATGAGATTTTAATCAGGTGCTTAAAAACCAATCCTTAAGTCTTTTGATCAGGAGACTTGCAACCAAGAATAACTTTTGAAGGGAGTTATAACCATGTACAAGGGAAAGGGAAAGAAGAGATGTTGTTTTCTCTGTCTCAAATACAACTGAGAGAAGACTAGTGGATGTTGATGATGTCAAAGCTCCCCCTGAGATGTTGAATGGTTCAGGATGGAGGGAAGCTTTGCTTCAGGGTGTAGGCCTTCAGAGTGATGATTATCTCCAGCAAGCTTTCAAAGACTGATAATGATGTGTGTCTCTTGAAAGCCTAGAGCAGATGAAGAACTCTGATGATTGTCTTGATTGATGTAGAGTTCCTCCTTCTCTGTATAAAGGAAAGCCTTCACTGTATCTCTATCTTGTTGTGTTCTTCTGTCTTTCTGTAAATCTCTTTATATCTATTTGGATTCATTTATATTGATAACGGCTGAGGCATTCACGAGAGTAGAAGATGCCTTGGGAATTAATCCACAATTAACATCTGAAACTGCCGACTTTGAACGGCTATTTCCATTGGGAATGTTTAGCACTAAATGTTCTGACTGTAATTAATCCTTAATTCAATCTGCCAACTGTAAATAAATAGGCCTGAAATAATTGCACAGAATTTGTCGACCGGAGCTCACAGATCGTCGAGCTCAGCTTCTATTTTCGTCGAGCTGGGAATCTGACTTGAACCTTTCTCAGTGATCGTCGACCTGAACTTGGAGTTCGTCGAGCTCAGCTGGATTTCGTCGAGCAGAGCTTCTTGCTTGAGATCAGAGTTCGTCGACCTGAGTTCAGGGAAGGAACTCAGAGTTTGTCGAATTTAGATCGTCGTTCGTCGACCTGAGTTCGACTATCGTCGAACTGATTTTCTGACTGACTAACTGCATTTCTCAGAATTCTTTTAGCAATTCTGGAGAGTCCTTCTAAGGCAAAACTAAAAGTAAACATATGACCCATGACTATACATTGTGGGTCAATCTAAACAAACCTAATAGTGATCCTTACCCAAATCAGAACTATGGTTCCAACAATCTCCTCCTATTTGGGTGAGGACACTATTTACATAACAACAAATAAAATACAAAGCTAAAACAATCTGTCTGATTTATAAAATTTTTCAGCAGATGTACAAGAGTGCTTTGAGAAATAAATTAAATAAAATAAAGATATTGCTGCATCCTTCTAAGCAGTTTCCTCTTTATAAAACAAACAATCTCCCCTATTTACTTCTCCTTGCCCAGATTCCTTGCGCAAATTCCTTGCCCAAATCTGAGTCGAATTTCTAGCTTAGTAGACTAAACAGTCTCTCTCTACTGCTGTAGCCTTCCATAATACAGCCACTGATATAACCTCTTTGTTGACTGAGACTTATAGCTTTTGATTACTATCACATACCACTGTTCCTTTGTGGTAAGATAGGTCTTTTCCTGAAAAGTGAGGTTAGAAGTTCTGGACCTAGATTACCTTGGGCCCTGGTTCACTTTTATAATAATTAGAAATAAAAGAATATCCAGGTTGATTTTCATAACCAAGTGGATGATGTTTCCGGGGAGGGATTATCCACTCAGTGAAAGGATTTTTTTAAAATTTTGAGTTTGATAAAAATTTCTATTTTGGAATCTTGAGTTCGACGAATTAAGGTACTTTCGTCGAGCTGAGTTAGACGAATGGTAATGGTTTCGTCGATCTCTATTTAGAGTTCGTCGAGCTTTGTTCGACGATTGGTGTTGTTTTCGTCGAGCTCGGTTCGACGAATTATTTTGAACAAAACATTTCTGAAGATTTTTAGATTGATTTAATTTATTCTGTTGCAATTCTTCAGTAATTATATCTGTGTCCTTTAATTTATCTTTTCCTTTAATTGATTCTAAATAACATATTCGTTCAAGAGCATTTTTTAAATCTTCTTTGAGTTTTATATTTTCAGAATATACCTTATTTAATTTCTCTCTGAGAAGTTTTATTTTCTTCTCAGATTGAATTAAGTCTTTACATAATAATTTGAAATCAGTTTTAAATTTTTCTGATGAAAGATCAAGGGTAGAGATTATCTGATCTTCTTCTGATTCACATTCTGATTCTTCTTCAGAGTCTGATTCTTCATCAGGATTGATGCAGGAAGCATTTATTGTCATTAGGGAAAATTCTCTTACTCTTGACTCTTCTTCATCTTTAGTTATACAAGATGAAGCTTCAGAGTCACTCCTGGTTTTAGCTTCAGGGTTTATTTCTTTAGCTGATCCAGCAACCATTGCTATGAGGGAGTCCCACATGTCTTTTGCAGATGAACATTCAGTAACTTCCTGAAAAATGTCATCTGACATTGATTGTGCAAGAATGTTCATTGCTTGTGCATCAACAATCTTCAGCCTTTTCTGGGCATCTGTCCACTGAGATGATGGAACAACATCGGTACTTGTTATTTCCTGAGGTTGAGTTGGTCCTGACAAGATGGAATTAAAAATATTTTCATCAATGAAGTTCATATAAAACCTAATCCTTGTCTTCCATAGTGCAAGCTTATCTAGATTGTACATAGGTGGTCTGGTGCTTGAAAACTCTTCATTTTGTGCCATGATAAACTCTTAAGATGTATAAGATCTATTAGATCGTTATGGTTCAGGTGTTAGCCTGTACAACCAAGAAAACCTGCTCTGATACCAATTGAAAGTTATGGATAGATCTTAACTTGCACTAGTTAGAGTTATATATATATACTAAGAAAAGAAAATCACAGCACAAAAATAAAGAAGGCAAAGCAAGCAACACAGAAGACACCAGGATTATAGTGGTTCCCCCAACTGGGTACATCCACTCTTCTACCACCCTGGTAGGAATCCACTAGCAGGTTTTGATCAGGTGACTGCCACCAATAAGCTTTTGATCAGGTGCTCAAAAACCAATCCTCAAGTTATTTGATCAGGAGACTTACAACCAAGAATAACTTTTGAAGGGAGTTATAACCCTGTACAAGGGAAGGGGAAAGAAGTGATGTTGTCTTCTCTGTCTCAAATACAACTGAGAGAAGACTAGTGGATGTTGATGATGTCAAAGCTCCTCCTGAGATGTTGAATGGTTCAAGATGGAGGGAAGCTTTGCTTCAGGGTGTAGGCCTTCAGTGTGATGATTATCTCCAACAAGCTTTCAAAGACTGATATTGATGTGTGTCTCTTGAAAGCCTAGAGCAGATGAAGAACTCTGATGATTGTCTTGATTGATGCAGAGTTCCTCCTTCTCTGTACAAAGGAAAGCCTTCACTGTATCTCTACCTTGTTGTGTTCTTCTGTCTTTCTGTAAATCTCTTTATATCTATTTGGATTCATTTATCTTGATAACGGCTGAGGCATTCCTGAGAGTAGAAGATGCCTTGGGAATTAATCCACAATTAACTTCTGAAACTGCCCACTTTGAACGGTTATTTCCATCGGGAATGTTTAGCACTAAATGTTCTGACTGTAATTAATCCTTAATTCAATCTGCCAACTGTAAATAAATAGGCATGAAATAACTGCATAGAATTCGTCGACCGGAGCTCACAGATCGTCGAGCTCAGCTTCTATTTTCGTCGAGCTGGGAATCTGACTTGAACCTTTCTTAGTGATCATCGACCTGAAACTTGGAGTTCGTCGAGCTCGGCTGGATTTCGTCGAGTAGAGCTTCTTGCTTGAGATCAGAGTTCGTCGACCTGAGTTTAGGGAAGGAACTCAGAGTTCGTCGAACTTAGATCACTGTTCGTCAAACTGATTTTTTGACTGACTAACTGCATTTCTCAGAATTCTTTCAGCAATTCTGGAGAGTCCTTTTGAGGCAAAACTGAAAGTAAACCTATGACCCATGACTATACATTGTGGGTCAATCTAAACAAACCTAATAGTGATCCTTGCCCAAATCTGAACTAGGGTGCCAACAAAACCTTTACACCAGTTGCTAGACTTGAATCCATAAGATTATTCCTTGTATATACTGCATATAAGGGATTTAAGGTCTACCAGATGGATGTTAAGTCAGCTTTCCTGAATGGTGACCTAAAAGAGGAGGTCTATGTTGAGCAACCATCATGTTTTGTCAATTTTACCTTTCCTAATTATGTGTTTTATTTAAGAAAAGCTTTGTATGGGTTGAAATAGGCCCCTATGGCTTAGTATGAAACCTTGTCTAGCTTTCTCATTGAGAACAAATTCTTAAGTGGAAAGATAAACAAGACATTATTCTTAAGGAGAGTCAAGGGTAAGATAATCCTAGTCCAAATTTATGTATATGACATATTTTTTGGGTCTACTAATGATGGCCTATACAAAAAAGTTTGCTAAACTTTTGCAAGGGAAATTTGAAATGAGCAGTATGGGTGAACTCAAGTACTTATTGGGCCTCCAGTTTAGATAGTCAGAGGATGGATTATTCATCTCTCAGTCTAAGATCACCAAGGAGTTAATAAAGGAATTTGGTATGGAGAGTTCCTCCATAATAAAAACTCTTATGGGGTCAAATATGTCTATAGACAAGGATGAGAGTGGGAAACTAGTTGATGAAACCTTGTACAGAGGCATAATTTGCTCTCTTCAATACTTGACTGCTAGTAGGCCAGATATTATGTTTGCTACATATGTTTATGCCATGTGCCAGACTTTCCCTAAAGAGTCTAACTACTCTGCTCCAAACGAATTCTGAGATATCTCAAGAGCACACCTGATCTTAGTCTATGGTACACTAGGAATAATGATTTTGAACTAATAGAGTATTCAGATGCAGATTTTACAAGTTGCAAAGGAGATAGAAAAAGTACATCAGGTACCTATAAATTTCTAGGAAGAAGGCTAGTGTCTTGGAGCAGCAAGAAGTAGAACAGTGTAGCCATTTGCACAGCAGAATCAGAGTACATCTCATCTGGAAATTGTTATGCACAGCTACTATGGATCCAACATCAACTCCAAGACTATAATCTCAAGATAAGTAAAACTCCGATATGTTGTGATTCTTTTAGTGCAATTTCAATGGCTAAGAATCTTGTTTCACATAGCAGGACCAAACATATTGAAATTATGTATCATTTCATAAGAGAGCATGTTGAGAATGAAGATATCAGCCTTGAGTTTGTCCTCACTTACAAATAAGTGGCTGACATCTTTACTAAGCCTCTTGATGAAGCCAAGTTCAACACCTTCAAAGTTGAATTGAGCATGTTGAACTTGAAGTAGCATTTCTATGGTAATGCATTCCCATTCGGTATATATGTGCATTTGGAGGTTAACTTCTTGCAGGAAAACAAGAAAGGAAAATGTTTAACTATTCAAGCATTGAGAGTGATGAGTTAACTGACTAGGCATAGAGTGCGCTGAGTTAATTCCAGGCATTGAGAGTGTCGAGTTCACTCAACATATACAATCTGACGGGTCGGAATATGTTAAATTCATGGATTTAATCACATCCATTCATCATATTGTGTAAATCATGACAGTACGTGCCTTTCCACATTTTCAAATAGGGTAATTATAAATAAAAATGTGCACATAAGTTAATTCACATAT
Source organism: Platanthera guangdongensis (assembly GCA_039583875.1). NCBI lineage: Eukaryota > Viridiplantae > Streptophyta > Magnoliopsida > Asparagales > Orchidaceae > Platanthera > Platanthera guangdongensis. The sequence continues at coordinate 130,804,517 of CM077148.1, read as the reverse complement.
TTTTATAGCCCTTGTCATCTCTCTGCATTCCTGCCAGCGTATTCTCAAGTCATATTCATCTTCTCCCCTTCGATTCATTGATTCAATGGCTCCCAAAGGAATTGACTTCCTTTTTGAGGGATCAGAACTTGTCAGGAATGGATTCAAGGATGCACCTGAGGAAGTTCAGTTAGTTCTTCATCTTTTGAATGTCGTAGACCTAGAATTTATATTGCCAGAGCCATGCTCTATCTGGAAAAGAGATATACTAGAGCTATACTCAATGCCAAAGTAGATCCATCCTCTTCTAAGATAAAAATTTCAATTAGTGGAAATAAGATTAAACTTACTTCTAGAAATTTAAGCAAGGTCTTGAAACTGACCATGTTCAGCCAATCTGATGAGAAAGATGAATTATTTCTTGAGGATGTCAAGTTGGCTCTGAAATGGTGTGGCTTGTCGAAGAATACCTTCGGGTCTATCATAAGAAATGAAATGAACCTGAAAGGGAAATTCCAAGCATATATTTTTGGCATGGCCCTAATTTGTAAGAGTGGGTCTCATGATAAAGTTTCAAGGCAAATATTTGAGTTGATGACAGAGTTATTCTTACTAAGAAAACTAATTGGGGGAAGGTGATCTTTGATAGGATAGTTGATTGTATTCCTGAACCCAATCTAGGTAGGATACTATCTCTGTTTTTACTTAACACTACTCCAGGGACGCTAAATCTAAGACTAGGACCAAAAATTCATCATATGAGGAAGATGGATATAAAGATGTTTGACAGATGGGATAGGGTATTGCTTCCTCACCCAAAGCCAGCTGACAAGAAGAAAGTAGTTACAATTATAGAAGAGAGCTCCAGCAATAGCTCTTCAGATTATTGAGGTGAAGAACCTCATGATCCTGAGTTATCAGAATCCACTGTAAAAATAAGGTAGGGTGTTAGTGCTCAAGTCTCAATGTCCTCTTAGCCTGCTGCAAAGAGCCTACCTAGCAGTATGTCTCATATAGAGATTGAAAATGACATTATCATGGAGCCTGCTAAGGATATTGCCATAAATATTATGGAAAGAATCTTTGTAGATATTTAGGGCGAGACCCTAAGTGGTGAAGCTCCTATTGAGGGGGAGCAAGTCCAATCTCTTGCTTGTCTAAAGGAAAAGATTGACTCTTTCCTGGTCAATCTATAGGAGAGGCTATATTGGATCCCCTCTAACTCTCAGGGGGAGCAAGTCCAAGAAGATGTCCACGGGACTGATGCTAAAATACATCAAATTGATATGGATGTTGCTCAGGCTGAGGAGGATTCTCATCTTGAGCTCCCTGCTTAAGAAGTTGATAAAGTGATTGACTTATTTGATGCTGATGAGCATGCTGCAGACATTCCTAATCATTCATATGAGTATTAAGTTGTTGATTCAGAGATTAGGGGAGACATAAGGAAGGATGTTAAAGAAGTCAACATTCTAGGAACTACTCAGCAGTCCGTGGAGATGTCCACCTTATTTTTATCTCAATTAAAAGGACTATTAGATGAGAAGTGGAGGCAAATTGAGATTTATCTGGATGATTCAATAAAAGAACTAAGACAAAATTTGTTTGCTGAGATCAAATCCAATCGATTTGAAGTGAATCTGCTAAAGGCAAACATAGTAGCAGTCTTCAAGACGGTTGTTCCAGTCGTTACCTACATTGAAGAAAAACTTGATGATATTGAGCAAAGGCAAAATTACATCATTGAAAATCAATGTATTACTATTGAGAACATGAAGATGGTACATAAAGTGAAAAAGGACATCATGGAAACTAACAAGGTCAATCTAGAGAGAAGAATGGATACATACACCCGATTCTTAGATGATCACATGATGCAGGTGAAGAATGTTGTCACTGCAGGTGTTAAATCATTTAGCTTACAAGACCACCTCCGTGGGCAAAGATGTCTCTAAATAAGTCATAAACGTGGAGATGTCAATGATAAATTCTAGTGCTAATCGTAAAATTTGGACCTCAAATGTTGCTAGAGTTGCATTGGGCCTTGAACACATCATATACGATGAGCCTGAGATCCATAGAGATATTGATGGGGCTGAATCAATTCGTGACATAGCTGCTGCTATGCCTGCATTTAGTCCCACTACTCAACAACAGTCCAAGACCAAATGCAAGTCCATTGCAGATGAGGAAGAACAAGCCAGGTAAAGCAAGAAAAGGCACAGAGAAGAGATACTCGTCCTGATTTTGAACTATGGAGTCCTCAATCAAGGACTATCATTTTATCTGCATGGGATCAAAATAAAGAGAATAAGACGGACAAGGCCAAACTCATTAGTTCTTTTGAATGGGCCAAGTTTTAAAGACAAGAAGAAGTGAGGAGAAAGTTCAGAAGAGATAAGAAAGATAGTATTGTACAGATGGATGCTCCATAGCCAAGTAGATACTTTCCCAAGCCATACAGTTACTTTGAGAGGCAGAGACAAAAGAAGAAAGTGGCTAAAGACAAACTGGGAAGAAGATCTAGCAGGGGCATAGTCATTAAGGAACCTGAAACATAATCAGGATATATATAATAGTTCCTTAGGGTTTTTGGAAAATGAACCATTATTATCGGCACGCAACTATATTTAGTTATCCTGTTTGTGATAATGTTACTTGTCTATCTGTTCTAATTTTTGATCTTTATTTGTACATCTATTATCATTTTTTATTCTTTGTAAGTTAGTGTATATCATTGACTAGGGTTCTGGCTTTTTCAAATTGGGGGAGATTGTTGGGTTCATTGATCACAATGTCCCAGATTTGAAGAAGTCCCACATGTCAATAATATACATATGCATGTATTTGATATTTGACAAAGTTCATATATGTAGGATGTCTCGTTTCAGTGATTATACGGGCTCAATGTGTCAGAAGATTGGCTGCACAGAAGTCAAAACACTCAGGAGAGGCAGAATTTTGCCTAAGTACAAAAGCATTGAGTGAGTACACTTCACTCAACGCAAGAGGCCAAAATATGTCGATAGATACCCATTCACTCAAAGCCACAATGAAGATGTAGTGAAATCCATCCCTGTACCAAAGCATTGAGTGATGGACATTCACTCAATGCCCTTGCAGGAAAATCTGTCCAAGCTCAAATGCATTGAGTGATGGACATTCACTCAACACCCATTCAGAAATGCTGCAAAGTCCAGAATCATTGAGTGATGGATGTTTACTCAACGCCCTCATCTAAAAATCTGTCCAAGTACAGAAGCATTGAGTGATTAATGTTCACTCAACGCCTTCATCTATATTACCACCAATTTTATATGCGTTGAGTGAAGGACGTTCACTCAACACCGTCCATAAGGAAAGTTTTGCTAAGTACAAATGTGTTGAGTGATGGATGCTCACTATACACCTTATCATATTAGCTATCAAAGAACAAATGCATCGAGATAAGAAGGCTCACTCAATGACTCTGAAGATAGTCAGATTTCAGCTATGTGTTTTTTCGTTAAGTGAAGGCTTATCACTCAATACTTCTGAAGATAACAGTTAAGTTCAAATGTGTTGAGATACAAGGCAACACTCAAGTTTAAAGTCATCGAATTGCAAGGTATCACTCAATGCATGTGCATACAATCTAGAAAAAAATTTCTAAGACCTCCAACATTGAGTCATGACTGTTGACGTAAACCTTAAATTCAAATCGACACAAATCTCGTGCAAAAATACAAAGACCATCGTACTATTCCGACAGCGATATCCTGGAATGAATCTGCAAATAAAGCCGACCATGCCGCTTTCTAGAAAGTGAGATAGAGTTGTTGCAACTGAGGGGGTTTTTATACGAAAGGAGATCATACTTTACAACAACTTTTCGCGAAAACATTTGCCATCTCTAAAAAACCTAAGTTTTGCAAAAGTCTGCTAGCAGAGCTCAAGCCCTTTTTTGTTCATCTTCAAGCCTGCAACACAAAACATCAAACTTTCTCAAGCTTGAAAAAGAAGTAGAGCTATGTAGAATTTCTACACAACACAATCTGATTTAACTCTGAAGATCTATTTTCTTGTTCCTGTAAAGAAGAAGGACTGTTTATAACACAGTCAAGGAAGAGGACTCAAGGATTTCTTTTTTGGAGTAAATTCATCGAAACCCTTATTTAAATCAGTAGGATCTCTCTGGGGATTTGAGTTATAAGCCTATTTTATAAAGGTTGAGTTGTAGGAGTGGGCTTACTCTGATTCAGGATCTTGGTGGGGATCTGAGGTTGGATCTTAAGTAGATATGAGGTAGGAGATCAGCTGGATCTCTGAGTGGTAGGAGTTGGTGAACTCTGAGATGTAGCGTCCTAGAGTTGATCTGAGGTAGGACTAGAAACAGTCTGAGCTGTAGGAGTGGTGTTCACTCTGAGTTGTAAGATCTTGAGGGATTTGAAGTGTAAACTCTAGGAGCTGAGTATAAAGGAGTTAGCCAAATCTAACACACTGCTAGATAGGTGAAGGGGGGAAAGTGGATATAGCCTAGATAGGAGAACCATTATAAATCTTTTGTGTTTGATGTGATCTTGAAAGCTAAAATCTAACTTAAACACACATCAAGATCTAACTTGAAAAGGTTCAAAAGACTTATAACAAACATATTCACCCCCCACTCTATAGGTTTAACTGCCTTTAGAAAAGACTTTCAAGGACCAAACACATTTAGATTAGGTATCACTTCATCAAAAAGCATGTTGAGAAAGCAGATATCTGCCTTGAGTTTGTCCCCACTAACAAATAAGTGACAAACATCTTCATTAAGTCTCTAGATGAAGAGAAAATCAATTTCTTCAAAATTATATTAGGCATGCTAAATCTAGAGTGATTTTCATGCCCAAACTCTTTTAAAAATTATTTTCAACAATAATTTGTTAAACAAATTTTGTATTCTACCGCTAGTAGAAATTAGGCCCCTAACAAAGTTACAGGAGATAATCTTTATAAGGAAAAATATCGGCTTAAAGGGGAGACAATGAAGCATCTTGGCATCTTCAAGGAAGGATATCGGCACACCCTATTCAAAAATTTTCAAAAAATTATTACATAATAAGGTGCGCGCCTCTTCAACTTCTTTTTATATATAAATAAAAATAGAAATTGAGAGGATATTAGGTTAAATAAGTCGTAAAACACCAAAAGTCGGCACCAAGTCTTTCGCACTCTCCCTCTTATTTGACTTAGAAGCTTTCTCATCACTGAATCCTATACATCTCCAATGGCGCCCAAATCAAGTTCATTTGAAAAGGTCAATTCAGAATATGATATTTCTTCTCAGTGCGGCCAGGCTTGAAGTAATCCTTTCAGAACCAACTCATATTGTGTCAGATGCAGTAGAGGAGTTCTTTAGGAATGCAGAGATCAGTAGTTCCGGAAAATACATCAAAACCCTAGTCTTGAAAAATAATTTGAGGATCACTACCAGGAGCCTGAGTCGGCAACTTGACCACTCGGTCCTACCTGAAGGAGAAGAAGAGGAAATATTTAGGGCAGAACATGAAGAAGCCTTAGAATGGTGTGATTACTTAGCAAAGGAGTAATATATCACTGGAAAAAGGCAACATGAACCCTCTAGGAAAGTTGTTGGCTAATATAGTAGGCAGAGGAGTATAGATCACTTGAGGCACCTCTATAGTACCTAAAGAAAATGGATTATTAGACAATTGAGATGTGGGAAAAACCATTTCCAAAATTAGAGAAAGTAGGAGAAAGTTCCAAGCAACCTCTTGTTAAGAAGAAGAAGAAGTGTGCTGCCAGCCCACATAGACAGAAGGATGAAAAGAAAAGAAGACTTAAGAACAAAATGGAGATTGCTCCAGGCCCACTCACAGCCGTAGTCATGCTGAGGGGGAACACATTGGGGAAATAAATTCTTTCATTTTGGGACATGTGGTCCCCAAGAACTTGGAAAGCACAACCCTTGTGGAAATATCCAGGGGTATGGCTGAGAAAGAGGTAATGGAAGTCGGAGACGTTCAACAGGAACTTGCTACCTAAGGAACTGAAGTGCTGACTGTAGGAAAATGTCATCTAGAACTTGCTCCTCAGCATACTGAGACTATAAATCTGGGAGAAGTTCAAGAGGAACTATCTACCCTTCACAGAGAAGTTGTGCGAGAAGATCATCAGGACCATGCTATCTTAGACACTACAACATTTGAGCGGGAGTTGATCCAGGAAATCTCTGCCCAAGAGGATGAGGTGCTGGAAGAGGATGATGTGAAAATCACTGAGGAGAATGAGGGGGAGTACAACATACAAGACTATACCCAAAATGGTATTGACCTAGAAGGAGTAGAACAGGTCATGTGCACACTTACATTACCTCCAATCTAGGAAGAATTGGAAGAACCCATCCTTATAGGGAAGGAAATGGTACTTTGGAAAGGTAAAAGTGTGCTGGAAGAGTTAGACATTGCCAAGGACATCTCACAGACATCCACACTTGATTGCCTCTATGAGGACTACGAGCCTCACATAGGCCCTTCCCAAAGAACAACTGTAAAAGAGTGCAATGCTTCATCCCCACCAACTAGTGAAGAACCCTCTAGTTCTTTCATGGCTCATCTGCAAGTAATGTTGCAAAATCAGAGAAGGAAGATAGAAGGTTTTGTGGAAAGAACAATGCAAGGGTTGTGGAATGAGAAAATCACCTTAGTACAAGAAGAAATGCACAACTTGAATTCTCAAACACTGCACTTCTTCATGAAGGATGCAACTGCTGTTGATTTCACTACAAAGCAAAATGATATGACTCACGAGCGCATACAAGCAACAGTGGACAATCAAGTTTCCACTAAAGAAAACCTTCACCAAGCCTTCCAAGCAACATCACACAATATGGCTGAACATAGAATGAATGTGTTGGACATAATTAACTTTGCAGTCAATTGCTGGATGGCCATCTGCTACAAACCAAGAATACCATGGTTACATGAGTTAATATGCTGGAGTAAAATGTATCTGATTTTTAAGAAGGAATCTAAAAATATGTATTTGAAGAAATCAGAAGGGGGAGAGGACAATAACAAATTAACCTGCTTAGTAGGCTCTATGGATCTTTAATGTCACCATGGAGGCATTGAATTTAGAACCAGTAAATTACTCTCCATTACAAGAGCTTGCATATCCAGAAACTGACCCAGCTGCTGCCTATGATTACACTCCTCCAGCTCATTATGAAGAGACTTGTTATGATTATAGTTTCTCTCCTCTAGTTGACTATGGAGAGGCATCTTCATCTCAGAAAAGGAAGGTTGTACAAAGTCAAGAAGTGATTACGTTGGCAAGGCAAAGGAGGAGGATAGAAATTCAGAACATGCCTGGTTATGAAGAATGGAGCCCAGTGTCCAAAATATCAGCCTATACACATGGGAGAATTTTGGAAAGCATGGTATCAACACCTCAAGGTACTATAACTTAGTGGAATGGGATAAGCATGAGAAGTAGGATACAAGGAGGAGGATTGATAGGAGGAAACATCCAAATGGACCACCTCCTCCTCCAAGATATATTCCCAACCTCTGGGGTACTTCCAACAGCAAAAGAGAAAGGTTGTTGTAGAAAGCTTCTGAGTGTTGAAAGACTATGGGAACTGAATATTTGTTGGGATTTACTTTTTATTCATCTTAGTATAAAACTCCATAATTTCTGATCATTTATATATAATCTGAAATGTTTGTTCTTTATGCATTTCTGTTTCATTATCATTGTATTTCATGTTAAATTTTCTCAACGTGGTCAGCAAGATAGCCCAAACGCCAAATTAATATCTTCGGAACTACCCAGTTCGCACGTTGAACCAGCGGAAACCAAGGAACAGAGGTTAATTCCAACAAACAATGGAAGCACAAGCAGATCTTTTATTCATTCACTTCTTTACAACGCGAGGCATACATAGAGAGACATGATTTCGCTAGTATAACAGCTGTAAACAGAAAGCACCAAAAACAAGCCGGGCGGACAGCACCGGAGTCCGCCGAGACCGCGAGGTCGCCGAGGTCGCCGAGTCCGCTGAGCTCGTCCAAGCTAAGTTGCAATCCGCCGAATATCCACGGAGTCCGCCGAAGCCGCGAGGCCGCGCGGACACACCGTTATTCGCCTCCTGCTGAACCTGAACTGAGGAACACCCCTACCCGCCTGAAGCCGGCGGACAGGTTATTGAAGCTGGCAAAGATGAAACAGAACTGACAAGCCGCAGAGCGACCTCCTGCTGAGTCCGCAGAGACCGCACACTTCCAAGTACTTGACCGAAGTCACAGCCAAACTCCTGGATCCTTGAAGCTAACCGCGCGACCTGCAAACAGCAAACGTCAGCACCGAACCAATCCGCGCGGACTGACAAACTGAGACCGCAGCACTTCGCTCAACCCAACTTACTGTTCACTCAAGTTAGGTTACTGTAGATGTGCCAGGGGGGTCCTATTTATAGGCAAGGTGAGGAGTGTGGTCACCGCCCAAGAGATAGCGACACCGCCCCAGCCTGCGCGATAGCAAAACTCCGTCCGCCGAGACCGCATGAACTAAGTCGGATACCAAGGAAAATCGCCAGGAGCAAGGCAACTATTGACGAACCCTCTCCAGTCCGCCCAAGCTATGCGGACAAGGCATCAGCCCGCAAAGCTCCAACCACTACAGGACAGCAATCCCCCTTCAATGGCTGTCCGCACCAACCCGAGGCAGTCCGCAAGACTCACACCTCAATCCGCCACAAGTCCACGACCAAAGGCAGATAGCAACAGTCCGCCCGGTCACAGCGGACTTGGCGGATACCGCGGACACCATGGTCTTGGCACAAAGTGTGACCAAGTCCAAAACCATCAAAGGCCAATGCGAGCATGGCGGACACAAACTCCCGTCCGCCAAAACACCCTAGCACAGACCTCCATCAGTCCGCGAGCTCCTCGCACTTCTGTCCAACGCAGCAGCCTCCTCCCGGACTCCAAAACCAGTCCGCCAAAAACGATCTCCACAGCAAAGCACCTGCTGTGCCACCAGAGCTCCACAAGGCCTCAGCAAAGCTCTAAGCTCAGTCCGCACCAGCCCAAACTGCGGACACAACAGTCCGCAAGCTTCCCGCGAACATGAGCCAACCCGCCTATCAGCACAAGTTTGCACCTGCGGCCACTGAGCAATGCACCAGTCTGCATGCCTTCATCCGCTCAGGCCGCTCCTTGACAAAGCCAATCAACAAACACCCTATCCGCAGAAAACAGGCCGCATAGTCCGCGGACTCTATGCAACAAGCCGCTCAGAAGACAGCCGGCTTTCCACTAGACCTTCCACCAGGCCGCACATCACAGTCCGCCCAGTCCTCCTAGTCCGCCAAAGCTGTCCGCCCCAGGCCGCCCGGCCTGTACCGTCACCCACTTCCACTTCACAAATTTCAACACTCCCCCTTGAAGTGGGAAGTGGTGACCAAGCCCAGCAAGCTGCGCAAGCGTTCAAAGGGTCACTTCGACAGTGGATTCGTGAAGATGTCACCAAGATTATCTTCACTCCGAACATGCCCGACCAGCAGAGATCCTTCTAACACCTTCTCCCTGATGAAATGGTGATCAATCTCTATATGCTTGGTCCTGGCGTGACACACTAGATTGTTAACCAGTTTGAGAGCACTCTCATTGTCACCCCGGAGTAAAGTGAGCCCTTGCACTTCTTCATGAACATCCTCTATAAGCCTCCTCAACCAAACGGCTTCCCGAGCAGCCAAGGCCGAAGCCTTATACTCCGCCTCCGTGGTTAAAACCGACACCGAGTCCTGCTTCTTGCTACACCACGAGATACTAGCTGAACCGCAAGTGAACACATAACCTGAAGTAGACCTTCGATCATCCAAATCACCGCCATAGTCAGCATCCGTGTACCCGAGCAACGCAAACTCCGAGTCCCTTCTATAGAGGAGTCCCATGTCAGAAGAAGCCTTGACATACTTCAGAATTCCCTTCGCCGCCACTAGATGAGATTGCCTTGGTTCAGCCATATACCGACTTACTCGGCCAACAGCATAAGCAATATCCGGCGTTGTAATCGTCAGATAAATCAAGCTCCCAACAAGAGCCCTGAACACCAAGGGATCATGAAGAACCCTTCCCTCATCTCGACGAAGCTTTAGCCCAGATTCCAGTGGAGTAGAGCACTTCTTCCCTTCGCCCATGCCGAACCGCTTCACAATGCGATCAGCATACCCTTTCTGGCTAATGAGAACCCCGCACTCCTTCCTCTCCACTTCCAGACCGAGAAAGTGATGCAACTCTCCCAAGTCTTTCATCTCGAAGCGTATAGCAAGCTCATCCCTGAGCCTTGCTACTTCCCCCTCCGAATTCCTTGTGATGATCATGTCATCCACATACAGCAGGACCAAGACTCGTAGCTCCCCCTTCTTCTTGACAAACAAGCTTGAATTCGAGTTGGAAGCAGGGTATCCACAGAATTGCAAGTACTCTACAATCTTCCCATACCACGCTCTAGGAGCTTTCTTCAACCCATAGAGAGCCTTCCTGAGTTTGCAGACATAGTCCGGATGTTTTTCAGAGACAAAACCAAGCGGCTGATCCATGAAGATGTCCTTGTCAATCTCACCTTAAAGAAAGGCATTCTTCACATCGAGTTGCCACAACCTCCATCCCTTGCTAGCAGCCAAGGCGATCACCACTCTTACAGAAGTCATCTTCGCAACTGGACTGAATGTCTCCTCATAGTCTTCTCCATACTGCTGTGAGAATCCTCTAGCGACCAGGCGAGCCTTGAAACGATCAATGCTCCCATCAGCTTTCTTCTTCAACTTATACACCCACTTGCAAGTAACCGGAGTAATGCCATCAACCTTGGGCACAAGATCCCAGGTTTCATTCTTCTTCAGAGAATCAATCTCTTCTTTCATGGCATCTTCCCACTCCTTTACTCCAGTGGCCTCGTTGAAGTTTGCAGGCTCTCGCTCCTCCAGAGGACCTGCAAAGAAGCAGGAGACAAAGCTCACTGCATTCCCATCACAGTACCGAGCCAGTGGCTTATCCACCCTCTTCGATCTCCGAAGACATGGCTCCTTGCTCACGGCTTCCGTTGCTTCTTCGGGCTCCACTCCTACCTGGGGCAAGCATTGAGCAGTGTTCCCCCTGCTTCCTGAGCCAGAAGGCTCAGCCTCGGAGTTCGAAGCAATAGGAGCTGCTGGTGAAACAGCAAGCTCCTCTTCCAATCCTTCAGCAACCTCCACCGGTGCTTCATCAACCTTGCTACTTCCGGTTAGCTCCACCGAGCCACCTCCATATGACGTCAGCTCGTCAAAGACAACGTCTCTTGACACCACGAACTTCTTCGTCACAGGGTCCATGCATTTCCATCCCTTCTTCCGCTCATCATAGCCAACAAAGACAAGTTTCTTTGCCTTTGCATCCAGCTTTGTTCGTGAAGCATCCGGGACATGCACGTAGCAAGTTGAACCGAACACCCGAAGGTGTCCAACACTCGGCTTCTCCTTCAGCAACAGCTCAATAGGAGTCTTCATGTTGATAGGGCTGAGTGGCATCCGGTTGATAACATAAGCAGCACAAGACATTCCCTCCGCCCAAAAGGACCTTGGGATATCTTTCGCATGAAGCCAGCATTTGCAGGTCTCCGTCAGATGACGGATCTTCCGCTCCGCTACCCCATTTTGTTGTGGAGTGTGAGCACAAGTAAGCTCCCGTTGGATCCCGTGCTTCCTGCAGAAGTTAGAAAACTCGGAGGAGACAAACTCACCCCCGTTATCAGTTCTAAGCTTCTTAATCCGCAAGCCAAGCCGGCCTTCTACCAACTCCTTAAACTCCACAAACAAACGGAAGGCTTCCGACTTCTCCTTTAAGAAGTACACTCAAGTATACCTTGAGTAGTCATCAACCAAGACAAGCATGTATCTGCTTCCTCCAAGGCTGGCAGTAACCGTTGGTCCCATCAGGTCTCCATGAATACACTCCAGTGTCTTCTTTCTCCTTGTTTGTGATTTATCAAACGGAAGGCGATGTGCCTTACCGTATTGACAGCCCGCACAAACATGCCCATCACTAAAGGAGGACAACTTCGGCAACCCCCTCACCAAACTTCTACTCGCCATCGCCTTCAGCTTGTCCATGCCAACATGTCCCAGCCTCTCATGCCAGATAGCAGCGCTATCATTGACCCTCATTATATCAACATAAGCATTGGTGGAAAAAACAAACAAGTTCTTCACCCTCCTCCCAACATGAGCAACATCAGCCTTCACCGCTGATACGTTGCGAAGGAACCTCACGTCTGTTGGCCTAAACAGAACATGATAACCAGCGTCCACTGCATTGGTCACCGAGAAGAGGTTTTGCTTCATGCCCGGCACGTGATACACACTCCTTAACGTGAGTGGCCCCTGATCACTACCCAAAGACACGACCCCCTCTTTCTCTACTGCATAAACAGTATTATCAGCAGTGATAATAGCTTCATTACCTGAGTACGCCTGCATGGAGGTGAACTTCGATTTGTCTCCGGTGAGGTGATGACCACACCCGAAGTCCACGATCCACTCGCTGTTGAAGTCCTCAACAGACAAGGCCCGGACACAATGGCCCGTCATAAAAGCTCCGCCCTATTCTGCTTCTTCACTTCTCGAGCAAGCTTCCTCCTTTCCCGCAGCATGCCCAGGCTGCAGTTTGACCTTGCAGTCCGGCTTGAAGTGCCCTCGATGATGACACCGGTAGCACTTCAGATTCTTCTTCCAGTCCTTAGGAGCATTGCTCCTCTCCGGCGGATATGAAGTTGAAGTCTCCTTCTCACCAACGACCTGCACCTTCTTCTTCTTCTTCCCTTCCCATCCTTTCTTCTTGCCTGAGAAGAGAGCTTCGATGCCTTCCTGATTCAGGTTCACTCCAGCCATCTTCCTTGCTAAGATCTCCTACGAGGCAAGCAGATTCTCCAGCTCCAGCAAAGACGGCTGAGTAGCCTACCCTTGAACAGATGTGACAAAGGCCACATACTCCTTCCGCAAGCTGCGGATGATGTGTCTTTTCATCTTTGCCTCAGAGATAGGCTCATCAGGATCCAGTGCCGACAGCTCAGCACATAAGCTCTTCATCTTTAAGAAGTACTTGGAGATGGAAAGGTCTCCCTGAGTTTCCCTGGCCAACTCATTCTCCAGGAACTGAAGCCGCGCCACATTCTTCCTATTGAACAACTCATCAATGGTTGTCCAAATATCAGCAGCCGACTCACATCCAACGATGTGATCAAACAGTTCCGGAGACACGGCTCTCTTCAGAATGAACTCCGCCTTAGCATTTGTTCTTCTCCAGAGCCTAACCTGCTCAGTAGTACCGAAAGTAACAGTGACTTCCTGCCTGTCATCACCACCGACGACTTCCCACAGCTCCTCGCCAAGAAGATAACTCTTCATGCACGACTTCCACTTCTTGAAGTTAGTCGGCGTTAAGAGTTCAATGCTCAGAGCTCTTGCAAAACTCCCTTCCATTGCAACACCTGTTGGCAACCTTCAGCAGCTCCGAGCAACAACACAGGTTGATCACCACTCAATCACTGAGTAACAACACTGGCTGACTTCCGCTCAAGCAACTGACCCTCAGAAACCTCCCTCTGATACCATGTTAAATTTTCTCAACGTGGTCAGCAAGATAGCCCAAACGCCAAATTAATATCTTCGGAACTACCCAATTCGCACGTTGAACCAGCGGAAACCAAGGAACAGAGGTTAATTCCAACAAACAATGGAAGCACAAGTAGGTCTTTTATTCATTCACTTCTTTACAACGCGATATATACATAGCGAGACATGATTTCGCTAGTATAACAGCTGTAAACAGAAAGAACCAAAAACAAGCCGGGCGAACAGCACCGGAGTCCGCCGAGACCGCGAGGTCGCCGAGGTCGCCGAGTCCGCTGAGCTCGTCCAAGCTAAGCTGCAATCCGCCGAATAGCCATGGAGTCCGCCGAAGCCGCGAGGCCGCGCGGACACACCGTTATTCGCCTCCTGCTGAACCTGAACTGAGGAACACCCCTACCCGCCTGAAGCCGGCAGACAGGTTATTGAAGCTGGAAAAGATGAAACAGAACTGACAAGCCGCAGAGCGACCTCCTGCTGAGTCCGCAGAGACCGCACACTTCCAAGTACTTGACCGAAGTCACAGCCAAACTCCTGGCTCCTTGAAACTAACCGCGCGACCTGCAAACAGCAAACGTCAGCACTGAACCAATCCGCGCGGACTGACAAACTGAGACCGCAGCACTTCGCTCAACCCAACTTACTGTTCACTCAAGTTAGGTTACTGTAGATGTGCCACGGGGGTCCTATTTATAGGCAAGGTGAGGATTGTGGTCACCGCCCAAGAGATAGCGACAACGCACCAGCCCGCGCGATAGCAAAACTCCGTCCGCCGAGTCCGCATGAACTAAGCCGGATACCAAGGAAAACCGCCAGGAGCAAGGCAACCATTGACGAACCCTCTCCAGTCCTCCCAAGCTATGCGGACAAGGCATCAGCCCGCAAAGCTCCAACCACTACAGGACAGCAATCCCCCTTCAATGGCTGTCTGCACCAACCCGAGGCAGTCCGCAAGACTCACACCTCAATCCGCCACATGTCCACGACCAAAGGCAGATAGCAACAGTCCGCCCGGTCACAGCGGACTTGGCGGATACCGCGGACACCATGGTCTTGGCACAAAGTGTGACCAAGTCCAAAACCATCAAAGGCCAATGCGAGCATGGCGGACACAAACTCCCGTCCGCCAAAACACCCTAGCACAGACCGCCATCAGTCCGCGAGCTCCTCGCACTTCTGTCCAACGCAGCAGCCTCCTCCCGGACTCCAAAACCAGTCCGCCAAAAACGATCTCCACAGCAAAGCACCTGTTGTGCCACCAGAGCTCGACAAGGCCTCAGCAAAGCTCTAAGCTCAGTCCGCACCAGCCCAAACCGCGGACACAACAGTCCGCAAGCTTCCCGCAAACATGAGCCAACCCGCCTATCAGCACAAGCTTGCACCTGCGGCCACTGAGCAATGCACCAGTCCGCATGCCTTCATCCGCTCAGGCCGCTCCTTGGCAAAGCCAATCAGCAAACACCCTATCCGCAGAAACCAGGCCGCATAGTCCGCGGACTCTATGCAACAAGCCGCTCAGAAGACAGCCGGCTTTCCACTAGACCTTCCACCAGGCCGCACATCACAGTCCGCCCAGTCCGCCTAGTCCGCCAAAGCTGTCCGCCCCAGGCCGCCCGGCCTGTACCGTCACCCACTTCCACTTCACAAATTTCAACATTTCTTTATGTTTATTGTCATATGAGGTTTTGACTTATTCAAATAGGGGAGATTGATAGGAATATTGTCCATAAGATTCCTAATTTGAAGAAGGCCTCAAGATGATAATGAAAATCTTGTATTTAATGTGTGTTAGTTTTGATGTGACAAGTTTAACAGAAATGTTTGGCAAATCTAATGTTAGGCTTATGGTCACTCAAATAGGATTTTGCCCTTGTAATCCCTCAAGGTGCTAAACTCATATTGACCTTTGATATAATCCATATTAGGCAAGGCATTATCATAGGGAAAATCATTTATTAAAAGTACTTAAAGGAAGAAGCTAAAATTAGTCTAAGGAAAATGTCTATTGGATCGACTGCATGACTAGAAAAAGTTGACTGCATCAAATACATGCTAAGTCAAATGTCAACTGCATATGTTAGAAGCTATGTATTTTGTCGACTGCATCGACCGAATGCCTTAAGGAAAATGTCGACTACGTCAACTAAATGACTACGGAAAAAAAAAGTCGACTGCATCGACTATATGCTAAGTTATTGAAAATGTTTTAGTTGTCAACTTAAATCACCTAGAGGGGGTGAATAGGTGATTTCTGCGTCTTTTTGCGGAATAAAAATCTGTATGAGCCATGCATAGAAAATAAATAAGAATTCACATATGACACCAAAAATTATAGTGGTTCCACAACCTTAGGTACATCCACTTTCCACCTCACCGATCTAGCAATGCACAAGACTCGGCTGCTCCACTATTCTATCGGATTGAAAACAATCCTACAACTCGGAACAAAGTTCCTACAACTCAGAGCAAAACAACTCCTACAAAAACTCGAAGAATAACTCCTACAATCTCGGAGAAAAACTCCTACAACAATCAAAGGAATTTACAATCACAACACATAGACTTATCTTCACAGATCTTGGCTGAATCTCAGCTTCTTCCTTCTTGAAAAACTGAAAAGCCCTATCAGAAAAGTTGAGGAAGAAATCTGAGAATCCTTGGATCTGAGAACTTAGGATCACCACGATCAAGGAGATGATTTGCAGTTGTCGAAAATCTTGATTGGTGAACTCCTTGTCTGAATCTCTGGGATCG
Source organism: Platanthera guangdongensis (assembly GCA_039583875.1). Lineage (NCBI taxonomy): Eukaryota > Viridiplantae > Streptophyta > Magnoliopsida > Asparagales > Orchidaceae > Platanthera > Platanthera guangdongensis. The sequence goes on along the minus strand of CM077148.1, from coordinate 130,788,133 downwards.
AGACAATTCGGCGATGAAGAATAGAGCGGCGGCGGTGCTTCTTGTTGGGTATTGTATCCACAATGTACCTGATTTGAAGAAGCCCCTGGACAAGCTAAGGTCAATAGACTATGTATTTGATAAAATCCTTCTAGTTGTGCTTGCAGTGTTTCCACGCTAAGTGCACACCAATGTCAGGGTGCAGTAGGTCAATATACACGGGTCTGCACGACGTAATCCCTCATTGAGCAGATCAGTGTGTTGGCCTACGTGTACTCTCTCTATTGGAGTGCACTTATTTTCAAGCACAGGGCTGTAAATATGCAGGAGCAGACAAGGAGCAAGGATGGGTCAAGGAGCATCTCATAGGTGGAAAGACGAAAATTCGTCTAAGTTAGAATCGATGAGAATCACCAAGTGATTCTCGCCGATTCGGCGAGAATCACTTGGGATTCTCGCCGATTCGTCGAGAATCAGAAGTTGATTCTCGCCGAACTCGATCCAGCAACTTCTAAGCAAGCACCTCTGCGTCTAAGTAAGAATCGACGAGAATCACTTAGTGATTCTCGCCGATTGCGAGAATCACTGGTTGATTCTTGCCGTCTCGACCTGGCCTAAAGCAGTGCGTGCAACCAAGGCAAATTCGACGAGAATCATCTTTGATTCTCGCCGAATCAGCGAGAATCACCTTTGATTCTCGGCGACTCGGCGAGAATCACTTTCGATTCTCACCGATTTTGACTTGGCGTTTTTCTGGAACTTCCTGAACCGGATTCTGCCACTGTTAAATTTCTGGACCGGGATTTGGGGATTTATATTGTGGGTCCCACAAACGGTCATATTGGAGTTAACTACAGTATTTATACACGGGTATTTTGAACGGAATACCTAGACAGAAAGAAGCCGAGCGTGTGCAACCCTAAAATCGCGAAATCTCTCCGCCGCCTCCGTCGCCGCTCGCGCAAGTCTGTTGCCACTGCTGATCGCATTTCTTCCCGATCTCCGGCGATAGAAGCTTAGCAAAGCTTGAGTCTCACGTGTCTATCCAGAGATCCCTTGTCTCTTGATTTGTTGACCGGGAAAAACTCCCCCGTCCGAATCGATCGAGACGACCGATCCTAGAGTGACCGTTGGTAGACCTAGTTTGCTTTGCAACGAAGATTGGATCTCAGAAGTACTGCTGCCGCGCATCGTCGTTGCCGTCGATCCCGAACCAAGCCGCCGCTCGGATTGCCGCCGCCGGTTTCGGGAAGATCCTTTCCAAGAGAGACCAAGGTTGTAGACTTTTCGTTGACTTCACGAGCACGTCGTCGAACGAAGAGGAACACCGTAGTCTCCAAAAGAAGTTTGTATCTCGTGTACATTCTATATTTTCTTTTGTTGTTAAGGAACTTTTGTTCCGTGTTGTAAGGGTTGGGTGCAACCCGTTTTGTGGGAGTGTTGACTCTCACATGTGGAAGGGTTCCTTCCGTTAGTGCAGGGATTGGATTTCAATCCCGTTGGAGAAGTGACCGAGTCGTCCCTTGTTGGGGAGATAGGTCGAAGGGGGAAAGTGGATGTACCCAAGTCGGGGAACCACTATAATTTGCCTGTGTATTCTGTGTGCTGTGCTTTCTATTTTTATTATGCAGGTACGTTCGTAAATTCCGCAAAAGCGCTACTCGTCACCTATTCCCCCCCATAGGTGCACATAGCTGACACTAGGTGGACTTTCAAGTGGTATCAAAGCAAGGTTACTCTTCAAAGGTTAACACCTTGAGTAGAATCCTGCCACCAGTGTCAGAAGCATGGATCTGGATTATGAGATACCGCCACTCAAACTCCCGGCATGCACAAAGGATTACTATCCCATCTGGAGAATGAGAGTGTCATTTCACCTTGATGCTATCGATCCTCGAGCATCCTTCATCCTGGAAGAGGGTCCGTTTATTCCCATGAAGACCTTCGACTCTGGGATCCAAGTGCCCATGGGCATTGCTGAGATGTCAGAGACGGAACTATCACTATTTCACTTGGACGAGAGGATTCGACAAATTATCATGGATGTCTGGTCTGGAGCCTCTCGCTCTAGATTGGAAAAATGTAGAACGGCTAAATCTCTGTGGATGATGATCTCAGAGCTGATGGGGGGGTCAGAGAAAGCTGGAATATGCTGTCAATCAGAGGATGAAGCGTATGTAGGAGTCCTCACTTCTGAAGATGAAGGCAAGGATCCTTCGGACTGCATCAGAGCTCCAGTGTCCGTGTCAGAGACTGAAGAGGACAGTGAAGAAAGCAGCTCTGATGTGGATGAAACAATAGTCACTGGATCTAACGACAATAACACAGAAGTGCAGGTAAATTCCTCATCCTGCCCCGTATCTCTTGAAATTTCTGAGCACAGGAACTGCCCTCCTTCAGAAAATGCTGATTCCCTGAAGAGAGCCCTTCAGTCAAGCAATCTACTTGCTGAGGAGCAAGCTCAAGAGATTGCTCGACTGAAGGTCTTGTTGGTTCTCCAATTGGCATCCAACAAGGCCAAGGACTCTAAGATCTCAGCTCTAGAGAGTAGTCTGGAGAATGAGAAAAGAATAGTATCAAACTTCTCCAAGGTTGATGCCATTAAGAGAAAGCAAGAAAACGGGTGGATCTCCCGGATTGTCAATTCGTGGAGAAATGGGGAAACGGTATTCCGACCCCCCACTCCAGGCAGGAAGGCAACTCATCATGCCTTCAGGTATGACCACAGGAATGGTCGTGGTCACTGCAAGGGTGATTTGTCCCCATGTGGAAACGTCCATAGTGCAAGGGGCGTCATGGCCACCCATGAGGAAATACCTAAGGCTCATTCTGAGCCCTTCGTATTCACTGCCACTGCCTCAACACAGTGTGGATCTGCATGTCCCAGCTCACAGAAGACTTCTCACCACTCGAGGACACGGGATAGAGAGGATAGAAGTCATGATGTCAGGTTCCATGGGGCCCCTGTAAGGGAGATGCCTGAAAGAATGGCACCACCTTCCCGGCCTCATAACGCTCACAACATGCATTCTTTCCACCCTTCCACGTGTCACGATGGAAGAGGAATTTTTGTGACAAGATCATGCCCTATCCCGTTTAGACCTAGGACCGTGACTACATCAGTCACGAGATCAGGTCGGAAACGGCGATACAACATTCACCCATGTTGGTGCTGTGGCAAAGTGGGACACTTTGCCATCGATTGTTGGCATAACCCCTCTGTGCCCACGGCAAGGGCTTATCCACATTCTCGGGACAGAGGTACTCTTCCAGACAGGTTTTCTGAAGGAAGGCAGTGGCGTGCTCATGCTAACAGGAACCTAGGACCCAATATGATTTGGGTTCCTAAGGTAAAGTAATTCTTTCTTGCAGGGTAGTCTAGGTTCCCGTGAATATGATGGGAACTAGACAGTAGGTGGCTCAAGACTAAATTGGAACAATCGTGTGCAATAACAGATGTGATATCAATTTGAGCATACTCACATTGAGCTTCTGATATGTTCTACCTGAGGGACTAAAACGATGACTCTCAAAATCCCAGATACTTCTTTGTATGTTAGTGTATGTATGCACGTCTAAGGATAAGGATGAGAAAGGTAAACCTTTCGATGAAACCAAATACAGAAGCATCATTGGATCCCTGCTCTACCTTACTGCCAGTCGACCGGATATTATGTTCTCCACATGTGTCTGTGCCCGATATCAGGTGAACACTAAGGAATCTCACTATGTTGCTGCAAAGCGAATTCTGAGATACCTTAAAGGGAGCAGGGATGACAGGAAAAGCACCTCCGGGACGTGTCAATTCCTCGGCAAGAGGCTTATCTCATGGAACAGCAAGAAACAGAATTGTGTTGCAACCTCCACAGCAGAGTCAGAGTACATCTCGGTAGGAAGCTGTTGCGCACAACTTCTATGGATCAGAAACCAGTGAGCCGACTACGACCTTCAGTTCAAGGAAGTACCCATATACTGCGACTCCTCCAGTGCAATTGCCATTGCCAACAATCCGGTGTCGCACAGCAGAACGAAGCATATTGAAGTACGCTACCACTTCATTCGGGAGCACGTGGAGAACAAGGATATCTCTCTCTGTTATGTCCCCACGGACAAGCAGATTGCTGATATATTCACAAAGCCCCTAGACGAGGCCAAGTTCAATCTTTTCAAGACTGAATTGGGGATGCTCAATTATGAGGAATGAAGACTACAGAGGCTCCAGGCCCGTGCAAGAACTGAGGGGGAGCAAAGGGTAAAACGCTACAGACCCCGATTTGTAGAAGCCGAAAAGGGGGAGATTACCCTCTCGGCTAAGGCTAAGGTGGCTCCAAGCTTGCTCCCAAGAAATTGGTATTGGTAATGGATAACTCACTCAACTCACTTTTCAGTTTATGGTTTTCATTCTCATTTGCTCTATTCACCTTAGCTTGTAGGGTTTAGGCTTCTTCAAATAGGGGGAGATTGTTGGGTATTGTATCCACAATATACCTGATTTGAAGAAGCCCCTAGACAAGCTAAGGTCAATAGACTATGTATTTGATAAAATCCTTCTAGTTGTGCTTGCAGTGTTTCCACGCTAAGTGCACACCAATGTCAGGGTGCAGTAGGTCAATATACACGGGTCTGCATGACGTAATCCCTCGTTGAGCAGATCAGTGTGTTGGCCTACGTGTACTCTCTCTATTGGAGTGCACTTATTTTCAAGCACAGGGCTGTAAATATGCAGGAGCAGACAAGGAGCAAGGATGGGTCAAGGAGCATCTCATAGGTGGAAAGACGAAAATTCGTCTAAGTTAGAATCGACGAGAATCACCAAGTGATTCTCGCCGATTCGGCGAGAATCACTTGGGATTCTCGCCGAATCGTCGAGAATCAGAAGTTGATTCTCGCCGAACTCGATCCAGCAACTTCTAAGCAAGCACCTCTGCGTCTAAGTAAGAATCGACGAGAATCACTTAGTGATTCTCGCCGATTCGGCGAGAATCACTGGTTGATTCTCGCCGTCTCGACCTGGCCTAAAGCAGTGCGTGCAACCAAGGCAAATTCGACGAGAATCATCTTTGATTCTCGCCGAATCGGCGAGAATCACCTTTGATTCTCGGCGACTCGGCGAGAATCACTTTCGATTCTCACCGATTTTGACTTGGCGTTTTTCTGGAACTTCCTGAACCGGATTCTGCCGCTGTTAAATTTCTGGACCGGGATTTGGGGATTTCTATTGTGGGTCCCACAAACGGTCATATTGGAGTTAACTACAGTATTTATACACGGGTATTTTGAACGGAATACCTAGACAGAAAGAAGCCGAGCGTGTGCAACCCTAAAATCGCGAAATCTCTCCGCCGCCTCCGTCGCCGCTCGCGCAAGTCCGTCGCCGCTGCTGATCGTATTTCTTCCCGATCTCCGGCGACAGAAGCTTAGCAAAGCTTGAGTCTCACGTGTCTATCCAGAGATCCCTTGTCTCTTGATTTGTTGACCGGGAAAAACTCCCCCGTCCGAATCGATCGAGACGACCGATCCTAGAGTGACCGTTGGTAGACCTAGTTTGCTTTGCAATGAAGATTGGATCTCAGAAGTACTGCTGCAGCGCATCGTCGTTGACGTCGATCCCGAACCAAGCCGCCGCTCGGATTGCCGCCGCCGGTTTCGGGAAGATCCTTTCCAAGAGAGACCAAGGTTGTAGACTTTTCATTGACTTCACGAGCACGTCGTCGAACGAAGAGGAACACCGTAGTCTCCAAAAGAAGTTTGTATCTCGTGTACATTCTATATTTTCTTTTGTTGTTAAGGAACTTTTGTTCCGTGTTGTAAGGGTTGGGTGCAACCCGTTTTGTGGGAGTGTTGACTCTCACGTGTGGAAGGGTTCCTTCCGTTAGTGCAGGGATTGGATTTCAATCCCGTTGGAGAAGTGACCGAGTCGTCCCTTGTTGGGGAGATAGGTCGAAGGGGGAAAGCGGATGTACCCAAGTCGGGGAACCACTATAATTTGCCTGTGTATTCTGTGTGTTGTGCTTTCTATTTTTATTGTGCAGGTACGTTCGTAAATTCCGCAAAAGCGCTACTCGTCACCTATTCCCCCCCCCCATAGGTGCACATAGCTGACACTAGGTGGACTTTCACTTCTCGATTTAGAAACTTTAGAAATTGATTCAGAATACTTCTTAGGGTTTGTCAATTCTGACAAGACCTTTTATAGACCTTTCATAACAGTCTAAATTACATTAAATGCGAGTCACATGGACCAATCAGGAGTTAATGATATTTGAAATCAAATCGGTCAGACACTTAAGAAAATTCAGAAATCTGCACTTCATTTCTCGAGAGGAATATGTGTTCTCGAGAAGACATTTCTATTTATCGAGAAAAGGTATAACATTCTCGAGAAAAATACTTAAGGAAAGTGTAGAAAAAGAATTCTGGTTTCTCGAGAATAAATATGTTTACTCGAGAAAAAAGAATTATGTTTCTCGAGAACAATACTTACTCTTACTCGAGAACAAGACAATTTCTCGAGAAAGGATTCTTCTTCTCGAGAAGAGATATCTGTTACTCGAGAAAAGATTCTTGGTTCTCGAGAGAAAAATTTCTGGTTCTCGAGAACTATCCACGGCCATCTCGAGAAATGCTTTGGCTTCTCGAGAAAAAGACTTAGAAAAATTTTTGACTTAAATTTTATTTAACTCGAGAAGGAGAGTTATGATCTACTCGAGTACTCATGGATTTCTCGAGAACTGCACTAAGCTTTCTCGAGAACAGCTTCTGCTACTCGAATACTTGACTGAGCTTACTCGAGTACTAAGTTTAATTCTACTCGAGTACAATAAGTTCTTCTCGAGAAAAACTCTTAAGAAGTATTTGAGTCAAACATTTAAGATTTCTTGAGAAGGAGTCAAGATCTACTTGAGTACAACATGACTTTCTCGAGAACTATATTAGGCTATCTCGAGAATAGCTATAACCTTACTCGAGTACTGATTGTTCTTCTGGAGTAAAACACTTAGAAAATATTTGTCAACTGAAAAGTGATTTTCTTCTTGTTAACTAGCAACCAGCCTTCTTCTCATGACTTTAGTACTTGAAAAAAAAGTGTGTCCCAATAGAGAGTTTACACATAAGTCAACACCTTGGATCACACAATACAGGATTACATTGTATGGTCCTATGTTTAGTGACCTATTGTAAACTGACATTGGTCCACACTTGGCAATTATAATCTGCAAGCACTTAACTAGAAAAGACATCAAATATAAACTTAATCCATCTTAGTTCAAGGGTGAATTCATACAAATCTAGGTTATTGTGGACACAATATCTAACAATCTCCCCATATTTGTAGAAATCATAACCCTCTACACTAAGGTGAATTACATCAAGATAAATAAATAACATAACTAATAGGCAAAGAAAATGGGAGAAATGATATGACATAGAAAATTTAAATCATCAAAATTTAAAGATGAATATATATATAAATTGTCCAGGAAGGTCTATTCAACAAAATTTCTCATATATAAAACTTTAAATCATCTTCAATCATTTCTTGGTCTGATGTTGTTACTACCTTTGGAGCTTGTCTTCTTGTCTCTGAAAATATATGTATGACTTTGGGAAATACTTGGCTGGTCTGGGTGGAGCAGTAGGGTCATCTCTATTATACTTCCTGTCATGTAGCCTTCTTAGATTCATGGACTTTTCATATTGCATCCATTCAGTGCGAGAGTAGTAGTCGTCCTTGTGTCCACTAAATTCCACTACAAGTTTTAAGGTATCCAAAATGATAGATTTAGATGTTGGGCTCCATACTTCAGCAAACTCTCTTTCAGCATGTTCTGGCATGGGAGTGGACCTGCTAGCAGAGGCACCATCACCATATTTTATTTTTTAAGGAATCTGTATCTCAGGAGGTACTTGAGGAGGTATCTGAGGAGGCATATTAGCTTGTTCAGTGTTCCAGACATGTTCATATGTATCAAGAGGAGCCTCATAAAGTTCTGGATGTGGAGAGAATGTAGGTCTTTGAACATCCAGGCTGGTAGGAGGGGCTGCAGTGGGATCCACTGAGAAATCACGGAAGATCAGATTGTGCATCCACACTACAGTGTCATAGGTATAAAGCTTTGTGCTCTTAATTTCCTTTAGCACATATGCTTGAATTTCTTTCAGTTCATCATCCCATTGTTCTTTCATCTTTGTAACTTGCTTTTCTAGCTGTTCTTTTACTTTATCCTCCCCCTTTCTAACTTCTACAGAGAGGGTGCTAATGACATCTTCTTTGAATTAGCCAACTTCTTCACATGTCTTGAAGTTGCGCTCTTGAGCTTTCTTTTCCAGTTGAATTTGATTATTAGCTCAAGTGACAGGTTGTTTCATTACCTCACCAATGTTGGTAATGGTGTGGTCTATAGCTTTGCCTCCAATTTGTAAAAGTATTTTGAACTCATCAGTGTTGCTTTGGATTTCTGCAAATCCTCGGCTCGTCTCTTTTTCTAAAGCAATGACTTTATATGTTACAACTTGTATGGATGTATCAAAATATTTTCTTTGTTCAGCCAGCATGGCTTCTATCTTACTCAAGATATTGTTTTCAGAAATAACTTCATTTGGAGGAGGTGGAGGAGGTTGAATTGGAGCTGTCCATGGAAGTATTTCTTCAATGTGTACAGTAGATGTAGATACATGTTTTCTTCTGGCTGTAGTTACTTCATCTTCAGCATCACCAGCTAGGAAGGTCAGAATGTTAAAGTGTAGACTTGGAGGAGGAGGTTCAGCAGCTTCAGCAGGTATTTCTTCTTCAGTATCAGAAATATAGACTGTCTCTTCATCTTTCTCCTCCTCAACTGGAGACTAGGACTTTGGAGATTCTGGTGGAGATGGATGTTCTGGTTGATGAGATTCTTCTTGTGGAGATGGCTGTTCTTCAAGAGGAGGGGATAGAGGCTCTTTGGAAGTGAGTTCCTCTATCATCTTTTCAATGTCTTCAGTTGTAGACAGTATTTGCTCATGTACTTGAGCATCAGTCAAGATTTCTGCATCAGGTATATCTACAGCAATAAGAACTGTGTTGTCTTCTTGAAGAGAGGTGTCTTTTGCAGTAACAGATGGAGTTGGATCTTCTTCTAAAACTGTATTTACAGTACCAGAAGTTGAAGCTGTGACTTGGGCTGGAGAGTCTATATGGACTGGGGCTGGAGATGGAATTTGAGTAGGCTCCACTTGGATGGATGGAGCAGGCTCCCCATCAATAACTGAATCAGTTATTTGATGAGAGGGTGGAGATGGAGTCATGACTTCATCTTCATTTGTCCTTGGAGCTTGGTTAGGTTTCTGAAGCTTGACCTCCCATCTCTGGATGGAGGTGATTGAGACTTTCTTCATGTGGTGACGAGCCATTCCCTTAGCCATGGGAAATACATTTGGCTTCATTTGGTTTAAATAAAGAGACAAAATCCTACCATAGTTGGGGCTTTTGATACTTGCCTTGATTTTGTCAAAGATCATCATTCCCTATTGGAACTTCTTTCTGCAGATAACAGCAGTCATCATGTCAAATAATTCTGGTGTGATGTAGCTTATAGAACTTGTGTGGCAGAGGAGTACTTTTCCAAGAATGTCTGCAAGTAATTTTCTCTCTGCATTCATATACTGTCTGCGAACTGTGTGGGTAGAATCGGGAAGTTCACAGAAACCTTAAGCCTTTTCATAATCTTAACTGATTAAGTCGTCTTCCATGTCGATCACAGGCAGCTGCATAAACTGAGAAACAGAGGTAGATGTCATTTTGATTTTAATGACTATAACCTTAGTTTTTAGAACTTTGTTATTGCTCTTGATCATGGCATGCTGGAAAAATTCTTCGACATCTGAAATTAAAACTCTGCAATGGTGTTCAAGAACGAAAGATAATTCGGCGGTGTCGAGCAAGATGAGAACATTTTTGAAATTGTCAGAAATGTCACTGATTCTAGTGGAGATGAATTCGTTGTTGATGCCTAACTTTGATGAGGAGGCCATTGATTGAAGAACAAAATGTCTGCTGGCCGGCGAGAAGAGAGATAGAGTTGTTTGCGACAGAGCGGAGGAGACGGAGAAGGCGAAAGGTTTTTCTCTAGAGGGTTTTGAATTTTGGGAATAGGAAATTTCTGAACTTAACTATTTATATTTACCTTAAATCTTGATGATTAATGATATAAATAATGCTAAAATACCTGTAGTATGGCGGTGAAGTACTCGGGTGCCAATGTCAAAAATTTGATCTTGGAGAGAAATTTGGCATCTGATTACTCGAGTGAGATATCATTTCTCGAGAAGAGACTTGCATGTTCTCGAGAAAAAGAAAGTCTGTTCTCGAGTAGAAGACATGTTGTTCTCGAGTAGAAATTTCCTTTCTCGAGAAGAAGACTAACGTTCTCGAGAATGGACTACGTATTCGAGTAATATTTCTCGGGAATCTACTATGGTTCTCGAGTAGATATCTTAATACTCGAGTAATACCATTCGTCTCGAGAAATGAATTCCAGACTTAGAATTCCTTAATTTTGAAGTGTAACCCGATCTTGAACTTTGCTTGGGACCTTTTTCTTCATTGTTCCTTATTGAGCATGCCAAGTTTTGTTTTGAGGAACGAGAACTTGGCCTCGTCCAGTGGCTTTGTAAAAATGTCTGCAACTTGCCTGTCATAACATACTGGAGATTGATGTCTCCATGCTCCACATGCTCCCTGATGAAGTGGTACCGCAGCTCTATGTGCTTTATCCGACTGTGAGAGATTGGGTTACTGGCTATTGCAATTGCGCTGGAGGAGTCACGGAATAAAGGAGTGTCCTTAACCTTCAAGTTGTAGTCTTCAAGTTGATTCTTGATCCAGAGTACTTGTGCGCAACAACTGTCAGCAGAAATGTATTCTGACTCAGTCGTTGAAATTGCGACACAATTTTGCTTCTTGCTGCTCCATGAAATGAGACTCCTTCCAAGGAATTGGCAAGTCCCAGAAGTGCTCTTTCTATCATCTTTACTACCTGCAAAATCTGCATCTAAAAATCCAATTAGCTCGTTATCATTACTTTTTGGATACCATAAGCCAAGATTTGTTGTGACCTTAAGGTATCTCAAGATCCGCTTTGCAGTAATATAATAAGATATCTTAGAGTTCACCTGATATATAGCGCGTACACATGTTGAAAACATAATGTCTGGCCTACTAGCAGTAAGGTAGAGCAAGGATCCAATTATGCTTATGTATTTGGTTTCATTGAATGGTTACCCTTTCTCATCCTTGTCCAGAGATATAGCTGAACCCATTGGAGTCCTCATAGAGTTTGCACTCTCCATTCTGAATTTCTTAATCAACTCTTTGGTGAATTTCGTCTGAGAGATGAAAATTTCATCTTCAGATTGTTTCAATTGAAGTCCTAAGAAATACTTCAGCTCTCCCATATTGCTCATTTCAAACTTCCTTTGCATAAGTTTGGAAAACTTTTTGCAAAGGTTGTCATCAGTAGAGCCAAAAATGATGTCATTGATATAGATTTGCACTAGCAAAATCTTGCATTTTACTTCCATAAGAAATAATGTATTGTCTATCATTCCCCTTGTGAAATTATTCTCAAGAAAAAAGTTAGAAAGCATTTCATACAAAGCTTGTGGAGCTTGTTTCGTACTGTATAGTGCTTTATATAATAAATAAACAGAATTAGGATATTCAGGATCAACAAAACCTAGAGGTTGTTCCACATAGACTTCTTACTTTTTGTCACCATTAAGAAAAGCTGATTTCACGTCCATTTGGTAGACAGTGAAGCCCTTAAGTGTTGCATATGCTAGAAACAACCTGATTGCCTCGAGTCTTGTGACTGGAGCATATGTTTGATCGAAGTCGATCCATTCTTATTGTCTGTACCCTTTGGAGACGAGTCTGGTTTTGTTCTTGATTATTGTTCCATCTTCGTCCATCTTGTTCCGGTAGACCCACTTTGTTTCAATCACATTCTTTCCTTTAGGTATTGGCACAAGCTTCCAGACTCGGCAACGTTTGAATTGGTTTAGTTCTTCTTCCATTGTCATTACCCAAGATTCATCCTTATTTGCTTCCTCAAACTTCTTCGTTTCAACATGTGAGAGAAAACCCAAATATAATTTTCATTAGTTGTACCTCTACGAGTTCTGACACCATCACGGGGGTCTCCTATGAATTGATCCATTGGGTGATCTTTCAAGTGTTTGAGCTCTAAAGTCCTTGCATCTAGAGATTCCTCTACCACTAGAGTGACTTCACCATCTTCAATGACAACTTAATCATGGTGTTCAACCTCTCCAATTGGGGTTCGAGTGGTGATCTTGATGAATTCTTGACCTTTTTCCTTAACAGGCTCATCCAAGCTTAGTTCCTTTAGTCTTGAACCTGCATCTTCAACAAACATACTAGAAGAGCTGCTATGTAGCAAGCTCGTCTCATCAAATACAACATTGATAGATTCTTCTACGACATGGTTTTCTTGTTAAAAATCTTATATGCCTTACTATGGCTACTATATCCTACGAAAATACCTTCAAAACTCTTTTTACTTAATTTGTTGGAGTGATACTTTCCATTCTTAAGTACGAAGCATTTACTACCAAAGATTCTAAAATATGATATAGTCGGTTTCCTGCCCTTTAGTAATTCGTAAGGTGTTTTATCATGGTTTTTATTTATGAGTGCTCTATTTTACACGTGACAAACAGTGTTGAGGGCTTCAGCACAGAAGTATTCCGGTAGTGAGGCATCACTCAACATGGTTGTGCAGGCCTCTATGAGTGTCCTATTCCTTCTCTCAGGATTCCGTTCTGTTGATGAGTACGAGGAGAGGAATACTTATGAAAGATACCTAGGTTTTCATAGAATTCTGTCATTGCCCCAGATTTGAACTCTGTTCCTTTGTCACTTCTGATTTTGACAAATGAATAGTCGTATTCATTCTGGATCTGCTTGACAAAATTAGTGAAAATATCATAAGTATTTGACTTTTGTTTTAGAAAGAATACCCATGCAAAATGAGAGTAGTCATCTACAATAACCAATGTATAATCCTTACCTCCCAAACTTTTAATTTGCAGGAGACCGAACAAGTCAATATGAAGTAGGTGTAAACACCTGTTAGAATCTTTGCCAATAATACTTTTAAAAGTAGCCATTGTTTGTTTGTCTTTTACACATATGTGACAAGTTATATCTCCAACACACTTAACGTTGGGTGCATCACGTACTAAATTAAGAGAAAATAATTTATTAATAGTTTCGTAATTTATATGTGCTAATCTCTTGTGTTATTGGTCACCAAGAGACGTACTATCTCTTACCAAAAAGCACACTAGTGTAGAAGAGTGTATGCAAATAAAATTCAAACAAAAATATATTTATACTACGAGTGCCTGATAGAATCGTTTCTAAGTTATTAACTAATTTTATCAAGCACTTGTCTGCATGAAATTCTACTATGTATCCTTTATCGCAGAGCTGGCTTATACTTATAAGATTATGTTCTAATCCTTCAACATACGCCACATCTGAGAAGTATACACTACCGTTAGTAATCATATCGTAGCCTCTTGTGATTCCCCTGTCAGAACCTCCAAAGATTACCTTTTGCCCGTTCACAACTGGAGAGTACTTTTGAAGAAGGTTTCTAGTCCCGATCATGTGCCGAGATCATCCACTGTCCAAATACCAGATAGTCATTTTGTTGGCCTTTGGACATACCTGTAATCACAAATTAGTTTGCCTTAGGAACCCAAACTTGTTTGGGTCCTTATTCTCAAGTTAACACACTCCCCCTACGTGTGTTAACATTGTGAGTGGCCTTTCTCACATTATTAACATTAGGAGTTACATAATATCCGGGGTTAAACCAGCAATCTATAGCAAAGTGACTAACTTTGTCACAACACCAACAGTGAAACTTGTTGTCTCTTTGCCTAAAGTTCTCCTGCTTGACCTTTTGAGAGTGTGGTCTAGCAGGGGCAGCAGACTTGGAGGTAGAAGCTTCGTGGTGATAGCACTCACATGACTTCTTCTCCTCAAGAGGCTTTTCCACAACGGGTTTAACTTTTGGAGCTTTCTTGTTGTTATGACCATGACTATAAGGGTCGTAGCTCTAAAGAGTGATTTCCTCATAAGTTGCCTTGAAGACACTTTCACCAAAGTTTTGAGGATGGGTCCATCCTTGGTACCGAGACTTGGGCTCTACATAAGTAGGCCTGGCAAAGTGACAGTGGGATTAATCAAGATCAAACTCGTTTCTTGGAAAGATAACCTTTTTAAATGAAGTTTGGTCTTGAGGAACTTTCCCCTTCTCCTTGGCTAGAGCTTTCTTGACATCCTAATTTCTTCTTTGGGCTTTATTTCTCCTAGAAGATTTACTAGGGGCAGCCACTTGTCCTAAGCCAGCTCCTTTACCCTGAGTAGAGAATTCAGCCACAAGTGGAAGGACTGTCTTGGGCTTGGAGAAGCTTTCAATAAGTTTCTTTTCAGCATTAAGTTGTTCTTCCAACTTTTGAATGATTTTCTCCTTCAGGTTCAGGTGTTCGAGAGCTTTATTATATTCTTCCATCATATCATGGAGTTCCTTTCTGAGTGAGACCATCATTATGACTTCCTCCCACAGAGTGCTCTCCTCAGCCTTAAGAGAATTAATCTCCTTAGTTTGAGTTCTTGAGACTATTCGACATTTGTCGTAAGCATTGATTAACTCTTTGTATTGAGTCATGAGTTCAAATTCATCATCAGACGAACAGTCCTCATGATCATGGTCAGAAGCATCTTATTCCGAGAGAGGGCTATTAGAGTTTATCTTCCCAGTGTACTGGATTCTTCTTCCTCGTCTATCTGTGCCATCAACCCAATGTAGGATTCCTCTTCCTCACTTGACTCAAATGAGTCAGAGTCACTGAGAGTCTTGGCCTTCTTGGCTACTAGGCTTCTTTCAGATTTCTTTTTGCTGTACGAGAACTTCTTTTCCTCTCTTCTTCCACCCTCTTTCTTCTTGTGCGGGCAATCAGCAATTACATACCCTAACTTATTACAACAATACCAAATGATTCAGATGAAATATGTTTGTTCTGTTTAGAGTTATACCTGTCATGGCTACTTGAGCCTTTCTTATGACGAACACCATCATGATATGATCTTCTCGAGGAAAAGTCTTTGCCTTTCCATTTCTTCTTCTTACTTAGGAACTTCTTGAACTGTCTAGAGAGTAAAGAGAACTCTCCATCTAATAGTTCAGAGCCCGAGGTGCTCGTCTCCGAATCTTCTTCTTCACTTTCTTCCTGTGCAAGTGCAGGTGATGCATCTTTGACCTTTCTTAATCTGTCAGCCTTTAGTGCGACAGACTTCTCCTTCGATGAGGATATGCTTACCTCTTCTTCAGCATTTCTGGTATTTATTTGAAGCTCATAAGACATCAGCTTCCCGTAGAGGTTCTGAGGATCAGTCTCAGCTAGCTTTCCAAACTCGCTTATTGCACATATCTTGTTATCACATTCCTTTGTTAAGGATCGAGGAGCTTGTCGTTTAGTTCTCCGTTGGTGAAGACACGACCATAGTTTCTTAGGCCGTTGACGATCTTGAAGAAATTTTCAAAAGTATATGCTATGTTATCTTTGGGGCCTTGCATGAAGGTCTCATACTTCTGATTCAAAAGGGATCTTCTATCATCCCTCACTTCTTCGGTGCCTTCCATCAACATGATTAGTGACTACCACATTTCTTTGCCGGATTTGCAGTGAATGAGATTTTGTAGCATAGAATCATCGACTACACTTGGGATAATATTTTTGGTCTTCTTGTCTAGAGAGGCAATTGCAATCTCATCATCTAGATCCATCAGCTTCTTTGGTACTTTCTTTGGGGTATCAATAGTGGAGGCTGTCATAGGAATGTATGGGCCTTCTTCCACTATCATGAAAATCTTTGGATCCACTGCTTCCATAAAGAACTTCACCATTTCTTTCCATATTGGGAAGTTTGCCTTGGTGTATATGGGAAGCTTAGCAAATTCCTTAACTTTGTCCATGCTTGTATGCTCTTAAGACATCTAGGGGCAGATCTGTTCAAGGTGTTAACCTTTTGATGAGCAACCTGGCTCTGATACCAATTGAAAATATTTTAGTTGTCAACCTAAATCACCTAGAGAGGGTGAATAGGTGATTTCTGCATCTTTTTGCGAAATAAAAATTTATATGAGCGATGCATACAAAATAAACAAGCAATCACAGACGTCATCAAAACTTATAGTGATTCTCCAACCTTGGGTACATCCACTTTCCACCTCACCGATCTAGCAATGCACTAGACTCGACTACTCCACTATTCTCTCAGATTGAAAACAATCCTATAACTCGAAATAAAGTTCCTACAACTCGGAGCAAAACAACTCCTATAAAAACTCTAAGAATAACTCCTACAATCTCGGAGAAAAACTCCTACAAAAATCAAAAGAATTTAAAATCACAACACACAGACTTATCTTCACAGATCTTGGCCGAATCTCGGCTTCTTCCTTCTTGAAAAACTGAAAAGCCCTATTAGAAAAGTTGAGGAACAAATCTGAGAATCCTTGGATCTGAGAACTTAGGATCACCATGATCAAGGAGATGATTTGCAGTTGTCGAAAATCTTGATCGGTGAACTCCTTCTTGTCTGAATCTCTGCGATCAAGAAAATTTGGCGATGAAGAACAGAGCAACGACGGCGCTTCTCGATTTAGAATCTTTAGAAATTTATTCAGAATACTTTTTAGGGTTTGTCAATTCTGACAAGACCTTTTATAGACCTTTCATAACAGTTTAAATTACATTAAATGTGAGCCATGTGGACCAATCGAGAGTTAATGACATTTGAAATCGAATCTGTCAGACACTTAAGAATATTCAGAAATCTGCACTTCATTTCTCGAGAGGAATATGTGTTCTCAAGAAGACATTTTTGTTTCTTGAGAAGAGGAATAACGTTCTCGAGAAAAATACTTAAGGAAAGTGTAGAAAAAGAATTCTGGTTTCTTGAGAATAAATATACTTACTCGAGAAAAGAGACTTCTGTTACTCGAGAAAAGTTCTTCTATTACTCGAGAACAATACTTACTGTTACTTGAGAACAAGACAGTTTCTCGAGAAAGGATTTCTGCTTCTCGAGAAGAGATATATGTTACTCGAGAAAAGATTCATGGTTCTCGAGAGAAAAATTTCCGGTTTTCGAGAACTATCCACGACCATCTCGAGATATGCTTTGGCTTCTCGAGAAAGAGACTTAGAGAAATTTTTGACTTAAATTTAAGTTAACTCGAGAAGGAGAGTTTTGATCTACTCGAGTACTCATGGCTTTCTCGAGAACTACACTAAGTTTTCTCGAGAACAGCTTATGCTACTAAAATACTTGACTGAGCTTAGTCGAGTACTAAGTTTAATTCTACTCGAGTACAATAAGTTCCTCTCGAGAAAAACTCTTAACAAGTATTTTGAGTCAAACATTTAAGATTTCTTGAGAAGGAGTCAAGATCTACTCGAGTTTGCCGGCTCAAGATTTTGAAGGAGGCTAACCGCCCGGCCACCACAAGAGACAGGGAACAAGCCGCCATAGGAGACCACCAGACCGCCCGGTCTCTAAGCTGCCTGAGACAAACCATCAGACCGCCCGGATAACCACAGTCACAGTCCAGCCATCAAACAGCAGGAGAGAAACTAACAGACTGCACGGTCTCTAAACCGCCAGAATCAGACTGCCAGACCGCCCGATCTCCATACAACAGCACTCCCCCTCAAGCTGGAGCATATATGTCGATCATGTCTAGCTTGTCGCAAATGTGAAGAAAGGAGGCAGAAACCGGCTTGGTGAAAATATCTGCCAAGACTTTATCGGAGGTGACGAAAGGAGTACAAATTTGTTTCTTCAAAATCTCTTCCCGAATAAAGTGGCTGTCGACTTCAATGTGCTTTGTTCTCTCATGGAAGACTGAATTTCTGGAGATATATATAGCGGTCTTGTTGTCACAAAACATAGGTAGATGATGATTGTAGACCTCTCCTAAGTCAAGCATGAGAGCCCGTAACCACTTCAGTTCACATGTGGTCGACGCCATACTTCGATATTCTGCTTCGGCGCTAGAATTGGAGACGACGGACTGTTTCTTGCTCTTCCAGCTCACAAGATTTCCTCCCACAAAGGTGCAAAAGCCCGACGTTGACTTGCGGTCTCCTTTATCATCAACGTAGCTTGAATCAGAGTACGCTTCAATCCTCAAATGTCCATTCTTCTGAAAGAGAAGTCCTTTCCCAGGAGCTGATTTAATATACTCCAATATCCTCATAGCAGATTGTAGATGACACTCCCTAGGAGCTTGCATGAATTGGATAACCTTGCCTACAACATAGGCAATTTTGGGTCTGGTCACTGTGAGTTATAGGAGTTTACCAACCAGACGTCTGTACCTCGTAACATTAGAAAGAAGAGGAGAGTCATTCGTCCATGTTTTATCTTCTCCAGTTGTCATGGGACATCGGACAGGTTTATCCCCAGTCAACCCCGCCTCTTTTAACAAGTCAACAGCATACTTCCATTGGGAGAGGACAAGAGAATCGGGCTTCCGAGAAATTTCTATCCCCAGAAAGTATTTTGGACAGCCCATATCCTTTGTAACCAGGTGTTGCCGAAGATGCTTCTTTGTCAGGATTATCCCAGCTTGGTCATCTCCAGTAAAAAGAATATCATCCACATATACTTCAAGCACCACTGGGCCCAGAGAAGTTTTACGAGTAAATAGGGAGTGATCAGTAGAACTTCTCGTAAAACCTACGGCCGCCATAATCCCGCTAAACTTGTCAAACCAAGCGCCAGGACATTGTTTTAGGTCATAGATAACCTTCTTGAGTCGGCAAACCTGTGTCTCCCCCAGAGCAACATACCCTAGAGGTTGCTCCATATAAACATCTTCCTGAAGATCCCCGTAAAGAAAGGCATTCTTGACATCCAGTTGTGAAATGGGTCAATCCCTGTTGACAGCCATAGAGAGAAGACCCTAATAGTGATGAGACGAGCAACTAGAGAGAAAGTGTCAAAGTAATCAACTCCATAAGTTTGGGTAAAACCCTTGGCAACAAGCCGAACCTTGTAATGATCCACACTGCCATTGGGGAGGAACTTCACCATAAAGACTCAGCGACAGCCAACAACATCGGTGCCGAAAGGAGGAGAAACCAGGGTCCAAAAACCCCGTTCAGTGAGAGCAGCAATCTTCTCATCCATGGCAGCTTTCCAATGAGGAATAGTAAGGGCCTCCTGGTAGGAACGGGGGGTGGCAGTGGCCGAGATAGCCAGTGCAAAAGCTCTGCAAGAAGGGGTAAGATGATTATAGGAAACAACTGCAGCAAGCGGGTGTTGGGTACATGCCTGAGCCCCTTTGCGAAGAGCAATGGGGAGATCCAGGTCAGTGGGTTCCTCAGTATCTGGAGCATCTATGGTGGATAGAGCTAGTTCGGGAGTAGAAAGATGGCTACGAAGAGGAGGGAGATATCACGGGAGGAGGACATGGTGGAGGAGACGGTGGAGATGGTGGAGGTGGTGGAACATCAGTAGGAGCAGAGGGAATGGATGGGTTGGTATGAGAAGTAGGATCAACAGAAGTAGAGGAGGAAGCGGGAGAGAAGTAAGATGCATTTTCAAAGAAGGTGATATCCGCAGAGACAAACTGCTTGCGGGTAACGAGGTCAAAGCAACAATAACCTTTCTGAGTGGTAGAGTACCCCAGAAAGACACATTTAGTGGCCCGTTGTGAGAGTTTGTCACGAGTGGCAGCGGGAGAGTGCACAAAGGCGGTGCACCCAAAGATGCATAGAGGAAGAGAAAACGGATTCTTGTTCGGATAAAGAATGGAGAATGGGGTGGCACCATGGAGAACTGCGGAGGGAATGCGATTGATGAGATAACAGGAGAGGAGGACAGCATAGCCCCAATAGGAGCGAGGAACATGCATTTGGGTCAGCAGAGTGCGAGCGACATCGAGGAGGTGACAGTTTTTGCATTCCTCCACCCCATTTTTTGTGAGGTGTAGACACAACTAGTTTGATGAATAACACCATGGTGCATACAGAAAGAAGAGAAATCATAGAAAAGATACTCTTTAGCATTGTCAGAACGAAGGGTTTTAATAGAGGTATCAAACTGAGTCTTAATCATATAATAAAACGATGTCCAGATAGAGAATAATTCAGAGCGATCCTTTAGAAGATACACCCACGTACACCTAGAGAAATCATCAATAAATGTGACAAAATATGAACTACCCCGACCGATGGTGAGGGTAGGAGCAGGACCCCATACGTCGGAGTGAACGAGGTCGAACGGACGGGAAGAGCCACTACTTCGCATTGGTGGGAAGGATGAGCGGTGATGCTTGCCGAGCTGACATGCATCACAGTTTAGAGGAGGAGGATGAGGAGGGAGGTGTGACAGAAGCTGGTGTAGAAGCCTGAGAGGAGCATGTACAAGGCCAAGATGCCATTGGAGAAGATCTGTAGAGGAGGAGGAGAAGGTGGATAGAGCAGAAACGTTGTCGAGGAAGTGGAGGCCGTCGCTCTCAGTCCCAGTAGCAATCGTCCGTTGGGAGTCTGGATCCTGAAAAGAATAAGAAGTAGGAGTGAATGTGACGGAACACCGTAGTTGCTTACATAGAGAAGTAATCGATAATAAATTGCAAGGGAACTTGGGCACATAGAGGGTATCTGCCAGGCGAAGAGACTGAGTGACTTGAACCACTCTCGTCCCATTGACCGGTGAGGAAGAGCCGTCCACAAAAAAGACTGGAGGCAACCGATCATGTGTTTCTAAAAGAAAAAAACAATGAGGATTGCATGTCATATGATTGGTAGCACCAGAGTCGATCAACCATCTGCTGTGAGTAACAACGTGAGCACTACCAGAAGATGTGACCACCGAGGCGGACAGCGTGGAGGAGGTGGAGGCCATAGAAGAGAGGTTGTGCGATTAAACAGGAGGCCGTGCGATTAAACAGGAGGCAGAGAGAAAAAGGTCGCGGCGACAAGGGCAGAAACACCAAGTTGGGCGAACATCAAGCAGGACGTGCGGCAAGGAAGACTAGAGCTAAGAAGCAGAGCAAAGTAGAGGGAATGAAGCTGCACGGCTAGAGGGAAGGTCGTACGAACAGGAGAGAATTCGCGAGGAAGGCAAACAGGTCGTGCCAACAGAGCAGAGGCCGCACAAATAGAAACTGACCGCGCAAATAAAGTAAGATCGCGAGGAGAGAAGTGGCAGAGAAATCACGAAAATAGGTCACGGAGACAAAGAAAGAGACAAGCTGCGCATACAAAGGGCAGCGACTAAGAGGAGACAAAAATAAGTCGCGCGGAGGAAACAAGTCGCAAACAAGTCGCAAGAAGAAGGTGCAAGCCGCGCGGACAGGCCACGCGGAAAGGGGAAGCGCACATAATCAGGAGGAAAAGATCGAGTGCTCTGATACCATGTGCGAACAGAAAATAGTAGACCGAAAATTTGGAGTAATGTAAACTTTATTATCCAAAAACGATATTTATTACAAAGGTATAGCCTCCCTTTTATAGAATGGAGGAGATGAGAAAGATTATAATTAAGCAATGTGGGACTAAATAATTACAGGTTTAAGTGGTTTAACATAAAAATAAGTTGAACAGGCTGCACGGTTAGATGAATAGGCTAACTGCCCGGCCACCACAAGAGATAGGGAACAAGCCGCCATAGGAGATCGCCAGACCGCCTAGTCTCTAAGCCGCCTGAGACAAACCATCATACCGCCCGGATAACCAAAGCCACAGTCCAGCCATTAAACTGCAGGAGAGAACCCGACATACCGCGTGGTCTTTAAACTGCCAGAATCAGACTGCCAGACCGCCATATCTCCATACAGCAACAATAGTGCTCAAGCTCTCAAATTCTTTCAAGTCTTCGGCTACAATAATCTCTAGAGAGATTTTCTTCCAATGATCAACTCAATAACATTCTTCCTAAAGAACTTTTCTCTCTGGGCAAAGTGTTCTTGATTCAGTCTAGTTCATTCCATAAAGATAAATTCAAGTGTTAATCAAAGAAGAAGAAGCCTACATAGTGCTTCTATTAAAGACTCAAGTTTTGTCATTTGAGTCATATTCTTTGTAACTCTTTTGTAATTATAGGATCCTTGTAGGATCTGAGTTTGCTATAGGATTCTATTGAGAATCTGAGTTGTAGGGTCATTGTGATATGAGGTTGGATCTGTGGAAAAGTCTAATTGTAGATCTCTGGTTGTAGAGATTGAGATAAGGTTGTGTTTGGCTGGAGTGTAGGATCTTGAGATAGAAGATCTGAGTGGTAGGACCTGGTGTTAAAGGTCTGAGAAAGGGAATTGTTGTTCCTGAGTTCTAAGACTTTGGATCTAAGAAAGATTGGAGAAGTTGGCCTAAGCTATCACTCTGCTAGATAGACAAAGGGGGAAAGTAGATGTACCCATAATTGGGGAATCACTATACATCTTGGTATACTTTGTTGTGGGTTTTTTTTGTTTGTGCGGATTTATTACTCTGTTGTAATTATTCAAAGAAAATAAAAAGAAAGTATAAAATCAGTAGGACACCTATTGCCCCCCCCCCCCCCCCCCTCTAGGTGACTGGTCAGCCTTTAACTTCTAAAAGACTTGGTAGTTTTTTGAAGTCATTATCGATTCCGGAATGGAAGTTCGATGATATAGTTATGGATTTCATGCATAGATTGTCGAGATCATAGCATGGTAATGACACCATCTAGGTGATCGTAGACCACTGACAATGCATCATACTTCATTTAGAACAAGAAAGATGATTCTACGGAAACGTTGGTGAAACTAAATGTTGACAATATAGTACAATTGCATGGCATGCCCCATAGTATCATAAGTGACAGAGATGGATGTTTCACATCAAATGATTGGAGTCTAATCTAGAAACTATTAGGTAACAATCTAAAGTTTAGCACGACCTTTCACCCAAAAAAAGATGGGTAGACCAAAAGGACCAATAGAACTATGGAAGATATGCTCTCTATGTGTATCTTGGATTTTGAAAAGAGGTGGGAGAACCATCTCTATATGATCGAGCTCGCCTACAATTGTAACGTCCCCGGTTTTTTCTGTGTTTTGTTTGATTTTGGATTGGCGTTACGATGACGCATTTCCGGCCCTTCGCCGTTGTAGAGCGCGGTCCTAGCTCTGTAGGTTCCTTGTGTAGCCTGGTTGTAGCCAGTTGGCAAGTTTCCCCAGCTAGCCGGAGTCTGTTTTGGTGACTCGGTTGGGCCTCTTAGGGAAATGCTTGCGTTTTGGCTTCGAGAGGTGTTAGCCCGAGTGTTCGATCGTCGGATGTTGTTTTCGACCTCCGTTGTTTTCGTGGCTTGGTTGTTTAGCTACGGTGCGAGTTTTGGTCGAAATCCGAGATCGTTTGCCTTCGCGTCGTTTCGGCGTTGTTTTGTTAGCTGCATGTTTGTAATGTTTGCTGTGCTGTGCGTGGTCTGTTGTGGCTGAGCATGTAGGCTGGTGCCTTGTCTCTTGTTTGCTAGGTGTTAGCAGGTTTCTTTTCTGTGTAAGTTTGGATGACACGGCGTGGGTCACGCCCATGACCCAGGGCGTGTCGTGCTCGGGTAGAGCTCCCGTTTCTCCGGTAGACGAATTTTTTGGTCGACAGGGTTTTTTTGTAGGAACACGGCCGTGACACGGGCGTGTCACGGGCGTGTCCCCCTTCGGTTCGTCGAGCTGCGCTCGATGGTTCGTCAGGCGGTGTTTAGTGAGAACACGGCCCTGTCACGGGCGTGTCGTGTCGAACACGGGCGTGACATTGGGGCATGTCTCTCTGTTCGACGATCGGCGCTCCACGATCGTCGGGCGGTGTTCGAGTTGGTACACGGCCTGTGACACGGGCGTGTCACAGGGCGTGTCCCTTGCTTCGTCGAGCGGAGATCGACTTTTGTCGAGTGGGTAGGTGCGTGAGTACACGCCCCGTGACACGGGCGTGGCGGGCCGTGTCACGGGCGTGTCTGGGGGGCGTGTCCCGTGTTTTCGTCGAGTGGAGATCGATGTTCATCGAGTGTGTGAGTACACGCCCCGTGACACGGGCGTGTCGGGCCGTGTCACGGGCGTGTCTTGGGCGTGTTCCGTACTTTTTTCCTGAAATCATCTTTTGTTGCCGTGGACTGCTTTTCCTCCTCATTTTCATCGTTCCCGAGTCTGGAGAGCTTCCAGCGGAAGGGTTTTGAGAGGAGGCGGTGGTTGTTTTGGCCGGCGATTTCGGGAAGGTTAGAGCCCTGTTTTTCTCGTGTGATAGCGGATTCGGTTTGCTCTCGGCTAGATCTTCCCTTCCATGTAAGTTTTTCTTGATTTAGGGTTCGATTCCAGGAATTTCTAAATATCTGATTTCTTTCTTCCCTCAAGTTTCAGCTTTGGTCGTCTAGGTGGCCGATCTTGCCGCCGGAGCCAAGCTGTGGTGCGGCTGTTGTTTGTTTTTCCGAAGAGGTAGAGGCAAGTGGCCCCTTGCCCTTGCCAAATTTATTTCTAACCCATGATCTTTTTTATTTCTTCTGCAAAGCTCTGTTCTCTTTGTCCTTTTTCCTCCCTAGGGCAGCAGGTTAAGTTATTACATCATGCTTTTAATCAAGTGCTGATTCTTCATTTCTTTTTCTGGAATTTTAATCAATGTTCTCTTTTGTCGGAGGTTTAGTGTCCAGTGGGTAGCTAGAGTTAGGGTGAGGTGGTTGTTAGTTACAGTTTAGGGTTAGTTGCGGTAGCTCCGTGTAGTTAGGACGGAACGGTGGGTTGGGATTAAATCTCCAACTCTCTGTTTTTCGCGCATGAGATGGCTTAAGCTGCGATTTTAGCAAGACTCACGTTTACCCTAAGTGGAAAGCGCTGACAGTGTCGAGTGAGCCGAGCTCACTCAACGCCGTCACCCAGCGTAGGACTTGCGGCTAAGTATTTTTAGGCGTCAGGTGAGTGGAGTTTACTCAACGCTGCGTCGAGTGGGCTCGACATTTCTGTCCTGAGTTCATGTGTACCTTAGGATTGTTAGTGTGACTTTTCCCTTCCTTTAGGGGGTGGTATTGGGTGTTCGGCAAATTTTTGCTTGCCGACTCTTGGGTTGTGGCAGGTGGTGGAGTTTTAGTGGCCTCTCGAGGGGTGGATTTTGACGTGGAGAGCTGTGGCCACCGCCTGTTTGCCCTGGTTTGGGTTGGTGTGTGGGACCCTAAAGCTGCCACTGGCGACCCCTTAGACCTTTTTGTTGGATCTGATTTTGGTTATGTATTCAGATCCATGTTTTTGACCACTGCCACTTACCCACGTATTAGGAATGTTAGACTCTTTGTTGAGCTTGTTGCTTTTATTGCTCGCACTTGGTGTGCTTTGCTGTGCTTTAGACAGTGCTCTTTTCTTACTGTCATGCTCTTTCTTTGGCTTATAGCAGCTTGTTGTCGGGTTGGTAAACCCTTCTTTTTGCTCTTAACTCTAATGCTTTATTTACACTTTTGATTATTTCCTTGCTGAGGTGTTCTTTTCTTGAATGCCTCAGGTCCAGGTTGTAGCCGGTTCAGCGGCTAGTTCTTTTGGAGGGGCTGGTTTGTGGCCTCTTGGGTAGCGGAGACAGCTAATCCCGATTCTGTGAGGTAGTTCTTTACTTTTTTGTATAGACATACATACTCACCAGTGGGTTCGTGTCAGGTTGTTGGCGCCCACTGGTGGCTTCTTGCGATGCTGGGTATGAACTTAAACTGCTGTTTTTGCCTATTAGTGGTTGTTTACTTGCTTCTGGGAAGGTTTTTTGCTAGGTTGCATGTTAGATATTTTAAACCCTAAAAGCATTATTATATGTATATCATGCATAGCATAATTATAAAACAAAGTCACTATATTTCCTTAGCGTAAAAAGACTACCTTTTTATTATCTATTATATTCACTTTAGAGTCGTGCTTAGCATGAGTTGTCCCTCGGGGACACTCATGCTCACTAGGGTGTCAACTTAATTGAACCAAACTATTTTCTGCTGCGTATACTTATACTTTTAATTGTGGACTAGCTGATCCACCGTGCCGAGGGATACGGCCAATCAACATAACTGCTTTTCTTTCATAATTAATCAACGATTTTCCTTAAATTCTAAGGTCTGGAGTTTTGCCTGAGCGCGTGCAGTTATCCCCTGCACGGCGTGGCATCACGGCACGTGTTTTCTCTTGCTCTGATACGATTTTATCGTTGAGAAAATGCGGGTTGTGACAGTTGGTATCAGAGGGAGGTTGCTTGACAAATGGTCGGGCAACCTTTCCCCTTGTTTGCATTAGTGGTTAGCGTCATACCATACACACACCGATATGTCATCAGCACGTCTTGGCTAAAGCACGAACACTACACTCATGAGCATAAAGAAGTATACGGGGCATATTATGTAGTATGGGATGCATAATATGTGTTTGTATATGGATCCACCATAGGAGGCAACATGTGAGGGTTATGTAGTATGGGATGCATAACCTCACCACATGAATGCGGCTAGCACGTTTTCTTTTTTCGTTGCATGGGAATGTTATGTAGTATGGGATGCATAACATTTTCATGGGTACGCCGCCCATGGCATGCATTAAGGCCTTTTTTTAGAATGCATAGCACATCATGCATAGCATAACATTTCATAAGCACAACGTGTTAAGCTAAAGATTTGCAAGATGACATATGTACACACATGGTTTTGAGTCAAAAAGAATACAAATACATGCATTCATGGTTTAGGCACATGAGTTAGTATGATGGTGGTGAACCATCTTAGGTTAAGCATAACATCATCATGATAAAACAACTCCCAGAGCAAGTTTTGCGGTTGAAGTTCATATTTAAGTGTGTTTGTCTGTACCGGGTAGTTTTGTTCTAGCTGTTGGGCTAAGTTTCGTCTAAAGCTTGTGCGATTATAGGATGGCGAGACGTCCTGCAACGAGGTCGACCCCCCAATCCGAGGGTGAGACGTCAGGAGCGCAGAGCGAGGCGTTGGTAGAAAACCTGCGGCAGAGTAATGAGACCTTATCGAGGCAGGTGGTGGCTATGCAGGCTCAGATTCAGTCCCTAGTAGCAGTGGTGGCGGGACAGGCCCCGAGAGTTCCGGACCCCGCTGAGGGGGTAGCTGTTCCTGCCCCTCCTGCTCCCCCCGTGCCTTTGGTTGTGGTGCCTCCGGAGATGACATTTATATCCCAGTTTCAGCGACTGAGACCCCCTACTTATGATGGGCAAGCAGATTTCATGATTTTGGATGACTGGCTGATTACTATTGAGGAGATGTTCTCTTATTCGTGGATTACGGATGATCAGAGAGTGATGCTCGCTGCCTACCAGCTCAAGGGCTTAGCAAAGAATTAGTGGTTGAGGGAGAAGGAGAGCTTGGTGGCAGGATGCTCTTGGGAGTCATTTAAAGGGATGCTGTTGAGTAAGTTTTTGCCTTCAGTCGAGAGGGACCGGCTGATGAATTACTTTCTCCATTTGAAGCAGAGGAAACTCACGGTCAGTGAGTACGAGATTGAGTTCAGTAAGTTGAGTCGGTTTGCTCCTGGTCTGGTGAGTGTTGAAGCAGACCGAGTTAAGCGATTTCTGGGTGGACTGAGAAGTGACATTCAGCAGTTAGCGAATGCCTACGGTGCAGTCAGTTATGCCAGCGTGGTCGAAGCTGCCTTGAGGGTTGAGGCCATTGAGAATGCCAAGAATAGAGGTCAGCAGTTGTGGAAGGATAAGCGAAAGTCCGGTGGAGGGAAGAGCCCTCAGGAACCCGATATGGTCTCGAGAAAGAGGAGCAAAGAGGTTTGTAGTTTCTGTGGCCGACCAGGCCACCCCTTTGAGAAGTGTTTCAAAAGGTTTGGAGCGCAG
This sequence comes from Platanthera guangdongensis, assembly GCA_039583875.1. Taxonomy (NCBI): domain Eukaryota; kingdom Viridiplantae; phylum Streptophyta; class Magnoliopsida; order Asparagales; family Orchidaceae; genus Platanthera; species Platanthera guangdongensis. Next base: position 130,760,242 of record CM077148.1, on the reverse strand, counting down.
AAGAAGGATCAGGTACACGCAATTCAGGGTGCTCCCAGAGGAGACTTGGTGTGTGCCTTGTGTGGAAGGAAGGGGCATGAGGCTGCCCGTTGCTGGTCGAGAGATAAAGTCTGTTTTCAGTGTGGGCAGAAGGGTCATCTCAAGACAAAGTGCCCACAGACCCAGCCTATTCTGCAGCCAGTACCCCTCCAGGCTTTGCCACCGCCTCAGCAATTGGATAGAGGAAAGGGGAAGCTGAATGTGCTTTCGGCAGACGAAGCGCAGACTTCGACACAGGTTATCTCAGGTTTGACTTCTCCTCAGTCGTTTCGTTATGATCCCTTTATGGTTGTAGTTTTCGTTTTAGCGTTTGTTTCCTTAGATGCGTGCGCTATTTGTAGGACGATTTAAGGTAAAGAACCGCTGGGCGCGCGTTCTCTTCGATTCAGGCGCTACCCACTCGTTTGTGGCTAGAGCCTTCGTGGAGCGGTTCAGTTTGGGCCTAGATCGTGTTGGTGGTGCCTTTTGCGTTAAGTTCCGCTCCGGTGACTCTGTGGTTACGGACCTGGGTGTCCTTGATTGTCCGATCTTGTTGGGGGATTTTCTAGCCAAGGCAGACCTGAAGGTGATTGACCTGGAGGACTTCGATGTTATCTTGGGCATGGACTGGTTGTCAAGGTACGATGCTGTGATCCAGTGCAAGGATAAGCGCTTGGACTTCGTCAAGGACAACGGTCAGCCAGGGAGCGTTTATGGGTATTCTCTCCAGGAGTCTCCAGTCATTTCTGCGGTGCGTGCTCGGAAGTTGCTTGATTCTGGTTGTTCTGCCTGTGTGGTCTCTCTGGTAGGGGCTGTTGTTAGAGTGCCGTGTTTGCAAGAGATCCCTGTGGTGTGTGACTTCTCCGATGTGTTTCCTGATGATCTTCCCGGTCTCCCACCCGATCGAGATGTCGAGTTTGCTATAGATTTGGAGCCAGGCACGCGTCCTATTGCCAAGGCGCCGTAACGGATGGCCCCGCGAGAGCTGGAAGAGTTGCGAAGTCAGCTGGATGAGATGTTGGCAAAAGGATTCATTAGGCCGAGTTCTTCACCGTGGGGTGCTCCAGTGCTGTTCGTTAAAAATAAGGATGGGTCGATGAGGCTATGCATCGACTATAGAGAACTGAACAAGGTTACTATTAAGAACAGGTACCCTTTGCCTCGGATTGACGATCTGTTTGACCAACTGCGTGGTAGTGCCGTGTTTTCCAAGATAGATCTTCGATCGGGCTATCACCAGTTGAGGATTCGGGAATCAGATGTTCCGCGGACGGCGTTCCGCTCTCGTCATGGGCATTTTGAGTTTTTAGTTATGTCATTTGGTTTGACTAATGCGCCCTCAGCTTTTATGGATCTGATGAACAGAGTTTTCAAGGACTTCCTGGATAAGTTTGTGATTGTCTTTATAGACGATGTTTTGGTGTATTCCAAAGATGCGGAGGAGCATGATCGGCATCTGCGTCTGGTCTTGGCGACTCTGAGAGACCATAAGCTATACGCCAAGCTGAGCAAGTGTGAATTTTGGTTGCCTCAAGTTTCTTTTCTCGGCCACGTGGTGAATAAGGAGGGAATATCGGTGGACCCAGAAAAGATCGCTGCTGTTATGGAATGGGCGAGGCCTGTTACTCCCAAAGAGATCAGAAGCTTCTTGGGTTTGGCTGGATATTATAGGAGATTCGTAGAGGGATTCTCTACTTTGTCTGCGCCGTTGACCAGGTTGACGCAGAAGAATGCAGCCTTCATATGGGATAGCAAGTGTGAGGAGGCTTTTGAGGAATTAAAAAGAAGGTTATGTTCAGCTCCAGTTTTATCTTTGCCTACTGAAGATAGTGAGTATGTTATATATGTGGACGCGTCGCTCGTCGGACTGGGCTGCGTTTTGATGCAGGGCGGGAAGGTGATGCGTACAGGTCGAGGTAGCTAAAGACTCGTGAGAGGAATTACCCTACGCATGACCTGGAGTTTGCAGCCGTGATCTATGCGTTGAAATTGTGGAGGCATTTGCTGTATAGCGCGCAGTGCAAGATTTTCACGGATCATAAGAGTTTGAAGTATGTCTTCACTCAGAAAGAGTTGAATCTGCGCCAGCGGCGGTGGTTGGAGTACGTGGCCGACTATGATGTTGAAATCCAGTATCATCCGGGTAAGGCGAATGTGGTGGCCGATGCCCTAAGTCGGAAGTCAGGAAAGATTTTCAATCTCTCCGTCGAGCGTCTTGTGGAAGAGTTTCTTTTGATGGACATTTCTGTGGGAAGCTGCGATTCGCAGAGTAGCTTGGCAGTGGCAGAACCTTCGTGGATTGCGTTTACGCGACTGCATCAGAAAGATGATCCCGATCTTTTGCATTTGTACCTTCGAGCTGAAAAAGGTGAATTACCAGATTTCTCTATAGATGATGCGGGTACCTTGAAGTATCGTGGCAGGTTTTGCATTCCCGCAGTTGGAGATATCCGGAATATGGTGTGCAGAGAAGCCCACGGATCTAGTGTTGCCTACCATCCAGGGTCTACCAAAATGTACCATGATTTAAAGCAGATTGCCTGGTGGTATGGGATGAAGAAGGACATAGCCAGATTTGTTTCTGAGTGCTTCACTTGCAGGCGTGTGAAGGCCGACCATGGAAGGCCTGGTGGCAAGCTAACTCCCTTAGAGATTCCGATGTGGAAGTGGGAGAGTATCTCAATGGATTTCATCACAGGCTTACCGAGATCTCCTAAAGGGCATGATTCAGTTTGGGTGATCGTAGACAGATTGACGAAAAGTGCTCACTTCGTACCATTTAAGATCGATTATCCGATGAGGAAGATAGCCGAGCTGTATTTGGATGAGGTTATTAGATTGCATGGTGTACCCGTGAGTATCATATCGGATCGAGACTCCAGGTTTACATCTCGTTTTTGGAAGAGCCTTCAAGAAGGGTTGGGTACAGATTTGAGATATTCCACAGCTTATCATCCCCATACCAATGGTCAGACAGAGCGAGTAAATCAGATTGTGGAAGATATGATCCGATGTTATATTTTGGACCACGGAGGAGCGTGGGATGAGTGCTTGCGGCTTATGGAATTTGCGTATAACAACAGTTATCAAGAAAGCTTGCAAATGGCTCCTTTTGAAGCTTTATATGGGAGGCGATGCAGGACTCCCTTGTTTTGGGCTGAGGTTGGCGAGAGGCCTTTGTTGGGTCCAGAAGCACTCGAGGAGATGGAAACTGCTGTGAAGCTTATTCGGGAAAAGCTTCGGATAGCCCAGGAGAGATATGAGAAAAATGCCAATCGGCGTAGATCGGATTTGGAGTTTTTGGTGGGGGACTCCGTGTTCTTAAAGGTCTCCCCGTTGATCGGAGTCAAGCGTTTTGGCAAGAACAGGAAGTTGGACCCGAGGTTCGTGGGGCCGTTTCCGATTGTTGAGCGGATTGGGATATCAGCTTATAGGCTGGCGTTGCCCGCAAATTTCCCTGGCGTGCATAATGTCTTCCACGTCAGTCAGCTGCGGAAATGTGTATCGAATGGCAGGCAGGTTTTGGATTCTGTGCCTCAGTTGGAGCCGAATCTTTCTTATGTGGAGGTGCCTATCCGCATTCTGGATTCTCAGGTTCGTGCGCTGCGGAAGAAGTCTATTCCGATGGTTAAAGTTTTATGGAGAACTCAGGATGTAGGAAGCGCGACTTGGGAGTTGGAGTCGGCTATGAGGGAGGCTTACCCTCATCTGTTTCCCTGAGCTTGTGCCTGGTATGTTTTGTTTTATTTATGATTATATAGTCCTTTCCTGGCTCTTTCTCTCTCCTTCTTCTTAGGAGTGTTGTGAGTAAAGTTTCGAGGCGAAACTTTCTTTTAGGGGGAGTGGCTGTAACGCCCCCGGTTTTTTCTGTGTTTTGTTTGATTTTGGATTGGCGTTACGATGACGCATTTCCGGCCCTTCGCCGTTGTAGAGCGCGGTCCTAGCTCTGTAGGTTCCTTGTGTAGCCTGGTTGTAGCCAGTTGGCAAGTTTCCCCAGCTAGCCGGAGTCTGTTTTGGTGACTCGGTTGGGCCTCTTAGGGAAATGCTTGCGTTTTGGCTTCGGGAGGTGTTAGCCCGAGTGTTCGATCGTCGGATGTTGTTTTCGACCTCGCCGTTGTTTTCGTGGCTTGGTTGTTTAGCTACGGTGCGAGTTTTGGTCGAAATCCGAGATCGTTTGCCTTCGCGTCGTTTCGGCGTTGTTTTGTTAGCTGCATGTTTGTAATGTTTGCTGTGCTGTGCGTGGTCTGTTGTGGCTGAGCTTGTAGGCTGGTGCCTTGTCTCTTATTTGCTAGGTGTTAGCAGGTTTCTTTTCTGTGTAAGTTTGGATGACACGGCGTGGGTCACGCCCGTGACCCAGGGCGTGTCGTGCTCGGGTAGAGCTCCCGTTTCTCCGGTCGACGAATTTTTTGGTCGACAGGGTTTTTTTGTAGGAACACGGCCGTGACACGGGCGTGTCACGGGCGTGTCCCCCTTCGGTTCGTCGAGCTGCGCTCGATGGTCGTCAGGCGGTGTTTAGTGAGAACACGGCCCTGTCACGGGCGTGTCGTGTCGAACACGGGCGTGACATTGGGGCGTGTCTCTCTGTTCGACGATCGGCGCTCCACGATCCTCGGGCGGTGTTCGAGTTGGTACACGGCCTGTGACACGGGCGTGTCACAGGGCGTGTCCCTTGCTTCGTCGAGCGGAGATCGACTTTCGTCGAGTGGGTAGGTGCGTGAGTACACGCCCCGTGACACGGGCGTGGCGGGCCGTGTCACGGGCGTGTCTGGGGGGCGTGTCCCGTGTTTTCGTCGAGTGGAGATCGACGTTCGTCGAGTGTGTGAGTACACGCCCCGTGACACGGGCGTGTCGGGCCGTGTCACGGGCGTGTCTTGGGCGTGTTCCGTACTTTTTTCCTGAAATCATCTTTTGTTGCCGTGGACTGCTTTTCCTCCTCATTTTCATCGTTCCCGAGTCTGGAGAGCTTCCAGCGGAAGGGTTTTGAGAGGAGGCGGTGGTTGTTTTGGCCGGCGATTTCGGGAAGGTTAGAGCCCGTTTTTCTCGTGTGATAGCGGATTCGGTTTGCTCTCGGCTAGATCTTCCCTTCCATGTAAGTTTTTCTTGATTTAGGGTTCGATTCCAGGAATTTCTAAATATCTGATTTCTTTCTTCCTCAAGTTTCAGCTTTGGTTGTCTAGGTGGCCGATCTTGCCGCCAGAGCCAAGCCGTGGTGCGGCTGTTGTTTGTTTTTCCGAAGAGGTAGAGGCAAGTGGCCCCTTGCCCTTGCCAAATTTATTTCTAACCATGATCTTTTTTATTTCTTCTGCAAAGCTCTGTTCTCTTTGTCCTTTTTCCTCCCTAGGGCAGCAGGTTAAGTTATTACATCAAGCTTTTAATCAAGTGCTGATTCTTCATTTCTTTTTCTGGAATTTTAATCAATGTTCTCTTTTGTCGGAGGTTTAGTGTCCAGTGGGTAGCTAGAGTTAGGGTGAGGTGGTTGTTAGTTACAGTTTAGGGTTAGTTGCGGTAGCTCCGTGTAGTTAGGACGGAACGGTGGGTTGGGATTAAATCTCCAACTCTCTGTTTTTCGCGCATGAGATGGCTTAAGCTGCGATTTTAGCAAGACTCACGTTTACCCTAAGTGGAAAGCGCTGACAGCGTCGAGTGAGCTCGTCGAGTGAGCCGAGCTCACTCAACGCCGTCACCCAGCGTAGGACTTGCGGCTAAGTATTTTTAGGCGTCAGGTGAGTGGAGTTTACTCAACGCTGCGTCGAGTGGCCTCGACATTTCTGTCCTGAGTTCATGTGTACCTTAGGATTGTTAGTGTGACTTTTCCATTCCTTTAGGGGGTGGTATTGGGTGTTCGGCAAATTTTTGCTTGCCGACTCTTGGGTTGTGGCAGGTGGTGGAGTTTTAGTGGCCTCTCGAGGGGTGGATTTTGACGTGGAGAGCTGTGGCCACCGCCTGTTTGCCCTGGTTTGGGTTGGTGTGTGGGACCCTAAAGCTGCCACTGGCGACCCCTTAGCCCTTTTTGTTGGATCTGATTTTGGTTATGTATTCAGATCCATATTTTTGACCACTGCCACTTACCCACGTATTAGGAATGTTAGACTCTTTGTTGAGCTTGTTGCTTTTATTGCTCGCACTTGGTGTGCTTTGCTGTGCTTTAGACAGTGCTCTTTTCTTACTGTCATGCTCTTTCTTTGGCTTATAGCAGCTTGTTGTCGGGTTGGTAAACCCTTCTTTTTGCTCTTAACTCTAATGCTTTATTTACACTTTTGATTATTTCCTTGCTGAGCTGTTCTTTTCTTGAATGCCTCAGGTCCAGGTTGTAGCCGGTTCAGCGGCTAGTTCTTTTGGAGGGGCTGGTTTGTGGCCTCTTGGGTAGCGGAGACAGCTGATCCCGATTCTGTGAGGTAGTTCTTTACTTTTCTGTATAGACATACATACTCACCAGTGGGTTCGTGTCAGGTTGTTGGCGCCCACTGGTGGCTTCTTGCGATGCTGGGTATGAACTTAAACTGCTGTTTTTGCCTATTAGTGGTTGTTTACTTGCTTCTGGGAAGGTTTTTTGCTAGGTTGCATGTTAGATATTTTAAACCCTAAAAGCATTATTATATGTATATCATGCATAGCATAATTATAAAACAAAGTCACTATATTTCCTTAGCGTAAAAAGACTACCTTTTTATTATCTATTATATTCACTTTAGAGTCGTGCTTACCGTGAGTTGTCCCTCAGGGACACTCATGCTCACTAGGGTGTCAACTTAATTGAACCAAACTTTTTTCTGCTGCGTATACTTATACTTTTAATTGTGGACTAGCTGATCCACCGTGCCGAGGGATACGGCCAATCAACATAACTGCTTTTCTTTCATAATTAATCAACGATTTTCCTTAAATTCTAAGGTCTGGAGTTTTGCCTGAGCGCGTGCAGTTATCCCCTGCACGGCGTGGCATCACGGCACGTGTTTTCTCTTGCTCTGATACGATTTTATCGTTGAGAAAATGCGGGTTGTGACAGTTGGTATCAGAGGGAGGTTGCTTGACAAATGGTCGGGCAACCTTTCCCCTTGTTTGCATTAGTGGTTAGCGTCATACCATACACACACCGATATGTCATCAGCACGTCTTGGCTAAAGCACGAACACTACACTCATGAGCATAAAGAAGTATACGGGGCATATTATGTAGTATGGGATGCATAATATGTGTTTGTATATGGATCCACCATAGGAGGCAACATGTGAGGGTTATGTAGTATGGGATGCATAACCTCACCACATGAATGCGGCTAGCACATTTTCTTTTTTTGTTGCATGAGAATGTTATGTAGTATGGGATGCATAACATTTTCATGTGTACACCGCCCATGGCATGCATTAAGGCCTTTTTTTAGAATGCATAGCACATCATGAATAGCATAACATTTCATAAGCACAACGTGTTAAGCTAAAGATTTGCAAGATGACATATGCACACACATGGTTTTGAGTCAAAAAGAATACAAATACATGCATTCATGGTTTAGGCACATGAGTTAGTATGATGGTGGTGAACCATCTTAGGTTAAGCATAACATCATCATGATAAAACAACTCCCAGAGCAAGTTTTGCGGTTGAAGTTCATATTTAAGTGTGTTTGTCTGTACCGGGTAGTTTTGTTCTAGCTGTTGGGCTAAGTTTCGTCTAAAGCTTGTGCGATTATAGGATGGCGAGACGTCCTGCAACGAGGTCGACCCCCCAATCCGAGGGTGAGACGTCAGGAGCGCAGAGCGAGGCGTTGGTAGAAAACCTGTGGCAGAGTGATGAGACCTTATCGAGGCAGGTGGTGGCTATGCAGGCTCAGATTCAGTCCCTAGTAGCAGTGGTGGCGGGACAGGCCCCGAGAGTTCCGGACCCCGCTGAGGGGGTAGCTGTTCCTGCCCCTCCTGCTCCCCCCGTGCCTTTGGTTGTGGTGCCTCCGGAGATGGCGTTTATATCCCAGTTTCAGCGACTGAGACCCCCTACTTATGATGGGCAAGCAGATTTCATGATTTTGGATGACTGGCTGATTACTATTGAGGAGATGTTCTCTTATTCGGGGATTACAGATGATCAGAGAGTGATGCTCGCTGCCTACCAGCTCAAGGGCTTAGCAAAGAATTAGTGGTTGAGGGAGAAGGAGAGCTTGGTGGCAGGATGCTCTTGGGAGTCATTTAAAGGGATGTTGTTGAGTAAGTTTTTGCCTTCAGTCGAGAGGGACCGGCTGATGAATGACTTTCTCCATTTGAAGCAGAGGAAACTCACGGTCAGTGAGTACGAGATTGAGTTCAGTAAGTTGAGTCGGTTTGCTCCTGGTCTGGTGAGTGTTGAAGCAGACCGAGTTAAGCGATTTCTGGGTGGACTGAGAAGTGACATTCAGCAGTTAGCGAATGCCTACGGTGCAGTTAGTTATGCCAGCGTGGTCGAAGCTGCCATTGAGGGTTGAGGCCATTGAGAATGCCAAGAATAGAGGTCAGCAGTTGTGGAAGGATAAGCGAAAGTCCGGTGGAGGGAAGAGCCCTCAGGAACCCGATGTGGTCTCGAGAAAGAGGAGCAAAGAGGTTTGTAGTTTCTGTGGCCGACCAGGCCACCCCTTTGAGAAGTGTTTCAAAAGGTTTGGAGCGCAGAAGAAGGATCAGGTACACGCAATTCAGGGTGCTCCCAGAGGAGACTTGGTGTGTGCCTTGTGTGGAAGGAAGGGGCATGAGGCTGCCCGTTGCTGGTCGAGAGATAAAGTCTGTTTTCAGTGTGGGCAGAAGGGTCATCTCAAGATAAAGTGCCCACAGTCCCAGCCTATTCTGCAGCCAGTACCCCTCCAGGCTTTGCCACCACCTCAGCAATTGGATAGAGGAAAGGGGAAGCTGAATGTGCTTTCGGCAGACGAAGCGCAGACTTCGACCAGGTTATCTCAGGTTTGACTTCTCCTCAGTCGTTTCGTTATGATCCCTTTATGGTTGTAGTTTTCGTTTTAGCGTTTGTTTCCTTAGATGCGTGCGCTATTTGTAGGACGATTTAAGGTAAAGAACCGCTGGGCGCGCGTTCTCTTCGATTCAGGCGCTACCCACTCGTTTGTGGCTAGAGCCTTCGTGGAGCGGTTCAGTTTGGGCCTAGATAGTGTTGGTGGTGCCTTTTGCGTTAAGTTCCCCTCCGGTGACTCTGTGGTTACGGACCTGGGTGTCCTTGATTGTCCGATCTTGTTGGGGGATTTTCTAGCCAAGGCAGACCTGAAGGTGATTGACCTGGAGGACTTCGATGTTATCTTGGGCATGGACTGGTTGTCAAGGTACGATGCTGTGATCCAGTGCAAGGGTAAGCGCTTGGACTTCATCAAGGACAACGGTCAGCCAGGGAGCGTTTATGGGTATTCTCTCCAGGAGTCTCCAGTCATTTCTGCGGTGCGTGCTCGGAAGTTGCTTGATTCTGGTTGTTCTGCCTGTGTGGTCTCTCTGGTAGGGGCTGTTGTTAGAGTGCCGTGTTTGCAAGAGATCCCTGTGGTGTGTGACTTCTCCGATGTGTTTCCTGATGATCTTCCCGGTCTCCCACCCGATCGAGATGTCGAGTTTGCTATAGATTTGGAGCCAGGCACGCGTCCTATTGCCAAGGCGCCGTACCGGATGGCCCCGCGAGAGCTGGAAGAGTTGCGAAGTCAGCTGGATGAGATGTTGGCAAAAGGATTCATTAGGCCGAGTTCTTCACCGTGGGGTGCTCCAGTGCTGTTCGTTAAAAAGAAGGATGGGTCGATGAGGCTTTGCATCGACTATAGAGAACTGAACAAGGTTACTATTAAGAACAGGTACCCTTTGCCTCGGATTGACGATCTGTTTGACCAACTGCGTGGTAGTGCCGTGTTTTCCAAGATAGATCTTCGATCGGGCTATCACCAGTTGAGGATTCGGGAATCAGATGTTCCGCGGACGGCGTTCCGCTCTCGTCATGGGCATTTTGAGTTTTTAGTTATGTCATTTGGTTTGACTAATGCGCCCTCAGCTTTTATGGATCTGATGAACAGAGTTTTCAAGGACTTCCTGGATAAGTTTGTGATTGTCTTTATAGACGATGTTTTGGTGTATTCCAAAGATGCGGAGGAGCATGATCGGCATCTGCGTCTGGTCTTGGCGACTCTGAGAGACCATAAGCTATACGCCAAGCTGAGCAAGTGTGAATTTTGGTTGCCTCAAGTTTCTTTTCTCGGCCACGTGGTGAATAAGGAGGGAATATCGGTGGACCCAGAAAAGATCGCTGCTGTTATGGAATGGGCGAGGCCTGTTACTCCCAAAGAGATCAGAAACTTCTTGGGTTTGGCTGGATATTATAGGAGATTCGTAGAGGGATTCTCTACTTTGTCTGCGCCGTTGACCAGGTTGACGCAGAAGAATGCAGCCTTCATATGGGATAGCAAGTGTGAGGAGGCGGTGGTTGTTTTGGCCGAGTGGAGATCGACGTTCGTCGAGTGTGTGAGTACACGCCCCGTGACACGGGCGTGTCGGGCCGTGTCACGGGCGTGTCTTGGGCGTGTTCCGTACTTTTTTCCTGAAATCATCTTTTGTTGCCGTGGACTGCTTTTCCTCCTCATTTTCATCGTTCCCGAGTCTGGAGAGCTTCCAGCGGAAGGGTTTTGAGAGGAGGCGGTGGTTGTTTTGGCCGGCGATTTCGGGAAGGTTAGAGCCCGTTTTTCTCGTGTGATAGCGGATTCGGTTTGCTCTCGGCTAGATCTTCCCTTCCATGTAAGTTTTTCTTGATTTAGGGTTCGATTCCAGGAATTTCTAAATATCTGATTTCTTTCTTCCCTCAAGTTTCAGCTTTGGTCGTCTAGGTGGCCGATCTTGCCGCCGGAGCCAATTTCCGAAGAGGTAGAGGCAAGGGTTCTGATCCCTAGGGCAGTAGGTTAAGTTATTACATCAAGCTTTTAATCAAGTGCTGATTCTTATCTGATGTTCTCTTTTGTCTTCCAGTGGGTAGCTAGAGTTAGGGTGAGGTGGTTGTTAGTTACAGTTTAGGGTTAGTTGCGGTAGCTCCATGTAGTTCGGAACGGTGGGTTGGGTTTTAGCAAGACTCACGTCTGGAAAGCGCTGACAGCGTCGAGTGAGCTCGTCGAGTCTTGCCGTCACCCAGCGTAGGACTTGCGGCTAAGTATTTTTAGGCGTCAGGTGAGTGGAGCCAAGCGTCGTGCTCGTGTCCGGCTGTTGTGTTGTTTGCTTGCCGACCTTGGTTGTGGCAGGTGGTGGAGTTTTAGTGGCCTCTCGAGGGGTGGATTTTGACGTGGAGAGCTGTGGCTAAAGTGGCGGCCCCTATGTATTCCCTTGCCACTTAATTTAGGAATGTTAGACTCTGATGCTTTTATTGCTCGCACTTTGCTGTGCTTTAGACAGTCTTTTTGTCATTTGGCTTATCTGTCGGGTTGGTAAAGCTCTTAACTCTAATGTTCTCTTTGATTATTCCTTTTTCCTCCCTAGGGACAGCAGATTCTGTGAGGTAAGTATAGACATTCACCACATCAAGCTTTTAATCTAAGTGCTGATTCTTCATTTCATTTTTTTTTCATGCATAGCATAATTATATTTCCTTAGCGTAAAAAGACTACCTTTTTATTATCTATTATATTCACTTTAGAGTCGTGCTTACCATGAGTTGTCCCTCGGGGACACTCATGCTCACTAGGGTGTCAACTTAATTGAACCAAACTATTTTCTGCTGTGTATACTTATACTTTTAATTGTGGACTAGCTGATCCACCGTGCCGAGGGATACGGCCAATCAACATAACTGCTTTTCTTTCATAATTAATCAACGATTTTCCTTAAATTCTAAGGTCTGGAGTTTTGCCTGAGCGCGTCCAGTTATCCCCTGCACGGCGTGGCATCACGGCACGTGTTTTCTCTTGCTCTGATACGATTTTATCGTTGAGAAAATGCGGGTTGTGACAACAATAACAGCTACCGAGCAAGTATTCAAATGGCTCCACTTGAGGCTCTTTATGGTAGAAAATATTGTACACCCTTATCTTGGGCGTAAATAGGCGACACAAAGTTATTGAAGAGAAAAGACATCGAAGAGGAAAATACGACGATCTGAGCTATACGAGAGCGACTATTGATTGCTCAAGATAGGTAAGCAAAGTACTACAATGCTGAACACCATAACATTGAGTTTGACATTAGCGACTTGGTTTACTTAAAGACCAAACCATTCAAGGGTGTATCGAGGATTCGACGCTTGAAAAAGTAAATTTTGGGGTACCTTGGGTCATTTAATATTTTGGGACGTGTTGGTGAAGTTTCTTATCAAATTTCTCTTTCAATAAAGATGAGTGTTTTGCATGATGTGTTCCATATATCAATATCGAGGAAGGATGTGCAAGAGCCTACATAAGTAGTTGGGGCTGATCAGGTGCCAATCGATGCTAGGCTAAATACAAAAGTCACGCCCATTCACATCGAAGACATTGAAGTTAAGTAGTTGTGAAATACAATGATCAAGATGGTCAAAGCTCACTAGAATAATTACTGAGCTTTCATGGGAGTGAGAGCAAACCATGCTCGAGGAGTTCCCCGAACAATTCCACTTAGGTACATTTTAAAATTGTGTACTTACCTATTCTTGAAATTTTGGGACAAAATTAATTTAACGGGGGAGTTATATGTAACACCCCAAATCCCAATTTGGGTTCAGGTTGAGCGACACGGCCTGAGACTCGGGCGTGTCCCAGGGTGTGTCCTTCTCGGGTTAAGCAGCTTGTCAAGTGCTCGACGAAATGCACTCAAGAAGTTCTCGAGAGGGAACACGCCCTGCGACACGGGCGTGTTAGAGGGAGTTTCCTCCTCTGGTCAACAAACTGCACTCGACGATCGTCGAGCGGCAAGTCACGTTGAGTACACGGCCTGTGACATGGGCGTGTCATAGGGTCGTGTCCTTCTCTGGATCAGCTCGGGTTCTGTGTGTTGGTGGATGTTAGAAAGTAGCGGAAAGAAGCAAAAAGTAGAGAACAAGCGAATAAACTTTTGAATAATTGAATTTTTATTATCCAAAAAAGATATCATTTACAAAGGTATGACCTCCCTTATATAGAATGGAGGAGATAAGAAGAGAGTATACAAACAATGTGGGACTAAACATTTACAGTACTGAGCGGCTAGAATAATGGAGACCGCACAGGCCGCGCGGTTAGACAGATGGGTTAACCGCTCGGCAACTCCAGCAGGATAGAACAGGCCGCAGAGGTAGACCGATAGACCGCCCGGTTTACAAACCGCTGGATCAGACCGCTAAGCCGCTCGGTCTAATACTTCAACACTCCACCTCAAGCTGGAGCATAGATATCAATCATGCCCAGCTTGTCACAAATGCGGAAGAAGGAAGTAGAAACCGGCTTGGTGAAGATATCTGCCAACTCTTTGTCAGAGGTGACAAAGGGAGTACAAATCTGTTTCTTCAAAATCTCTTCCCGAATGAAGTGACAGTCAACCTCTATATGCTTTGTTCTCTCATGGAAGACCGGATTTCTGGATATGTGTATAGCGGCCTTGTTGTCACAGAACATAGGGAGAGGACAGTCATATACCTCGCCCAGGTCAAGCATGAGAGCCCGCAACCACTTTAACTCACACGTGGTTGACGCCATACTCCGGTATTCTGCTTCGGCACTGGATCTGGAAACAACAGACTGTTTCTTGCTCTTCCAACTCACGAGATTACCTCCAACAAAGGTACAAAAACCTGATGTGGATTTACGATCGCCTTTGTCATCCGCATAACTTGAATCTGAGTAGGCCTCAACCCTCAGATGACCATTCCTCTGAAAGAGTAACCCTCTGCCTGGTGCTGCTTTGATATACTCTAAAATCTTCAGGGCGGACTGAAGATGGCACTCCCTGGGAGCTTGCATAAACTGACTGACCTTGCCTACAGCGTAGGCGATGTCGGGTCTAGTCACCGTGAGATAGATGAGTTTGCCTACCAAACGTCTGTACCGTGTGACATCAGATAGAAGAGGCGAATCATCCGTCCACGTTTTGTCTTCTCCAACAGCCATGGGAAAACGAGCTGGTTTGGCACCTGTCAATCCTGCTTCTCGTAGAAGATCAAGTGCATACTTCCGTTGAGAGAGAACCAAGGAGTCAAGTTTCCGAGAGATTTCTATCCCCAAAAAGTATTTTGGGGAGCCCATATCCTTCGTGACCAAGTGCTGACGGAGGTGCTTCTTCGTCAAGTCCACCCCATCTCGGTCATCGCCAGTAAGGAGAATATCATCCACATATACAGCCAAAACCACCATTCCCGAGGCCGTTTTGCGAATAAATAAGGAGTGATCGGCCGAACTCCTTTGAAAGCCGATGGTAGCCACAATACCACTGAATTTGTCGAACCATGCCCGAGGGCTCTGCTTTAGGCCATAAATGGCCTTCTTCAAATGACAGACACGTGTCTCCCCCTGAGCAACATACCCAGGAGGTTGCTCCATATAGACGTCCTCCTGAAGATCGCCATAGAGAAAGGCATTCTTCACATCAAGCTGGGAAATAGCCCAAGCCCGGTTAACAGCCACAGAAAAGAGAACCCGGATGGTGCTGAGGCGAGCAACCGGAGAGAAGGTATCAAAATAATCAACGCCATAAGTCTGAGTAAAGCCCTTGGCCACCAGCCGGGCTTTGTAGCGATCCACAGTGCCGTCGGGGCGAAACTTCACAACGAAGACCCAGCGACAGCCAACCACATCAGTGCCCACGGGAGGAGGAACCAGGGTCCAGGTACCCCGTTCAGTAATAGTAGCCATCTCCTCATCCATGGCAGACTTCCAATGAGGGAGAGCGAGAGCCTCCTGGTAGGTATGGGGAGTAGAAGTAGCAGAGATAGCCAAGGTAAAACACCTGCGAGAAGGAGAAAGCTGATCATAGGAAACAACAGCCGTGAGCGGGTGTTGAGTACACGCCCGCACCCCTTTGCGAAGGGCAATGGGAACATCCAGGTCAACGGGAGCGTCGGCGACGGGAGCGTCAGCGACCGGAGCGTCCGTGGCGGAGAAGGCTGGCCCGGGACTAGAGAGAGACGGCAGCGGAGAGGATGGTGGAGGGGTGGGTGGAGAGACGGACTGGGAAGGAGTGGGTGGAGGAGGAGACGAAGGTGGGAAAACGTGGAGAGGTGTGGAAGGAACGGAGATATCAGAAGGAAGAGAAGGAAGAGAAGAGGGAGGAGAGAAATAGGAAGCATTTTCGAAAAAAGTCACATCGGCGGAGACAAACTGCTTGCGGAGAAGGGGGTCAAAGCAGCAATAGCCTTTTTGAGTGGTAGAGTACCCCAAAAAGACACACTTGGTGGAACGGGGGGAAAGCTTGTCGCGGGTAGCGGAGGGAGCGTGAACAAAGGCCGTACAGCCAAAGACACGGAGAGGAAGAGGAAAAGGTTCCTGGTGGGGGTAGAGAAGGGAGAAGGGAGTCTGGTCGTGGAGAACCGTGGAGGGAAGGCGATTGATGAGATAGCAGGCGAGGAGCACAGCGTAGCCCCAGTAGGAGCGAGGGACGTGCATCTGCGTCATGAGAGTACGCGCAACATCAAGCAGGTGACGGTTTTTACGCTCCGCCACCCCATTCTGCTGGGAGGTGTAGACACAAGTCGTTTGATGAAGGAGGCCATGTTTGTGAAAGAACGCGGAGAACTCATGAGTAAGATACTCCTTGGCATTATCAGAACGTAAGACTTTAATAGAAATATCAAATTGAGTCTTAATCATAAAGTAAAATGATTGCCAAACAGAAAATAGTTCAGAGCGATCTTTTAATAGATACACCCAGGTACATCGAGTAAAATCATCGATAAAAGTGACAAAATAGGAACTGCCCCGACCAACTGTGAGGGTAGGAGCAGGACCCCATACATCAGAATGAATAAGATCAAAAATGCGAGAGGAGCCACGGCCTTGCTTCGGTGGGAAGGAGGAGCGATGATGTTTGCCAAGCTGACACGCATCACAGTTGAGCGGAGAACTGGTAGGAGGTAAGTGGGGCAGAAGCTGATGAATAAGCCGAGGAGGAGGATGTCCAAGACGAAGATGCCACTGAAGGAGACCGGTGGAGGAGGAGTAGGCAGAGAGATCGGAAACATCGTCGAGGAAGTAGAGGCCGCCGCTCTCAGTCCCAGTAGCAATCGTCCGCTGGGTCCTCGGGTCCTGAAAAGAACAAGTAGTAGGAGTGAATAAGACGGAGCACTGAAGTTGCCGGCATAAAGTAGTAACGGATAACAAATTGCACGGGAACTTCGGGACATAGAGGGTATCCTCCAAGCAAAGCGATGGAGTGAGTTGAACCATGCCCGTCCCATGAACCGGGGACGGGGAACCATCCGCCACACGAACTGGGGGTAAGCGGTCATGGGTCTCCAGACGGGAGAAGCAATGAGGGTTGCCCGTCATATGATTGGTGGCACCGGAGTCAATCAGCCATTTACCTTGGGTAACGACGTGGGCACTACCTGACGTCGTGGCCACAGAGGCAGACGGCCTAGAAGAGGCGGAGGCCGAAGAAGGAGCATCACCGGAAGGGCGAAGACGAGGATGTTTCTGCCAGCAGCGGTCAACAGTATGGCCAGTACGACCACAGTGAGAGTAGAGGAACCGGGAGGAACCCCGTCCGCCAGAGGAGCCACGGCCACTAGGGCCCCCCCTCTGAGCTTGGTGAGCAAAGGAGTCCGGGGAAGGGGGGGAGGCCAACAGAGGCCGCTGGAGGGGCGAAGTAACAGCGGCAATGCGAGCCGCAGTGGCATCCAAAGTAGGAGATTCCGCCTCACCCAAGATCTGCTGGCGGTTCATATCATAAGAGTCAGGAAGACGAAGAAGATAACAAACAACCAGGAGTTCCTGGAAGTGTTTGTGCTGGTCGGCCAAGTCCGCGGAGAAGGGGCGATTCTGGAGGATTTCAGCACCAAGAGCCTGAACCTGCTGATAAGCCGCAGCCGGTGACATGGAAGGGCGGGCGAAGAGGTCCGCATAGAGAGTATAAATGCGGGACGTCTGGCCCCCCTTAGAATAGAGAGCAGCGAGGTGAAGCCAGGCGGCCTTGACCGTCTCATCATGGCGAATGACGGGAAGGCACTCATCAGAGAGGCTGTTGGCCAGCCAGGTGCGAACAAGAGCATCACTCGCATCCCAGTCATCAAACTCAGGAGAGGTGCGAGGAGGAGGGTCATCGGTGAGGTGATGACGCTTGCGTTGAGAACGAAGGAGAAAGGTGAAAGAAACGCTCCAATCGGGATAGTTGGAGCCAACAAGCTTGGAAAGGGTGCCAAGGTTGCCCGAAGGAGGAGGAGGAGAAGGAGCTGCAGGAGTAGTGGTGAGACCGGAGGTAGTCATGGAACCCGGCAAGCAGAAGAAGCCGCGCGAACAGGAGCGGTTAGGAAACAGAAGAAGCCGCGCGAACAGCAGCGGCTAGAAAGAGGTCAAAGGCACAACGGGGAAGAGGTTGCACGGACTGAAAAGGCCGAGCGAACAGAAGAGAGGAGAAGATCAGGTGACCGCGACCAAGATGCGGGTAAGAAAGGTACAACCCGCACGGTCAGGCAGATCACAGCAGCTGCTAGAAAGCGGTCAAAGGCACAGCGGGGAAGAGGTCGCGCGGACTGAAAAGGCCGAGCGAACAGAAGATAGGAGAAGAGCAGGTGACCGCGACCAAGATGCGGGTGAGAAAGGAACAACCCGCACGGTCAGGCAGATCACAGCAGCAAACCGCGAGTAAAGAGACAACACACGCGGACAGACCGCAACGACTAGGAAGTCGGAGCGGCAGGAAAGAACAAGGAGTGCGGCGACAAGAAACAGGTCGCTACGACAAAGAGCAGTAGGAGAAGAGAACCAAGAAGAAGCAAGCCGCGCGAACAGGGCAACGAACAGACACAAGCCGCGCGGATAGAAACAAGCCGCGCGGACAGAAGAGAAGGCAAGCCGCGAAACAAGTCGCAGAACGCGGAAAACAAGCCGCGAACAACAGAGAGCGCACAGAATCAGGAGGAAATGACCGTGCCCTCTGATACCATGTTAGAAAGTAGCGGAAAGAAGCAAAAAGTAGAGAACAAGCGAATAAACTTTTGAATAATTGAATTTTTATTATCCAAAAAAGATATCATTTACAAAGGTATGACCTCCCTTATATAGAATGGAGGAGATAAGAAGAGAGTATACAAACAATGTGGGACTAAACATTTATAGTACTGAGCGGCTAGAATAATGGAGACCGCACAGGCCGCGCGGTTAGACAGATGGGTTAACCGCTCGGCAACTCCAGCAGGATAGAACAGGCCGCAGAGGTAGACCGATAGACCGCCCGGTTTACAAACCGCTGGATCAGACCGCTAAGCCGCTCGGTCTAATACTTCAACAGTGGACACGGGTGTGTCTTCGAGTACACGGCCTGTGACACGGGTGTATCACATGGTCGTTTCCCGCTCGGGTTAAGTTGGTGGTGTGTTGTCTGAGGTGTACGGCTCCTAGACACGGGCATGTCGGATGAGACACGGGCGTGGTGGATGTGACACGGGCGTGTCACATGGCCGTGTACTGTTCTGGATAAGTCGGTTGTGTGCCACTTAAGGTACACGTCGTGTGACAGGCGTGTCACAGGCTGTGTCAGCCAAAAAATACAGATTTGAGGGCAAATCGAGACCGTTCATTTCCTTCATCGTTGATCCAAGGGTCCAGGCCCTTCCCTGCTATTATAAGACTGTGAGTGGATGGATCACTCTCATCTTAGCCATTCTCTTTATAAAAGAGAGCTAGAGGGAAAGGAGAGCAAGGAGGACGAAGAAGAAGGGAGCTGGCTACCGGAGGAGCTTCGGAGTTCCGAATCGAGATCCGAGTTCAGATTCGTGGAGGCAAAGCCATGGCGGTGATTCCCATCCGGCTATTTTATGGCTCCAAAGCGACCGTCAAGGGTAATGATCTCCTTCTTGGACAAGCAAAGTCCTTTCTTTATGCATAAGCATGGAATCCTCCAAGTGGTGGAAAGCGTAATTGATTCCAGGTTAAGTTTTCATTTAGATCCGGAAATAGGTAGTACGGTATATGCATGTTGTGTGACGCCCATATGGA
Organism: Platanthera guangdongensis; assembly: GCA_039583875.1. Lineage (NCBI taxonomy): Eukaryota > Viridiplantae > Streptophyta > Magnoliopsida > Asparagales > Orchidaceae > Platanthera > Platanthera guangdongensis. The sequence continues at coordinate 130,741,149 of CM077148.1, read as the reverse complement.
CGGTTAGTCAGGATTGGTGATGTTTATATTGTGAACCGGAGAAGACTTTGTGTGTTATGTTGATGCTTGTGAATTGTGAATACTTGGAAAGCTTGGTATGAGCCCTTGTATGGGGTGTGTTGAATTGAAATGGATTGGAAAGCGGATCTGCGAGAGCTGTGTGTGGAGAAGGAAAGGGAAGGCCGACCCATGTCAAGATCTGCACTATTGACGAATTGAGCAACGGGAAATGGCTGACCTGTACCTGTGTTGTGGGAGATCGATTGGTGGCAAGGCTTGGGCGAATACGGCCCTGACCCGTCTTGCTGCACCACAATGGTGGGTCGATCTGAAGTGTAATGCTCAAATTTTTCATGAGGTTATCACCTCTGAGTAGGATGGGCAGAATGTCGCTAGCATGCGTGCTGGTGGACTTGGACCGGCCAACCAACAAGTTAAAAACCTCTGCTCGGTGGTGGGTAACTGGTATATCTGGTACACCAATAAAGTCCTCTAAGTGCACAGATCATCTGGCGGATGCCAGCGTTTGTGATACTGCTGTGATACTTGTTGTGATAGCTAGATGTTATGGCAATGCATACATGGAAGGAACCACTGTCCCAGGTAAGGGGTATGGTCGTTATAATTGGTCAGCTAATGCTTACCGTTGCTTTGTTTACTGCTCTTGGGGTTGATGTCTAACTGCAGGTGTTGACGGGTTAATTGGATTGAGCGGATTGAAGCCCTTGCTGCTTAAAGGCCCTTCAAGGCCGTGCAAAGAATTATAGGATTTCATGTGTGGTCGGCCTGCATGCCAATGTAGGAAGCTATATATTTGTAAAGAGAAACTTGTAAGTCCTTAAGGCCACGAGAGTTTTGTATTTGTATACATTCCTGGTTATATATATATAAATGTATGGTTTACATATTTTGTAACACCCCCATCCGTCACATGGCATATAACAGAAGGTCCAGCTGGAACCCGACGCCATATACCACAGACAGTCGGAAGGGTTACATAAGAATATCCAAACATCCCAATTAAGACTACTCGTCCTACACAGAGCATTCTAGCGGAAGTTTTTTAAAAGTAGAAAGAACCCAATCTTGAATCCAAATATCATGAATGCCCACAATAATTACCACTGGAATGAAATAATAATACACTGAAAGAAACTTGGCCTTATGGCCTTACAGAGGTTCACTTAATTAAATAATGTTTTCCATACATCGGCTCGCAGGTCGGCCACACATGACAAAAGTAAAGTACAACTATTCGCTTCGGCCTCCTAGGGCCAGCACAGCAACATGGGCTCCATCCCGCTATTTGGTACTCGGCTCTGCAGCACCTACAAGCACATTCCACCGCACGGTGGCAAACAAAGCAACTGTCAGCCAAAAGTCGACCAAATTAAAATGACCCCGCCTCTTACTCGGTAAGGCGGTGCTCTTTCCCTGCATATCATTAGCCCAGTAAAATAATAAAGCGCAATTATACTACGACACAGGTGTAGGCTCGCACGGCCAAACACCCCGTGCACTCAGGGCACATTAACGGTGAATCCTGACACTTCAGCGTCTTCACCACCATCCCAAAGACGGCAACCACGTGAGCATTTTAGCCTTCCTGACCCTGTATAGTCTAAGGCTCCCGACTATGTCAATGGCCAGTCCCCTTTTTGGGTCTCTCGCACCGAACCACATAGCCTAGGTCCAATTTCACTTGCCCGTTGCTCACACCACGTAGTCACTTTAAGACGTACGCACGAGCCAAGCTTCTCTCGGATCCCAAAACTTTTCCAAACAATCACATAACTCAGTTATGTTCAAGGCCGGTTCCCTAACAACCAAGTTAGCAGAACATGTTTCCGCTCAGTTTTCCGGGTGCGCCTTAGAGTTATTCACCAAGGATCCCTGTTGCAATCTACCGCGTAGAAACCCGAAAAACCCAAAGCACTGAGTCTTCTCCGGCAAAATATATCAAATGCAACATCACCGATCCAGACCAACATGTCCTGGTATGCTTCACACACAATGCCTATGTCCGTACTTCGATTCTGGACTCTATATGCAACACAAGGGGGACTATTCACATCAACCCCAAGGAACACCACGCACTCACCGCACACTCGCGGGAGCGGGTTTCCCTATGCAAAAAGGAAGAGAGCTTCACATGCTCAAGTAGAGAATCGTTACCCTTGTAGTCCGCTTAGGCGCCATGGAAAAACTACACGGATGGAAATCTTCGCAACGAACTTTCCTCCACGGATCCACTCTCAGATCTCAAAACGGTGCTCCGATGCTCCGCCGGCGGACGAAATCCTTCTTCTTCTTCCTCTTCTCTCTAACTCCTTGGAAAGAGAAAGCTTGGAGAGAAATGAAGGATTAACTCCCCTATTCCCGGCCTTAACAGAGTAGGAAACCATCTGGGCCGTTGGATCTTATTTAAAGAAAACGAACGGCTCAGATCCGCTCAAAAATCCCCAAACCTGGGCCGAACACGGCATGGAACACGGCCGTGTCCCAGACCGTGTGCCTCGATCCAGGCACGATTGTTGAACACAGAGACTCACACGGGCTACGACACGCCCGTGTCTCACTCGACACGCCCGTGTCGGATCCTCGACACGCCCGTAACTAGGGGGCGTGTCACATATAACCGCACGGCAACGGACATGACAAAACTGAACACAGGCAGGGACACGGGTATGAACACGCCTGTGTCACTCGATAATCGTCGAGCAAAAATCGTCGATCGTCGAACGCAGAGGGTCACTCGACAATCGTCGCGTGCCTTTTGTCGAATGTAGGGGGACACGCCCTGCCGACACGCCCGTATCACCTGGCGTGTTCCTCCCGAACACTTTTCGTCGAACTCAACCGGCTTTCGGGAATATGGGTAGAGACACGGTTAGGCACACGCCCGTGACAAATGACACGCCAGTGTCATTCAGCCGTGTTTCCTGCCGTGTCCTTCTCGGGATGAAAACAGCCAAAATACTAGCCAGACACGGCCTTGGACATGCCCGTGTCCTAGGCCGTGTACCCCTATACCGGCACCAAAAATCCCTTTTTACGCGACCAACTCAAATACCATTTTCGGGGCATTACAAATCTACCCCTCTTCAGGAATTTCGCCCCAAAATTAAGTAAAGGTACACAACTAAAAGTTACCTGAGTGGAATAACTCGGGATATTCCTCCAACATAGCTTGCTCTCGCTCCCATGAAGCTCCTCATGTCCACAATTATCCCAACGGACGTTAACAATTCGGACTTCCTTGTTACGGAGTCGCTTGACTGCAACATCTTCAATATGTGCTGGCTTGACCCTTGTCGTTAATTCATAATAAACCGGTACTTGATTGTCTGCAATGATTTGCGAAGGCTCTTGCACCGCCTTACGCAACACCGACACGTAGAACACATCGTGTAGCCCACTCAATTCCACTGACAGCTTCAATCTATACGCCGCCTCGCCAACACGCTCCAGGATTTCAAATGGTCCAAGGTATCTCGGACTCAGCTTCTTCAAGCGTCGAACCCGCGAGACACCCTTGAACGGCTTATTTTTTAAGTATACCTAGTTGCCAACATTGAACTCCACATTCCTATGTTCGACGTTATAGTACTTTGGCTGTCTATCCTGAGCGATCTTCAACCGTTCCTGAATTGTTCGTATCACTGAAGTGGCATCTTCCACCGCTTGACGATTGTAAAGCTTCTACTCGCCCGTCTCCAACCAAGACAACGGCGTGCGACACTTTCTCCCGCACAAGGCCTCGAAAGGTGCCATTCCAATACTCGCTTGAAAGTTGTTGTTATACGCAAACTCCACCATGTACAGGTGATCTTCCCACTACTTTCCAAAATCTAGGATGCACATGCGAAGCATGTCTTACATCGTCCGGTTGACCCTCTCGGTTTGGCCATCCGTCTGCGGATGAAAGGCTATGCTGAACTTTAGCTTAGTACCCAACAGACTATGCACCAATCTCCAGTCATTCGATGTGAAGCATCCATCTCAATCACTAACAATACTGCGGGGCACACCATGCAATCGTACAATATTCTCCACATAGAGTTTGGCTAACATTTCCACCGGATCTTCCTTCCTGACCGGAATAAAGTGCAACACCTTTGTCAACCTATCTACGACCACCCAAATGGCGTCATTTCCCTTCTGCAACTTCGGCAAACCATGCACAAAATCCATAGATATGTCGTCGAATTTCCATTCCGGGATAGGTAGGGACTTCAAGAAACCTCCGGGCTTCTGGCATTCCGCCTTCACCAATGCACATGTACGGCACTTGGCCACATAAAGTGCTACATCCTTCTTCAATCCTGGCCACCAGAATAATTTCTTCAAGTCTCTGTACATCTTCGTGCTTCCCGGGTGGATTGAGTACTTGGTATGATGAGCCTCATACATCAACTCCTCCCGAAGTTTATCCGCACTAGGAATGCATAGGCGACCGTCCTTCCTTAGCAACCCATCTTCAACAGCAAACTGGGAATTTGACCCGTCCAAAGATTCATCCAAGATCCGCTTCATGCTGTTGTCCTGAACTAAAGCCCGCCGAACTATATCAGCTAGGTCACACTGCACCTCTGTCCAAAACAGTTTCGCCTCAGGACTAGACTGCTTGTCGACGCAAGATATCTCCAAAGCCTCCAACTCATGGACCAATCTCTCATCATGTACCGATAACTAGTTGGCCTGCATCGGAGTCCTGCGACTCAACGCATCCGCCACTGCATTTCCTTTCCCAGGCACATAATGAATCTTGAAGGTGTAGTACCCTAAGAACTCCATCCACCTCCGCTGCCTCATACATCAACTCCTCCCGAAGTTTATCCGCACTAGGAATGCATAGGACGACCGTCCTTCCTTAGCAACCCATCTTCAACAGCAAAATGGGAATTTGACCCGTCCAAAGATTCATCCAAGATCCGCTTCATGCTGTTGTCCTGAACTAAAGCCCGCCGAACTATATCAGCTAGGTCACACTGCACCTCTGTCCAAAACAGTTTCGCCTCAGGACTAGACTGCTTGTCGACGCAAGATATCTCCAAAGCCTCCAACTCATGGACCAATCTCTCATCATGTACCGATAACTAGTTGGCCTGCATCGGAGTCCTGCGACTCAACGCATCCGCCACTGCATTTCCTTTCCCAGGCACATAATGAATCTTGAAGGTGTAGTACCCTAAGAACTCCATCCACCTCCGCTGCCTCATATTCAGATCCTTTTGATCCAACAGGTACTTCAAGCTCTTATGATCGGTGTAAATATCGACCTTCACACCGTACAGGTAGTGCCTCCAAAGCTTTAGAGTAAATATCACGGCTGCTAACTCCAAGTCATGGACCGGGTAATTTCTCTCGTGAGCCTTCAATTGTGGTGAACCGTAGGCTATCACACTCCCATGCTGTAGCAGAACACAGCCCAAACCACTGCCTGAAGCATCACTATAGATCTCGTGTAACGCCCCCACCTATCACATGACATATAACGGTGGGTCCGGCCGGGGCCCCACGCCATATATCACAGACAAGCGAAGGAATTACGTGGGGAAATAAAAATCTATGCGTATCCTTAACTCATTCATTCTAGTGCAGCCTTTTTATGTTAGCATGAACTCAAACCAGAATGTCCACCAATATATAAATACCACATTTATATATAACAACGCCAGGAATGTAGACAACCCACACACCCTGGCCTTATGGCCTTACAAGTTCCTCTTTTACACATCAATAATTTCGTACATCGGCACGCAGGCCGGCCACACATGAAATCCAAACACAACTCTTCGCATGGCCTTCAAGGGCCTGAGTCTCGGGTGGTTTTGCGGGTGTGCAGCCTGATGCACACGGCCTCCAACACGGGCGTGTCTGAGGGCGTGTCGTGGACACGACACTTGACATGGGCGTGTCACACGGCCGTATATTGGTTGGATTGAGTCGGTTGACTACCGCTTAGAGAGACACGGCATGTGACACGGGCGTGTCACAAGGCGTGTCAGGCCGTGTTCAAGCTTTTCTGGCCAAATTTTAGCCGTTTGTTTCCCTCTTCCTGGATCCAGTGGTTGGGCTCTGTCCAGGTATTGTGAAGGCCGAGAAAAAGGGGATATAACCCTTTCTTTCTCTTCTTCTTCTTCATTTTATTCCAAGAGAGGGAGGAAGAAAGGCCTAAGGCGAGAGGGAAGGGAGGAGACTACCAGCTGCTGGAGAAGCTGCGGAGTGCGGAGCGAAGATCCGAGAGCGGATTCGTGAAGGCAGAGCCGAGGCGGTGATTTCCATCCGGCTACTTCATGGCGCCGAAGTGATCTTCAAGGGTAACGATCTCCTTCTTGGACATCGAAGTCATTCCTTTATGCATGTGCTTGGAATCCTCCACCAAGAGGTGGATATCCGTGAAGTGATTCCTTTGTTGAGTCTGCATCTAGAGCCGAAAATATGGAGTACGGCATAGACATGTTGTGTGAAGCGCATCTGGACCGGTAGTCTGGATTGGTGATGTTCATGGGTAAACCGGAGAAGACTCCGTGGATTTGATGAGATGCAAATGGATTTTTGTTGTGATGAATGTATGGATGTGCTGCTGAATGTGAGGAGGCTTTGATGAAGCTCCTGGTTATGATATGATCAATTGGTAGCACGCCTGGGGAACTCGAGATAAACCCGGCCTGTTATACCACTAGGGTGGGTTGATCTATTTAGGTAGGGATCGATTGGTGGCAATGCTTGGGGAGCCGAGTTAAACCCGGATTGCTGCACCACATGGGTGGGTCGATCGGAATAGGAGGGGGGTCGATTGGTGTTAATGCTTGGGGAGCTTGGATAAACCCGGCTTGCCACACCACATGGTGTGTGTCGATCTGCTCTAGTTATTATTGGATGCTGTGAGGTTGTACCTCTGATTGGTTTGGGCGGGATGTCGCCAGCTTGCGAGACTGGTGGACTAGGGCCGGTCAACCAACAAGTTAAAACCTATGATCGACGGTGTATGACTGGTGGATTCCGGTACGCCAAGAAGGTGCCCTGAGTGCACGGAGCGTCTGGTGGATTCCAGCATTTGTGATGTAATGTGTTTGCTAGCGGGATAAAGAAAATGATATACATATGATGTTTGATGATGCTTGATGATAGCTGATGGCACTGTATACCAGGAAGGAACCACTACCCCGGGTAGGGGGTAGGGTCGTTATAATGGGTCAGCCAAATGCTGACCGTTACTTTGTTTTCTGTGTTGGCTTGGATATTTAATTGCAGGTGCTGCGGCTTGAAATGAATAAATGGAATGGCTAGCTTGCTGCTATGCCTGTGTTCCAGGTCGTGTGCACTTGGACACACCCGTGTCCTGCAAACACGCCCTAGCTCAAAACATCGAGCTGAGTTCGACGATCACTGACACGCCCTGTGACACGACCGTGTCACAGTCCGTGTCCTCACACGACACTCGACACTCGACGATCGTCGAGCGAAATTCGTTGACCTCACGACTCGACACAACCCAGGCCTGACACGCCCTGGGACACGCCCGTGTCCCAGGCCGTGTCACCCATGCCTGAACCCAAATTGGCCCAAAATGACCCGATTGACTTCGGGGTGTTACAATCCGCCCCTCCTTCAAATAATTTCGTCCTCGACATTTGTCACACTCCAAGTAGCCACAACATCACAAACTCTTACACCCCAAGCCTCCGCACAAACTAACAAACATACAACACAAACAAACATGCCTAACTTCCACTTGTGCACAGTCAGCCAGAGCATCCAGAGTGTGATCTCGACATCAATCTATCTCATCACTGTCACAGGTGCACCAAACGTTGATAGATATATACAACATTCATCACACTGGTATATAAGCATAGTTTACAGACAACAGAGCATCCAAGAGAGTTAATTCATGATTCACCTCCGCTCAGCCTCCCGATTTTGCAATTTGCGATTAAGAGACAAATTAAACACCCGAGGCTGAATTTCACCAACTGAGCTTTGCGGCTCTTGCACTTTCATCGCATGCAATCGAGGTTGCGTCCGGGGTGTAGATGACTCGGCCACTGCTTTACCCTTTTCTTCATATGACGCGCCTGTTTTTTTCTCACTCCCTAGAGGGGCATTCCAACAGAATTTTGTTATGTGTCCTTGCTGCCCACATTTATAGCATATACGCGTATCAACACGTCCTGGCCCATAAGTAGCCCCCGAAGAAACAGTCGACGGAGCTGATTCCGCATGCCTAAATCTTTTCTTCTCTCATCTTCGAAACTCTGATTGATCCAATTGCGACACTTTAAACTCTGGCTTTTCCACTACCAGTCTCTTCGTTTCTTGTACCCGCTTCATATCCTTCTCCAATGCACGAGCTGTGTCGACCAACGCTTGGAAGCCTTGGCTCACCGAACTCGGAAGTGCCAACCTCAATTCATCCTGTAGTCCTTCATAAAACCGATTTGTCTTTCGTGCTTCCTCCGCGAAGGTAGATCCCGCATATCTCCCCAATCTTGTAAACTCATGCAGGTAGGTATCAATATCGTGCTCACCCTGCACCAGACGTAGAAACTCATTTTCCATCGCAATCCTCTGCGACACTGGCACATACTTGGCTAATAATATTTGGGAGAATTCATCCATTGAAACTTCCGTTAAACCCCGACCTGCCAAGTGATGCACTTCGATCTCATCCCACCACAATCTTGCATCGCCTTCCAACAGAAAAGTGGCCAACATCACTTTCTGCTCCTCTACCATCCTAATTGCAGTTAGGATCCTTTTTACCCTTGCCAACCAATCTTCCGCCTGCGTTGGGGAAAGCGCTCCACCAAACGTCGGTGGATGAAAGTGCATAAAACGTGTCAATGACTCGTCACTTGCTTGTGCCTCCACCACCACTGCAGCATACTCTTGCCTTGCACCAGGCCTTGCCTGTCCAGTAGGTTGTGCTTGTAACATGGCAAGCACTATCTCCGTCACCACCCGTATAGCTTCTGCCGAGGGAGGCATAGGCACTTCCACGGGTGCTGCACTCTCATCAGACCGCTGGGGCTCAGACGGCCCAGCTCCATCCCTCGCCACCTATCAATGTACAGAACACCATTAATACTTCAAATCATAACGGTACTGCTACATTGAATACACACTCACGCACATCATGTGCATGACATACATTCCTAGTAGACATTCATGAGTTCATTTATGTTCTCTCCTCCCAAACAATCTAAACCTGGCTCTGATACCACTTTGTAACGCCCCCACCTGTCACATGACATATAACGGTGGGTCCGGTCGGGGCCCCACGCCATATATCACAGACAAGCGAAGGACTTACGTGTGGAAATCAAAATCTATGTGTATCCTTAACTCATTCATTCTAGCGCAGCCTTTTTATGTTAGCATGAACTCAAACCAGAATGTCCACCAATATATAAATACCACATTTATATATAACAACACCAGGAATGTAGACAACCCACACACCCTGGCCTTATTGCCTTACAGGTTCCTCTTTTACACATCAATAATTTCGTACATCGGCACGCAGGCCGGCCACACATGAAATCCAAACACAACTCTTCGCATGGCCTTTAAGGGCCTATAGCAGCAAGCTAGTCATTCCACTTATTCATTTCAAGCCGCAACACCTGCAATTAAATATCCAAGCCAACACAGAAAACAAAGTAACGGTCAGCATTTGGTTGACCCATTATAACGACCCTACCCCCTACCCGGGGTAGTGGTTCCTTTCCTGTATACAGTGCCATCAGTTATCATCAAGCATCATCAAACATCATATGTATATCATTTTCTTTATCCCGCTAGCAAACACATTACATCACAAATACTGGAATCCACCAGATGCTCCATGCACTCAGGGCGCCTTCTTGGCGTACCAGAATCCACCAGTCATACACCGTCGATCAGAGGTTTTAACTTGTTGGTTGACCGGCCCTAGTCCACCAGTCTCGCAAGCTAGCGACATCCCGCCCAAACCAATCAGAGGTACAACCTCACAGCATCCAATAACAACCAGAGCAGATCGACCCACACCATGTGGTGTGGCAAGCCGGGTTTATCCAAGCTCCCCAAGCATTACCACCAATCGACCCCCCTCCTATTCCGATCGACCCACCCATGTGGTGCAGCAAGCCGGGTTTAACTCGGCTCCCCAAGCATTGCCACCAATCGATCCCTACCTAACTAGTTCAACCCACCCTAGTGGTGTAACAGGCCGGGTTTATCTCGAGTTCCCCAGGCGTGCTACCAATTGATCATATCATAGCCAGGAGCTTCATCAAAGCCTCCTCACATTCAGCAGCACATCCATACATTCATCATAACAGAAATCCATTTGCATCTCATCAAATCCACGGAGTCTTCTCCGGTTTACCCATGAACATCACCAATTCAGACTACCGGTCCAGATGGGCTTCACACAACATGCTTATGCCGTACTCCATATTTCCGGCTCTAGATGGAGACTCAACAAAGGAATCACTTCATGGATATCCACCTCTTGGTGGAGGATTCCAAGCACATGTATAAAGGAAGGACTTCGATGTCCAAGAAGGAGATCGTTACCCTTGAAGATCACTTCGGCGCCATGAAGTAGCCGGATGGAAATCACCGCCTCCTCGGCTCTGCCTTCACGAATCTGCTCTCGGATCTTCGCTCCGCACTCCACAGCTCCTCCAGTAGCTGGTAGTCTCCTCCCTTCCCTCTTGCCTTAGGCCTTTCTTCCTCCCTCTCTTGGAATAAAATGAAGAAGAAGAAGAAGTGAAAGAAAGGGTTATATCCCCTTTTTCTCGGCCTTCACAATACATGGACAGAGCTCAACCACTGGATCCAGGAAGAGGGAAACAAACAGCTTAGATTTGGCTAGAAAAGCTTGAACACGGCCTGACACACCCTATGACACGCCCGTGTCACAGGCCGTGTCTCTCTAATCGGCAGTCAACCGACTCAATCCAGCCAATACACGGCCGTGTGACACGCCCGTGTCACGTGCCGTGTCCACGACACGCCCTCAGACACGCCCATGTCTGAGGCCGTGTGCATCAGGCTGCACACCCGCAAAACCACCCGAGACTCACACGGCCCTGGCACACGCCCGTGCTCCAGGCCGTGTGCACCTGGACACACCCGTGTCCCGCAAACACGCCCTAGCTCAAAACATCGAGCTGAGTTCGACAATCACTGACACGCCTTGTGATACGCACGTGTCACAGGCCGTGTCCTCACGCGACACTCGACACTCGACGATCGTCGAGCAAAATTCGTCGACCTCATGACTCGACATAACCCAGGTCTGACACGCCCTGGGACACGCCCGTGTCCCAGGCCGTGTCACCCATGCCTGAACCCAAATTGGCCCAAAATGACCCGATTGACTTCGGGGTGTTACATCTCGAACCCTTCGGTCCCACTTGGCGAACATAAAATAGGCGTCGTGGTCAACCGCCTCTTCAACTCTTCAAAAGCATGTTCGCACTCCGAAGACCACACAAACTTCTGATCCTTCCTAGTCAACGTCGTGAGTGGTAGCGCTATCCGCGAGAAGTTCTCTACGAAGCGCCTGTAGTAGCCAGCAAGCCCTAGAAAACTCCGGACCTCCGCCACTGTAGTCAAAGCAGGCCACTCTCGTATCGCCACTATCTTCGCCGGATCCATAGCTATCTCTTATCCACTGACAACATGACCAATGAACGCTATCGAGGATAACCAGAATTCACACTTGGAGAACTTAGCATACAACTGCTTCCTCCTCAACGTCTCCAACACCATGTGTAGATGATTGTAGTGATTCTCCTCGCACTGCTAGTACACCAGGATATCATCGATAAATACTATCACGAAACGATCCAGGTACTCTCTGAACGTCATGTTCATCAGATCCAAAAACACTGATGGTGCATCGGTCAAACCAAATGGCATGACCGTGAACTCGTAATGCCCAAACCGCGTACTGAATGTTGTCTTTGGGATGTCGCTCTCCCTTATCCTCAACTGGTAGTAACCGGATTTCAGATCCAACTTCGAATACACCGTTGACCCAACCAACTGATCAAACAGATTGTCAATCCTCGGAATCGGATACTTATTCTTATCCGTAAGCATGTTCAATTCCCGGTAGTCGATACAAAGTCGCAAGCTCCCATCTTTCTTCTTAACAAAGAGAACTGGTGCGCTCCAAGGCGACGAACTTGGACGCACATAACCTTGCTCTAGCAACTCTTGCAGTTGCACCTTCAACTCCTCCATCTCTCGCGGCGCTATCCGATATGGAGAGCGTGAAACAGATTTGGCACCCGGTACCAGCTCAATGGTAAAATCAATCTCCCGCTGAGGAGGGGCTCCTGGGAGATCATCTGGGAACACATCTGGATACTCGGACACAACTGGAATACTGTCAAGACTTGGCTTAGGCGGCGAAGTCTGCAATAGAGTGACAAACAGCTCTGCCCCAGACCGAACCGTCCTAATCACCTGAAGGGATGACATCAAAATCTTACCCGACCCCTCCATGCCCGCAAAAGTAGTCTCCCGATCAGTGTTCATACCCAACTTAACTTCCTTACGGTTGTAATCAATGCATGCACCCTGCTCCGAGAGCCAATCCATACCGAATATTACCTCGAACTCCACTAACGGTAGAACCAACGCCTGCAAATCAAACTCCTGGTCTCCAATCCGAATCTTCACTACGCAGACCCTATCTACGCGCATTGAGCACCCATTGAGCAACAACACATCCAACTTGTCTTTTGCCATCGAGGACGGAACCCCGATGCGCGATATGAATTTTTTGTACAAGAAGGAATGTGATGCTCCCGTATCAAACAGGGCTCTTGCCGGAAACTCAAAGATCAACACAAAGTCTAGCACCAACGAAAGTAAGCTAACAAATACGAAGGTAACAACTATAAAAGTTAAACCACTGTAATTTAACTCATACCTGTCACCACGTCCGCTTGCTTTATGGCCTCTTGCAGGCCAAGGTTGTAAACTCTAGGCTGGGCTGGAGCATGATGGGACGCGGTTGACTCCACCACCTTCCCTTTCTCCTCATAAGTCGCTCCAGGCTTCCTCTCGGACCTTGCACGTCCGCTCCAACACTCACGAGCAAAATGCCTCATCTTCCCGCAGTTGTAGCAAGCTCCTGGGACTCGACTTGTAGTTTCCTCCGATGCACTAGACGGAGGGGCTGAGTTCGAAGTCCTCTATTTCTTGTTCCACCAGCGGAAACTTGACTTGGTATTTGGCACCTTGAACTCAGACTTCTTTTCTCCTGGGTCCTTCTTCTCTTGAACTTTCTTCACAACCTTCTCCAATGACGGGCCGAATTGACCAAGGCTAGGAAGCCCTACGCCTTAGGCCCAGCAAGTAGTAGTTGTAGATCGCCGCGTAGACCCTCATACAACCGGTTGGTCTTCCGTTCTTCTTCCATAAACGTAGCACCAGCATAACTACCCAACTGTGTGAACTCATGGAGATACTCGTCCACACTTCTGGCTCCCTGAGTCAACCCAAGATACCGATTCTCCATCTCCAACTTCTGAACAGAGGATAGGTATCTGGCCAAGAATAATCTAGAGAATTCCTCCATCGGCACATCCGCAAGCTGCCTTCCCACTAAGAGATGAAACTCCAACTCATCCCACCACAGCCTCGCTTCGCCAGTCAAAAGGAAGGTTGTTATGGTGGTCTTCTGCCACTCCTCAGTTAACGTGGCTGTCAAGACCCTCTTTTTCGAAGAGAGCCAGTACTCAGCTTGAGCTGGCGTTCCAACCCCATCGAACCTCGGAGGATTAAAGCCCATTACATGCTTGAGCTGCTTCTCCGTAGCTCTCCTCGGCTCTACCAGATCAACTGTTGTGCACTCCAACACTCTCGGCTCTACTGCCCTAACCGGTTCTTGCTCATTCGCAGGAGGTGCGCGATGCATTTGCCCTGCAGGTTGGGCATTTATCATTGCAAATACCGCCTCAGCCACAAACCTGATGGTTTCCGCTGAAGGTGTTGTAGGCACGTCCCTTGGTGCACTAATTTCTGCTGATTGCGGACGCTCTGACTGACCAGCACCGCTCCTAACTGCCTATAGTAGCAAAGACACACGATTAGATGACAAACAAATTGCTAAAAGCAATCGTTGGAACACTCAGATTCTGTAAAATAAGTGTATTTTGCATTCCTAAGTGGACATTCATGGGTTCTTTTTGATGTTATAACGATGACGCACACATGTACTCACCACCCCTTAAAAGAATTCGCCCACGAATTCATTTAAACCTGATCGTAACCAGAAGTCTGATACCAAATTGTAACACCCTCATCCGTCACATGGCATATAACAGAAGGTCCAGCTGGAACCCGATGCCATATACCACAGACAGTCGGAAGGGTTACATAAGAATATCCAAACATCCCAATTAAGACTACTCGTCCTACACAGAGCATTCTAGCGGAAGTTTTTTAAAAGTAGAAAGAACCCAATCTTGAATCCAAATAACATGAATGTCCGTAATAATTACCACTGGAATAAAATAATAATACACTGAAACAAACTTGGCCTTATGGCCTTACAGAGGTTCACTTAATTAAATAATATTTTCCATACATCGGCTCGCAGGCCGGCCACACATGACAAAAGTAAAGTACAACTATTCACTTCGGCTTTCTAGGGCCAGCACAGCAACATGGGCTCTAGCCCGCTATTTGGTACTCGGCTCCGCAGCACCTGCAAGCACATTCCACCGCACGGTGGCAAACAAAGCAACGGTCGGCCAAAAGCCGACCAAATTATAACGACCCTGCCCCTTACTCGGGACGACGGTGCTCTTTCCCTGCATATCATTAGCCGAGTAAAACAATAAAGCGCAATTATACTACGCCACAGGTGTAGGCTCGCACGACCAAACACCCCGTGCACTCAGTGCACATTAACGGTGAATCCTGACACTTCAGCATCTTCACCACCATCCCAAAGACGGCAACCACGTGAGCATTTTAGCATTCCTGATCCTGTCTAGTCTAAGGCTCCCGACTATGCCAATGGACAGTCCCCTTTTCGGGTCTCTCGCACCGAACCACATAGCCTAGGTCCAATTCCACTTGCCCGTTGCTCACACCACGTAGTCACTTTAAGACGTACGCACGAGCCAAGCTTCTCTCGGATCTCAAAACTTTTCCAAACAATCACATAACCCAGTTATGTTCAAGGCCGGTTCCCTGACCGCCAAGTTAGCAGAACATGTTTCCGCTCAGTTTTCCGGGTACGCCTTGGAGTTAATCCCCAAGGATCCCTGTTGCAATCTACCGCGTAGAAACCCGAAAAACCCAAAGCACGGAGTCTTATCCGGCAAAACATATCAATGAAACATCACCGATCCAGACCAACATGTCCGGGTAGGGTTCACACACAATGCATATACTCATACTTCGATTCTGGACTCTATATGCAACACAAGGGGGACTATTCACATCAACCCCAAGGAACACCACGCACTCACCGCACACTCGCGGGAGCGGGTTTCACTATGCAAAAAGGAAGAGAGCTTCACATGCTCAAGTAGAGAATCGTTACCCTTGTAGTCCGCTTAGGCTCCTTGGAAAAACTACACGGATGGAAATCTTCGCAACGAACTTTTCTCCACGGTGCCGCTCTCAGATCTTAAAACGGTGCTCTGATGCTCCGCCGGCGGCCGAAATCCTCCTTCTTCTTCCTCCTCTCTCTAACTCCTTGGAAAGAGAAAGCTTGGAGAGAAATGAAGGATTAACTCCCATATTCCCGGCCTTAATAGAGCAGGAAACCATCTGGGTCGTTGGATCTTATTTAAAGAAAACGAACGGCTCAGATCTGCTCCAAAATCCCCAAACCAGGGTCGAACACGGCTTGGCACACGGCCGTGTCCCCGGCTGTGTGCCTCGATCCAGGCACGAATGTAGAACACAGAGACTCACACGCGCTACGACACGCCCGTGTCTCACTCGACACGCCCGTGTCGGATCCTCGACACGCCCGTGACTCGGGGGCGTGTCACATATAACTGCACGACAACGGACACGACACAACTGAACACGGGTAGGGATACGGGTATGAACACGCCCGTGTCACTCGACAATCGTCGTGCAAAAATCGTCGATCATCGAATGCAGAGGGTCACTCGACAATCGTCGAGTGCCTTTCGTCTATCGTCGAACGCAGGGGGACACACCCTCCAGACACGCCCGTGTCGCCTGGCGTGTTTCTCCCAAACACTTTTCTTCAAACTCAACCGGCTTTCGGGAACACGGGTACAGACACGATTAGGCACACGCCCGTGTCAAATGACACACCCGTGTCATTCAGCCGTGTTTCTAGCCGTGTCCTTCTCGGGATGAAAATGACCAAAACACCAGCCAGACACGGCCTTGGACACGCCCGTGTCCTAGGCCGTGTACCCCTATACCGGCACCAAAAATCCCTTTTTATGCGACCAACTCAAATACCATTTTCGGGGCATTACATATTTAGTGGACATTCGTTGTGATGAGTTCTTGCAACTTAAAATGATTGCGCTAGAATGCTCTGAGTTAGGATGCAAGTAGAACGTTATTTTGATATTCATACGTAATTCTGCCGTTTGTTTGTGAAATATGGCATGGGGCCCCGGCCGGACCCACTGTTATATTCCATATGACGAATGGAGGCGTTACAAAGTGGTAGCAGATCCAGGTTTAGATGTTTGGAAGGGAGAACATAATTGAACTCAAGAATGTCCACTAGGAATGTAATACATGCACATGAGGAGCGTGAGCGTGTCACCAATGTATGTTTGTCGTTATGGAATGGACGCAACTTGTGTTTTGTACATCGATAGGCGACGAGGAGTGGTGCTGGGCAGTCTAAACCCCAGCATTCCGATGAGAGTGCGACACCAGCTGAGGCGCCTACACCTCCCTCAGCGGAGACCACAGGTGCTGGGCTGTCTGAACATCAGCGTTCCGATGAGAGTGCGGTACCAGCTGAGGCTCCTACACCTCCCTCGGCGGAGACCATACGTGTGGTTACTGAGACGGTGCTCGTTGTATTACAGGCACTGCCTACTGTGCAGGCAAGGCCTACAGGGGTGCCAGTATGGCTTGATGCAAATCAAGAGCATGTGGAGGTTGTGGTTGATGAGCAAACAGCTGATAAGCAAATGAAGCAGTTTATGGAGTTTCATCCACCTATGTTTGGAGGAACGGATTCCCCAAGACAGGCTGAAGATTGGCTCGCAAGAGTGAAGAGGATCCTGACAGCAATCAGGACTGTGGAGGGGCAGAAAGTTACTTTAGCCACGTTTTTGTTGGAAGGAGATGCGAGGCTTTTGTGGGACGAAGTGGAATTGCACTACTTGGTAGGTTAAGGATTAAAGGTAATATCGATCGAAGAATTCTCACAATTATTTCTGGCCAAGTATTTGTCAGTGTCGCAGCGGATTGCTATGGAAAATGAGTTCCAACGTCTGCTGTAGGGTGAGAGTAGTGTTGATACTTACCTGCATGAGTTTATGAGGCTGGGGCGCTATGCGGGGTCTAATTTCGCTAAGGAGGTGTGGAAGATGAATAGGTTCTATAAGGGACTGCGTGATGAGCTGAGGTTGGAACTCCCGAGTTCGGTGAACCAAGGCTTCCAAGCGTTAGTAGATACAACCCGTGCACTTGAGAAAGATTTGAAACGGGTGCAGAATAATAAGAACTTGGCGGTGAAAAAGCCGGAATTCAAAGTTCCACAGTCAGAACAATCAGAGTTTAGGAGACGAGACAAGAAGAGGTTTCAGCCTGTTGAACCAACTCCTTCGACTGTTTCTTCGGGAGCAACCTACTGACAAGAATGTGTTGATACACGTACATATTTTCATTGCGGGAAGCAAGGACACATAGCCCATAATTATTGGAGTGGCCCGTCAAGAGGTGAGAAAAAGACAGGTGCGTCTTATGAAGAAAAGGGTAAAGTAGTGACCGAGTCATCTGCATCCCGAACGCAACCACGACTGTACAATCTCGAATTGCAGGAGCAGCAAATCTCAACTAGTGAAGTACAATAGCCTCGAGTGTTTAGTTTGGAAGTACAGGAGGCTATAAAACGACTTATGAGAGATGCAGATGAGCAGACGTAAACTGAAGAGTGAATTGTGTTACTTTGGTGATGTAAATATATGTTGTATGTAGGGACGAACGATAAGATGTTTGTTCACACCTTGTTTTATCCAGGTGATCATTTGATCAAGGTGGAATACAGGAATGGTACTATTGGTGTATGTATATCTGGGGTAAAAGATATGAGTATGGTGTGTATGTCTAACATGTTCATGACTGTTTTGTGCGATGTCGTGGGGTGAGACAAGCTGCTGTCTCTGAGCTCTAACCCGGATCGTTTTACTAAGGAACGGCGTGGTTATGTTGATGTCTACAGCTGACCTAAATTTCGGGACGAAATTTCTTGTAAGGAGGGGAGGGTTGTAACACCTCAAATCCCAATTTGGGTTCAGGTTGGGTGACACGGCCTGGGACACGGGCGTATCCCAGGGCGTGTCCTGCTCAGGTTGAGCAGCTTGTCGAGTGCTCGACGAAATGCACTCGAGAAGTTCTCGAGAGGGAACACGCCCTGCGACACGGGTGTGTCAGAGGGTGTGTCCTCCTCTGGTCGACGAACTGCACTCGACGATTGTCGAGCGGTAAGTCACGTTGAGTACACGGCCTGTGACATGGGCATGCCACAGGGCCATGTCCTTCTCTGGATCAGCTCGGGTTTTGTGTGTTTGTGGATACGGGTGTGTCTTGGGGTACACGGCCTGTGACACGAGCGTGTCACATGGCCGTGTCCCACTCGGGTTGAGTTGGTGGTGTGTTGTCTGAGGTGCACGACTCCTAGACACGGGCATGTCGGATGTGACACGGGCGTGGCGGATGTGACACGGGCGTGTCACATGGACGTGTACTGTTCTGGATAAGTCGGTTGTGTGTCGCTTAAGGTACACGGCCTGTGACATGGGCGTGTCACAGGCCGTGTCAGCCCAAAAATATAGATTTTAGGGAAAATCGAGGTCGTTCATTTCCTTCATCTTAGATCCAAGGGTCCAGGCCCTTCCCTGATATTATAAGACTGAGAGTGTATGGATCACTCTTATCTTAGCCATTCTCTTTCTAAAAGAGAGCTAGAGGGAAGGGAGAGCAAGGAGGAAGAAGAAGAAGAAGGGAGTCGGCTGCCGGAGGAGCTTCGGAGTTCCGAATCGAGATCCGAGTTCAGATTCGTGGAGGCAAAGCCATGGAGGTGATTTCCATCCGGCTAGTCATGGCTCCAAGGCGATCGTCAAGGGTAACGATCTCCTTCTTGGACAAACGAACTCCTTTCTTTATGCATAAGCATGGAATTCTCCACCAAGCGGTGGAAAGCGTAAGTGATTACAGGTTAAGTCTGCATTTAGAGCCGGAAATAGGTAGTACGATATAGACATGTTGTATGAAGCCCATCCGGAGGGTTAGTCGGGATCGGTGATGTTTATATTGTAAACCGGAGAAGACTCTGTGTGTTGTGTGGATGATTGTGAATTGTGAATGCTTGGAAAGCTTGGTATGAGCTCTTGTATGGGGTGTGTTGAATTGAAATGGATTAGAAAGCGGATCTGCGAGAGCTGTGTGTGGAGCAGGAGAGGGAAGGCCGACTCGCGTCAAGATCTGCGCTATTGATGAATTGAGTAACGGGAAATGGCTAACCTGTGCCTGTGTTGTGGGAGATCGATTGGTGGAAAGGCTTGGGCGGATGTGGCACCGACCCGGCTTACTGCACCACAATGGTGGGTCGATCTGAAGTGGAATGCTCAAGTTTGCCGTGAGGTTAGCACCTCTGAGTGGGATGGGCGAAATGTCGCTAGCATGCGTGCTGGTGGACTAGGACCGGCCAATCAACATTTTAAAAACCTCTGCTCGGTGGTGGGCAACTGGTATATCTGGTACACCAATAATGTGCCCTGAGTGCACGAAGCATCTGGCGGAGGCCGACGTTTGTGATACTATTGTGATACTTGTTGTGATAGCTAGATGTTATGGCAATGCATATAGGGAAGGAACTACTGCCCCGAGTAAGGGGTAGGGTTGTTATGATTGGTCAGCTAATGCTGACCGTTGCTTTGTTTACCGCACTTGGGGTGGATGTCTAACTGAAGGTGTTGACGGCTTGATTGGATTGAGCGGATGGAAGACCTTGCTGCTTAAAGGCCCTTGAAGGTCGTATGAAGAATTCTTGGATTTCATGTGTGGCCGACCTGCGTTCCGATGTAGGAAGTTATATATTTGTAAAGAGAAACTTGTAAGGCCTTAAGGGCACGAGAGTTGTGTATTTGTATACATTCCTGGTGATATATATATAAATGTATGGTTTATATATTTAGTGGACATTCGCTGTGATAAGTTCTTGCAACTTAAAATGTTTGCGCTTGAATGCTCTGAGTTAGGATGCGAGTAGAACGTGATTTTGATATTCATACGTAATTCCGCCGTTTATCTGTGAAATATGGCATGGGGCCCTGGCCGGACCCACTGTTATATTCCATATGACGAATGGAGGAGTTACATTGTAACACCACCAAAACCTGAATACAATCACATCGTGAATAGCCTAGGAGCCTTAGAGTAGTCCTATGGAGATTGACGACGAATTACGAGTGCTTTGGAGCCCTTTTGGAACCTTTAAGTTTGTACACGACCCGACACATAGTTGTGTATAAAGCTGTGTGCCAGATTTTCTAAATAGTTTGGAATCCAAGAGGAACATGGCTTATTGCCACGGCTGTGTCCAAATCTATGTCAAGCTACATGGCCTGGCATATGGCTTTGTGCCAGTTTTTCTAAATAGTTTGGAAAACATAATGGAACACAGCTTATTGGCACGACCGTGCCCAAAGCCATGTCAACCTACACTTCCTGGCACACGACTATATACAAAGCCATGTAGAGCTCTTGGTTTAAGACATGGAATGTAGATTGTTGTAAGTGCAGGTACACAACCTAGAATACGGGAGTGTCACAAGCCATGTACAGGACCAGAAAGATTATTTTACAGTCAGCAGAGAGAGGTTTTAACCTCAATTTCTTTTTGAGATTCTCTCTTCAAAAAGGAGAAAGATGAGGGGGAAAGGAGGAGAATGAGGAAAGTGATCTAGCCATTGGAGGAGCTCCAAACCTCTGAATTGTGAGCCGATTTCGAATCCACAGAGAGGACCCCGTTGTGGTCAGTTCCATCTGACTTAATCTTCGATTCATGACACCCAAGCAAAGTTCAAGGGTAACGATCGTTATCTCCGGTCTCAGGACATGTTTGTTATATTTTATTTTAATATATTTGCATTTGGAAGTGTCTACTGCGCTAAAAAGCGGAAGGTATGACATCCATCGGGTTGATTATGTCCATCCCCAACATATACTACATATTGAAATCAACTTGGGTTGTGAATTTAGACATGTTGTGTGAAGCCCATCTACGACATGTTGGTCTAAATTAATGATGTTTGATTTGTGTGTCGGAGAAAACTCTGAGATATGTTTTATTAGGTTGCGAGATGTTAGACTAAGGGAGTTTGGGAAACACTTAACGAAAACGCAGTTGTTGTTGTGTGGAGAATGCGAACTTCTCCATAAATCCGTAGTGGTGTGGCGATGTCCCACCTACGATGGTTGTGATCGTGAATCCTATATCATCTCAAGAAGATTAGGTGCATATCTTGTTTTTTGGTTATACGCGATCGGGTCAAGGAAAAGCTATACCTGCACCATGCTTTGTTGACACAGTAATTTGAACAACGGGCCTTAGCTGAACCAAACCTTCACCATATTATTAAGGTAGAGGAAAACCTCGTAAACCCTATTAGCATGGGAGAGACTGAGTCGAAGCCGCTGAGCTTGACTAGTAGAATGTTCAAATGAAATCTGAGTTTGCAATAATTGGATTGGAGGAGATACTCATGCGAGCGTCTGCCTTTACTTGCCTTGAGAGCTTGAAACGTGTGGCTGTGCATGCCAACATTTATGATTGATGTTTGTTAGCCTCATGTTTAAGTGATTGAGTTAACCTTCGGGTAAACCAACCAACATCATGTGCATATTTATGTTCACTTCTTTTGATGCTCAAACTAGACAAATTAATTATGCTTAGAACTTCACTCTGCTTAGAGTAGCCACACTTTCTTTTGTTATATATATATATATTGCTTGTGCGGCTTGCTTGCATGAGTATGGTACCACCGCCTTATAGTCAGCTCGAATGGTCGGTGTGGGTTGTTACACCGTTTGTGGTCAGTCTAGAGTTGCCCACATTTATCTTTTTTTTTGGACAGTTCGGGTATCGGCGAGCCAAGCGGGAAGTAGCGGGTTGAAGCCCCATGCAAAGTTGGGCCTCAAAGGCCAAAATTTTGTTATGATTTTTATGTATTGCTGGTCTGCGTGCTGATATATGTAAACTATTTAAGAGCTTGAAACATTTGATATGTATAAGGCCTTAAGGCTAAGACTATTTGTTGGCGTTGTTTCATTTTTTTAGTGTGGTGGACATTCATTTTTAATTAAATAAAGTACTTTTGATTGTGTTTATCTTTGATATGCAAAATTTTGGTAGAATGTTTTGTGTAGCACTAAGTAATGTTTAGCTTGTGCGCTCAATATGATGTGAGGTTCCGCCGGACCTACTATAATATTGTTTGTTGCACTCAGGGTGTTACACATTTTCTCTGACAATACCTTTTTCCTCTGTTGCTATTATAGTTCTTAAAGATAAGACGTCTTTTCACAATCTTGAACCGTTGAAGATGATCTAGAAAAAAATGATGAAATTCGCTCCTCCCCTCACAAGAAATTGGCAAGTAAAGATGCGATAGATACTTTTAAAGAATTTGCTTCTGCTTCTTCTTCAAAGAAGAATAAGGGAACGGTCGGTTTCACTTATAAAACTGCCGTAGCTCGGGATCCAAGACTTCCACAAGTCATTATTGTTGACACGCTGACCTCTCCCCAACAAAAATTGAAGGTTGGAAATACCACATTTGATATTGATGATGTGATGTTGTATTAATTCTTCAACTCAGATAGGGATGAGGTAACTAACGATGCTGCCAAAGAGCTCGCACCTAAGCATGGGCGGATCTACAGGGGGGTCACAGGGACACGTGCCCCCCAAATTTTTTGGAAAGTTTGATTAGTCTTGGTTCACCCAGACCGGTGCCCTCCCCCCAATTTTTTTTTTGAACAGCGATTTAAGATTAGCCGGTTCCCGATTCCGCTGTTCTAAAGTTCAGAATATATATATATAAGAATAGACTGCGGTTCTTAGAAAGAACAGCAGTCTATTTATATATATATATATATATATATATATATATATATATATATATATATATATATATATATATATATTAATAAGGGATATCTCAAATGCGGGCATCCTAAAATATGGGTGTACGGGCAAGCCGTTTTGGGGGTCAAGATGGTCTCAAATCGAGAAGTGATCAACATGAAAGTTGTCGATCGCGGTGAGGCGAACAACTTTCATATTGATCACTTTTTGATTTGGAGTCGTCTTGAACCTCAATTTGGGCCCCGAAATCTGGGTCGGCGGACGGTTTACTGTAGCAGTTCCGCCGCCCCAGATTTCGGGGCCCAAATCGAGGTCCAATACGGCTTCAAATCAAAACGTGATCAACATGGAAGTTGTTCGTCTCAACGAGATCTACAACTTTCATGTTGATCACTTTTCGATTTGAAACCTCCTTGACCCTTGTCCGTACGCCCGCACTTGAGTATACCTAAACCCTAATATATACAGAATAGACTGCAGTTCTTAGAAAGAACCGCAGTCTATTCTTATATATATATATATATAATATACATAATATCTAATATGCGGACGTACGGAATCGTGTTTTTGGAGGTCAAGATGGTCTCAAATCGAAACGTGATCAACATAAAAGTTGTAGATCTCGGCGACACGAACAACTTTCATGTTGATTACGTTTTGATTTGGCGTCGTCTTGACTCTCGATTTGGGCCCCAAAATATGGGGCGGCGAGAGTGCTACAGTAGCGATCCCGCCGCCCCATATTATCTTGTTGTTTTGTATGAATTAAATGTAGTTTTGTATGAATTTGCAATGTCAAAAATTTTACATTATCTTGTTGTTTTATTTTAAAAAAATTGTGTGCCCCCCATTGCAAAATTCCTGGATCCGCCACTGCACCTAAGGAACTGAGTGGGAGGAGTCTTCCCAAAAGGCTGAAATGGCGGCGGTTATCCCTGAGAAAATCGAGAAAATGCGGAGAAGAAAAGGCTTTAAGATATAGACCACCAAGAAGAGGCGCATGCTTCAAGATGCTGAGGGCAAGGAGGAGGGTATTCGAGCTAATGATACCCCTTTAGAGGAAGGCAAGTTTGCCTAGACTTCTCTTACTATCGATATCCTATAACTCTAGTAACTGAAGATCTCTCACTTGATGTTGCTACTCTAGTGGTTAACAAAAAGGATACAGATGTAAGAGTCGGCTTATATGCTAAGAAAAAGATGTACGGTGCAACTAAGACAGCGAGATTGGAGAAAGAGATCCATGAGGAAGTGAATGCTGAGAAGATGTCGGAGGATATTGTGGTTAAGGCTGCGAGACATAAGGTCGAGGTAAAGGGTAAAGCAGTCATTGAGAAGAGTTTGATAGACACTCTTCCATAGTTGAAGACGGGTGTTATGAAGATGTTGGAAGGGGTGAGCGAGAACACTGATGCAAGAGTTACCGTGGACACAAGGGATATCTTTCAACAATCTGTCAGGGGACTTCTGACCAAGCTTTTAAAATTCGGACCGGACTGGCTGGTTCAACATTGATCGAACTACCGACCGGACCCCCGATCGTGGATGAAAACCACTATGACAGTGGACTGCCCAAAATCAATAAACTAGGCGGGCGGACCGGCTAACCAAAAATCGGGTCAGGGTTGCGGAACCGGGCCGACTAGCCCAGTTATTTAATATGTGAAAAAAAATTGATTTGGCTAGGATTTGAACCCGAATCACCTCTAACAACAACATGGGTGAGGACAACTAGACCAATCAGTCTTTTATGTACTAGTTAGAACTATATTATATAAATATATATACCAATATAAAATTAAATTTTATTAGGCATTAATATATTAAATTATCATTAAAAATAATTTTATGATAAATTTAAATATATATGAAATTTTATGATAAATTTAAAAATAATCTTACGATGCATTTAAAATATACTTGCAAATTTGAAATATATGCGTAAATGTGTAATATATATACCATTCAAATATGTGCAATAATGGATATACCATATAAAATTATACATATTTTTCTTATATAAAATATACTTATTCATACTTCTTCAAAATTAAATTTTATTGAGTATTAATATATTTAATTACTTTTTAAAAATAATTTTATGATAAATTTAAGATATTTGTGTGTGTGTGTGTGTGTGTGTATAGATATATCTTTATACTATAACCAAGGGCCTAAAGAGCCATGGTGTAACATTTGGTTGCCCAAAATACCCATGGTGTAACATTTGGTTGCCCAAAATACCCTCCACAATAAAATTAATGACACATACAACTCAAAAAAATTTCAAAACAGTTCAAAAATACCGGGTCAATTACGTACAAACACACACCCCGCCACTATTCAAGCACTCCTCATAATGCCCTAACCTAAATCAAACCCGCACTCCTCCCGCTACTTCACAGTGCCAAGCTCGCCTTCCGTCTTCTGCCCCATCCATCTCCATCTGGTGAATCTTCGTTCTGCAAGCTAGGGCAGCCTCTCCTCCCATCGCAACATCTCACGACGGCGCACTCCTCTCTTCGCTACGCCGCTCCCGCTCAAGATTCTCCCGCGATATCCCTACAGCCACCGAACACATCAACACTCCGATCTCTACTGTGGAAGTCATCAACGTTCCCTGATTCCACACACCGGCCGAACACATCAACACTACGTTCAATGCTGTGGTTGCCACCTGCTATAGGTTTCCTTATCCCTCCACATTTCTCATTTCTTCATCTATGGATCTATAGATTTCTGAGTCTTCTCCTTCTACAGTGTCATCTCATTTTTTCACCAAGGAATCGATGCTTACGGTGCCACCCTCTCCGCACTAAGGTTTTCCTGCTACTTCTTCCATGGCAACGCTGGCCTTTAAGTTCTATGGGTTGACTTTGGCATGGTTCGACATTAGGCAATCACATCTGGAGTATTGGCTGGATGCAGCGATGCAATTGTTTAGAAACTCTCTGTCATAAAGACGCTGCAACTTAGGAGGTTGCTTTTGATCATGGTAGGATATCCACCTACTCAATTTCTGTAAATTGAATTGAAGATTATTGATTTTTTTGTAACTTCCATGTTCATCAAACTAATCTTTTACTTGCATGGAGAGTAAGGTTTATTGCTTCTTCCATTATGTTTGATGATTCAAAACTTGCATTTTGCTTCAAAATAGTAGGGAGTAAGATACGTCTTCTGTCCATGGTTTTTTGTTCTACTTATTAATTCTTGCTCTTTCTATTAAGATTGTGTTCATCAAAGTTTATTCTAATATGCTTTTGTATTGCCAATAAAATTACCGTACTCGATTCTTAGAAGTTTACTATTGCTGATTTTGGTTTTTATTCATGCTAGGAGGAACTTAGTGGAGATAAAACAATTGATTACAAATCTTACCGACAAATTGTCCCTCAATTTGAAGATGAATCTTGATAAGCAAGGGTCTAAAGAGCCATGGTGTAACATTTGGTTGCCCAAAATGCCCATGGTGTAACATTTGGTTGCCCAAAATACCCTCCACAATAAATTTAATGACACATATAACTCAAAAAAATTTCAAAACAGTTCAAAAATACCGGGTCAATTACGCACAAACACACGCCCCGCCACTATTCAAGTACTCCTCATAATGCCCTAACCTAAATCAAACCCGCACTCCTCCCGCGACTTCACAGTGCCAAGCTCGCCTTCCGTCTTCTGCCCCATCCATCTCCATCCGATGAATCTTCGTTCCGCAAGCTAGGGCAGCCTCTCCTCCTCTCGTCGCAACATCTCACGGCGGCGCACTCCTCTCTTCCCTACGCCGCTCCCGCTCAAGATTCTCCCCCAATATCCCTACAGCCACCGAACACATTAACACTCCGATCTCTACTGTGGAAGTCATCAACGTTCCCTGATTCCACACACCGGCCGAACACATCAACACTACGTTCTTTTTGTGGTTGCCACCAGGTATAGGTTTCCTTCTCCCTCCACATTTCTCATTTCTTC
Source organism: Platanthera guangdongensis (assembly GCA_039583875.1). NCBI lineage: Eukaryota > Viridiplantae > Streptophyta > Magnoliopsida > Asparagales > Orchidaceae > Platanthera > Platanthera guangdongensis. The sequence goes on along the minus strand of CM077148.1, from coordinate 130,713,818 downwards.
ATCTATAGATCTATAGATTTCTGAGTCTTCTTCTACAGTGTCATCTCATTTTTTCACCAAGGAATCGATGCTTACGGTGCCACCCTCTCCGCACTAAGGTTTTCCTGCTACTTCTTCCATGGCAACGCCGGCCTTTAAGTTCTATGGGTTGACTTTGGCATGGTTCGACATTAGGCAATCACATCTGGAGTATTGGCTGGATGCAGCGATGCAATTGTTTAGAAACTCTCTGTCATAAAGACGCTGCAACTTAGGAGGTTGCTTTTGATCATGGTAGGATATCCACCTACTCAATTTCTGTAAATTGAATTGAAGATTATGTGATTATTGATTTTTTGGTAACTTCCATGTTCATCAAACTAATCTTTTACTTGCATGGAGAGTAAGGTTTATTGCTTCTTCCATTATGTTTGATGATTCAAAACTTGCATTCTGCTTCAAAATAGTAGGGAGGAAGATACGTCTTCTTTCCATGGTTTTTTGTTCTACTTATTAACTCTTGCTCTTTTTATTAAGATTGTGTTCATCAAAGTTTATTCTAATATGCTTTTGTATTGCCAATAAAATTACCGTACCCGATTCTTAGAAGTTTACTATTGCTGATTTTGGTTTTTATTCATGCTAGGAGGAACTTAGTGGAGATAAAACAATTGATTACAAATCTTACCTACAAATTGTCCCTCAATTTGAAGATGAATCTTGATAAGCAATTCCTCTCCGGGTTTGCATAGCTACTGAATTCAGCAATTAATTTAAAAAAAGTGGGCCTAAGAATAAACATAGCTATGGAATTCAGCACTCAAAATTTAGCATAGCTACAAAATTCATCCGAAGAATAAGCGAGTTGTCATTAATCATTATGCCTTTTATTTAAAAATAAAGAATTCAACATTTTGTTTTTCTAGCTATTCATGTGATTATGTCATTTTTTATGGTTGTAATATGCATAGGTGGGGCTTCGGGGTTATGAATGGTGGGTGGAGGAGAGAGGAGAGTCTTCCGGCAAAGGTTCCGAAGAAGGTTGGTTGGAAACAACGAGCGGAGGGTGAGCAAAGATGAGCGCGCAAGCATTTTAGGTCGGAAGCAGCTTTGAGACCATATTGTCTAAAACTTTCGATCAATTTTGTTAAGCCTCATTTTGTTTAAATACCAACAGTAATAGATTGATTCAATAAAATAAAATGGAGTTAGCTCTAAAGAAGATGCAAAATGAAAAAAAATGGTGAAAATGGCATACATGTTGAGATTAGTAGTCATGGGAGCTACTAGAATGGTTTGATTAATAGATATTTTAGATAATTTTTTGATTAATTCATCCTATTTTAATCCAATTTTTATATAGATATCTAGGGACTCCCCAACGATTTATAAGTTACAAAATTTGGAAACCTTATTCTCTGAAAAGAAGCTTATAATTTGATCTATTTGTGTAGTAAACACTTGGCGGATTGCGAAGTAAAACTTCTCACGGTTGCTTGCACATCTGGAAATACACTTCGTGCGTACTTGCAATTTTTTATCAGCAATGTGATCGACATTTCCTTCAAGGTAAGTCTCGCTCAACCCCATTGTCACGTTTGATTTTAATACTTTTAATTACCTGTGCAAACTTCTTCTGTAAATATTACAAATTGTTCTTGGATAGCATTTACTTCACACCATAAATAAAATTTCCTACTTCAGTGCGCAATATAATTAAATGCATGTGTTGTTATTATGAAAGATCTATAAAACTTGAATAGAACATTTGTTTTTAATGCATAGAATCAATATGGGCTCTATCAAAGCTAAAAAAATGCTAACTAAAGGTCGTCGCTCTAGAGATGGTGGAAAAATGCTCGGGACACCCCAACCACAAATATCTCCCCATGACAAATGTCCCTCCCCCCACGACAAATGTAGCACTCCACGACATTTTATCCCTTTTTCTCAACAGGTGCTTCTATTACTCAACCTGTTTCCTGTCCAATGTATGCTTCACAGTCCATGGTATTAAACCGAAGCAGATTGGATTTCTTAATGGACCCAGTTAGATGTATTACGAACTCTATAAATTTGATGGATGATTGCATGAAGCTGATTTCTTAATGGACCCAGTTACCACATTTTCTCTCTTTTTCTCAATATGTGCTTCTATTACTACCTTAAGCAAGTCTCCTATTATAAACTGGCCCAACATTCTTAATCTACATTGGTATTTCCTTTCTCCACCCATCCAGCAGGTGAACATCTCTTTTTAACTGTCTATTTTTCATTGGTTTTCCACTTTATCACCAACACCTCTTTTTTTGTTCTTTAAATTTTGTTCTCATTTCCATCTTCCTCTAGACATGCAATCCCTGAAATTTTTGCAACCCCTAAAATCATATTTTTGCACTGTATCTCATTTTTTCCATGATGTGCTTTATTATGTGATTTGCAAACTGCTTTGCTTGCACAAAAATGAGTTGATCTTTTGTGCATTTTCTATTTGAGCTTTGCTTGCACAAAAATGATTTGCAAACTACTTTGCTCAACATCTTAGTTTAATGCTCACCTCCAGTCTTTTTTCTTCATAGTAAAATCATATTTATTGCATAAAAATTTTAAAATTTTAACTTGCTTTGTTATTCAAACAAACTATATTACAGAAATCTGTTTGAAGTTTTTTAGTTGAAGTCTTAGAATCGGTCATTATCCAATTTTGCCAAAAAATTGAACTGGCACATTGGTGGTCATATCCTCCTTTGCCAATAAATTGCTTGGGAGCTTTTATACATGATTTTATTTGATCGTTAATGGCATAGCCATTATTTTTGTCTAATTTTATAGCAGAGAAATGTGAATGATTATGAGTAGGGTTCTTCTCTCAGTGCTACAGTAAACTTCATTTCGCTCCGGACGGCGCCGGAGGTTTGGGGGCTGGTAGTATCGAGAGCCAGGACCTGTTCCCTTTTCTTTTTGCTGATGTCGAGCTTAGCGAGCTGCTCAACAATGTCGTCGATCAGGGTTTTCAAGAGGGATGGTGGGGGACGAGAATGCGCGGGGGGGGGGGGGGGGGGGGGGGGGGGGTGGAGGCGGAGGCGAGAGGGAGAGGTGCTTTCTATGGGTGCATATGTGGATTATGAGGTAATTTCATATATTTTCCCAGAAAATTGTCGTCGTCCGTGATTGTCGCCTCCCCCGGCGAATGTCGCCGCCCTCGCCGAATATTGTCGCCTTCACCGAATGTTGCCTTCACCACCGAATGGCGTCTCTCCCACACGAGGTTTCCTCCTACGAACAATGTCGCCGCCCATGTCCATTGTCGCCCCTACGACTAATGTCGCAATCCACGACCAATATCTCCTTAAAGATCAATGTCTCCCCAATGACAAATGTCGCCCCCCATGACCAATGTTGCTGCCCTCGACCAATGTCGCCGCCCATGTACAATGTCACCTTCCTGACCAATGATGCCCCAACGACCAATGTCGCCGCCCCAGACCAATGTCGTCAGCCCCGACCATTTTCACCTCCCCTGACCAATGTCGTATCCCCCGACCAATGTCGCCGCCCCCGACCAATGTCGCCCCATCGACCAATGTCCACGCCCCCTACCCATGTCCCTGCCACCGACCAATGTCGCCGCCCCGACCAATGTCCCTCCTGAACAATGTTTTCCCCAAGAAAAATATCGCCTGCATGACAAATGTTGCCCGCACGATAAATGTCGCCCCACATGTGGTACTTTTGGTTGGGATTTAGGTTTCCACGACGAATGTCGCCCCCATGAAGTATGTGTTAGGTTTATTCAATGATATGTCCACACGTGTCGAGGCCGACTCGGAATAGGTTAACAGGTTCGTGTCATACTAGGGTTGAAAGAAATTGTACCTAATCACATAGAGGGGGGGTGAATAGGTGACTAAATATTTTTAAACTTTTTAGGCAGATTGCAGATTATATCACAGAGTTATAATTACTATTTCACAGAAATCAATCAGCAATCACAGAATCAAACATGCACACAGTGAACACACAGATTTATAGTGGTTCCCCAAGGTTTGGGTACATCCACTTTCCCCCTTCGCCTATCTAGTAGTGTAATAGATTCGGCCAAACTCCTCCACTATCTCAGATCCTCAGATCTTACACTCAGAACCCCAAACAGCTTCCTACAGCTCAGGCCCAAGGCCCTACAACTCAGTCTTCTCCAAAGACCTACACTCAGCCTGTTGAATTCTGTGAAGTGAAAGTGGGTGAATGGAAGGCTTGGGAAACCTATCCGCGCGGACTACGCGGACAGGGTTGGCGGACTGCTAGGTCGGCAGGGATGTTGCAGGCGGTTTGCTCTGTGGAGGCCTGGGCGGTCTGTTCGCGCGGACTACGCGGACAGCAGCAGCGGTCTGACAGGCCAGTGTACGCTCAGCAGGCGGTTGACTCCCAGGAAGTAACCGGGCGGATAGGAATGCTATCCGCGGAGTCCGGCATGAAGCGGACTGAAGAACTGGAGCTCGGCAGACCGGTTTGGCAGTTGCCTTGGTCTTGCTCTGGTGCAGCGGGAAGCCGCGGAGACCGCCGGTCAGCGCGGACAGAAACTGGAGGTCGCCCGGTATGGCGGGCTAGATCCAGTGTCCGCCAGTAAGTCCAGGACTTGGTGTGATCTGAACCAAATCCAGGATGGCTCAGTCCGGGGACATCGCGCAGTGGAGCGCGAGCTGGTTTCTCAGTCCGCCAAGCATAGTAGAAGTGCTGTTGCCTTGTTTGCTAGCTTGGGGAAATGCGGACTGGAGAATTGCTTGTGCAGGAGCGTGCGGACTGGAGCCAGAGTCCGCTGAGTCCGGTTTAGCCTTTGATGAGGTTATGGACTCAGGAGTTGCGGACTGGAGTCTGCTGTTAGCAGACTGGATTGGCGTGTCCGCTAAGTCCGGAGGTACCTTGGAGATGAGTTAATGGACTTGGGATATGCGGACAGAAGCAGGGTGTCCGCTGAGTCCGGCAGGTGCCTTGATGGCGAGGCTGCGGGCTCGGGGTTTGCGGGCTGATGCCTTGTCCGCAGATTGGCGGACACAGCTGTTGTGGAGTCCGGCTGTGGTGGTCCTGGCTTGGCCTCTGGCGGCAAGGCGGGCTGGATATTGGAGTCTGGCCTTGGAGAAGCTGGGGCGGACTGGCTATCTGCACAGGAGCGGCGAACTGGAATGTGTGTCCGCGGGCTGGCGGACACACTAGTTCTTGCTGCGAGGTGTGGCAGTGATCCTATCGGCTAGGGTGGTGACCATACTCATCATCGTGCCTATAAATAGGACCCATGTCACATCAGGAAAAATGGACCTAGACCGAAGTAAGTGAACAGTAATTGAGCTCGCGTAAGTTGCTGCGGTCTGGACTTTGTGTCCGCGCGGATATAGAGTTGACCCGGTTGTACTGTGCAGGTTGTGCAGATAGCGCTGGAAAGCCAGGACTTGGCTCTGATTGCGGTCAGGGACAGTGCGGACTCTGCGGTTAAGCAACAGGCGGTAAACAGCAGGTCGCGGATAGCGACCAGGCGGTCTTCTCTTTGGCAACTTGGTTCGGGGTTCGGGAAGGCGCCTGCTTCAGGCGGAACTATTCCATTTGGTGACGCAGCTTGTGCGGTCTGGAGGCTAGGCGACCTCGCAGTCAGGCGGCCTGCAGATCGGCGGTGAAGAGCTAAGCATTGGAATAAGGGGTGAGTCCGCGCGGCTTGGGTTGCGGTCTGGCGACCTGGCGGACTGAGCGGACTCCACAGCAGTAGGTCGGCGGCTTGTTGATTGAGTCCGCGTGGCTTGTTTTTTGTTCTTGTCTTTGTAACTGTCTCTGCTCTCCCGGTGTTGGGTTTTGGTGAAGCATGTCTCGCCATGTATGTCTCGCCGTGTAAAGAAGTTTGCTCTTGATCAATAAAGAAGCTTGTGCTGCATGTGTTGCTGGTTGTTACTGCTTTGTTGAAATAACCCCTGCTAACTCCACGATCCGGGAAAACTTTCAACACTATAAGTGGGCATATCCTACTTCGGTTTGTTGAGTTTTCAACAGGGTATCCAAGGGGGCGTCTGCGGTTTGTTGAATTTTAACACAGCCTTCAACAAGGCCTACACTCAGCCACAAGGCCTACACTCAGAGAAATAGTTCTCCTACACTCAGGCACATAGGCCCTACCACTCAGCCTTTATAATTGTAGGCTTACAACTCAGATCCCTAAGGATCCTACAAGAAATTTAGAATACAAAGAATATACCTACAACTCAGAGAAAAGAGAGAAGAGTTGATAGGTTCTTGATGAGTTCTTGAAAGAACTCTGCTGAGATCAACCTCACTTGGCATTCTTCAAAGCTTCTTGAATGTAGAACACAATAGGATTGATTCTCTGCAGCTGATCTTCAATCACGGCAACTTAAGATTCAGAACTAGATCTGAACCCTTCTTCACAGCCTGGTTCCAACAGCTGTCTTCTTGGAAGGAGCTCTCTCTCTCCAACTTCTTAGATCTTTACTTGATTCTTCAATGAATATCTAGATCTTCTTCTCTTTTTCAATCTCTTGATCTGTTAATATCTTAGACTGTTAATCTCTTAGACTGTTAATCTCTTAGAATGTTAATCATCTGTTTCTGTTGACAGTATAAGCCTTTATATAGGCCTTCTTCATGGTGACCGGCTGATCCGGTTTCTAACGGCTTTCTGACATCTCTGACAGTTGCAGTAGACCGACTGGAATGGAAGCTGTCATGTCTTCCAGTCACTTCTGGAAATATCTGTAACTGTCTGAAAGTGTCGAGACAGTCTGTCTTTAAGTGTCGACACTTATAGACTAAGTGTCGACACAAGTTGACTAAGTATCGACACTAGCCTTCAAGGTGTCGACACAACTCCTTGTATTGTAGAATTTATATCTCAACACTGCTTCTTTATCATGTGTCGACACTGATATTGTGTGTCGACACAACTTCTTGTTCTTCAGTACTTAGTTGAATTCTTGTAAGTGTCGACACAACTCCTTTGTGTCGACACATCTTCATGTGTTGAACTTGTTCAGTGTCGACACATCTTCTTGGTGTCGACACATGCCTTCTGTGTTGATACTTTCTGAGTGTCGACACAACTTCTTGTGTTGACACATTCTTCTTCTGTTGAGACTTTGGCTGAGTATCGACACATCTCCTTTGTGTCGACACTTGTACTTGGAATTTTTGTTGAACTTTGCTGAGTGTCGACACAGCCTCCTAGTGTCGACACTTTCTTCATGTATTGAGTCTTCTGCTGTGTGTCGACACATTCTTCATTGTGTCGACACTTTCTTCATGTGTTGAGTCTTCTGCTGAGTGTCGACACATTCTTTATTATGTCGACACTTATACTTAGACTATGCTGAAATTTGCTGAGTGTCGACACAGCCTCCAAGTGTCGACACTTTCTGATGTAGACAAAGTTCCTCTAGGTGTCGACACTGCTGTTAAGTGTCGACACGGCTTCACTGGACTTTTCTTCATTGAGTGTCGACACAACCTGTATGAGTCGACACTTTCTGTCTGGTGTCGACTCTGCGTCCCTGGTGTCGACACAATTACTCCAAGTGTCGACACTGCTTCTCTGAGTGTCGACACAAGTCTTCTTAAGTGTCGACACCTTCCTTCTGGGTGTCGACGCATGGACTTAGAAACTTTTCAGCTTTCCCTGTAAATACTTGACCTGCACAACTAAACTCAAAATACATCAAATACATTTTGATGTATATCATTGAGTAGGGTGAGGCTTCTTCAAATCAGGTACATTTAAACCAATGTACCCAACAATCTCCCCCTATTTGGAGAAGTCATAACCCTTAGTCAATGATATACACCATAAATAACAAAATTACAGTATGATGTAAAACAGGATTATGCAATCAGGGAAAGTACATAAACATGTATTAAACAAAACATGTACACACATATATCTCAGAACAATTATGTAATAGATTTTTCACACATCATATTGTTCTAACAACTTTGTCATATTCATTATACAAAAGTTTACAGAATGTTTAAAATCAAAAGATTACAACTGTAAACTAAAGATAAATTCTATCCTATTGCTTCTCAGTTTCCTTGATCACTATGCCCTTCCCAGATTGTATCTTTGCTTGGACTGGGGCTTCAGCATCTTCAGCAGCAGCAGGCTTCTTGCCTTTAAGATCTTTTTTCTTTAGCTCTTCAGCTTTGATCTTTTGCTTCTCAAAGTAATGATAAGGCTTAGGAAAGTACTTGCTAGGGTCCTGGGCAGTAGGAGGTAGCTTTCCCATCTTAGCCTTTCTTCTATACTGCACAATGGCTTCTTGTCTGGTCTCATGCTTCCTCCACTCCAGTTCAGAAAACCACTTGTTTCTATCTTGAATATTGTCTTTGGCAGCCTTCCATGCAGTTAAGATAATATTCTTTGAAGTGGGCTCCACTGTTCAAAATCAGGTCTTTGTTCAGCTTGCTCTCTGAACCTCTTCTTAGACAATTTAGTCTCTTGTTCTTTCAGCAACAAAGTTTCTTGTTCTTTCAATATGGCCTCAGATACTGACTGAACCACTTTCTCTATGATGACCTTCTCAAGTCCCTCAGGAGGGCTATACATGGATTGTATATCAGCATGTATCATATCAAAGTCTGGAGGAGGGTAGATTACTTGAGCCACTTCAGGTTACTCCCCTCCTAGATATGCAGGATTTATCCCAGACTCTGCAACATTATCATCATCACACAATGGAGGATATCCAAGGGTGGCTCTGATGGAATTGGAAATCCATTTTGCATGATCAGAGCTGGCTTTGACTAACACCCTCTCCCCCTTTATGACTTCTCTAACCATGTGATCCCTCAAATCATCTTTCTGAAATCTTATTTGTGCATCCAAATAGTTTACTCCATCATTAAAGTAAGGTTTCAACCTTTGGAGTTTGTCAGTTATTATCTTCTGAGAGTCTTGTATTGTAGTCTTAATAGTAGTTATTCCCTCTTGGAATGCTTTATCAAAGTCTGCTTTAGCTGTAACATTAGCTGTAGTCTGCCCTGCAGCTATATTCTTCATCTCTGTGACTATTGTATTGTGTGAAGCAGTCAAATTGTCATTCATCCTGAGCTGGTTCTCCAGAACATATCCTTGCTTCAGTGCAATGTCATCCACTTGAGCTTTGATTTTCTCCTGATGAGTAGCTAGATAGACTACTGCATTCCCTCCCTTGTGGAAGCAGTCAGTCATCTCCTTCTTATTTAGATTCATCTCAAATCTAATAGACTTAATATCTTGGGCCAGATCAAACTGTAAAGACTTATGCCCCTCATCCATATATGTTTCTATTGCTTTCCTTTGCTCATCAAGCTTTATTTGCATAGCAACCATCAGAGAACTATAATCTACAGATGGTGTTGGCTGTGGTGTAGGCTGTGGGGCAATGGTTTGTAAAGCCTTTTTATAAGTTTGGCTCCTTCTTTTAAAGACTTGGAATTTCCTTTTCTTTGCTCTTGCAGCCTCCTCATCTTCAGAAGAAGATGTGCTTGCTATTTCTACCCTCTCCCTAGGTAGCTCCTCAACATCCTTTGGCTTCTCAGGCTCTTTCCTTGTAGTTTCTTCTGGAATCTCCACTTGCTACCCCTCAACTTGGGCCTTCTCCCCCTCAGCAGTAGCACTTTCCTTCTCAAAGTCTGTTTGGAGAAGATCAGGGAAACGTTCTTCCAAAGTAAACTCTTGTTGATGAGGGGGTGGAGAATTCCTGATCTCATCAACTACTTGATCAGACACTACTTGATCTGCAACAGATGTGTCTTTCATGACAACATCTTGGGGTTGGTGTTTGAGGTTGCTGATTAACATGAGGTATTGAATCAGACAAAACATCATCTTCAATAGAGAAATTTAATTTATTAATGTTAGTGATTACCTCAAGTATGGTTTGAGTGGCTCTTTCACTTTCTAATGGAGTTGGCTCTTCAACCAGTAGAGACTCCCCCTGGATAGAATCCTAGTGAAGAGGGCTAGCCTGTGGTAGCTCCCCCTGCCTGTCTGCAGCTACTTGTCTATCTGGAGACTTGCCAACAGTTTCAGTTTCTTGTTCATCATCTGGTGTAAAGACAACATGCTCTTCAGAGCTACTAGATGATTCTTGAGCCACTGGGGCTATCTTCTTCTTCTTCTTTTGGGGTGTTACCTTCTCAAGTGTTGGCAATTCCTTGGTCAAGACCCTATCCCATCTTGAGAAGATTCTCATGTCCATCTTCCTCATGTGATTGATCTTTGACCCTGCAGCTTGGGTCATTACCTCTGGTATACTACCAGCTAGGTATAGACTAAGAATCCTACCCAAATTGGGCTTCTTCAGGCTCTCCTTAATCTTCTCAAACACAACTCCAGACCAATCAGTGTTTAGTTGGAAGATTAACCGTGTCATAAGACTGAACATATATGCTGAAATCCTGTCATGTCCTCCAGACTTGCACATGATCACCTTGCCAACAATTTCAGAGAGAAATTTGCCTTGGCTGTTCATCCCCTTTCTATTGAATACTGATCCAATTTTCATCTTGGAATCCAGTCCACACCATGTTAAAGCTTCTCTGGTCTTGGAAGCAGAAACTTTATCTTCTTCCTTAGTCCTTGGTAGGTTTAGTACCTTTCTCAAACTTTTAGGTGAGACCTTCACCTTTTCTCCATGAACCCTTGACTTAATCTTTAGTCCTGATTCATCTAGGGTTGCGCCATTTAGAAATTGCAGAACTTCTTTCTTCCATATCTTGGTCGGCTCTGAAACAAGAAAATCTAACCCTGAGTTTGCAATTATGGTTACCACATCCTTGATCTCTGGTTCTGCGTCATCAAACGCATGCCGCACTACTTCATATCCTTCATTCACGTTCTCCTCGAGCTTGGACGCCATTAGGGTTTGAAGAATTTGAATTGAGAGAATAGAGGTGTCGACACACAAGTTTGGTCTCGAAACTTTGGTGAGCGTGTCGACAGACAATGGCGAAATCCTATTTATACCTTTCTAGAGTTGAAGATGAAAGAGCGCGTCAAGAAACTCAATTTGTGTCGACACTGATGGAAAGTGTCGACACAGACTTATAATGTCTCGACAACAATGTGTTGACACAAGTATAGTCGACAGAATATATGTGTCGACACTTGTTTATGTATCGACACCGCTTAGCTCGACACTTAGTCGAGATTTTACTTCACTAATTCTAAGTAAAGCCTAAGTGTCGACACCACCTTGGATGTGTCGACACCTACTTATCATGTGTCGACACTAATTCTCTGAAGTGTCGACACCAACTTCCTAGATGTGTCGACACCTTTTCTCAGAAGTGTCGACACCAATTCTCTGTCTCGACACAGACAACTCTGTGTGTCGACACTATTTTACTTAGCTATTTCTGTAAACTTACTCTAAGTTTATCATACCTAATTCAATTTTAAACCAATTGAATTTGGTTTCTTCTAAAAGCTTAGTATACATGTCAGCTAGTTGATTATCTGTATTAACATACTCCAGTGAAATATCTTCTTTTTCTATATATTCCCTTAGAAAATGATATTTTATTTCAATGTGTTTAGTTCTACTATGGGAAACAGGATTGTTTGCAATAGATATAGTACTAGTAGAATCACAAAATAGTGGTGTTCTACTTACTTGAATACCATAATTCTCCTGCAGCCACATACTCTAATTCTGCAGTGGAGATAGCCACACTTGTTTGCTTTTTGCTACTCCATGAAATCAGTCTTCCACCTAGGAATTGACAGGTACCAGTTGTACTCTTCCTATCTTCTTTGTAGCCTGCAAAATCTGCATCTGAATAACCTGTCAGTTCAAAGTCTCCATTCCTAGGGTACCAAAGGCCTAGATAAGGTGTGCCCTTTAGATATCTCAGTATCCTTTTGACTGCTGTCAAATGAGACTCTTTAGGGCATGCTTGGTACCTAGCACAGACACATGTAGCATACATGATATCTGGTCTACTTGCAGTCAAATAGAGTAGGGAGCCAACTATCCCTCTATACAAAGTCTCATCTACAGGTTTCCCTGCATCATCTTTGCTAAGAGACATACTTGACCCCATAGGAGTCTTCATGGTACTGGATGAATGCATACCATACTTCCTTATCAGTTCTAGGGTGAACTTAGACTGGCATATGGATAAACCATTCTCAGTCTGTCTAACTTGGAGACCCAAGAAGAACTTAAGTTCCCACATACTGCTCATCTCAAATTGTCCTTGCATTAGTTTTGCAAACTTTTTGCAAAGACTACTTTCAGTAGACCCAAATATGATGTCATCTACATATATTTGGACTAGTATGATCTTGCCTCTGGATTCCCTAAGGAATAGAGTCATGTCTATTTTCCCCCTTGTGAATTTATTCTCAATGAGGAAACTAGACAGGGTTTCATACCAAGCGTTAGGGGCTTGTTTTAACCCATACAAAGCCTTCCTAAGTCTATAAACATAATTAGGTTGAGTTGAATCAACAAAACCTGATGGCTGTTCCACATAGACCTCTTCTTTCAGATTACCATTCAGAAAGGCTGACTTAACATCCATTTGGTATACTTTAAATCCTTGATAGGTTGCATAGGCCAGGAACATCCTTATGGCTCCCAGTCTGGCTACTGGAGCAAAGGTTTGATCAAAGTCAATACCTTCTTCCTGCCTATATCCCTTAGCAACTAGTCTTGCTTTGTTCTTAATAATTACTCCATGTTCATCCATCTTGTTCCTGAAGATCCACTTAGTTCCAATTATGTTGTGGTCTTTTGGTTTAGGAACAAGCTCCCAGACTTTGCATCTCTTGAACTGATTCAGCTCTTCTTGCATTGCCTCAATCCAATGAGGGTCTAGGATGGCTTCTTCAAACTTCTTTGGCTCTACCTGGGATAGAAAACTGGAGTAGAGTACTGCACTCAGATTTCTGCTCCTTGTTTGTACCCCTTGTCTTAGATCACCAATAATTTGATCTGCTGGATGATCTCTTAGATGTCTATTAGCTGGTGGCAGCCTGGCTTCAGGTTGAACTCCTTCAGCTTCTTCAACTTGCTGCACTCTATGATCTTCTTCTACATCAGGTGCATGTAGTACTCCCCCTGGACAACAGCCACTATCATCTACATGCTGACTTGCAGTAGATCCTTCTTCTATAGTGAGCTTGTCCATCTTCTCAGTCACACCTGTGGAGCTGCAAATACTACTAGACAACTCATTGTTAATAAGTCTAGCTTCATCAAATACTACATGTACTGACTCTTCTACAACTTGAGTAGACAAGTTGTAGACTCTATAAGCCTTACTATTGTTGTTGTACCCAACAAAGATCCCCTCTTGGGACTTGGCAGCAAACTTGGTCAAGTAAGACTTATCATTGTTAAGTATAAAGCATTTGCAACCAAAGATCCTGAAATAGGATAGGTTTGGTTTTCTGCCTTTCACAATCTCATAGAGGGTCTTATTGTGGCTCTTAGTAATGGTAGCCCTATTAATTACATGGCATGCAGTATTAACTGCCTCAGCCCAGAAATACTCTGGTAGAGATGTGTCACTTAATAGGGTTCTACCAGCATCAATCAAGGTTCTATTTTTCCTCTCAGCAATGCCATTTTGCTGAGGTGTTCTTGGTGAAGAAAGTTCCTGAAATATCCCAAATTCTTCGCATAGTTTTGCCATACTATCAGACTGAAATTCAATACCATGGTCACTTCTTATTTTGACCACTGTACTGTCTAACTCATTCTGAATTTGTTTGACAAAGCTATAGAAGATACTAGGTGTTTCAGATTTCTGTCTAAGGAAGAACACCCAGGAAAACCTTGAGTAATCATCTGCAACCACAAATGTGTAGACCTTCCTACCTAGGCTGTGAACTGGCATAGGACCAAAGAGATCCATATGCAAGAGGTATAAACACCTCACAACATCTTTGTTTTCAATGCTATTAAAGGTGGATCTAGTCTGCTTGCCCTTTTGACAAGCTGAGCATATTCCATCTTTAATACACTTAACTTGAGGACCATTCCTCACTAACTCTTTGCTAAAGAGTTGGCCAATTATCTTGTGGTTAAGATAGGCTAGCCTCTTGTACCATTTGACACAATAAGAGACTTTCTCATCAGCTACAAGACACACTGGAGAAGCATTGTTCTCACTCATAATGTCTAGACAATAAACATTTCTTTTTCTGTAACCAGTCAAAATGATCTCTTGATCATTTGATCTCCTGATATGACAACCATCTTTGACAAATGAGATGTCATATCCTAAATCACTCAATTGACTTATACTAATAAGGTTATGTTTCAAACCTTTAACATAAGCCACGTGAGTAATTGTTATATGGGTGCTAGAAATATTACCAAAACCCTTGATGATTCCTTTTTCAGAACCACCAAAGGTGACTTTAGGACCATCCTTGATTGGTGTGAAGTCCTTTAGCAATCCCCTAGTTCCAGTCATGTGTATGGAACATCCACTGTCCAAGTACCATATTGGGGCATGGCCACTTGGACTCACCTGCAAAACAGATTAATTGACCTTAGAACCCAAAGAATTCTTGGGTCCTTGGTGCTGGTTAGTTTGCCTCTTAACAAAGCTACCTGCAGATCTTCCAACAGGCAGTTTGCTACTCAACTTGGCACTAGAATTGTGCCAACAGTCTAAGGCAAAGTGGCCTACCTTGCCACAGCACCAGCACTCAAATCTATTGTACCTTTGCTTAGGTACATCCCTAGCTGTTTTACCTACAGCTGGCTTGTTGAGAGCTGGGGCTTTGCCCTTAGACTTGGACTTTACAGTCCTAGCAGGGTTAGTAAACCCCAATCCAGTTTTATCCTTGTAAGGTATAAACTCATCAATCAAAGGTAGAACAGACTTAGGTTTAGAAAACCTTGCAACTATGTCTCTCTCCTTATGAAGAATAATCTCCAGATTTCTGATTTGATCATTCTTGAATGTTATAGTCCCCATCTGAATAACAGTTATGTTCTTCAGTCTGGCTATTTCATTTAACTTTTGATCAATCAGCTTCTCAAAATCAGTTGTAGCCACTTTGAGACTTGCAATCTCCTTAGCCTGACTTTTGGCCAAGGATTTGCTTTTCTTAAATGCTTGCAACAGAACTCTATATTCATCAATCAACTGGTGGATATCTCCTTCAGATTCAGATCCACTGGAATCATTTGATGCTGATGTAACTGAATCAGAACTAGCACTAGAAATTGAACTTAAAGAACAATTTTGTACCTTACTAGGTCCAGGCTACTCCTGGATTTTGTCACCTTCTGTTAAGGCCATCAGTCCTTTGCACAGAATGTCCTCTTGCTCATATATAGAGTTCATTATCTGGATGAACTCCTCTTCCTCTTCTTCAGCATACAGTCTTATGTAAGCTTCAGCTTCTGACTTAGTTTCTGAAGAAGACATGTCTAACAAGCCTTTGTCCTTCTTGGCAACAAAAGACCTTTCCTTCTTGCCCTTGAATTGAGTCTTTTTCTTATCATTAGACTCTTTCCTTTTCTCAGGACAATCAACAATAACATGTCCTTGTTTATTACAGCAATAGCAAACAATTTTTGATAAAGTTGTTTTGCTTGACTTGGTCTTTCTCCTGTCTTTCTTTGATGACTTCTTGTTCTGATAATAGTCATCTTTTCCCGGTGAAGTGGATGGCTTTGACCTCCACTGTTTCTTATTTAGAAACTTCTGAAAGTGTCTTGTGAAAGCTGCAAAGTCCTCATCACTCTCACTGCTTTCAGAATTCCTGCCTTCTGATTCATCTGACTCAGTCTCAGCAACCCTTGGAGGTGGATATGGAGACTTACTTTTGTATTTCCTGGTGGCTTCTGTTTTGAATGCCACTGTCCTTTCTTTATGCTCACTTCTTGTAGTCTTCTCCTCTTCTTTCCTCACCATCAACTGCATTTCATAGGATAGCAGTTTTCTAAACAATGTTGGAGGAGGGATATCTGCTAACTTGGTCATTTCCCTTATGGCACAGATCTTGGTGTCCCAGTCCTTTGTTAGGGACCTCAAGAACTTATCATTTAGCTCATAATTACTGAACTCTCTTCCATAGGACATTAACTTATTGACAATCCTATAGAATTTCTTATAGCATTCTGTTATGCTATCAGACCTACCTTGCCTGAAACTTTCATATTCTTGGTTTAACAAAGACTTTCTGTCCTATCTCACTTCTTCTGAACCCTCCATGTACACTATAAGAGTCTCCCACATCTCCTTAGATGTCTTACAGTGTATCAAGTTCTGAAAGGTAGCATCATCTATGACACTTACAATGATATTCTGAGCCCTCTTGTCCATGGTGGCCAGAATAATCTCTTCTTTTGTCACTTCAGAAAAGTCCTTAGGTGTTCTCTGATTTGCATCCAAGACTGAAACCTTCATAGGCACATATGGCCCTTCTTTAACTGTGATGTAAATTCTAAGGTCTGAGGCTTCCATAAATAGTCTCACCCTTTCTTTCCAGATGCCAAAAATCTCTTTTCTGCAAATGGGCAACTTCATGGATCCAAGTTCCTTATGATTCTCTGTTGAACCCATGTTTCTTGATTTTCTTGATTCTGCACTTTACTTATACTGAATCTGCCAACAGGATCTACTCAGATAGTTAAGTCCTTTTTGAGTAACCTGTCTCTGATACCACTTGAAAGAAATTGTACCTAATCAGCTAGAGGGGGGGGTGAATAGGTGACTAAATCTTTTTAAACTTTTTAGGCAGATTGCAGATTATATCACAGAGTTATAATTACTACTTCACAGAAATCAATCAGCAATCACAGAATCAAACATGCACACAGTGAACACACAGATTTATAGTGGTTCTCCAAGGTTTGGGTACATCCACTTTCCCCCTTCGCCTATCTAGTAGTGTACTAGATTCGGCCAAACTCCTCCACTATCTCAGATCCTCAGATCTTACACTCAGAACCCCAAACAGGTTCCTACAGCTCAGGCCCAAGGCCCTACAACTCAGTCTTCTCCAAAGACCTACACTCAGCCTTCAACAAGGCCTACACTCAGCCACAAGGCCTACACTCAGAGAAATAATTCTCCTACACTCAGGCACACAGGCCATACCACTCAGCCTTTATAATTGCAGGCTTACAACTCAGATCCCTAAGGATCCTACAAGAAATTTAGAATACAAAGAATATACCTACAACTCAGAGAAAAGAGAGAAGAGTTGATAGGTTCTTGATGAGTTCTTGAAAGAACTCTGTTGAGATCAACCTCACTTGGCTTTCTTCAAAGCTTCTTGAATGTAGAACACAATAGGATTGATTCTCTGCAGCTGATCTTCAATCACTGCAACTTAAGATTCAGAATTAGGTTTGAACCCTTCTTCACAGCCTGGTTCCAACGGCTGTCTTCTTGGAAGGAGCTCTCTCTCTCCAACTTCTTAGATCTTCACTTGATTCTTCAATGAATAGCTAGATCTTATTCTCTTTTTCAATCTCTTGATCTGTTAATCTCTTAGACTGTTAATCTCTTAGACTGTTAATCTCTTAGACTGTTAATCATCTGTTTCTGTTGACAGTATAAGCCTTTATATAGGCCTTCTTCATGGTGACCGGCTGATCCGGTTTCTAACGGCTTTCTGACATCTTTGACAGTTGCAGTAGACCGGCTGGAATGGCAGCTGTCATGTCATCCAGTCACTTCTTGAAATATCTGTAACTTTCTGAAAGTGTCGAGACAGTCTGTCTTTAAGTGTCGACACTTATAGACTAAGTGTCGACACAAGTTGACTAAGTGTCGACACTAGCCTTCAAGGTGTCGACACAACTCCTTGTATTATAGAATTTATATCCCGACACTGCTTCTTTATCATGTGTCGAGACTGATATTGTGTGTCGACATAACTTCTTGTTCTTCAGTACTTAGTTGAATTCTTGTAAGTGTCGACACAACTCCTTTGTGTCGACACATCTTCATGTGTTGAACTTGTTCAGTGTCGACACATCTTCTTGGTGTCGACACATGCCTTCTGTGTTGATACTTGCTGAGTGTCGACACAACTTCTTGTGTTGACACATTCTTCTTCTGTTGAGACTTTGGCTGAGTGTCGACACATCTTCTTTGTGTCGACACTTGTACTTGGAATTTTTGTTGAACTTTGTTGAGTGTCGACACAGCCTCCTAGTGTCGACACTTTCTTCATGTATTGTCTTCTGCTGTGTGTCGACACATTCTTCATTATGTCGACACTTTCTTCATGTGTTGAGTCTTCTGCTGAGTGTCGACACATTCTTTATTATATCGACACTTATACTTAGACTCTGCTGAAATTTGCTGAGTGTCGACACATCCTCCAAGTGTCGACACTTTCTGATGTAGACAAAGTTCCTCTAGGTGTCGACACTGCTGTTAAGTGTCGACACGGCTTCACTGGACTTTTCTTCATTGAGTGTCGACACAACCTGTATGTGTCGACACTTTCTGTCTGGTGTCGACTATGCGTCCCTGGTGTCGACACAGTTACTCCAAGTGTCGACACTGCTTCTCTGGGTGTCGACACAAGTCTTCTTAAGTGTCGACACTTTCCTTCTGGGTGTCGACACATGGACTTAGAAACTTTTCAGCTTTCCCTGTAAATACTTGACCTGCACAACTAAACTCAAAATACATCAAATACATTTTGATGTATATCATTGAGTCGGGTGAGGCTTCTTCAAATCAGGTACATTTAAACCAATGTACCCAACAAGGGTCTTGCTCTACGCTGGAAGTACTATAAATACTTATTCCATACATAGATGAGGTATTGTAGAATACTTTGAGCGGAGAACTCCCTTCTACATTCTCAAAGTATCCGCTCCTAGGGTTTTCGCTCCCTGTGTTCTGCGAGTTCCCGAATCCGTCGTTCTCATTCTGCCATTTCACGAATCAGCGCTTCCTAGTTCGGCGATTTCTAGCATCCGATCCGCCGTGAAGAGCAAAGGATTGCAGAAAGATCGAATCCGATGTGTTCTTCTCCCCCTCCGGTGCTCACGGTGCTCTGCGCGTCTTGCGATTCCACCGTTATTCTACAGCGCCGCTCCCGAGTTTCTCCAGGCGTCGTTCTTCTTCCCGTCTCCATCATCGTCAGAGATCTTGGCTTCCCGTCTCAGACCTGGAAGAGCAAAGGCATCAAGGTCGCTGGGAAGAGATCGATTTTTCTCCTGATCGCGAATTTCTGTCGCCGCTACTGGTCGCAGTTCTCGGTCAGGAAGAGGGAAAGGTTTCCGTCTCTGGTCCAAAAAAACAAAGCAGATCATGTTGGGGCTCCACGAAATCGACGATCTTTAACTCTTGGATCTCCTGTGCCGCCGCCTCTGGAGTAGATTCGGCCACCACTTCTCGGTTCCGGCCGCCGCTCTTCAGATCCGGCCAAATCCAGAGAAATAAATCAGATCTGGTGGGGTTGCTCTAGATCTAGAAGATTGGGAAGAGTTAGGTCAGATCCCACTCTTCGTTGCAAGAAAAAGAATCAGCTTGGAGAAAGACCAAGCTGATCTTGCATCAGATAGAGATCCAGTGGTGCATTGCTTGAAGACGTCTTGGCTGATTGGACTTTGGAGGAAGGAGAGATCTTGTCCAGATCTAGAGAAGGAAATTACTTGCTCTGATTTCTAGTTTGTTGATCTTGGTCTTTGAATTCTCTGAGCTCCTTGGAGAAGTTCTAGCCTTCGGCGATCCTATTTAGTCGGAGAGGAGCACCAACACTATTTCTGGATTGGATCCGAAGACACTGGGTCGTCTCCGCACGGATCAGGTGACTTCTTTCTGGTTTTTACTGTTCTAGATTTAGCGAGATGTCGAAGATTACCTCCTACGACATCGTCAAGCTTCAGTCGTTCGATCTCTCCGACTTCCACGCTTGGAAGCTGCACGTCCAACTTGGTATGAAGGAACGTGAGATTTTCTACACGGTCCTGTGTGATTTTTCCACTACCGAAGAGGACGTGAACAAACTTCAGTGGAGAAAAGATGAAGACTTCTGCAGGGACTACCTCTTAAATTCTCTGAACCCTAGACTCGCCCTGACCTACAGCAGTCATAAGACTGCAAAGGAGATTTGAGATCGCTTTAATGCGCACTTCTAGAAGGAAGAGGGGTTGTCAAGGACTCTCCTTGGGGAGAGACTCTTCACTTCAAAATTCAATTTGAACTCGTCAATCACCTCTCAAATAATTGAACTGGAGAGTCTACGTCTCAAGTTTGCGGACGATAAGTCCGACATCTCTGATAATCTCTTTGTATGTCTGATTCTTAGCAAGCTACCTCCTGAGTGGTTGACCTTCAAGACTGAAATACACAGAATGAAGGAAAAGATCGCATTGGATGAACTCAAAAGGTTCATTCATATCGAGGATCAAAACATAGCTGGTAAGAGCCTGGAACAAGTTAGTCAGTCCTCGCAGGCTGTTAACTTCATTTCTCGACACAGCAAGCCTCGAAGGAAGCCACCAGCACCCAAAGGTGAAGCCTCTGCATAGTTGGCGCCTAAAAAACTCTCTTTCAAAAAGAAGAGGGGCAAGTGCCATAACTACGGCAAGTGGGGACACTGGGCGGCTGAGTGCAAGGCTCCTAAGAAGAAAAAGGAGGATGCCCCGCAAAATGTGGCGAACATGCTGGCTGATGCCTCAGATCCCAAGTCCTTCGTGGCTATGATCGGGAGCAGTCACCGCAGTTCATCCTCTGAGTGGTGGCTTGATAGCGGTGCTACCTGTCATGTGACGAATGACAGAGGGTTATTTGCTGAGGTCAAGGCAGTCCAGGAGAAGGTGGAGAACTACAATGGAGGAGAGACCGAGATGACCCATGCTGGGACAACCGAGCTGGTCCTCTCATCAGGTAAAACTCTTTTTTTTTGCATAATGTTAAAGTAGTTCCATCTTTAACTAAAAATTTGATTTCTATGAGTCTGTTAGATAAGGCTGGGATGTCCTTCACAACTCAAAAAGGGTAGAATGACCTTAACGGTAAATTCACATTATTTTGGGAGTGCGTACCTGATCAACGGAATGTATAGACTTAGCTTAAACAACGATAGCATTAACCAAATAAGTTCGAACCTTATTGATCCTAAGTTGTTACATAACAGACTTGGACACGTGAACTATAGGAAAATGCTAGATCTAGCGAAGAGTCATAACATTCCCTTAGATCTGTCGATTCAATTTGACAAGTGTGAGGTGTGTGCTCAAACCAAAATCACTAGAAAACCATTCAAATCGGTTTCTAGGAGCACGAAATTTCTTGAGTTGATACATTTAGACCTCTGTGATTTTCGTAGCCACGTCACTAGAGGGGGAAGGAAGTATCTGATTACATTCATAGACGATTTTTCGAGATATTGTCATGTGTATCTGTTAAAATCAAAAGACGAAGCCTTTGAGACGTTTAAGACCTTTAAGTCTCGTGTAAAAATTAGTTGAACCTGAAAATTAAGAGATTTAGAAGTGATCGAGGAGGAGAATATACTGTCTCTGGGTTCAAGGAATTTTGTGCCTCTGAGGAAATAATTCTTGAAATCACAGCTCCTTACTCACCCCAGTCAAATGGTGTTGCCGAGCGTAAGAATAAAACTTTGATAGAAATGTTGAACTCTATGCTCCTAACAGCTGGCATGCCTAATTCCTTTTGGGGAGAAGCAGCTCGTACTGTAAATCACATTCTGAATAGAGTGCCTCATTCTCAGCTCACCGCTACCCCGTATGAGCTGTGGCACGGTCATCCTTGTAGATACGATAATCTAAAGACTTGGGGCTGTATTGCCTATGTGCGAATACAAGACCTTAAGAGGCCTAAGGTGGGTCCTAGGACGACAACATGCGTCTATCTAGGTAGTGCAGAAGATAGTGCAGCCGACAGATTTCTCGATCTATCCACGAATATCGTGATAGAGTCTAGAGATGTCATATTCTTTGAAGATAAATTTGTCAAGGATCATGGTTTGTCTGTTTCTGGGTCTAATGATATGATTTCAGAATCTATCGTAGGACCTGTAGCTGTCCCTTCTGGCACTGCTTCCCAACCTATAGAGGTGGAAACTGTTCCACTTAGATCATCTACAAGTGAGAGAATCCCTAAGAACTTTGGTGAGAATTTCGTCACCTACCACTTAGAGGATGATCCATTCTCCTACCAGGAGGCAATGCGATCTAGAGATTCGTTGATGTGGGCAGAAGCCATTGATGATGAGATGGACTCGCTGTTACATAAAAATACTTTGCATCTAGTTGACTTGCTGAAAGGCGCTAAAGTCCTAGGATGCAAGTGGGTATTGAAGAAGAAACTACATAGTGATGGGTCTATAGCCAGGTATAAAGCGCGTCTCGTAGCTAAAGGTTATAAACAACAGGGGGGAATAGACTACTTTGATGTTTATTCACCTGTGTGTCACCTATCGACTATCAGGATTCTTCTGGCCTTAGCATCTATTGAGAACTTTATAGTTTATCAGATGGATGTGAAAACAGCCTTCTTAAATGGAGAGCTTGATGAAGAGATCTACATGACACAACCTGAAGGTTATGTGTAGAAAGATCAAAAAGAAAAAGTGTGCAAATTGGATAAATCAATCTATGGGCTTAAACAAGCGCCTAAGATGTGGCACATGAAGTTTGACCAGGTGGTAAAGAGCCTCGGATTTCAGTCCAGTCTCCCAGATAAATGCATTTATCACCACTCATTGTCGAATCAGACAGTCATCATATGCTTATATGTGGATGACATGTTGATTTTGGGGTCTAGTCTTGCTGCAGTTAGGGATATTAAATACACTCTGGCAGAAGTTTTTGACATAAAGGACCTTGGTCCTGTGGATACCCTGTTAGGTATGAAGGTTAGAGTTGACAAGAGTCGAGTTACTCTTAGTCAGGCTCATTATATTGAGCAACTTCTTTCTACCTGGGGATATGATAACTGTAGGCCGATTGAGATGTCATTTGATCATAATGTGAAGTTGAGTCCTAACGTAGAGACCAGCATTGATCAAGTTAAATATTCCAAAATAATTGGTAGTCTCATGTATGCCACAAGTTGTACTAGACCAGACATTGCTTTTTTGGTTAGCATGCTGAGTCGTTTTACCAGTAATCCAGGCAAAGAGCATTGGGAAGCCCTAGATAGGCTGTTGAGGTACCTGAAAGGTACTAAAGATCATGTTCTGTGCTACACTGGTTACCCACCTTCTGTGGAGGGACATTCTGATGTGTCATGGTGTTCAGAAGTCGGGAACAGCAAGTCCACCAGTGGATATATATTCACTTTGGGTGGAGCTGCTATCACTTGGAAATCCAAAAGACAGACCTGTATAGCATTGTCGTCTATGGAAGTCGAGTTGTTTGCCTTAACCTTGGCCGGTGAAGAGGCAGATTGGATCAGGAACTTGATTCTAGACATTCCCTTATCTAAGTTACAAGTCAACTCGTTGAGCTTGTATTGTGATAATCAAGCAGCAGTTCAAGTCGTTAAGAATACCCTCTATAATACTAAGAGGAGACATGTACGACTGAGACATGACTTGTTGAATTATTTGAAAGAACAAGAAATTATCACTTTGATCGATGTACGTTCAAAGGATAACCTGGCTGATCCATTGACGAAAGGAATTCCAAAAGATCGTC
The DNA here is from genome assembly GCA_039583875.1 of Platanthera guangdongensis. Taxonomy (NCBI): domain Eukaryota; kingdom Viridiplantae; phylum Streptophyta; class Magnoliopsida; order Asparagales; family Orchidaceae; genus Platanthera; species Platanthera guangdongensis. The sequence continues at coordinate 130,690,197 of CM077148.1, read as the reverse complement.
TAATCAAAACTGTGGGGGAAATGGGACTAAAGGCAAGTTAGTTCGGCCTTAGTTTCAGCGATAGGTGATTCAGTTCAGCCTTTGTCTGAAAGTTTTGATTATTCCGATTTCCTTTGTCAAGCAAGCATGTTGTGTTCCGTTGATGCTCTTGGTTGCTGAGATCGGATCTGGTAAGTTGTTTCATTCCAAACTTGATGCTAACAACTTCACCTGGGTTCGGCTTTTGCCTTGGAGGAGAGTGTTATTCCAAACTTGATAACACAATCTGACTTGGTCTTGTCTCTTCTTCTGGAGATTGGTTCCATTCCAAACTTGATGAGTTCCAATTAACTTTAGAAGGGCAGTAACCGTGACATTCCATATAGGATCACAGATATAGCTGCGGTGTCCAGAAGTCTGAAATCATTTCAGTTGAAACAGATATCAGGTTCTGAGGTAAAACTATAATACTCTGTGAACGTGTCCTCCCAGCCAAATTAAAAGTTTAATACTAAGTTCTTTTTTTGTAAGAACAAGATATTTGCAAATTTGTAAAGGATAGAATTCATTTTGAAATGAAATTCTCTGTTGAAATTGCAGGGGTTGCTGGGATAGGAGGAGCACTGGTTGACTGGGATCCAGATCAGGATGATCTTCTGGATGATGAGTTTTAGAGTGTTTTAGTTTATCTTTTGCTACTTCTGTTCAGAGCATTGTTTAGCTCTTCTTTTATGCACTGTTTGATTGGACTATTAGCCCTCTGTTTGTTTGGGACACCAGGCGTTTTAGGTCTGTGTCTTATTGTACCCTGAGACTATTCTGTGTTGCAGCTGAGTTTCGTTTTACTTATGTGTGCATACTATTTTGTGCTTAAGTCTAATTTTGTTTGAAACAGGTGCTGGACACGGTTGTGTATGATTCACAGTTGGTTGAACTTTGCTCAAACCACCCTATATCCGAAGTCTGGGTTCATGGCGGACATAGGAGGAGATTGTTAGGTTTATTCAATGATATGTCCGCACGTGTCGAGGCCGAATCAGAATAGGTTAACGGGTTCGTGTCATACTAGGGTCTTGCTCTACGCTGGAAGTACTATAAATACTCATTCCATACATAGATGAGGTATTGTAGAATACTTTGAGCGGAGAACTCCCTTCCACAGTATGACGCCCCCACGACGAATGTCGCCCTCACGATGAATGTTTCCCCCACGACGAATGTCTCTCTCACGACGAATGTCGCCCACACGACGAATGTTGCCCCCACGACGAATGTCGTCCCCACGACGAATTTCGCCCCCTCGACAAATTTCGCACTCACGACGAATGTCGCACTCTCGACAAATGTTGCCCACACGGGGTCCCCCGTGCACGACTGCTTGTATATATATATATATATATATATATATATATATATATATATATATATATATATATATATATATATATATATATATATATATATATATATATATATATATATATATATATATATATATATATATATATATATATATATATATATATATATATAACGGTTCGCCCCGTTTGAACTTTGAAACTTTTGCTTCACTTGTTCAATGACTGATCTGATTTTCAAAACTTTTCTTCTGATTACGCCTCCTCCCCCTCATCTAAGGCCCTAGACTGTGATCAATTGATCATGAGCAGAGTATATTCCTTTTGCTTGCTTCGGAGGTTGTACATGTTGCTAATACAGCTGATTTCAGTGAACCCAAATGAATCCCTGAACATGTAATGTCGGCAGATACAAGATGTATATTCGCGCAGCTACTGATGTAGCATCCACACCTTTTGATCCTTTCAGGAAAGATGTAAAGATGGAGTACATCCAAAATGAGATGCATATCATCAAGTTTAAAGTCTGCAATCTATAAAAAGGTGAAAAACTTAGGCTTCGTTTGGGAGGACTTATTTTCATCGGTCAAGCGGTTACGATCGCATGAACCAGACCTTAATTATGGTCCGGTTCATGCAATCGTAACCGCTTGACCGATGAAAATAAGTCCTCTCAAACGGAGCCTTAGTCAATAACAAATAGCCATATTTAACGTTGAAATCTTCCTACTAAAGTAGAGAATTCTAGTGGATGGTGTGACTTCAGCGTTGGGACCGTGATCACCTGCTGAAGGGGTAACCATCCCGTATGAAGTGTAGGTTCGAAAGGACGTGCATGCACTTCATTGGGTCAAAGCGCAACTAAACAAGGGCTTATTAATTACCCATAGGGTGTTCAATGATCTCACTATGGAGTTGGTACACCTAGGTTTAGAGCAAGGACACTCACGAGATTAGATTGTCTTATACGGTATAGGGACTCTATTTGAATTTGTTTGTTAACTCTAATGTTTGTGTTGTTGCAAGCTTGCAACTCGCTCAATTGCGCATTAATTTTTGAATAATGTGTTGGTTGATTGTTTATTTTTTCTGTGCTCTCAGAATATTCTAGAATGTTTGTTTGTGGCAAGTTTATGTTATATATGTGAATGCTTGCTTTGTTGTTTTCTTCTTTGTTATTGCAAATGATCAATCAAAATGATCATTTACAAGACTTGTAACCGCACGTGCTTGAACTACCACCATTTTTACTTCCATTAGGAAAACTATAAATAAAGCCTAACCCTATTTCATTTTCTATTCTATCTGTATATGATCAAAGTGTCAACCTAGTCGGTTTCAAATGATGGTCTCCAAGAGGGTCAGCAATTCGATGACCTTTCTATCCTTTACGCTTGAAACTCCTTCAATTTTGAAATTAGAATTCAACAACTTCTTATCACATGTTTACCACCACTATATTGTGCGATTACCGAGGTGCAAAGAGAAGATGAATACAGTTTGCGACAAAAAGTTGGTCATTCCATTTGATCATTTTAACTATGGATGGCAGTTTTCACTATTTGCGAAGATTGTTGATATCTTGAATTTCTTGGACATTATACATGGCCAACTATATTCGAATTTTGTAGCTGCCATATTCTCATTTGTGATATACCTCAAGATGGAGCTCTTGAATTTTCTCAAAGTGGTCAACGAGATAGCCTAATGCCAAATTAATATCCTCAGAACTATCATGATCACACCTTGATCCTGCGGAAACCAGGAAAACAAGCTCAACAACCAAATGCAATCCCAGGGGCAAGCAGATCATATATTCTTTTATTTCTTCTTTACAAAGCGAGGTATACATGGCGAGACATGATTTCGTCAGTACACAGGAACACAGGAAAATACAAGTAAAACAATTTGAGCGGACATAACTGGAGACGCTGAGACCGCCCAGTCTGCCGAAGTCGCCGAGGCCGCCCGAACTGCTGCTACTGCTAGAAGACGAATAGAACACGGAGTCCACTGAGACCGCGAGGTCGCGCTGACACACCGTTATTCGCTGGCTGCTAAAAGTTGTTGCTGAACTGAAGAACAGACCTCCTAGACTGCCGAGTTCGGTGGACAGGTTATTGAACTTGAAAAGCTGAAGCAAAGAGACTGTCAAGCCACAGAAGCGACCTGCTGACACCGCCGATTGAAACCGCAAACTTCACTGATGTTGACCGCAGTCAAAGCCAAACTCCTGGCTCCTCAGTGTTAGCCGCGCAACCTACAAACAGCAAACAGTCAACTCTACTCAACCCTTGCGGACAGGAAAATTCAGACCGCAACAATTGACCAAACCCCAACTTACTGTTCACTCAGTTACTGTAGATGTGCCGGGGGGGGTGTATTTATAGGCGAGGTGAGGAGTGTGGTCACCACCCTAGTGAATAGAGTCACCACCCCAGCCCGCGCGCTAACACAACCCAGTCTGCCAAATCCGCAAGGACTTGGCCAGACTACAAACCTCCAGGCGCCAGGTCAAAAGCCAGTCCACCACCATGCGGACACAAGCCAGCCCGCACAACACAAGCGCAGCGTCAGTCCGCCCAACGCAAGCATAGCGCCAATCCGCTACTCAACATAGCATGCGTATACACTCGCAACTCATGTTGTAGCAGTCCGCAATTCAACACAGCATGCGGACACAACCGCAATTCATGCTACATCAGTCCGCACACTGTACGCAGACAAAGTGGCAGTCCGCACAGCTCGACAACAATGCCACAGCCCGCCACGAGTCCACGACCAACAGGCAGTCCGCCCAGTCAATAGCGGACTCTGCGGACTCTGCGGACACCAGGGACTTGTCACAAAAAAATGACCAAGTCCACCAGCCCATCAAGCAACTGGCACGAGCACGGCAGACACAGAAGACCCAGACCGCCAATCAGCAGGACAGTCCGCCATAAGGACGTGAAACATCCATCGCAACATAGAGAGCTCGGCAAGAACAAAAGCCCATCTCCAAATCCAGTCCACAAATGCGGACTCTGCGGACGCAATAAACAAGCCCGCCAACACACCGCGGATACAACTTCCAATCCGCCCGGTTACCACAAGAGCTGGCTAACTGCAAGACCGCCGATCAAGCTGAGCACCGCCAACAGACCGCCAACACAGTCCGCTCAGGCCGCTCCACTAGATGCCCAAGTCGCTAAGACTTCTTTGGCCATACATCATCTAGGCCGCACACCTAGACCGCCCAGACCGCAAACAGAGGCCGCACAGGCCGCTCCACAAGAACATTCAAGCCACCGTCCAAGCCAGGTCCCCCAGGCCGCAACCAGCAGTCCTCCTAGGCCGCGGACTCAGACCGCTCAGGCCGCTCAGACCGCCTGGCCTGCTCCATCACCCAGTTTTACTTCACAAATTTCAACACTCCCCCTTGAAGTGAGAAGTGGTGATCAAGCCCAACAACCCTCGTAACCGTTGAAATGGCCCCTTCGACGACGGCTTTGTGAAGATGTCAGCAAGATTATATTCACTCCGAACATGCCCAACCAGAAGAGATCCCTCCAACACCTTTTCACTTATGAAGTGGTGCTCGATCTCAATATGTTTGGTCCTTGCGTGATACACTGGATTGTTCCCCATTTTGAGAGCACTCTCATTATCATCTCGGAGTAAAGTAGGACCTTGCACTTCCTCATGAACATTCTCTATAAGCCTCCTCAACCAGACGGCTTCCCAAGCATCCAAGGTCGAAGCCTTGTACTCTTCTTCCGTAGTAAACACTGACACTGAGTCCTGCTTCTTGCTACACCACGAGATGCAAGCTGATCAACAAGTGAACACATAACCCGAAGTTGATCTTCGATCATCTGATTCACCACCATAATCAGCATCCGTGTATCCAAGCAAAGAAAACACTGTGTCCCTTCTTCAGAGGAGTCCCATATCAGAAGTCGCCTTGACATACTTCAAGATGTTCTTTGCCGCCACCAGATGAGACTTCCTTGGTTCAGCCGTAAACCGACTTACTCGTCCAACAGTGTAAGTAATGTATGGCCTTGTAATCGTTAAGTAGATCAAGCTCCCCACTAGAGCTCTAAACATTAATGGATCAAGTAGAATCCTTCCTTCATCACGTCGAAGCTTTAGACCAAGATCCAGAGGAGTAGAACAACTCTTTCCTTTGCCCATATCGAATCGATTGACAATGCGATCCGCATATCCTTTTTGGCAGATGAGTATCCCGCTCTCCTTCCTCTCCACTTCAAGACAGAGAAAGTGACGAAGCTCTCTCAAGTCTTTCATCTCAAAGCGAATAGCTAGCTCAGTCCTGAGCCTAGCTATATCCTGCTCTGAATTCCCTATGATGATCATATCATCAACATATAGTAGGACCAAGACTTGCAGCTCCCCCTTCTTCTTGATGAACAAGATGGAATCCGAGTTGGAAGCAAGATAACCACAGAATTGAAGATACTATGATATCTTCCCATACCAAGCTCTAGGAGCTTGCTTCAACCAATAGAGAGCCTTCCAGAGTTTGCAAACATAGTCTGGATGAACTTCAGAAACAAAACCAAGTGGTTTATCCATGAAGATGTCCTTATCAATTTCTCCGTAAAGAAAAGCATTCTTCACATCAAGCTGCCACGTTCTCCATCCATTGTAAGCAGCCAAGGCGATCACCACCCGAACCAAAGTCATCTTTGCAACTGGACTAAATGTCTCCTCATAGTCTTATCCATACTGTTGTGAGAATCCTCGAGCAACAAGGCGAGCCTTGTATCTTTTGATGCACCCATTAGCCTTCTTCTTCAATTTATACACCCACTTGTAAGTCATTGGAGTAATGCCATCAACCTTGGATACAAGGTCCCAGGTTTCATTCTTCTTGAGAGAAGCAATCTCCTCCTTCATGGCATCTTCCTACTCCTTAACTCTAGTGGCCTCATTGAAGTTTGCAGACTCTCGCTCATCTAGAGGATCTGCAAAGGAGCAGGAGACAAAACTCACTGCATTCCCATCACAGTACCAAGCTGGTGGCTTAATAACCCTTTTTGATCTCCGAAGGTTCTACTCTTTGCTCACCACCTCTGTTGCTTCTTCAGGATCAACTCTAACTTTAGGCAAGCTTTGAGCAATGCTCCCCCTGCTTCTTGAGCCAGAAACCTCAGCTCTAGAGCTTGAAGAAATAGGAGCTGCTGGTGAAATAGCAAGCTCCTCTTCCAGAACTTCAATAGCCACCTTATGCTCTTCATCAACCTTTCTCTCTGGTAGATCAACCGACCCACCTCCATACGATGTCAGTTCATCAAATACAACGTCTCTTGATATAACAAACTTCTTCGTCGCAGGATCCATGCATTTCCATCCCTTATTTCGTTCATCATAGCCAACAAAGACAAGCTTCCTTGCCTTTGCATTAAGCTTTGTCCTTGAAGCATCCGGGACATGCACATAGCAAGTTGATCCAAATGCCCGAAGGTGTTCCATGCTTGGCTTCTCCTTCAGCAACATCTCAAAAGGAGACTTCATGTTGATCGGACTGAGCGGCATCCGATTGATGACGTAAGAAGCACAAGACATCCCCTCTGCCCAGAAGGACCTAGAAATGTCTTTCGCATGAAGCCAGCACTTGCAGGTTTTTGTCAGATGATGGATCTTCCGCTCCGCTACTCTGTTTTGTTGTAGAGTATGAGCACAAGTAAGCTCTCTTTGGATCTCGTGCTTCCTGCAGAAGTTAGAAAACTCGGAGGAGACAAACTCACCACCGTTGTCTAATCTAAACTTCTTGATCTGCAAGTCAAACCGTCCATCCACTAGCTCCTTGAACTCCACAAACACCTGGAAAGCTTCTGACTTCTCCTTCAAGAAATAAACCCAAGTGTATCTTGAGTAGTCATCAATCAGAACAAGCATGTATCTGCTTCCACCAAGGCTAGCAGTAACGGTTGGTCCCATCAAGTCACCATGGATACACTCCAATGGTCTCTTGCTCCTCGTTTATGACTTATCAAACGGAAGGCGATGAGCCTTACCGTACTGACATCCCGCGCAAACGTGACTGTCACCAAAGGAAGGCAGCTTAGGCAAGCCTCTCACAAGGCTCATGTTTGCCATAGCTTTCAATTTATCCATTCCTACATGCCCCAGCCTCTCGTGCTATATAACAGCGCTATCGTTTGCCCTCATCCGATCAACGTAAGAGTTTGTTGCAAGTGCAAACAAGTTCTTAACTCTCCTCCCAACATGAGCAACATCAGCCTTTACCGCTGATACGTTGCGAAGGAACTTCACTTCTGTTGGCCCAAACAGAATGTGATAACCTGCGTCTACCGCATTGGTCACAGAGAAGAGGGTCTTCTTCATGCCCGACACATGATACACACTCCTTAACATGAGTGGCCCCTTATCACTACCCAATGACACGACCCCTCATTCTCTACTGCATAAAAAATATTATCAGCAGTTATGATAGCTTCATTACCTGAGTAGGCTTGCAGAGAAGAGAACTTCGACTTGTCTCCGGTGAGGTGATGACCACACCCGAAGTCCACGATCCACTCGTCGTTGAAGTCGACAATAGACAAAGCACGGACACAAGTGTCTGTCATGAAAGCTCCGCCCCATCCAAAGGGGACTGAGTGCGATGGCTCCTTTGGATACCCAAATATAACGTGTTGGCTTATGGAAGAAAGAAATGAATGTACCCTTTCAAGAGAAGTTAATGTATCATTTTTAATTACGGGTCTCCATTCACATTTTGGTTTAATTTCATTTTTATGTTTCAAATTTTCATTATAATTATTTTTATCTTGAGTTTTCATGTGATGATATTTGTTTGAAAATGAATGTGTTGAGAATTTAAAAATATTGACATTGTTTTTCAAGTTAGAATTATGTTGTTTAACATAAAGACTATTAAGATGGTGGTTTTTGAAAATTTATGTTCATTCAATTTTATGTTGGGAGTGGATTGATTTTGTAAATCATGTTGATAATTATTTTGAATTTGATTTACAAATATTTGATGTTTTCCAACTCCTTTGTTTTTCTTTGTCAAAATATCGAAATTTATATTCAACTTGTTTTTGGATTTAACTTGATATTGTAGATTTATGTTTTGTAAATTTCTACTTATAATATCCTTTAGCAAGTTGATTTTATTTTCCAATTCTTTATTTTTCATCTTGAGATTTTCTCTAACTTTTGCATAGGCGATTGTGCTATTTTTAAGAGTGGTGACTATAGAATCAATATGAGTTTTATAATTATTTCTCAAATATTTCATTCATTTCCATAATTTCAATTTTATAGTTTTGGCACATAACACAATCACTTTTCAAAAAAGAATTTTCTAAACATAATTTTTCATTTTGTTCTTTTATAGAAGAAAGCTCATTTTCAAATACCTTGACTTTTTTCTTTAAATATATTACAGTCAATATAAGGTGTAAACATTTTAACTAACGAGCAAGTGGCAGAACTAGACACATCAAAATTTGATTCTACATTAGCACTTGCTTTTAAACTTGTATTTTCTAAATATAATTTTGAATTAGTATTTTTTAATTTCATAATTCTACGTTTAGCAATTTCAAGCATGTGATATGTAGAAATAGAATTTGTAACAAAAAGAGAAGAATTATATTTCCTTACAACACTTTTGGATGAGACGTGATTTAAACATATAGTTCTTTTGACACCTTCAACGTCCTCTTCCATAAATAAATTTTCATCTTCTCTTTCACATGATGTGTTCACTTCTTCCAATCCATTTGATGTGCACTCTATGGATTCATCAAAGGAGAAACTTTCTTGAATACATATGCAAGCATGCATATTTTCTATATATTGACTTGTTCTGTTCCTGTTGATGTAGAATCATAAGTTTTTTCAAGAGATTTCCAAACTTCATAACTAGTAGGAAATATATATATTTGTTTTAAAATATTTTGGTCTAGTGCATAAAATAAACTATTTAAGAATTTAGTATTTAAAAACATTTCATTTCTATTTAACATATTTGAGGGCTTTTCAATAGTAATATTCCAAACGTTTTCATCTAAAGATTTAAGAAAATTTTTCCTTAGGATTTTCCATCTTTTATAGTTTTCACTCATAAATAATTGTAGTGCTAAATTTTTTCATTTAATAAAATTTCATCCCCTCTAGTAGTTACGAGATCTGAAGCGTCATTATTCCTGGTTGTAAAGCCCTTTTGGAATAACCATCTTCTGATACCACGTGTTAAATCTTACGACGTCCTTAGAGGAGGGTGAATAAGGGCTTTATGGAATTTTAATTTTAGATAAGAATATCAAAGTTAATTAATGAAGTTACGAAATATTTTATAGAAAAATGTTTTTTAATATATCAGAAATTATTTTAATATTATTATTAAAAAATAGCATTGTTAAGTACACCACAGTTTTTGCTATGTGCACTACAAAATCACTTAACTTTTAATCCAAACTCCTCCATAAATTTATAACTGAGGGCACGCAAGTTTTGTGCTCCGCAACTTCTTCTCTTAACCCAAGACACGTGATTGACGCTTCCGCCTAGTCGTGCCCCTCCGCCGCTTCAACCCTCGCCGCCAGCCCGGACGCCTGTTGTGTGTTACGCGATCGATGCATTCCGCTTTCTTAATGCCCTCCACTGCTGCTTTCGCCTGGGCATGCCCCTCCGCTGGTCGTCATTGCTTCTGCCTGGGCAACCAGATATTCTGCGTATCCGATTTCAAGAATCTGCAGCCTTGCAAGCTAGCTGATCCCGCGTTGGAAGATTACCCTCTCTGTGTTGCGGTGATTGAGCCATAGTACACTATGCATGGGAACGTGGAGGTGCTCCTCGGGGTTGGGGATCATGTGCTCGTTGTGGAAGAGGATGGTGTTCAGTAACTGGGTATTGGGGTTGGTCCTCTGCAGAAGATGGCATTATCACCCAATGGCAAGTACCTTGCAGCTTTCACACATGATGGAAGGCTACTTGTTATTCCTACAGATTTTTCAACAATCATATCTGATTACTCTTGCAAAGTTAGATAGTGTGGAACAAAACAAGTTGAAGATCTTCTTTGCTTTCTACTAAGTGAATTCTTGATTTGCCTAGTTTAAAAGGAGTGAAACTTGCAAGATCACATGTCACACAGAGTAATTAACATGAAATCAAGATTTCTTGATGACTATTTAGGCTAGATTCTTCGCATATTGGTAATGAGGTTGAGTCACATCACTTAAATTCACAATATAAACAACCATCATCTTGGTAATCAAACTCTTTCTTAGGGGCAGTGTTTCAAAATGATTGATTCCTTTAATATGCTTGATGCTTGCATTTGTTACAAATGGATAAAACCTGCATTTCCTTAGGAAAGTATTGTAGTGTTTGATGATGACGGCACTGAGTGTCACTTGAGCAACAATTGAGTACTATTGCTGCTGCACACTGCATACTGTGAGATCAAATGCTCGCCCACTAGTATCTATAAAAAACACATATTTTTGATGTTATGCTAACTTTATATATTAAAAATACTCTATGATCCGTCATATTAGAGCTTGAATGTAATATATGGTGTGTGTCCTATTTATCTTTTATTTTTATGAAAAAATGTTGTGGTCCATTGATATATCAAGTTAATCTTGTTAGTTTACTATATCGTAGTGCGGTGCTCTTAACAAAAAAATGCACATAGTGAAAACTGTAGTGCACTTAACAATGCTCTTAAAAAATCCAGAATTCAATATTTCTTCACTACCGTCGGCGTTTAGTGTTCCTGTCAGGCACTAGTTCATGAATATTTAATTCAAGTGTTTATATAAAACAAAAACGAACCTTGCAATATATTTTATGTTAAAACTTTTGAACGATATAGTTCAAAACATTTTATAACATGAAAATAAAATATATATAATAAGACAAAAAGAAATATGATTTTATTTCATTAGAAATTAAATACAAAATGTTTGATTTCTATAATGCTAGAAATCGAGACGAATAGGAAAATCTCTTTTTGATGATTCACCGGTCCTCCCAAGGACCGGCGGACTATAACCTATCTTACCCTAGATCTTGCTACTAGCCTCCCCCTAGATCTCACCACGACCTAGTCGCTGCACATAAGGTGGCGAATTCCTTCTAAGCCACACAAGGACTTAGACGCCACGCACAAGGAGGCAATTTCCTCCTAAGCCATGCAAGGACTTAGATGTCACGCACAAGGCAGCGAATTTCTCCTAAGCCACACACGGAACAAGACGCCATGGATAAAGCGGCGATTTCTATACCGATTACAAAGATGATAAGATACGTTACAAAATATAAATTCAGAATTAAATCTCTCTCAAAATGAAGCTCTGAAGACGACATTGAATCCTTGCAAAGATTGCATGAGATGCTACACACGAACCGTCTCATCTTCACTCCTGAACGTTCTTTGGAAAGTGGAGTTTTCTGAAGGCTGGAGCTCTCTGGATGGAATGCACGGGAAATAATACTCCAGGTAATGAAATTCATTTTCTCCATAGAGGAATTCAGTCTTTTTATATTTTTGAGATATTGCCCGATGATAGTGGCTATCGCCCTCCAATGATATCATTTTCGTCTGACATGTGTCCCATAATTCTGAGATTTTTGCGAGATGATTCGATCATGGGGCTATCACTAGAGATATCTGATATCGCCTGGCGATACCTAAAAATAGTGAGATTGGTGGTTGGATCGTGTGGAACATGGCCTTTGTCATGCTGACATCATTTTCACTATCGCCTGGCGATAGTGCCTATCACTAGCGATATCTCCATTTCATTTTTGCTGTCCGAACATTTTCCAGATTGCAGATGACTTCGTTCCCATTCCAGAATGGGGTGGCCCATTCCGTAAATCTTCCTGAATTGAAAGTTATGGTCATTTGAAGTCCAACACGCAAAACTCATTCTTTTTTTTTCTAATATGACACCCTTAGATCATGCTCATGACTGAGTACGTGTCTCCTCATTTAATCTGTATAACCTACACACTATAAACATGCAAAAGACTAGATTAAATACATCACGATATTTGTTATTCTCAAACCAAGAGACACGGAATACATGCTCCAACAATGGATTATTAGAGGTAATGATACGATTGATTGTGCATGATATATGCCATTCAAAGTTATTTTATTCACCATCAATTGCATCATTTGGGATCATTCATGGGTTCTACAAATATTTCCTACATGCTCAATAGGTTTTAGAGTCTGTTTAATTTTTTAGATGGTGTTGAGTACTTTAATTTTATTTTGCATGTACAAGAACGTTGTGGGTTGTTAGAGGTAATGATACGATTGATTGTGTATGATATATTCCATTTGAAGTTTCTTTATTCACCATCTATTTGGATAATTCTAGATCATTCATAGGTTCCACAAATACTGCATACACACTCGATGTAATAAATTTTGTTGACTATTGTAATTGCAATGATATAATACTACATGATTTGCATGAAATGACATTGCAACTTGGTCATAGTGGATGTGCCAAATTTTTTGCTTGTTTATCTGGGCTTGGTGACTTCATTAATTTGATACTATTAGATAATTATGCAGATGTTAAAGGTTTAATATAATATATCAACATGGAAAATGCATTGATGTTTACATTGACTCAGTGACAACTCAAGTAGTCTCAGTGAGTTATTATACTACACCAATAATTGAACTTCAAAATTACAATTACTCAATTAATAATGAAGATGACACTAATGGCACAGATTCCACTTTTACTGATGGCTTTCAAGATGATTATTATGATAATGATGATTTGCAGTTTGACAAAAATGTTGATGAATTTGTAGAATGGGTCAGAGTGAAAGAGCCAACTCAAATGATTGCATATAGTTATTCAAATGCCACTTCCAATCCAAAGATAATTAGATTAACATATTATCAGATTTATGAAGGCGACACATGTAACTTAAATTTTGAATTTCAAGTTGGACAATTCTTTAACACTTCCCAAGATTTTAGAGATGGGGTGCGAACATATGCAAATATGCAAGGGAGACCAATTAAAATTTTGAAAAATTATAGTGATAAAGTACAGGTTACTTGCGAATGTGGTTGGGTTATGTGCGATGCATTCATCTCAAAGAATGATCACACCTTTCAATTGAAGATTATCAAAGATGAACATGCATGTTATAAATCCTCAAGTTCTAAGCAGTGTACCTCAGATTATCTTGCAAAGAAATATCAACACCACCTTAGAACTAATCCTGAATGACTCGTTAGTTCAATGCAAGAGAATATTCAAATGGAAAATAGAACATTTCTTTCTATTTGTAAGATGTATCGAACAAAGAAGCATGCCAACAGGATAACTCACGGTATAAAATTGGAGAAATAAGCCAGCCTATAGGACTATTGTGAAGAATTGTACCAAAGTAATCCTAACACAAAGTAAAACTATGGTATAAACTATTGAAATTTGTGAAGTGGAAGTGGTTGATGGGACAGGCCGGGCGGCCTGGGCGGACAGCATCGGCGGACTGGGCGGACTGGGCGGACTGTGCGGCCTGGTGGAAAGTCTAGTGGAAGTCGGCTGTTCTTTTGAGCGGGTTGTATGCAAGTAGTCCGCGGACTGTGCGGCCTGGTATCTGCGGATAGGGCGTTGGCTGATTTAGCCAAGGAGCGGCCTGAGCGGATAGAGGCTTGCGGACTAGTGCATTGCTCAGTGGCCGTGGTGCAAGCTTGTGCTGATTGGCGGTTTGGCTCATGTCCGCGGGAAGCTCTCGGACTGGCATGTCCGCGGTATGGGCTGTTGCGGACTGGGCTTAGAGCTTGGCTAAGGCCTTGTCGAGCTCTGGTGTTACAGCAGGTGCTTTGCTGTGGAGGTCGTTGGCGGACTTGTGTGTGGAGTCTGAGAGATGGCTGCTGCGTTGGGCAGGTGTGCGAGTAGCTTGCGGACTGCTGGCGGTCTGTATGCTAGGGTGTTTGGCGGACGGGAGTTTATGTCCGCCATGCTCGCATTGGCCTTTGATGGTTCTGGACTTGGGCACACTCTGTGCTAAGACTAGGGTGTCTGCAGTATCCGCCAAGTCCGCTGTTGACCGGGCGGACTGTTGCTTACTCTGCCTTTGGTCGTGGACTTGTGGCGAATTGAGGTTTGAGTCTTGCGGACTGCCTCGGGTTTGTGCGGACAGCCATTGAAGGGGGTTGCTATCCTGCAGTGGTTGGAGGCTTTGCGGGCTGATGACTTGTCCGCATAGCTTGGGCGGACTGTTGAGGGTTTGCCAATGTTGCCTTGCTCCTGGCGGTTTTCCTTGGTATCCGGCTAAGTCCTCGCGGACTCGGCGGACGGTGTTTTGCTATCGTGCGGGCTAGGGCGGTGTCGCTATCTCTAGGGCGGTGACCACACTCCTCACCTCGCCTATAAATAGGACCCCCTGGCAGGTCTACAGTAACTTGAGTGAACAGTAAGTTGGGTTCGGCGAGGTGCTGCGATCTCAGTTTTTCTGTCCGCGCGGATTGATTTCGAGTTAACTGTGTGCTGTGTGCAGGTCGCGCGGGTAACTTCAAGGAGCCAGGAGTTTGGCTGTGACTTCGGTCAAGTACTTTGAAGTTGTGCGGTCTCTGCGGATTCAGCAGGAGGTCGCTCTACGGCTTGTCAGCTCTGTTTCAACTTTGCCAGCTTCAATAACCTGTCCGCCGGTCTCAGGCGGGTAGGCGGTCTATTCCTCAGTTCCTCAGTAGGAGGCAAATAACGGTGCTTTCTGTTGTCAGTTGTTTATACTAGCGAAATCATGTCTCGCTATGTATACCTCGTATTGTAAAAAAGTGTAATGAATATAAGATCTGCTTGTTCTTCCATTGTTTGTTGGGATTAGCCTTGTTCCTTGGTTTTCCGCTGGTTCAACGTGAGAACTGGGTTGTGCCGAAGATATTAATTTGGTGTTTGGGCTACCTTGCTAACCATCTTGAGAAAATTTAACATAGTATCAGAGGGAGGTTCAGTTGCGTGAGCGGTAGTCAACCAGTGTTGTTACTCAGGGCTTGAGTGGTGTTCAACCTGTGTTGTTGCTCGGAGCTTCTAAAAGGTTGCCAACAGGTTTTGCAATGGAAGGGACCTTCGCAAGGGGTCTTGGCATTGAACTCTTAACGCCGACTAACTTCAAGAAGTGTAAGTCGTGCATGAAGAGTTATCTTCTTGGCGAGGAGCTGTGGGAAGTCGTCGGTGGTGATGACAGACAGGAAGTGACTACTGCGTTCGGTACTGCTAAGCAGGTTAGGCTATGGAGGAAAACAAATGCTAAGGCGGAGTTTATCCTCAAGAGGGCCGTGTCTCCGGAACTGTTTGATCACATCGTTGGATGTGAGTCGACTGCTGATATTTGGACAACCATTGATGAGTTGTTCAATAGGAAGAATGTGGCGCGGCTTTAGTTTCTGGAGAATGAGTTGGCCAGGGCAACTCAGGGAGACCTTTCCATCTTGAAGTACTTCTTAAAGATGAAGAGCTTATGTGCTGAGCTGTCGGCACTGGATCATGATGAGCCTATCTCTGAGGTGAAGATGAAAAGGCACATTATTCGCGGCTTGCGGAAGGAGTATGTGGCCTTTGTGACATCTGTTCAAGGGTGGGCTACTCAGCCGTCTTTGCTGGAGCTGGAGAATCTGCTTGCATCGCAGGAGAGCTTGGCAAGACAGATGGCTGGAGTTAATCTTAATCAGGAAGACAGCGAAGCTCTCCTCTCAGGCAAGAAGAAAGGATGGGAAGGGAAGAAGAAGAAGAAGGTGCAGGTCGCTGGTGAGAAGGAGACTTCAACTTCATATCAGCCGGAGAGGAGCAATGCTCCTAAGGACTGGAAGAAGAATTTGAAGTGCTACCAGTGTCATCAGCGAGGGCACTTCACGCGGGATTGCAAGGTCAAACTGCAACCTGGGCATGCTGCGGGAAAGGAGGAAGCTTGCTCGAGAAGTGAAGAATCAGAATGGGGCAGAGCTTTTATGACGGGCACTTGTGTCCGAGCATTGTCTGCTGAGGACTTCAATGGCGAGTGGATCGTGGACTCCGGGTGTGGTCATCACCTCACCGGAGACAAGTCGAAGTTCACCTCCATACAGGCATACTTAGGTAATGAAGTTATTATCATTGTTGATAATACTATTTATGCAGTAGAGAAAGAGGGGGTCATGTCTTTGGGCAGTGATCAGGGGCCACTCACATTAAGGAGTGTGTATCATGTGCCGGGCATGAAGAAGAATCTCTTCTCGGTGACCAATGTGGTGGACGCTAGTTATCACGTTCTGTTTGGGCCAACAGACGTGAGGTTCCTTCGCAACGTATCAGCGGTTAAGGCTGATGTTGCTCATGTAGGGAGGAGGGTGAAGAACTTGTTTGTTCTTGCCACCAATTCTTATGTTGATCGTATGAGGGTCAATGATAGCGCTGCTATCTAGCATGAGAGGCTGGGGCATGTTGGCATGGACAAGCTGAAGGCGATGGCTAGTAGAAGTTTGGTGAAGGGGTTGCCTAAGTTGTCCTCCTTTGGTGACTGGCATGTTTGCGCGGGCTGTCAATACGGTAAGGCACATCGCCTTCCGTTTGATAAATCACAAACAAGGAGCAAGCTACCATTGGAGTGCATACATGGCGACTTGATGGGACCGACGGTTAGTGCCAGCCTTGGTGGAAGCAGATACATGCTTGTCTTGGTTGATGACTACTCAAGGTATACTTGGGTGTACTTCTTAAAGGAGAAGTCAGAAGCCTTCAGTTTGTTTGTGGAGTTTAAGGAGTTGGTAGAAGGCCGGCTTGGCTTGCGGATTAAGAAGCTTAGAACTGATAACGGGGGTGAGTTTGTTTCCTCCGAGTTTTCTAACTTCTGCAGGAAGCACGGGATCCAACGGGAGCTTACTTGTGCTCACACTCCACAACAAAATGGGGTAGCGGAGCGGAAGATCCATCATCTGACGGAGACCTGCAAATGCTGGCTTCATGCGAAAGATATCCCAAGGTCCTTTTGGGCGAAGGGGATGTCTTGTGCTGCTTATGTCATCAACAGGATGCCACTCAGCCCTATCAACATGAAGACTCCTTTTGAGTTGTTGCTGAAGGAGAAGCCGAGTGTTGGACACCTTAGGGTGTTCGGTTCAACTTGTTATGTGCATGTCCCGGATGCTTCACGGACTAAGCTGGATGCGAAGGCAAGGAAGCTTGTCTTTGTTGGCTACGATGAGCAGAAGAAGGGATGGAAATTCATGGATCCTGTGACGAATAAGTTCGTGGTGTCAAGAGACGTTGTCTTTGACGAGCTGACGTCATATGGAGATGGCTCGGTTGAGCTAACCGGAAGTAGCAAGGTTGATGAACACCAGTGGTGGCTGCTGAAG
The DNA here is from genome assembly GCA_039583875.1 of Platanthera guangdongensis. Lineage (NCBI taxonomy): Eukaryota > Viridiplantae > Streptophyta > Magnoliopsida > Asparagales > Orchidaceae > Platanthera > Platanthera guangdongensis. The sequence goes on along the minus strand of CM077148.1, from coordinate 130,672,488 downwards.
GCTTGGAAGAGGATCTTGCTGTTTCACCAGCAGCTCCTGTTGCTTCTAACTCCGAGGCTGAGCCTTCTAGCTCAGGAAGCAGGGGGAGCACTGCTCAAAGCTTGCCCCAGGTAGGAGTTAAGCCCAAAGAAGCAACGGAAGCAGTGAGCAAGGAGCCGACCCTTCGGAGATCGAAGAGGGTTGTTAAGCCACCGGCTCGGTACTGTGATGGGAATGCCGTGAGCTTTGTCTCCTGCTTCTTTACTGGTCCTCTAGATCAGCGAGAGCCTGCAACCTTCAACGAGTCCACTGGAGTGAAGGAGTGGGAAGGTGCCATGAAACAAGAGATTGATGCTCTGAAGAAGAATAAAACCTGGGACCTTGTGCCCAAGGTTGATGACATTACTCCGGTTACTTGCAAGTGGGTGTATAAGTTGAAGAAGAAGGCTGATGGGAGCATTGATAGGTTCAAGGCTCGCTTGGTCGCTAGAGGATTCTCACAAGAGTATGGAGAAGACTATGAGGAGACATTCAGTCTAGTTACGAAGATGACTTCAGTTAGAGTGGTGATCGCCTTGGCTGCTAGCAAGGGATGGAGGTTGTGGCAACTCGATGTGAAGAATGCCTTTCTTTACGGAGAGATTGACAAGGACATCTTCATGGATCAGCCGCTTGGTTTTGTCTCTAAAAAGCATCCGTACTATGTCTGCAAACTCAGGAAGGCTTTCTATGGGTTGAAGCAAGCTCCTAGAGCGTGGTATGGGAAGATTGCAGAGTACTTGCAATTCTGTGGATACCTTGCTTCCAACTCGGATTCAAACTTGTTCGTCAAGAAGAAGGGGAGCTACAAGTCTTGGTCCTGTTGTATGTAGATGACATGATCATCACAGGGAATTTGGAGGGGGAAGTAGCAAGGCTCAGGGCTGAGCTTGATGTACGCTTCGAGATGAAAGACTTGGGAGAGCTTCATCACTTTCTCGGTCTTGAGGTGGAGAGGAAGGAGTGCGGGATTCTCATTAGCCAAAAATGGTATGCAGATCGCATTGTGAAGCGGTTCGCCATGGGCGAAGGGAAGAAGTGCTCTACTCCACTAGAACCTGGGCAGAAGCTTCGACGAGATGAGGGAAGGGTTCTTCATGATCCTTTGGTGTTCAAGGCTCTTGTTGGGAGCTTGATTTACCTGACGATTACAAGGCCGGACATTGCTTATGCTGTTGGTTGAGTAAGTCGGTTTATGGCTGAACCAAGGAAATCTCATCTAGTGGCAGCGAAGGGTATTCTGAAGTATGTCAAGGCGACTTCTGACATGGGACTCCTCTATGGAAGAGACTCTGAGATGGCGTTGCTTGGGTACACGGATGCTGACTATGGCGGTGATTCGGATGATCGGAGGTCTACTTCAGGTTATGTGTTCACTTGCGGTTCAGCTAGCATCTCGTGGTGTAGCAAGAAGCAGGACTCGGTGTCCGTCTCAACTACGGAGGCAGAGTATAAGGCTTCGGCCTTGGCTACTCGGGAAGCCATCTGGTTGAGGAGGCTTATAGAGGATGTTCATGAAGAAGTGTAAGGGCCAACTTTACTCCGGGGTGACAATGAGAGTGCACTCAAGCTGGTAAATAATCCAGTGTGTCACATCAGGACCAAGCACATTGAGATCAATCACCACTTCATCAGGGAGAAGGTGTTGGAGGGATCTCTGTTGGTCGGGCATGTACGGAGTGAAGATAATCTTGCTGACATCTTCACGAAGCCACTGTCGAAGGGGCCTTTTGTGCGCTTGCGCAGCTTGCTAGGCTTGGTCACCACTTCCCACTTCAAGGGGGAGTGTTGAAATTTGTGAAGTGGAAGTGGTTGACGGGACAGGCCGGGCGGCCTGGGCGGGCAACATCGGCAGACTAGGCGGACTGGGCGGACTGTGCGACCTGGTGGAAAGTCTAGTGGAAGCCAGCTGTTCTTCTGAGCGGGTTGTATGCAAGTAGTCCGCGGACTGTGCGGCCTGGTATCTGCGGATAGGGCATTTGCTGGTTTAGCCAAGGAGCTGCCTGAGCGGATAGAGGCTTGTGGACTGGTGCATTGCTTAGTGGTCGTGGTGCAAGCTTGTGCTGATTGGCGGTTTGGCTCATGTCCGCGGGAAGCTTGCGGACTGGCATGTCCGCGGTATGGGCTGTTGCGGACTGGGCTTAGAGCTTGGATGAGGCCTTGTTGAGCTCTGGTGTTATAGCAGGTGCTTTGCTGTGGAGGTCGTTGGCGGACTAGTGTGTGGAGTCCTGGAGATGGCTGCTGCGTTGGGCAGGTGTGCGAGTAGCTTGCGGAATGCTGGCGGTCTGTATGCTAGGGTGTTTGGCAGACGGGAGTTTATGTCTGCCATGCTCGCATTGGCCTTTGATGGTTCTGGACTTGGGCACACTCTGTGCCAAGACCAGGGTGTCTGCAGTATCCGCCAAGTCCGCTGTTGACCGGGCAGACTGTTGCTTACTCTGCCTTTGGTCGTGGACTTGTGGCGGATTGAGGTTTGAGTCTTGTGGAATGCCTCGGGTTTGTGCGGACAGCCATTGAAGGGGGTTGATGTCCTGTAGTGGTTGGAGGCTTTGCGGGCTGATGACTTGTCCGCATAGCTTGGGCAGACTGTTGAGGGTTAGTCAATGTTGCCTTGCTCCTGGCAGTTTTTCTTGGTATCCGGCTAAGTCCTTGCGGACTCGGCGGACGGTGTTTTGCTATCGGGCGGGCTAGGGCGGTGTCGCTATATCTAGGGCGGTGACCACACTCCTCACCTCGCCTATAAATAGGACCCCCCTGACAGGTCTACAGTAACTTGAGTGAACAGTAAGTTGGGTTCGGCGAGGTGTTGCGGTCTCAGTTTTTTTGTCCGTGCGGATTGATTCCGAGTTAACTGTGTGCTGTGTGCAGGTCACACGGGTAGCTTGAAGGAGACAGGAGTTTGGCTGTGACTTCGGTCAAATACTTGGAAGTTGTGCGGTCTCTGCGGATTCAGCAGGAGGTCGTTCTGCGGCTTGTCAGCTCTGTTTCAACTTTGCCAGCTTCAATAACCTGTCCGCCGGTCTCAGGCGGGTAGGCGGTCTGTTCCTCAGTTCCTCAACAGGAGGCGAATAACGGCGTGTCCGCGCGGTCTCGCGGCTTCGGCGGACTCCGTGGCTATTCGACGGATTGCAGCTTAAGTTCGGGCGTTCTCAGCAGACTCGGCAACCTCGGCGACCTCGGCGGTCTCGGCGGACTCTGGTGTTGTCCGCCCGGCTTGGTTTTTGGTGCTTTTTGTTGTCAGCTATTTATACTAGCGAAATCATGTCTCGCTACGTATACCTCGCATTGTAAAGAAGTGTAATGAATATAAGATCTGCTTGTTCTTCCATTGTTTGTTGGGATTAACCTTGTTACTTGGTTTTCCGCTGGTTCAACGTGAGAACTGGGTAGTGCCGAAGATATTAATTTGGTGTTTGAGCTACCTTGCTGACCACCTTGAGAAAATTTAACATAAACATGTATCTGAAAAACAAACATGTATATTTAAAAGACTTTATATTTTTAGGCGTGCTTTAAAAGTTGATTTTAGTACTAGGTGCCGACAAATTATAGGATTTGATCGAACTCACCTAAACACCTATACTAGATGAGTTCTATTAGTGTGGTTGGTAATGATGTGAACAATGTAATGCATCCTATAGTTTATGCTATGGTTTTGAGAGAGAAATAGAAAAATTGGCAATGGTTAATGTCTTTTAATGCAAGTTTTAAACATCGTAAATAACTATTCATAGACTATAATTTTTGATAAATAGAAGGGACTAATACGGGCAGTTGAAGAATTACTACCAAACGCAGAACATAGGTTTTGTTTAAGACATATGTATAGTAACTTCAAACAGTTACATAAAGGTTTACAACTCAAATCCTTATTGTTGAAGGTTGCATCATCTACACTATTAGTTGATTTCAACATGAAGATGAAGAAGCTGAAAGAATGCAACATTCCGTCTTATGAATGGGTAAGGGTAAGAGATACCAAAAAATGGGCAAGATCACATTTTAGCTCGTGGATAAAATGTGACATGCTAATTTATAATTTATGTGAATGCTTCAACAATGTAATATTGAAAGCAAGAGACAAACTCATAATCATGGTGCTTGAAATTATTAAAATTATTATGATGAAAAAGATGCATACTCAAAGGGATAAAATATATAAATCTAGTGGAGATATATGTCCGACAATTCAGAATATTCTAGAAAATAACAAATTAGGGGGAGTGGTCAAGACTACATTTTTGAGTGGAATGGAAAAGTGAAATTTGAAGTGAAAGGTTGAGCAGACGAACGTGGCTGGTGAGGAATGAAGAATGACTTAGTAATTTGATGTGTATTCAGATGAGGCCGACAGGATAAGGAAGAATAACGGCTGAGTTCGCTCTCAGGTATCAGCATGACGTGTAGCGAGTGGCTCGTCCATTCGGCGACTTTGAACTAAAGAACTACGAAGTCATTTTAATTCCCCAAGTCTCTCATCGCAGACTAAGGGACATATATTTGTTCATCATTCTAGTTGCAGATGGGGTATTGACTGTTTGCCTGTATTTGCTTATGAATTCTGAGAACTTGTTTTTGTATGACTATCCAATCTAATTCATTTTTACTAGATTTATCTCGTTCAAAAAAACAGGGACATTAAATGATAGTCCGTCTTTATTTAAACTTGTCAGAATTTTAAGACAAAATGCCCTTCAGAGTTCTATTTAAAAAGAATAAAAAAATCAAGAAAAAGTGGAGAGGATGCAAAGTGCTAAATTAATAGGTTTGAGAGAAGCAAAGTACCAAAAAATAAATATCGGTGTGTGTTGGGTACATTGAAAAATGTGTACCAGATTTGGAGAAGCCTCACTTAGCTCAATGATATTAATCAAGGTGTATTTGATGTTGTTTTGAGTTTATATGTACAGGTTAAGAATATGCAGGAAAAGTTTCTAAGTCCATGAGTCGACACCAGAAGAAGCTATGTCGACACTTGTGAAGACTTGTGTCGATACTTGAGAAAAGCTGTGTCGACACCAGGAGTCAATTGTGTCGACACTTAGAAAAGTTGTGTCGACACCAGAAGAAATTGTGTCGACACACAGGACTTGTGTCGACACACAAAAAGTTCAGTCGACATCAAATGTGTCGACACACAGGATTGTGTCGACACACAGAAAGTTCAATCGACATCAACTGTGTCGACACACAGGACTTGTGTCGACACACACACCAGAATTTCTTCTAAGTTAATTGTATCAAGACAAGAAGTGACTGTGTCGACACACAGGACTTGTGTCGACACATTCTTACAGAAGCTATGTCGAGAAGCAGTGTTGACACCATGAGAGCTGTGTCGACACCACCAAGGATTATGTCGACACTTAGTCTACTTGTGTCGACACATGTGAAGTTCAGACTCGACACTTTGCTGACAGAGATAAAGTTTCAAGAAGTGACTGGAGACTTGACAGCTGCCATAACCAACAAGTCTACTGCAACTGTCAGATCTGTCAGAAGTTGGTTAGCAACCGGATAAGTCGGTAACCTTGGATGAAGTCTATATAAAGATAAATTCTATCAACTGAAGACGACGAAGTACACGAAACACAATTACAACAGAAGATCCTACATACACAAGGAAATCCAGTCAGAGATTTCAAGTAGATCTAAGTGAAGATTTTCAAAATATCTTCAGAAGAATTTATAGAGAGAGAGAGAGCTCCAACAATTCAAGTGAAAAAAGAGACTATCATCAACTAGTCTCTTAAGAGCGGATCCTGAACTAATCTGCAAAGAAGAATTCAGATTAATTTCTGGATTTCAAGAAGGAAGCTGATTGAAGATCAACTTCAAGAAATTCAACCTTATTGTGTTTAGATTCAAGAAGCTTTGAAGAAAGCCAAATACATGTTGATTTCTGAGTAATCAAATTCTTCAAGAACTGATCAAGAAAATTTTCTACCCATTCTCTCTCAACTTGGGTGAAAGATAAAACTTATTTTATATCATTTTTCTATAAGATCATTATTGATCTGAGTTGTAAGCCTAATTTATAAAGGCTGAGGTACGGCTGAGTGCCTGAGGTAGGAAATTTACATCTCTGAGTTGTAGGCCTTGGGAAGGCTGAGGTAAGGCTGTGTGCCTGAGGTAGGAGATTTAATTCTCTGAGTTCTAGGCCTGGGTGAAGGCTGAGGTAGGCCTTAATTGCCTGAGTTGTAGGAGTGTGGACTCACTCTAAGTTGTAGGAACCTTGACTGGGTTATGAGCTGTAAGATCTGTGGATCTGAGAAGGAAGGAAGAAGTTAGGCTGAATCTAGCACACTGCTAGATAGGCGAAGGGGAAAAGTGGATGTACCCATCATTTGGGGAACCACTATAAATCTGTGTGCCATCTGTGATTGTGTATGATATTGTGATTTCTGTGATGTGGTAGCTGTAGAACTGTTTGATTCTATTTGATTAACAGAATTAATATTCTACCTTAGAGTAAAAAGGAATTGATCCTATTCACCCCCCCCCCTCTAGGTGTTTAGGTTATCTTGAAACCAATTTTTTCAAGTGGTATCAGAGCAAGGTTACTCAAAGATAGACTTAACAGTCCGAGTAGGATCTGTGAGCTAGGCATAATAAATTAGAAAAGATGAGTTCAGGAGAAAATCATAAGGAACTTAGTTCCATGAAGTTACCCATATATAGGAAAGAAATCTTTGGAATATGGAAAGAAAGGGTCAGATTGTTTATGGAAGCATCTGATCCAAGAATATATATAACTGTTAAGGAAGGGCCTTATATTCCAATGAAAGTCTCAGTTCTTGATGCTAATCAGAGGACACCAAAATACTTTTCAGAAATGACTAAGGATGAGATTATTTTGGCTACTATGGACAAGAGAGCTCAGAATATTATAGTGAGTGTCATAGATGACTCAACATTCCAAAATCTGATTCACTGTAAAACCTCCAAGGAGATGTGGGACACATTGATAGTCTACATGGAGGGATCAGAAGAAGTTAGACAAGATAGAAAGTCAATGCTTAATCAGGAATATGAGAGCTTCAGACAAAGCAAATCAGACAGCATCACTGAATGTTACAAGAAGTTCTTCAGAATTGTGAATGAACTAATGTCATATGGAAGGGTCTTTAGTACATATGAGTTGAATGATAAATTCCTTAGATCTTTGACTAAGGATTGGGACACCAAGATCTGTGTCATCAGGGAAGTGGCCAGACTGGCAGAAATCTCTCCTCCAACACAATTTGGCAAATTACTTTCTTATGAAATGCAACTCATGGCCAGAAAGGAGGAAGAGAAAAGTACTAAAGTTGACCATAGAGAAAAGTTCGTGGCCTTCAAGGCAGAAGCCACAAGAAAGGACAAGAGGATATCTCCATCTCCTCTTAAGAAAGCTGCAGAAGTGATCTCTGAAAGTTCTGATAGTCACACCTCAGACAGCAATCATTCTGATGAGTACTTTGCTGTCTTCACAAGGCAGTTTCAGAGATTTTTGAATAAGAAGCAGTGGAGAACTAAGCCATCCTGCTCTCATTCCAAGGATGAATATTATTAGAAAATAAAGTCATCTAGAAAGGACAAGAATAGGTCAAAACCTAGCAAATCAACAAATACAAAGATTGTGTGTTATTGCTGCAACAGGCCTGGACATGTAGTAGCTGATTGTCCAGATAAAAGAAAGGAATCTGCAGATAAGAAGAAGTCTCAGTATAAGAACAAGAAGGAGAAATCCTTTGTAGCAAAGAAAGAGAAAAGCTGGACAGATCCATCATCTTCAGATTCTGAATCTGATGCTGAAGCTTATATTGGTTTGTTTGCAACAGAAGAAGAGACTGAGTGCTTATAATTACGGGACTCAATAAATGGAACTGAAGAACATCAGTGCAAAGGGCTGATGGCCCTGACGAATGAAGATCACTGACAGGATCAGCCTGGTCCTAGTAAGGTAAAAAGCTTATCTAAAGACTCTGATTATTACACTGGCTCAGAATCAGAAGCATCTGCATCAAGAGATGTGGATGGATCTGAATCTGAAGGAAATATTCATCAACTTATAGATGAATATGGTGATTTGCTGCAGGTATTTAAGAGATGCAAAAACCTGACTAAAATTCAGGCTAAGGAAATTGCTGCTCTTAAGTTGGCTGCATCTGATTCAGAAAAACTACTGGATCAGAAGATAAATGAGATTGCCAAGTTGAAAAACATAACTGTTATTCAGATGGGAACAATCACATTCAAGAGTGATAAAATCAAAAGTTTGGAATTCAGACTTCAGAAGGAAAAAGATCTAGTGGCTAGTTTCTCTAAGCCAAAATCTGTCCTACCCTTAATTGATGACTTTGTGTCTCAAAAGGGTAAGGCAGGATTGAGTTTTAAGGGAAATACTAGGGCACCTAATTCCAAAAGAAAAAGGAAAGCCCCAATTAAGCCACTTGTCTTCCATCCCCCCATTGCACTCAGAAAAGTGCAACAACCTACCAATAGATATAATCATGATATCATACATGGTCATGATAAGCCTGATATTCTGAATGACAAGAGGTATCCAGCACTCAAGCAAAGAAACACTGTACCTGCAGTATTAAGAAAAGCTGACAACAAAGTTGTTAAAACTGTACCAAAAAAGTGGTATAATAGATATGAGTGCTGGTGTTGTGGCAAGGTGGGACACTTTGCCATTGACTGTTGGCACAACACTAGTGTCAGGATGAATGCCAGCTTACCTAGAAGAAGGGCTGCTACAAATTATGCTAAATTTCAATCTAACCTGAACCAAGGACCCAATAACAATTTGGGTTCTAAGGTTAAGTAACTATTTGTTGCAGATAAGTCCAAGTGGCCATGCCCCTTTATGGTACTTGGACAGTGGATGTTCCAGACATATGACTGGAACAAGAGGATTGCTGAAGTACTACTCACCCATATTGAATGGACCTAAAGTAATCTTTGGTGGTTCTAAAAAAGGAGTCATCAAAGGGTTTGGTAACATTTCTAACAGCTCAATTACTATCACTCAAGTGGCTTATGTGAAGGGTTTGAAATATAACTTGATAAGCATAAGTCAACTGAGTGATCTTGGATATGACATTTCATTCATTAAGAATGGTTGTCATATCAAAAGGTCAAGTGATCAGAAGATCATGTTGACTGGTTATAGGAAAGGAAATGTGTATTGCCTAAACTTTGTGAGTGAGAATAAAGATTCTCCTATTTGTCTGGTAGCTGATGAGAAAGCCTCACATTGTGTCAAATGGCACAAGAGGCTAGCTCATCTAAACTACAAGACTATTGGTCAACTCTTTAATAAATATTTAGTGAGGAATGGTCCTCAAGTTAAGTGCATTAAGGATGGAATATGCTCAGTTTGTCAAAAAGGCAAGCAGATCAGATCCTCCTTTCATAGCCTAGAAACCAAAGACTCAGTGAGGCGTTTATACCTCTTGCATATGGATTTATTTGGTCCAATGCCAGTTCAGAGTCTAGGTAGGAAAGTCTATACATTTGTGATTGTAGATGACTATTCTAGATTTTCATGGGTTTTCTTTCTGAGGCAGAAATCTGAAACCCCAACTGTTTTCTGCAACTTTGTTAAGCAAATTCAGAATGAACTGAACAATTCAGTGGTCAAAATCAGAAGTGACCATGGAACTGAATTTCAATCTGAAAATATGACAAAGTTGTGTGAAGAATTTGGGGGATTCATCAGGAATTCTCCTCACCTAGAACTCCTCAGCAAAATGGAATTACTGAAAGAAAGAATAGGACTCTTATTGAGGCAGGTAGAACTCTATTGAGTGACACTTCTCTCCCAGAATATTTCTGGGCTGAGGCAGTAAACATTGCATGTCATGTGCTCAATAGGGCTTCCATCACTAAGAACCACAAAAAGACACCATATGAAGTTATGAAAAGCAGAAAACCCAAACTTATCCTATTTTAGGATCTTTGGTTGCAAGTGTTATGTGCTTAACAATGACAAGTCTTACCTGACAAAGTTTGCTGCCAAATCCCAAGATGGGATATTTGTTGGGTACAACAACAATAGTAAGGTCTATAGAGTCTATAACTTGACTACACAAGTTGTAGAAGAGTCTGTTCATGTTATATTTGATGAATCAAGACTTATTAACAGTGAGTTGCCTAGTAGTTCTTGTAGCTCTACAGGTATAAAAGAGAAGATGGACATGCTGACTATCAAAGAAGATCAAACTGCAAGGCAGAAAGAGGAAAATGATGGTTGCTGTCCAAGGGGAGTACAAGACTCACAAGATGCTGATGAAGACCAAGAAGTACAGCAGAATGAAGAAAATGGAGAAAGTCAAACTGTAGACAGACTTCCTCCAGCAGTTAGACATTTAAAGGATCATCCTGTACACCAGATTATTGGTGATCCTAGACAAGGGGTTCAAACTAGAAGCAGGAGCTTGAACACTGTACTATGCTCCAGCTTCTTGTCTCAACAGGAACCTAAAAGATTTGAAGAAGCTATACAAGATCCACACTGGATTGATGTTATGCAGGAGGAGTTGAATCAATTCAGGAGATGCAAGGTCTAGAAGTTAGTTCCTAAACCAAAAGACCACAATGTCATAGGGACTAAGTGGATCTATAGGAACAAGCTAGATGAGAGTGGGATCATAATTAAGAACAAGGAAAGGCTTGTTGCCAAAGGATACATGAAGGAAGAGGGCATAGACTTTGACCAAACATTTGCCCCTGTGGTAAGGTTGGAAGCAATAAGGCTATTCTTAGCCTATGCAGCTTATTAGGGTTTCAAAGTGTTCCAAATGGATGTTAAGTCAACATTCCTAAATGGAGACTTAAAGGAGGAAGTCTATGTAGAACAACCATCAGGTTTTATTGATCCACTCTATCCTAATTATGTGTATAGGCTTAGGAAAACCCTATATGGTTTGAAACAAGCCCCAAGGGCTTGGTATGAAACTTTGTCTACTTTCCTCATTGAGAACAAATTCTCAAGGGGGAAAATAGACAAAACTCTATTCCTTAGGGAATTCAAAGGGAAGATAATACTAGTCCATATATGTTGATGACATAATATTTGGTTCTACTGAAAACAACCTTTGTAGGAAGTTTGCTAAACTTATGCAAGGGAAGTTTGAGATGAGCAGCATGGGAGAACGTAAGTTCTTCTTGGGACTCCAAGTAAGACATACTGGTGATGGCATGTTCATATCCCAGTCTAAGTTCACCCAGGAGTTAATTAAGAAGTATGGTATGGAGTCATCCACTACCATGAGAACTCCAATGGGGACAAGTATGCCTATAAGCAAAGATGATGCAGGAAAACCTGTAGATGAATCTTTGTATAGAGGGATAGTTGGCTCCCTCCTTTACTTGACTGCTAGTAGACCTAACATCATGTATGCTACATGTGTCTGTGCTAGGTACCAATCCTGCCCAAAAGAATCTCATTATACTGCTGTTAAGAGGATTTTGAGATATCTTAAGGGCGCACCTAATCTAGGCCTTTGGTACCCTAAGAATAGAGATCTTCTACTGACTGGATATTCAGATGCAGACTTTGCAGGATGAAAAGAGGATAAAAAAAAACACAACTGTCACCTATCAATTTCTAGGAGGAAGATTGGTGTGATGGAGCTGTAAGAAGCAGACTAGTGTGGTAATCTCCACAGCAGAGTCTGAGTATGTAGCTGTAGGGAGCTGTTGTGCACAGCTATTGGGGATACAACATCACCTTAAAGATTATGGTATCCAGGTAAGTAGAACCTCATTATTCTGTGATTCTTCAAGTGTTATTTCTATTGCTAATAATCCTGTTTCTCATAGTAGAACAAAGCATATAGAAATAAGATATCATTTTCTTAGGGATCATGCATAAAAAGAGGATATATGTTTAGAATTTGTCAATACAAGTTTTCAAATTGCTGACATGTTCACTAAGCCATTGTATGAAACTAAATTCAATAATTTTAAAATTGACTTAGGTATGCTGAACATAGAATAGATTGACAAATTTGTCTAAGTAATTTTGTATCGACACAAAAAGAGGTCGATGTCGACATAGAGAAGTTGTGTCGACACATCTAGAAAATTGGTGTCGACACTTCAGAGGAGTTGTGTCGACACATCCAGAAGTTGTGTCGACTCTTAGAATTAGAGTCGACACAGAATTTCTGTTGAACTAATAAGTATGTCTGTGTGAAAACTTCATCAATTGGTGTCGACACAGAGTAGTCAACACTTCTATTGAGACATTAGCAGTCTGTGTCGACACCATCTCAATAGTGTCGATGTAACACCCCCATCTGTCGCATGGCATATAACAGAAGGTCCAGTTGGAACCCGATGCCATATACCACACACAGTCGGAAGTGTTACATAAGAATATTCAAACTATCCAATTAAGACTACACGCCCTACACAGAGCATTCTAGCGGAAGCTTTTAAAGTTGAAAGAACTCAAATCTTAAATCCATATCCAAGAATGTCCACATCCACACAACAGGAATGAAACCCCAAATACACTAAAAAGGGTACATGGCCTTATGGTCTTACAAATATTCACTTAATAAAAACATGTCTTACATACGTTGACTCGCAGGCCGGCCACACATGATAAAAATAAAACAACTATTTGCTTTGGCCTTCTAGGTCCAGCACAGCAACATGGGCTCCAGCCCGCTATTTGGTACTCGGCTCCGCAGCACCTGCAAGCACATTCCACCGCACGGTGGAAAACAAAGCAACGGTTAGCCAAAAGCCGACCAAATTATAACGACCCCGCCCCTAACTCGGGACGGCGGTGCTCTTTCCCTGCATATCATTAGCCTAATAAAATAATAAAGCGCAACTATACTACGCCACAATTGTAGGCTCGCACAGCCAAACACCCCATACACTCAGAGCACATTAAAGGTGAATCATGACCAATCAGCGTCTTCACCACCACCCCAGGATGGAAACAACATGTGAGCATTTAGCCTTTCTGACCACCGTCTAAGGCTCCCGACAATGCCAACGGCCAGTCCCCGTCTTTGGGTCTCTCGCACCGAACCACATAGCCTAGGTCCAATTCCACTTGCCCGTTGCTCACGCCGCATATACACTTTAAGTCCTACACGCGGGACAAGCTTCTCTCGGATCCCAAAATTTTCCAAACAATCTCATAACCCAGTTATGATCAAGGCCGGTTCCAGACCGCCAAGTTAGCAGAACACGTTTCCGCTCAGTTTTCCGGGTGCGCCTTGAAGCTAACCTCCAAGGATCCCTGCTGCAATCTACCGCGTAGAAACCCAAAAACCCAAAGCGCGGAGTCTTCTTCGGCAAAACATATCAAATGCAACGTCAACGATCCAGACAATACACGTCCGGGTAGTCTTCACACACAATGCATATGCCCGTACTTATGATTCCGGACTCTATATGCAACACAAGGGGGACTATTCACATCAACCCCAAGAAACACCACGCACTCACCGCACACTCGCGGGAGCGAGATTCCATATGCAGAAAGAAAGAGTTTCACATGCTTAAGTAGAGAATCGTTACCCTTGTAGTCCGCTTTGGCGCCATGGGAAAACTACACGGATGGAAATCTTCACAACGAACTTTCCTCCACGGATCCGCTCTCCGATCTCAAAATGGTGCTCCGATGCTCCGCCGGCGGCCGGAAAACCCTTCCTTCTTCCTCCTCTTTCCAACTCCTTGAGAGAGAGAATAATTGGAGAGAAATGAAGGATTAACTCCCCTATTCCCGACCTTAACAGAGCAGGAAACCATCTGGGCTGTTGGATCTTAATTAAAAAAAACGAACGGCTCAGATCCGTTCAAAAATCTCTAGACCTGGGTCGAACACGGGTTGGCACACGGCCGTGTCTCAGGCCGTGTGCCTCGCTCCAGGCACGATCGTCGAACGGAGGAAAGACACACGGGAAAAGACACGTCCATATCTCATCTGACACGCCCGTGTCGGGTTCCTCGACATGCCCGTGTTCGGGGGCGTGTCATGCATAACTGCCACGGCAACGGACACGACCCAAAAGAACACAAGTAGGGACACGGGTAAGCAACGCCCGTGTCAAATGACACGCCCGTGTCACTTAGCCGTGTTTCTAGCCGTGTCCTTATCGGGATGAAAACGGCCAAAAACACCAGCTAGACACGGCCTTGGACACGCCCGTGTCCTAGGCCGTGTACCCCTATACAGGCACCAAAAATCCCCTTTTCGCGACCGACTTAAATACAATTTTCGGGGCGTTACAAATCTCCCCCACTTAAGGAATTTTGTCCTGAAATTAAGTAAAGGTACACAAATCTAAATAATACCTGAGTGGAATAACTCGGGGTATTCCTCCAACATAGCTTGCTCTCGATCCCAAGAAAGCTCCTCACGTCCGCAATTATCCCATCGGACTTTAACCATACAGATATCCTTGTTGCGGAGTCGCTTGACTGCAACATCTTCAATACGTACTGGCTTGACCCTTGTGGTCAACTCATAATCAACTGGTACTTGATTGTCCGCAATGATCTGCGAAGACTCTTGCACCGCCTTACGCAACACCAACACGTGGAATACGTCATGTAGCCCACTCAATTCCGCCGACAGCTTCAATCTATACGCCGCCTCGCCAACACGCTCCAGGATTTCAAATGGTCCAAGGTATCTCGGACTCAACTTCTTCAAGCGTCGAACCCGCGATACACCCTTGAACGGCTTGATTTTTAGATACACAATGTCGCCAACACTGAACTCCACATTCCTATGTTTGGCGTTATAGTACTTTGACTGTCTATCATGAGCGATCTTCAACCTTTCCTGAATTGTACACACCATTGAAGTAGTGTCTTCCACCACTTGATGTTTATACAACTTCGATTCGCCTACCTCCAACCAAGACAACGGCGTACGACACTTCCTCCCGTACAAGGCCTCGAAAGGCGCCATTCCAATACTTTCCTGAAAGCTGTTGTTGTACGCAAACTCCACCATGTACAGGTGATCCTCCCAATGCTTTCCGAAATCTAGGACGCACATGCGAATCATGTCCTCCATAGTCCGGTTGACCCTCTCGGTCTAACCATCCGTCTGTGGATGAAAGGCTATGCTGAAACTCAGCTTAGTTCCCAACATACGATGCACCAACCTCCAATCCTTCGACATAAAGCATCCATCTCGGTCACTAACAATACTGCGGGGCACACCATGGAACCGTACAATATTATCCACGTAGAGTTTGGCTAACTTTTCCACCGGATCTTCCTTCCTGACCGGAATAAAGTGCGACACCTTTGTCAACCTATCTACGACCACCCAAATGGCGTCGTTTCCCTTCTGTGACTTCGGCAAACCATGCACAAAATCCATAGATATGTCATCGAATTTCCATTCCGGGATAGGTAGGGACTTCAAGAACCCTCCGGGTTTCTGGCATTCCGCCTTCACTAATGCATATGTACGGTACTTGGCTACAGAAAGTGCTACATCCTTTTTCAAACCCGGCCACCAGAATAATTTATTCATGTCTCTATACATCTTCGTGCTTCCCGGGTGGATTGAGTACTTGGTATGATGAGCCTCATACATCAACTCCTCCAGAAGATTATCCGCACTAGGAACGCATAGGCGACTATCCTTCCTTAGCAAACCATCTTCAACAACAAACTGGGAATTTGACCCATCCAAAGATTCATCCAAGATCTGCTTCATGTTGTTATCCTGAACCAAAGCCCACCGAACTTTATCCGCTAGGTCACACTGCACCTCTGTCCAAAACAGTTTTGTCTCGGCACTAGACTGCTTGTCGACGCAAGATATCTCCAAAGCCTCCAACTCATGGACCAATCTCTCATCATGTACCGATAACCAGTTGGCCAGCGCCGGAGTCCTGCGACTCAACGCATCTGCCACTGCATTACCCTTCCCAGGCACATAATGTATCTTGAAGGTGTAGTCCCCCAAGAACTCCATCCACCTCCGCTGCCTCATATTCAGATTCTTTTGGTCCAACAGGTACTTCAAGCTCTTATGATCGGTGCAAATATCGACCTTCACACCGTACAGGTAGTGCCTCCAAAGCTTTAGAGCGAATATCACAGCCGCTAACTCTTAGTCGTGGACCGGATAATTCCTCTCAAGAACCTTCAGTTGTCATGAACCATAGGCTATCACTCTCCCATGCTGTAGCAGAACACATCCCAAACCATTACCCGAAGCATCACTATAGATCTCGAACCCTTCGGTTCCACTTGGCGAACATAAAATAGGCGCCGTGGTCAACCGCCTCTTCAACTCTTCAAAAGCCCATTCGCACTCCGGAGACCACACAAACTTCTGATCCATCCTAGTCAACGTCGTGAGTGGTAGCACTGTCCGCGAGAAGTTCTCTACGAAGCGCCTATAGTAGACAGCAAGCCCTAGAAAACTCCGGACCTCTGCTACTGTAGTCAAAGCAGGCCACTCTCGTATCGCCACTATCTTCGCCGGATCCACAACTATCCCCTCTCCACTAACAACATGACCAAGGAACGCTATCGAGGATAACCAGAATTCACACTTGGAGAACTTAGCATACAACTGATTGCTCCTCAACGTCTCCAACACCATGTGTAGATGATTGTAATGGTCCTCTTCACACTGTGAGTACACCAGGATATCATCGATAATACTATCACGAAACAATCCAGGTACTCTCTGAACGTCCTATTCATCAGATACATAAATACGGATGGCGCATTCGTCAACCCAAACGGCATGACCGTGAATTCGTAATGCCCAAACCGCGTACTGAATGCTATCTTTGGGATGTCGCTCTCCCTTATCCTCAACTGGTAGTAACCGGACTTCAGATATAACTTCAAATATACCGTTGACCCAACCAACTGATCAAATAGATCGTCAATCCTGGGAATCAGATACTTATCCTTTTCCATAAGCTTGTTCAATTCCCGTAGTCGATACAAAGCCGCAAGCTCCCATCTTTCTTCTTAACAAAGAGAACTGGTGCGCTCTAAGGCGACGAACTTGGACGCACATAACCTTGCTCTAGCAACTCTTGCAGTTGCACCTTCAACTCTGCAATCTATCTTGGCGCTATCCGATATGGAGAGCGTGACACCGGTTTGGCACCCGGTACCAGCTCAATGGTAAAATCAATCTCCGCTGAGGAGGGGCTCCTGGGAGATCATCTGGGAACACATCGGGATACTCAGACACAACTGGGATGCTGTCCAAACTAGGCTTAGGCGTCGAAGTCTGCACTAATGTGACAAACAGCGCTGCCCCAGACCGAGCTGCCTTGATCACCTGAAGGGCTGACATCAAAATCTTACCCGACCCCTTCATGCCCGCGAAAGTCGTCTCCCGATCAGTGTTTTGACCCAACTTAACTTCCTTACGGTTGCAATCAATGCATGCACCTGCTCCGAGAGCCAATCCATACCGAATATTACGTCGAACTCTACTAACGGTAGAACCAACGCTCGCAAAAAGAAACTCTTGGTCTCCAATCCGAATCTTCGCACTACGCTCCGCACGCATTGAGCACCATTGGGCAACAACACATCCAACTTGTCTTTTGCCATCGAGGACGGAACTCCGATGCACGATATGAATTTTTCGGACAAGAAGGAATGCGATGCTCCCGTATCAAACAAGGCACTCGCCGGAAACTCAAAGATCAACACAAATCCTAGCACAACAAAAGTAAGCTAACAATTACGAAAGTAACAACTATGAAAGTTAAACCACTACAATTTAACTCATACCTGTCACCACGTCTGCTTGCTTTATGGCCTCTTGCAGACCAAGGTTGTAGACTCTAGGCTGAGCTGGAGCATGATGGGACGCGGTTGACTCCACCGCCTTCCCTTTCTCCTCATAGGTCGCTCCAGGCTTCCTCTCGGACTTTGAACGTCCGCTCCAACACTCACGAGCAAAATGCCCCGTCTTCCCGAAGTTGTAGTGTTAGAAAGTAGAGAAAAGAAGCGAAAAGTAGAGAACAAGCGAATAAACTTTTGAATAACTGAAATTTATTATCCAAAAAAGATATCATTTACAAAGGTATGACCTCCCTTATATAGAATGGAGGAGATAAAAAAGAGAGTATACAAACAATGTGGGACTAAACATTTACAGTACTGAGCGGCTAGAACAATGGAGACCGCATAGGCCGCGCGGTTAGACAGATGGGCTAACCGCTCGGCAACTCCAGCAGGATAGAACAGGCCGCAGAGGTAGACCGATAGACCGCCCGGTCTCCAGGCACCAGAGAGACCGCCAGACCGCTCGGTCAACAAACCGCTGGAACAGACCGCTAAGCCGCCCGGTCTAATACTTCAACACTCCCCCTCAAGCTGGAGCATAGATATCAATCATGCCCAGCTTGTCACAAATGCGGAAGAAGGAAGTAGAAACCGGCTTGGTGAAGATATCTGCCAACTCCTTGTCAAAGGTGACAAAAGGAGTACAAATCTGTTTCTTCAAAATCTCCTCCCGAATGAAGTGACAGTCAACCTCTATATGCTTCGTTCTCTCATGGAAGACCGGATTCCTGGATATGTGTATAGCGGCCTTGTTGTCACAGAACATAGGAGAGGACAATCATATACCTCGCCCAGGTCAAGCATGAGAGCCCGCAACCACTTTAACTCACACGTAGTTGACGCCATACTCCGGTATTCTGCTTCGGCACTGGATCTGGAAACAACAGACTGTTTCTTGCTCTTCCAACTCACGAGATTACCTCCAACAAAGGTACAAAAACCTGACGTGGATTTACGATCGCCTTTGTCATCTGCGTAACTTGAATCTGAGTAGGCCTCAAACCTCAGATGGCCATTCTTTTGGAAGAGTAACCCTCTGCCGGTGCTGCTTTGATATACTCTAAAATCTTCAGGGCGGACTGAAGATGACACTCCCTGGGAGCTTGCATAAACTGACTGACTTTTCCTACAGCGTAGGCGATGTCGGGTCTAGTCACCGTGAGATAGATGAGTTTGCCACCAAACGTCTGTACCGTGTGACATCAGATAGAGGAGGCGATTCATCCATCCACGTTTTGTCTTCTCCAACAGCCATGGGAAGATGAGCTGGTTTGGCACCTGTCAAGCCTGCTTCGCGAAGAAGATCAAGGGCATACTTCCGTTGAGAGAGAACTAAGGAGTCAGGTTTCGAGAGATTTCTATCCCCAAAAAGTATTTTGGGGAGCCCATATCCTTCGTGACCAAGTGCTGACGGAGGTGCTTCTTCGTCAAGTCCACCCCATCTCGGTCATCACCAGTAAGGAGAATATCATCCACATATACGGCCAAAACCACCAGTCCCGAGGCCGTTTTGCGAATGAACAAGGAGTGATCGGCCGAAACTCCTTTGAAAGCCGATGGTTGCCACAATACCACTGAATTTTTCGAACCATGCCCGAGGGCTCTGCTTTAGGCCATAAATGGCCTTCTTCAAATGACAGACACGTGTCTCCCCCTGAGCAACATACCCAGGAGGTTGCTCCATATAGACGTCCTCCTGAAGATCGCCCATAGAGAAAGGCATTCTTCACATCAGCTGGGAAATAGCCCAAGCCCGGTTAACAGCACAGAAAAGAGAACCCGGATGGTGCTGAGGCGAGCAACCGGAGAGAAGGTATCAAAGTAATCAACGCCATAAGTCTGAGTAAAGCCTTGGCCACCAGCCGGGCTTTGTAGCGATCCACAGTGCCATCGGGGCGAAACTTCACAACAAAGACCCAGCGACAGCCAACCACATCAGTGCCCACGGGAGGAGGAAACCAGAGTCCAGGTACCCCGTTCAGTAAGAGTAGCCATCTTCCTCATCCATAGCAGACTTCCAATGAGGGAGAGCGAGAGCCTCCTGATAGGTACGGGGAGTAGAAGTAGCAGAGATAGCCAAGGCAAAAGACCTGCGAGAAGGAGACAGCTGATCATAAGAAACAACAGCCGTGAGCGGGTGTTGAGTACACGCCCGCACCCTTTGCGAAGGCAATGGGAACATCCAGATCATCGGGCTCCGCCGTCGGCGAGGGAGCGTCAGCGACCGGAGCGTCCGTGGCGGAGAAAGGGCTGCGCCGGGACTAGAGAGAGACGGGCTGCGAAGAGGAGGGTGGAGGGGTGGGTGGGGAGACGGACTGGGAAGGGAGTGGGTGGAGGAGGGTGACGAGGTGGGAAAACGTGGAGCGGTGTGGAAGGAACGGAGATTCAGAAGGAAGAGAAGGAAGAGAAGGGAAGAGATAGGAAGGAGAGAAATAGGAAGCATTTTCTCGAAAAAAAGTCACATCTGC